>OW028593.1:23719740-24959654 GCA_932294275.1 Chloroclysta siterata | reverse complement strand
GTTTTTAGGCATTTTCTCAAATTTTCTCCACCATCTTGCTGGTTTCTGCACTTCCCGTGGCTGCTCCATCCTCGCCCGGCGTAACTGCACGCATCTGAAACAGAAAAAACACTGATTAGCGCCAAAATTTGAAAAAGTTGCCCGCCGGCCTATATTCGAGTTTCTTCAGAATTCACCTTAGGTCTGCGAACACTCCATACATTCGACAAAATTTGAAATTCAAATATTGACCAAATATCGCGTGCGATACACCAAATTAAGCGTCTCGACGTCCATTGTGCGTATATATATTGTAACGAGGCACGGTCGACACTAAACTTTTGACTTTTCGACAATTTTCATTTTTGTCAAAACTTAGAAAATTTTACTCCCATTTCGGCTTTAATTAATTACTAGTTCCAAATTTTTAGATTCTGTTTGCTGGGATAGTTGCGGTTCATCGCATCTGATAACCGTCAATTGCAAACTTTCGTTTTCGGTAGGAAAAAGCCAAAATTTTGACCGTTTGTTCCCGAAAACGAGCTTTTGTCTACGGAAAAATCGGAAAATATTTTTTCTTGACTCGAACTTAAAGTGAATATAGCCGCGCAATACACCATTAGAAGCGGCTCGCGACGCCCTATCCGTAGAGCACGCGAACGTATTCATTAGTCAGAAGGAATATCGAAAAACTGCGATTTTCCATCAAAATCCATCAAATTTTGTTAATTTTCGGGTGTTTTTAGGCATTTTCTCAAATTTTCTCCACCATCTTGCTGGTTTCTGCACTTCCCGTGGCTGCTCCATCCTCGCCCGGCGTAACTGCACGCATCTGAAACAGAAAAAACACTGATTAGCGCCAAAATTTGAAAAAGTTGCCCGCCGGCCTATATTCGAGTTTCTTCAGAATTCACCTTAGGTCTGCGAACACTCCATACATTCGACAAAATTTGAAATCAAATATTGACCAAATATCGCGTGCGATACACCAAATTAAGCGTCTCGACGTCCATTGTGCGTATATATATTGTAACGAGGCACGGTCGACACTAAACTTTTTGACTTTTCGACAATTTTCATTTTTTTGTCAAAACTTAGAAATTTTTACTCCCATTTCGGCTTTAATTAATTACTAGTTCCAAATTTTTAGATTCTGTTTGCTGGGATAGTTGCGGTTCATCGCATCTGATAACCGTCAATTGCAAACTTTCGTTTTCGGTAGGAAAAAGCCAAAATTTTGACCGTTTGTTCCCGAAAACGAGCTTTTGTCTACGGAAAAATCGGAAAATATTTTTTCTTGACTCGAACTTAAAGTGAATATAGCCGCGCAATACACCATTAGAAGCGGCTCGCGACGCCCTATCCGTAGAGCACGCGAACGTATTCATTAGTCAGAAGGAATATCGAAAAACTGCGATTTTCCATCAAAATCCATCAAATTTTGTTAATTTTCGGGTGTTTTTAGGCATTTTCTCAAATTTTCTCCACCATCTTGCTGGTTTCTGCACTTCCCGTGGCTGCTCCATCCTCGCCCGGCGTAACTGCACGCATCTGAAACAGAAAAAACACTGATTAGCGCCAAAATTTGAAAAAGTTGCCCGCCGGCCTATATTCGAGTTTCTTCAGAATTCACCTTAGGTCTGCGAACACTCCATACATTCGACAAAATTTGAAATTCAAATATTGACCAAATATCGCGTGCGATACACCAAATTAAGCGTCTCGACGTCCATTGTGCGTATATATATTGTAACGAGGCACGGTCGACACTAAACTTTTGACTTTTCGACAATTTTCATTTTTTGTCAAAACTTAGAAAATTTTTACTCCCATTTCGGCTTTAATTAATTACTAGTTCCAAATTTTTAGATTCTGTTTGCTGGGATAGTTGCGGTTCATCGCATCTGATAACCGTCAATTGCAAACTTTCGTTTTCGGTAGGAAAAAGCCAAAATTTTGACCGTTTGTTCCCGAAAACGAGCTTTTGTCTACGGAAAAATCGGAAAATATTTTTTCTTGACTCGAACTTAAAGTGAATATAGCCGCGCAATACACCATTAGAAGCGGCTCGCGACGCCCTATCCGTAGAGCACGCGAACGTATTCATTAGTCAGAAGGAATATCGAAAAACTGCGATTTTCCATCAAAATCCATCAAATTTTGTTAATTTTCGGGTGTTTTTAGGCATTTTCTCAAATTTTCTCCACCATCTTGCTGGTTTCTGCACTTCCCGTGGCTGCTCCATCCTCGCCCGGCGTAACTGCACGCATCTGAAACAGAAAAAACACTGATTAGCGCCAAAATTTGAAAAAGTTGCCCGCCGGCCTATATTCGAGTTTCTTCAGAATTCACCTTAGGTCTGCGAACACTCCATACATTCGACAAAATTTGAAATTCAAATATTGACCAAATATCGCGTGCGATACACCAAATTAAGCGTCTCGACGTCCATTGTGCGTATATATATTGTAACGAGGCACGGTCGACACTAAACTTTTGACTTTTCGACAATTTTCATTTTTTGTCAAAACTTAGAAAATTTTTACTCCCATTTCGGCTTTAATTAATTACTAGTTCCAAATTTTTAGATTCTGTTTGCTGGGATAGTTGCGGTTCATCGCATCTGATAACCGTCAATTGCAAACTTTCGTTTTCGGTAGGAAAAAGCCAAAATTTTGACCGTTTGTTCCCGAAAACGAGCTTTTGTCTACGGAAAAATCGGAAAATATTTTTTCTTGACTCGAACTTAAAGTGAATATAGCCGCGCAATACACCATTAGAAGCGGCTCGCGACGCCCTATCCGTAGAGCACGCGAACGTATTCATTAGTCAGAAGGAATATCGAAAAACTGCGATTTTCCATCAAAATCCATCAAATTTTGTTAATTTTCGGGTGTTTTTAGGCATTTTCTCAAATTTTCTCCACCATCTTGCTGGTTTCTGCACTTCCCGTGGCTGCTCCATCCTCGCCCGGCGTAACTGCACGCATCTGAAACAGAAAAAACACTGATTAGCGCCAAAATTTGAAAAAATTCGCCCGCCCACCCTCCCATTGTGTCGTTAGACACGTAAGAAAAATTGACTTTTAGGAGGTAAAACACCCATAACTCCTAAACTAAGCCGAATTTTTGAACGGGGTTTTGGACTACGTACTTGTACGGTAACAGGGCTGTTGCCCATAGTCATATTTTTAAGTTTAATCTAGTCTTTTACATTTTGACCTTGACTTAACGGTCTTTTGCCGTTAAGTCAAATTATTTACCCGAAAACAGGTAAATTTGCCTGTTTTCGAAGCTTCTGACCAAAGTTCTTTTTAGGAACAATTATATTAGTTAGGTTAGGTATAGATTAAATAGATTTAAAATATATTATTTGACAAGTTTTACAATTTATTTTTACAATTTTACTTTTATATTTTATTTGATCTTAGTTAGGAATTTTAAATATTTTTAATATTTTACTTATACAAATTGACATTTTTTACTACTTATACAATTTTACTTTTTATTTATTTGTATTTTTATTTAAATTTGATTTTATTAATTTATCGTCCCTCTGACAGCCCTCAACATGTTTGGTTTTCGCACTCCTGCTAAGGAGACTAAGTCTTCTCGCACTTCAACATCTCCAGCGTTGCAGGAGTGCGCAAACCAAAATGTTCGCCGAAGTATCGGGGAATGGGAGTCTGGAAAGGCAGACCCCATAACCCCGACCACCCCCAAGAAAACCGCGCCGGTGGAATCCCAGAAGCCTAAGAAGGTGCTCTCGCAAGGCAGTAGAGTGGGAGCGAGAGTGCCGACTGAAGCCGCAGGGAGCCCGCCGGCAAGACCTAAGTACACCAGCCGGTTGGCGGAGGCGAAAGCCTGCCTCACGAGAGCCAAACTGAACCTCGGCAACTCCCGAAATACAAAGACGGAGATCAAGACCGAGGTTCTTTTGGCTGTCGAGAGGCTGTACCAGCTGGTGAAGGAGGCGGAAAGTGAAGAACAGGGAAAGAAGAAAGAAAGGGAACCCGAGAAGAGAGGAAAGCAAGAGAATGAAAAAGAACTAGAAATGGCAAAAGAGAAGGAAGAAGAAAATATCGTCTCGAAAATGAAAGAACACGCAAGGCTTATCGAAGAGAACAGTCAGAAAATGGAAAGGATGCAGATAAGGCTAGAAGCGCAGCAGGAGAAACTGGAAAGGCAGTCATACGCGAGTGTGGCAGCGGCGCATCCGGTGAAGAAATTCCCGGAGCAGACCGCGCTGCACTCTGTCGTAGTGACTGCCAAAGACGACCAGGAAACAGGAGACGAAGTGCTGAAGAGGATACGCGAGACGATAAATGCCAAGGAGGGAGGAATTAGTGTGGAGCGGGTACGGAAAGCAAAGGATAGGAAAGTGATTGTGGGGTGCAGGACTGAAGAAGAAAGAGAAATTTTAAAAGAAAGGCTAAAGAGGGCGGAGGAGTATCTGAATGTGGAGACAGTGAAAAATAAGGACCCCCTTGTAATCCTGAAGAACGTTTTTAAATACAACACAGACCAGGACATTATTGAAGCAATTTGGAAACAAAACGGAAAAATACTAAAAGAAATAGATAGAGTTAAAAACAAAATAGAAATAGTTTATAAGAAAAGTACCCGAAACACCCAAACGCAGCACGTGATCGTGAGGGTGTCCCCCGGAGTATGGCAGCGTCTGGTCCACGCAGAGACCGTCGTCGTAGACTTGCAGCGAGTCCGAGTGGCAGACCAGTCGCCACTCGTGCAATGCTCGCTCTGTCTAGGCTACGGCCACGGACGACGGTTCTGCGTGGAGACCACCGTCAAATGCAGCCACTGCGGGGGGGCCCACATGAGAACGGACTGCGCCGACTGGCTCGCCAATGCGCCCCCTTCCTGCTGCAACTGCGTGCACGCCAAGGCTGAGAAGGCGGACCACAATGCCTTCAGCCAGGAGTGCACGATCAGGAGGAAGTGGGACGCATTGGCGAGGGCCACCATAGCCTACGACTGTTAGGTTAGCCCCAGAGGGAATTACACAGATGTGCCCACAAAAGTTGCAGCCAAATAAACGGATCGGATCATGTTGTACATGGCCCCCCGTTTATCCCTGGTGGAAAAATCGCACTCTGTGGAAAACCGGATAAGTCTCGGGCTAACCTATAACAATAGCATTAAATTCACAGGTTTAATAAGCCTTGTTGGCATTATATAATTGTATATAATTCAACCAGCTAAAATCAAGACTAGAAAAATTAATAACACACATAATTAAAATCAGACATAAAAGTAGAGTAGGGTAAAAAGATTATAAAAAATTGCAATAAATAAGATACTTAATAAGATTAAAATTAGTAAAAACATCACCAACAACGTTCTTTGGTATATCACTTTACAAGATCAAGAAAATAAAATTCAATCCTTAATATGCCAAGAGAAAAAATTTATCGCCAAACTCTTTAAGTATACATTAATACATATACATATTACAGTAAAAATTTGTTGTATAAAAATTAGTAAATTCAGTTACACTTTAGCTAGATAAACTTAGTCAAAAATTTAGGTTTCATATCTCAGTAAATTATAGATAAATTGTAAATGTAAGCAAATAAGTAAATTTAGTAAACCTCAACACTTTAGATAGACTCAGTAAAACATTTTTGGTAAAACTTATTTTAGTAAAAACTTATTTCTTTAAAATTAGGTACATTCAATTTGTAAACAATAGGCGCGTTAGTAATAAAAAGGTCTCTGATTATGTCAGAGGGACATCTAGTGACGTTTCGAGACGTCGTAAAAAAAAAAAAAAAAAAAAAAAAAAAAAACCTAACCTAACCTAACCAAACCTAACCTAACCTAACCTAACCTAACCTAACCTAACCTAACCTTTTTTTTTTTTTTTTTTTTTTTTTTGACGCTGGGAAAAATGCATTACGCATTCCCCCCCATTGGAGGATGGAGGGGATATGTGGGACTCCCCGGTTTTCCGCTCCCGGTATACCCACTAAACAACCCAGCGACACTCCCGCGTCGCCTATATGGAGGGGAACTGGGAAACTGGCAGAGCCTTTTCATCCAGTCCCCCGCCGGCGATTGGCCCGCTCTGACAGCGGGGCCCCCGCAACGCCCCCGCCTTTACGGCGGGGCCCGCACGCCCCCCCCTTTGCAGGGAGGGACCCGGGAACGACCGTGAGTGCCCGGCCGTTCCCGCCTGACGGGGTGGTGAATATGTGCAATGCGGGAGAAGGCCCCTCCAGGTCTTCTCCCACTATTCACCACCATGAGCGGCGCGAGAAGTTCCGCGTCTCTCGCGCGCGCTCTACCGCCTGGGTAGACCCGTAGGTCTACCCTGCCTCATCACACTGTGCCCTCTGCTAGACAGAGGGACACGCGGAGAGGCCCACCGTGTCGGGTTATTAGCCACCATGAAACACGTCCGCAGTACTCTGCAGGCGTGTTTCATGGTGTTACCAGGGTGCACCACGAGGAGGTTACCCGACCTAGCACCCCAACCTAACCTAACCTAACCTAACCTAACCTAACCTAACCTAACCTAACCTAACCTAACCTAACCTAACCTAACCTAACCTAACCTAACCTAACCTAACCTAACCTAACCTAACCTAACCTAACCTAACCTAACCTAACCTAACCTAACCTAACCTAACCGGAACAGGGAAAGGGAAAAGTAGGAGAACCAGAGAAGGAGAGAGAACTAGAGAGCGTAAAGGAACCTGAAAATGAAAAGGAAGAAGGAAATATCATCTTAAGAATGAAGGAGCACGCAAGACTTATTACAGAGAATAGTGAAAAGATGGAAAAATTACAGGAAAGGCTAGAAGCGCAGCAAGAGAAATTAGAAAAACAGTCTTACGCGAGTGTGGCAGCGGCGCATCCAGCGAAGAAATTCCTGGAGCAGACCGCGCTGCACTCGGTCGTCGTGACTTCAAAAGATGATATGGAAACAGGAGACGAAGTGTTGAAAAGGATAAGAGAGACAATTAAAGCCAAGGAAGGAGGAATTTGTGTGGAACGGGTTCGAAAAGCGAAGGATAGGAAAGTGATTGTGGGGTGTAGGACTGAGGAGGAAAGAGAGATGGTTAAAGAGAGGCTTAAGAGGGCTGAAGAGTACCTTAACGTGGAGACGGTAAAAAATAAAGACCCGCTTATTATACTCAAAAACGTCTTTACGCACAACACCGATCAAGACATTATCGAAGCCATCTGGAAACAGAATGGGATAATATTAAAAGACATTGATAGAGCACATAGTAGAACTGAAATAGCGTATAAGAAAAAGACCCGAAACACCCAAACGCAGCACGTCATCATGAGGGTGTCCCCCGGAGTATGGCAGCGTCTGGTCCACGCAGGGACCGTCGTCGTAGACTTGCAGCGAGTCCGAGTGGCAGACCAGTCGCCACTCGTGCAATGCTCGCTCTGTCTAGGCTACGGCCACGGACGACGGTTCTGCGAGGAGACCACTGTCAAATGCAGCCACTGCGGGGGGCCCCACATGAAGACGGACTGCGCCGACTGGCTCGCCAATGCGCCCCCTTCCTGCTGTAACTGCGTGCACGCCAAGGCTGAGACGGCGGACCACAATGCCTTCAGCCAGGAGTGCACGATCAGGAGGAAGTGGGACGCATTGGCCAGATCCACCACAGCCTACAACTGCTAGGGTAGCCCCAAGGGGAAGTACACAGATACGTCCAATAAAGTTGCTGTCCAAATAAACGGATCAGGCCATGATGTACATGGCCTCCCATTTATCCCTGGTGAAGAAAATGCACTCTGTGGAAAACTGAAAAAGTAAAGGGCTAACAAGCTAAAAATTTAAACTCAAAGGTTAAATAAGCCTTGTTGGCATTATATAATAATCTATATAATTCAACCAGCAAAAACCAGAACTAGAAAATTCACAAAACACATTATTAAAATCACAAATATACAATAGAAATAAAACAGACAATTATTAAAATAGATTAAATAAATATAACCGATAAAACTCTTTTGTATTATACTGTGCTGTTATGTAATGCTATGTATTGTATCAAATAAATAAAATAATATGAATACTCAAACTTTAGGCTAAATTGGTAGTAAATTAGATATAAATTAAATAATGTTTATAAAATTAGTAAATTCAATAAAAATTAGATAAACTTTAGATGATAAAATGCAAAACTTCTTTTTAGTAAATTAGGATATGTTCATTTAAAAATAAGAACTACTAGAAATAAAAAGTCAACAAAAATTTGGTAAATTCAGTAAATTCAGTAAATTTAGATGTTAGTTAAAAATAAGTAAATTCACTCAAAATTTGGATAAAATTAGTATAAAATTATTTAGTCAAAACGTATTCAGTAACCTTACATTAGGAAAATTATATAAGTAAACAAGTAGGAAAATTAGTCATAACAAGGTCTCTGATTATGTCAGAGGGACACCGTAGTGCCATTTCGAGATGGCGTCTAAAAAAAAAAAAAAAAAAAAAAAAAAAAAAAAAAAAAAAAAAAAAAAAAACCTAACCTAACCTAACCTAACCTAACCTAACCTAACCTAACCTAACCTAACCTAACCTAACCTAACCTAACCTAACCTAACCTAACCTAACCTAACCTAACCTAACCTAACCTAACCTAACCTTTTTTTTTTTTTTTTTTTTTTTTTTTTTTTTTTTTTTTTTTTTGTTAACGGGGAGGAAATCTGCACACAGACACCCTACCACACCGAGGGATGCGATAGGGTAGTGTGAGGATGACGGACTCGTCGACTCACTAAAACCACCCCGGTGGCCAGCCTCAATGCATGTCAAGGGGCTCCGACAACTCCAAAAGGAACATTTCGGTGCCCCACTCGCATAGCGCCTTAAAGCACGTCCCGGGAACGACACCCATTGCCGCCCCCAGCACTCGTGGTGCTACGGCTGCACACGCCACGATGTGCCAGCCGCCCTCCCGGGGTCCGCTATTGACCAGCCGAAGCCCTCGCTCCGACCGCCCACAGACCCGAAAGGCCCCCTGTTTGGCAGGGGGTACCACTCTAGCCCCTCATGGGGCAGGCAGCGCGGGGTGGCCGTTGCCAACACACCGCCGCCGCCTCCTCCGAGCGGGATCGGCCCTCTCCCGATCTCGCTCGGCGGCCTCTTTCCGAACCATAACGGTCTCACAGAAAGAGGCCACGGCCTTCCAAGCCGTCTCATCTACCAGCATAGCCTCGACTACGCTTGGTAGAGAGAGGTCCTGCCCGATCCTGTTGACCAGAATTCCGCGCTCCACGCTCCACGCTGAGCACTGCTCTAGCGTGTGCTGCGCGGAATCCCGGTCCCACCCACAATGGTGGCATTGTGGGGTCGGTTCGCGTCCAATCCTACTCAGGTACTCACCGAAGCAACCATGCCCGGTAAGTACCTGAGTAAGGCGATAGGTGACGTGCCCATGCTCCCTTCCCAGCCAGGCTTCGAAACTTGGCGCAATGGCGCCGACGATGCGCTGGCGCGAACTGCGCGGTTCATCGAACCGCTCGCGCCACTCCACGAGCGCACGTCGGCGCTCTTGCACCCGCACTTCAGCGGGCGCGGTTCCACTCCCGTCGTCATTGCAACGGAGACGCCGATACACACGTGCATCCATCTCCGCCAAGACGTCAAGGGGCGGAAACCGCGCCAAGAGTGTTGCCGCCTCAAAGGATATCGTACGATATCCTCGTGCGATACGAATGGCCATAGTACGCTGTAGGCTATTAAACAATAGCCTATAGCGCCTAACCCCCGCCAGTCTCACAGACCAGACGGGCGCTCCGTAGAGTGCCATCGATCGCACCACCCCTCCATAGAGGCGGCGAACTCCTTCCCTAGGTCCCCCGAGATTTGGCAGCAGTCTGTGCAGAGCACCCACTACCTTCTGAATCCGGGGGACGGAGCGACTGAAGTGCTCTCCGAAGTCCCAGCGACTGTCCAGGATGAGGCCCAGGTACTTGAGGTACCGCCCCACCTGGACGTCGACGTCACCTACGCGAACCGACATGCTGGGTGGTTCCCTTCCCCTCGGGAATTTGTGGAACCACAGCGCCTCGGTCTTGTGAGGCGCTGTCCGCAGACCCAGCGCGTGGATCTTGTCCACGACACAAGCCACCCCAAGCTCGGCGAGCCCCTTGGCCCCCTCGAAGTCGTCCCCGCCGGCCAACACTAACGTGTCATCCGCATAGCAGACGACGTGTAGGCCAACGGGGAGATCGATGCGCAAGACCGCGTCGTACGCGAGGTTCCACAAGAGCGGGCCCAAAACGGACCCCTGCGGAACCCCACAGCACACCTCCCTCTGGTGCAATGCACCGTCCCTGCCAACATACTGGACATGTCTGTCGCGCAGGTAGGCTCCAACAATGCCCTGCAGGTAGGGGGGGACCCCGTGAAACACGAGGGCCTCCCTAATCGCCCTCCAAGGCAGGGAGTTGAACGCGTTGACGATGTCTAAAGACACCGCCAACATCCTCCCGCCTCGGGACACTACCTGGCTCGACAGCGTACGGACTCTAAGAATCGCGTCCACTGTCGAACGAGCCTGCCGGAAACCAAACTGGTCATCCGACAGGTCGGGGCCTACCCGCCCGAGATGCGCGCACAGACGACCGGCAATTATTCTTTCGAACAATTTGCCGGCCTCGTCCAGCAGGCAAATGGGACGGTACGCAGAGGGAGAATCCGCGGACCTGTCATCCTTCTTCAAGAGGACCAATTTCGCCTCCTTCCACTCCTTGGGGAACACGCCTGTACAGAGACAGCTGTCAAACAGCCGCCTAAGGCGGTCCCCCAATCCGGCGGATAGAGCCAACACCCAAGCCCGACCCGGTATACCATCCGGGCCAGGCGCCGTGTTACGAGCCCTGAGGCGCTTCACGGCTCGGTCCAACTCCTCTTCGGTCACCCCCAGTTCATCGTCCCAGGGAATCGGGCTCGATGGTATCACGGGGGGTGATGAGGGACTGTCCTGGATCCTAGGGAATAGCATGTCAACCACGCCTCCCACAAACGTAGGATCCAGGGTTTCCGTCAACGGAGGGGCCCACGGTCTGAGCTTGCCCAGTACCATCTTGTACGGGCGCCCCCATGGGTCCCTATTCAGTCCCTCGAGGAACCTAACCTAACCTAACCTAACCTAACCTAACCTAACCTAACCTTTTTTTTTTTTTTTTTTTTTTTTTGTCTACAGAGGGGAAATTCATTTACGAATAAACCGGTCGGGGGGACCGGAATTATGTGGGACTCGCCGCCGGAGCGGAATACCCAACTAAAACCCCTCCGGTGTTCCTCTCTCGCCATTCTTGCCGAGCCACGGGAACATAAAACCAACCGCAACTCGACTGACGAATTAAATAAATTAACCTCTCGTATTGGACGGCCGCATTTCGCATGCGACGTCCCTCATTCACTCTAATCTCCTCCTCTATGGCAGCACAGTTTGTGCCAAAGTAGACGGGGGCGCTGCACTCGCACAAGCATGTAAGTGTTACGCGCATCACCCCGCCTCATTCCTCCACTCTAATCACCTTTCATACTCATACACCTTATGGCTTCATGGCCCTCGGCCCCACGGCCCACTTCCGTCACCGTGTCAGGAACACATGTCACGACAACGGAGCCCTTGAAGAGGAATCTCTTCGAAGCGATGAGGTCCGCCCCTAGGGACCTCGCGCCCGAAGATTACATACACACCTTATGGCATCACAGCCCACATTCATCGTTAATCCCTGTCAAACTGAGTGGCGCTCACCTCCCGCATCTCGCATGCGCCACCCCTCATTCAGAGTATATCCCTCATCTATGCAGAATGGGCGGGGCGCTACACTCGCACTATTGTGCTCGTGATACGCGCATCACACCGCCCCACTCCGATCCCCTTTCACTCTGACTCTACTCTAACCAGTCATGCAGGCGTGCAAGACGCACGCCTCATTCATCCATCCCTCTCAGTGAAAATAAAACTCACGGAACTCGGCGGTTCTCCGCCGACTGGCGGTCGACACCCGTCCCGGGCCGCCTGCGCTGCCGCCTCCCAAGGCGCGCCTGAGGATCGCGCTCTCGCAGTCTCTCGGCGTCCTCCTTGGCTGTCATCACCACATCTGCGAACTCGGAAAGCGCGTCCCACGCACTCTCGCTGTGGACAATAGAGCGCACAATGCTCGGCAGCGAGAGGTCCGCCCCGACCACTGCGACTAGCTCTGCCCTCTCCGCTGCCCAAGCCGAGCATTCCGCCAACGTGTGGCGCGCCGTATCTTCGGCACACCCGCAATGGTGACACTCGGGCGTGGGCTCCGCCCCTGCCACCCTCCACAGATACCTCCCAAAGCAACCGTGCCCCGAAAGGATCTGCGTAAGGTGGAAAGAGAGGACCCCATGCCTCCTCATCACCCAACGCTCGAGAACCGGCCGCACCGCATCTATCGTGTCATGGCCAGCCGAAGGCTCCTCCAGCGCCCGCATCCACCGCAACAGAAGGCGCCTGCGCGCTTTCCTGCGCCAGCGCAACATGCCCTCCCTCGGAAGCGGCTCGCCCGTCGCCCGATGCTCAACGACTCGGTCGTAGACCGCGGTGAGCACACGGGCGTCCAACTCCCAAGGAAGGCAGGCAGCCAGCACACACGCCGCCTCGAAAGAGATGGTACGGTAGCCGTGCACCACCCTGAGGCACATCACCCTCTGTGGCCGACGCAGGAGAGCCTTGTTCGCTCGTCCGAGGGCATCCTCCCACACGGGCGCACCATACAGCGCCATTGACCGCACCACCTGCACATAAAGCCTTCGACAAGCCGCGTTTGGCCCGCCAACGTTCGGTAGCAATTTGCTCAACGCACCGCATGCAGCCATGAGCCGCGGCACGAGCCGACGGAAATGCTCGCAAAATGTTAGGCGGGGATCGAGAACAATGCCGAGGTAGCGCATGGCTAGCCCGACATCGATCCACACCCCGCCCACCATCACACGAGCACCCGCCATCGGCGCCCGCCGCGGACCATGGAAACACAGCGCCTCGCACTTTAGCAGCGCCACCTCCAATCCCAGTCGCCGTATGCGCTCCAGCACACACTGCACGCCCTCCGTCGCACGCGCAGCCGCATCGTCAAAGCCAGCGCCTCGGGCAGTGACCAGCGTGTCATCCGCGTAGCACGTCACGCTCACGCCTACCGGCAGAGCACCCCGCAACACCCAATCGTACCCGATGTTCCACAGGGTAGGTCCTAGGGCCGAGCCCTGTGGAACACCGCGCGTCATCGGTTTTGCTTCCCAGGCTAGGCGCGCCGGGTACCGGACCTCCCTCTCAGAGAGGTAGGCACCGATAATCCGGCGCAGGTACCCCGGGAAGCCATGGTACCTGAGTGCCTCCTCGACACAGATCCATGGAAGGGAGTTGAAAGCGTTCGCTATGTCAAGCGAGACAGCCAACAACACCTCCCGCCCCGCGATCGCCTCCTCCGCCATGCCCTTCACCCTACGGATCGCGTCGATAGTAGAGTGGGCGCGCCGAAACCCGTACTGGGCATCGGACAGGTTGGGTCCTACCTCCTCCATGTGCCGCACAAGGCGGGCGACCAGGACGCGCTCGAAGAGCTTGCCCACCTCATCCAGCAGCACCAGCGGACGATAGGCAGACGGAGAGTCCTCCGGTCGGCCGTCCTTCTTTAGCAGGACCAGTTTCCCCGCCTTCCATTGGCGAGGAAAAAGGCCCTGTGCAAGACACGCTGTGAGCAGTGCCCTGAATCTCTCCTCGAGAGGGTCAAGGGCAATGATCACAGCGCGCCCCGGAACTCCATCCAAACCTGGGGCTTTTGTACGACCATGTAGTCGGAGCAACGCCACTCCCAGCTCCACCTCCGTCACTTCCGGTACCTCACCGTCGTCGTCCTCCTCGACAGCTCTCATGCCAAGCGGTCGCGCCATTGGCGGAGGGAGTAAGTCGTCGTCCGCGGGCGGGAACAGAGCCGAGACCACCCGCTCCACCAGCTCCGGCTGCAAGGTTCGGGTGAGCGGCGGCGCCCACGGCCGGAGCTTGTCTCTCACCATCCGGTACGGGCGTCCCCACGGGTCCACGTCGAGTGAGCTCAGGAACTCCTCGTAGCTCGCATCCTTGGCCGCTCCTATGGCAGAGGACAAGGCCTCTACGCACTCCCTATACACCGCATATAGGCGGTCCTCCTCCTCCAGATCGCGACGGCTACGGCGGCGACTGCGAGTGTACGCGCGCCTCGCGCGAACGGCATCGACCCGCAGCGCCGCAATCTCCGCCGACCACCAATACACATGACGCCATGGGGCTTGGAACCTGAGGCGAGGCATGGCTGCATCGCAGGCACGCGCTAGCGCCAGGCGAAGCCATTCGGCCTCCTCCTCCACGTCCAACTCTGCGGCGACAGCGGTGGGCCTTGACCCCCAAGCTTCTACCTGCGCAGCCTCAAGCAGGAGCTCGCGGTCGAGCTTTCTCAGAGCCCAGCGAGGCGGGTCACCCGGCAGGGGACACCACGGGTCAACCGGGACAGTGGAGAGAGCGGAAACATCGAATCGTACGTACCTGTGATCCGATAGCGTCTCCACTCCCTCCAAGACCTCCCACACAGAGATGCGGTGCGCGAGGGCAGGCGTCGCAAACGTGACATCCACGATCGAGCCGCCCGCCCGCCGCACGCACGTGTCGACTCCCCCAACGTTCATCACCGTGAACCCACCGGTGACAGCCCAGTCTTCCAGCTCCCTACCTCGCGCATTCGTCAAAGGCGAGCCCCACATCGCCGACTTGGCGTTGAGGTCACCGGCGACAAGCACGTGGCGGGAGCGGCGACTAGCAACCAGCGTCTCCAGCTCGCGCAGGTACCGCTCGAAGCGAGAGAGCGGGGCATTCGGGGAGAAGTAGACGGCGACTATGAGAGTCTCGTCCACCTCCCCGGCGACCCACCCGTGACCCCTCGACACGCGCTCCAGTGGCGGCGCTCCGGCAGCCGTCCGAGTGACGATCGCAACAGAGCCGCCGCCATCACCGATCCAGCCTCCTCGTGACGGGACCCGATAGGGCTCCGCGACAATCGCCACCTGTATCTGCCACTGCGCTAGGCTCTGAACCAGCAGGTCCTGGGCTCTAGCGCAGTGGTTCAGATTCGCCTGCAGAAATCTACTCACAGCCATCTAAGATACGGTGTCCATGACATCCGCCGCTGTCCCCGCCCCTGCACCGGGGGGCGTCGGGCACTCGGGCTGCGTCGAGGCTCTAGGGCCGCCGCTCGCCACTGCTACTCCTCGCTTCGCCGGCGCCGCACACGCCTTGGTGCCGCACCGGTGCTCCGCAGGCCTGCCCGCCGCCGCGCACAAGGTGCAGCGCGGCATGGCGTAGCAGGCGCCGGCCTTGTGGCCAGGCTCACCGCAGCGATAGCACTGGTCGCTGCGGTCCTCCTCCGACGGGCAGAGCGCGCGCGTATGGCCAGGCTCCAGGCACTTGAAGCACCGGAGCGGCCTCGTCTCGAGCAGCTCCACCCGCGCCGACCCCCATCCGACCGCAAGGCGACCGGCAATAAGGATCGCCCGAGCGGCGAGCACCGGGCATCGAACCCAGGCCGCACTCGAGCCATACGCACCGAGGCGCACATCCTGACAGGTGACGGCGGCCACCTCGCATGCGCCCACTCGCGCCACCGCCGCAGCGATTTCAGACGCGGTAACGGACTCGTCGAACCCAGAGAGCCGCAACTCCGCGGACTTCACCGGCCTCGACACTCTCACCTGTTCCGCGTCGAGCTCCTCCACGAGCCGGCGGGCCAACGCGTCCGCTTTCGCACCGGACGCGGCACCGCCGCCCGCCACCTCCAGCATGCGCGCCCCGGTAGCCGAAACCTTAAACTGCACACGCTCAATGTCCAAGGAGGCCAGGTCCACTTTGGATCTCGCCTCGGCGATGACGCGTGCGTATGTTACGCCCCTCTCTATCGCAGCGGGCTGCAACGTGAGAACCACGGCAGCCGAGCGCGACGGCCGCAACTTGCGCGCGGCCAGCTGGCCGGGCGGCAGCACCGGCGCCGGTCCTCCGGCAGCCCCGCGCGGCCCCGCGAGCTCCGCGTCAGGCACACGACGCCCCGCCATCGTCCTCCTCCTCCTACCTCCGCGCCGGCGGCGCCGAGCGGGGGCCGCCTCGGTCTCGGCTTGCGCCGCAGTCTCGACAGGCCGGGGCTCGGCCGCGGGGGAGGGCTGCGCGTCTACCTCCACCATTACGTCTACCTCCTCCGCCGCAGGTGCCACGGACACCCTAGGTGTCGCCGCACGCATCGGGGCAGCGGGCGTGGCCCGCGCGACAGCTCCAGCCGACAGCACGGCGCGCACCGGGGCCGCTACCGACCCAGCAGCTCCAGTGGGCGCCGCAATGCGCGACGAAGCACCAACGCGCGGCGGCGCAACAGGCGCGGCAACACGGGCGGGCGCCGCCGCGCGCACTGCGGCATTGGCAGCGGGCCCAGCCCGCACAGCAGCTCGCGCAGTAGGCCGGACGGGCGGTGCGGCACGCAACGGCACAGAGGGCGCAGCGCGCGCCGGCGCCCGCGCGGGCAACACCGTACGCACCGGCGCGAACGCAGGCGGCGGCGCCGCAGAAGCCAGCACCGGGCGCCCGGCCGCGGCCGCATACGAGACGCGCTTGGCGCCGGCAAGCGGCGGTCGCAGGCGCGGCTCCGGTAAAAGCCTGCTCTCGAGGGACTCGAGCCGGGCGTTCACCATGGTCCCCACTTGCTCCATGATAGCCCGGCTGCGTCCCTCCTCATCCACAAGAACCGCGTCAGCAGCGGGCGCGGTGCGGCGCAACGACTGCATCTCCTCCTTCAGGAGCTGCATGTCGCGCCGCATCGCCGCCAGCTCGGCACGGAGCCGGCCGTTCTCCTGCGCTAAGAGGCGGGACTCCTCGGCGGTCGTACGACTGCCGAGCTCTGCGACCGCATCCGAGATGGATGCGGTCGCCAGCTTCAATCCGCCGAGAAGCTCCCCCTTTATATTTTTGGACTTGCGTCCCACCTCCGCAATATACGATATGGCCTTGGTCGCCTTACCTACCAGTTCCGCCGTCGTAGCCGACCCGACTGCCGGAACTTGCGACGTCAACGCGCTCGGCGTCGTCGCACGCCGATACGCGACAGTCAGGTCGACTACATCTTGCTCGGCGCGGAGCAAGAACTCCGAGCGCCTCGCCTCCTTCACCTCGCCCGCCGTCATGCGCGCCCTACCGCGCGCCGCGCTGCTCGCACGCGTCGTCACGCGCGCCACCTTGTCCCCGTGCGGGGCGCCGGTGTCGGAGTCCGAGTCCCACGACCCGTCGGACCCGTCCTCGGACTCATGGCACCTCTTTGACGGCGACCGCGTCCGCCACAGCCTGCCGCTCGTCGGCGCAACGGCGACCGCCGCACGGCCGCGTCCAGCCACGGCGGGCGCCGCCGTCGCGTTCGCGCCGACTCGCGACGCCACCGCAGCGCCGGCCCGCACCGCGGGCGTCGCTCGTGCACTCGCACCCACTCTAGGCGCAGCGCCGGCCCGCGCCGCGGGCACCGCCGCCGGGCGCGTACTCACACGCACCACAGCCGCCGCACTTACCCCCGTCGCTGACTTCACACTGGCACCCAATTTGGGTGTCACACCGACCCGCGCAGGCGTCACAACAACAGCGGGCGTCGCTGTCACGACAACAGCGGGCTTCGCCGCTGCTGCGACTCGCGCAGACTCCGCGGTGGAGACCCCCGCCACAGCGGCGCCAGTCTGGTCGGCGCGCGCGCTAGCCACCACGGCAGCCGACCCAGACGACGTGCTCGCTTCTGCAGCATCCATCGCGAAACGCAGTCACAGACGCTGCACACGACACGAACCACACCAAAAACAACACAAAATTTTGCAACTGCGTATCCGAGTTTGAGGTTATTAACCTCAAACTCGAACACGTTGTCGCAACAAACACCACAATAAACACACAAAAAGTCTGGGATTTTATCCCCAGACACGCCCTGGGCCCTGAAAAGGGCCTCTCGCACAAATCGAGACACCAACCACTCTGTTCCAGCACAAAAACAGGGAAAATCACAAAAACACGTCCACCCGCTTTCAACGCCTTAACCCCTCATCAACCTAACCTAACCTTTTTTTTTTTTTTTTTTTTTTTTTTTGACGCTGGGAAAAATGCATTACGCATTCCCCCCCATTGGAGGATGGAGGGGATATGTGGGACTCCCCGGTTTTCCGCTCCCGGTATACCCACTAAACAACCCAGCGACACTCCCGCGTCGCCTATATGGAGGGGAACTGGGAAACTGGCAGAGCCTTTTCATCCAGTCCCCCGCCGGCGATTGGCCCGCTCTGACAGCGGGGCCCCCGCAACGCCCCCGCCTTAACGGCGGGGCCCGCACGCCCCCCCCTTTGCAGGGAGGGACCCGGGAACGACCGTGAGTGCCCGGCCGTTCCCGCCTGACGGGGTGGTGAATATGTGCAATGCGGGAGAAGGCCCCTCCAGGTCTTCTCCCACTATTCACCACCATGAGCGGCGCGAGAAGTTCCGCGTCTCTCGCGCGCGCTCTACCGCCTGGGTAGACCCGTAGGTCTACCCTGCCTCATCACACTGTGCCCTCTGCTAGACAGAGGGACACGCGGAGAGGCCCACCGTGTCGGGTTATTAGCCACCATGAAACACGTCCGCAGTACTCTGCAGGCGTGTTTCATGGTGTTACCAGGGTGCACCACGAGGAGGTTACCCGACCTAGCACCCCAACCTAACCTAACCTAACCTAACCTAACCTAACCTAACCTAACCTAACCTAACCTAACAAAAAGTAACCTAACCTAACAAAAAGTAACCTAACCTAACAAAAAGTAACCTAACCTAACAAAAAGTAACCTAACCTAACAAAAAGTAACCTAACCTTACAAAAAGTAACCTAACCTAACAAAAAGTAACCTAACCTAACAAAAAGTAACCTTACCTAACAAAAAGTAACCTAACCTAACAAAAAGTAACCTAACCTAACAAAAAGTAACCTAACCTAACAAAAAGTAACCTAACCTAACAAAAAGTAACCTAACCTAACAAAAAGTAACCTAACCTAACAAAAAGTAACCTAACCTTACAAAAAGTAACCTAACCTAACAAAAAGTAACCTAACCTAACAAAAAGTAACCTAACCTAACAAAAAGTAACCTTACCTAACAAAAAGTAACCTAACCTAACAAAAAGTAACCTAACCTAACAAAAAGTAACCTAACCTAACAAAAAGTAACCTTTTTTTTTTTTTTTTTTTTTTTTTTTTTTTTTTTTTTTTGTTGCCCAGGAAAACCTTTTATAGGTACCAGTCGGCCCGGGGGGACCGATGGTTATGTGGGAGTCCTGCCATGAAAAAGGCAGTGTACCCACTAAAAACCTGGGGTGTTCCTCTTCTCCGCAGAAGTGGGGAAGCCGTGGGATCGCTTCGCGCCTCCATAGCCTCCACAGCGGTCGTCCGTTTGGACACTCCTCTGGGGGGTGTTGACACGCCCCCCTTACTCCGCTTAAGGCACCTCGGAACACAGGACGAGATGCCTTACAGCTCGGGACCTCTCAGGTCAGGCAACAGATCCCCCGATCTGTTACCCGAAGGTCCCCATTTACGGTGGCATGCGGTTGGCGAACGCCAACCGCCTGCGGCCTGGTCTCCTTCGGCGTATTGGGTCCGAGAGAATGTCGTCCTCTCGGTCTCTTTCCGCCGCCTCCTTTATGCGCATTACCGATTCTGCGAAGTCGGCAACTGCCATCCATTTTCTATCACTCTCAGTCATTGCCCTCACTAAGGTTGAGAGTGAGAGATCTGCACCAATCACCGCCGCCATCTCAGCACGCGGCACTGCCCAGGCAGGACACTCGGCGCGGGTGTGCTGCGCCGTGTCTTCCAACGCCCCACAGTGGTGGCATACCATCGTCGGCTCACGACGCGCAACTCGGCACAGATACCTCCCGAAGCAACCATGCCCCGAGAGAATCTGCGCCACGCGGAACGTTGGGGCGCCATGACGACGATCGACCCATTCTTGCAGAACGGGCCGAAAAGCAGCCACCACATCTCGGCTAGCAGCCGGTGACCCCATCCTTTCGGACCAATGCCTGAAGAGGTCCTCACGGCCCTGCTCTCTCCAGTGCTTGATCTCTTCAGGCATTGGCCACCCACCATCCTTTTTTACGGCTACGCTGCGCCAGTACACCGTCGCTAATACCCCAGCTTCGAGGTCCCACGGCGGTGTGCTAGCCAGCAAGCACGCCGCCTCGAAAGAGACGGTGTGGTACGCTCGGGCCGCCCTTATTGCAATGACCCGCTGCGGACGTCGCAGCAGAGTCTGGTTTCGGGCGTTCAGGGCATTCGCCCATATGGGTGCTCCATACAGCGCCTTGGAGCGCACCACCCCGGCGAAAAGGCGACGACACGCCACACTTGGCCCTCCTACATTAGGGAGCAGACTCCCGAGCACTCCGGCGAAAGCGATGAGCTTTGGAGCCAATCGCTGGAAGTGCTCTTCGAATTTCCATCGGCCGTCGAGGACAAGGCCTAGGTACCGCATCGTCGGCTCGACGGCGATGGAGGTTCCACCCACCACAACACTTTGCCCCATCGGAGGAGCTTGACGATGCCCGTGAAAAACTAGGGCCTCCGATTTCTCCAGAGCTACCTCCAGCCCAAGCATCCTTATTTTCCGGACTACTTGGGCAACTCCAGCTGTGGCCAAGATGGCCGCCTCTCTGTAGGTGCTACCGCGGGCTGTGACAAGGGTGTCGTCAGCGTAACAGACTACGCTGATCCCACACAGGTTTTGCCCGCGGAGCACATAGTCGTACCCGATGTTCCACAGGAGGGGCCCTAAAACGGAACCCTGTGGAACACCGCACGACATTTTCCTTTCCTTCCATTCACCGTCTTGGGCCGCATATAGCACAGCCCGGTCGGCAAAGTAGCTCACCACGGAGTCCCTCAGATATCGAGGCACACCATGGTATCTGAGGGCCTCCAATACGGTCTCCCAGGGAAGGGTGTTAAAGGCATTTTTTATATCCAGCGATACTGCCAACAATACCCCACCCCTGGAGACCGCCTCCTCCGCGAGGTCCCGCACTCTTGCGATGGCGTCCACAGTAGAGCGCCCGTGTCGGAACCCATACTGTCCGTCACTCAGGTTCGGGCCAACATCAACCAAGTGACGGACGAGACGAGCAGCAAGCACTCGCTCGAAGAGTTTGCTCGTCTCGCCAAGCAACACGATAGGCCGATACGCCGATGGGGAGTCAGCTGGACGCCCGTTCTTCTTCAACAGGACCAATTTCCCACGCTTCCAGCATTGCGGGAAATAGCCCTGCGTTAGGCACGATGAAAAAAGTGCTCTTATTTCAGTCCCGAGCTCCTTCGCCGCGTGGACCAAGACTCGACCCGGCACTCCATCAGGTCCTGGGGCTGCATTCTTTGACCGGAGACGTAACACGGCCACTCCGAACTCAGTCTCACTAACGGGCGGGACTTCCTCTTCTACCTCGTCGAGCAGCGCTGGTGCCATTGGGGGTGGGCACCACGCCTCCCTTTGGGGAAACAGTGTGGACACCACCCGATCAAGTAGCTGCGGTTCGAGGGTGGTAGTGAGTGGGGGGGCCCATGGACGCAGCTTTCCCGTTACCGACTTGTAAGGGCGCCCCCAGGGATCCCGATCTAGAGACTCTAGCCACTCTCGCCACGCCAACTCTTTTGCCTCTTTAATGGCCACCTGCAGATCTTTGCAGGCGGCTCTGTAGTTAGCGTAGCGCTCCTGCTCCTGCTCTTCATCCCGTACTCTCCAACGATGGCATCGGGTATAAAGCCGCCGCGTAGCGACGCAGGCACTCCGTAGTTGCCGGAGCTCCGGCTTCCACCAATACATACTACTACGCGGAGGCAACGTCGTCTTGACCCGTGGCATGGAAGCGTCACAGACCCGCGCAAGTGCCTCTCCCAGTCGCTCCGCCGCGGCATCTACATCTTCCGTGACTGGGCCTGCCATCCAGGCCTCCACGATGGCAGCTTCGAGTGCAATCTCCTTGTTGAGCCCCCTTACTGACCACCGCGGGCCGGCAATTGCTGGCGGAGATGGATCCTGCCCTGCAGACGCAGAGACGCTGAACCGAATGTACCGGTGATCGGACAGTGTCTCTACGTCCGTTTCTACACTCCAATCTAAAACACGGCGCGCAACAGTGGGGGAAGCGAATGTTAAGTCCACTATGGACCCACCCTGTTGTCGTACGCACGTGTTCTCGGTGCCCCTGTTTAGGATCAGGAGACCCAGGGACGCCGCCCACTCCTCTAGGACGCTCCCTCTTACATCAGTAGCTGGAGATCCCCACGCCGTTGACTTAGCGTTGAAATCCCCCGCAACCAATATCGGACTGGGGCTTACTGCTCCCGCCAGAACTCCGACTTCAGCAAGCAATCGCTCGAAGTCGACCAAGGTCCGGTTCGGGGAACAGTACACCCCAATCACCGCCATGCCACAGCCGCCACCCACAACAGCCAGCACGCATCCCTGTCCTTTCGCTACTTTTTCAAAAGGCAGGGAGCTAGCAGATGATTGCGTGACAATGGCCACCGATTCCTCCCTATCTGCCACCCAGTTGTCCCGAGAAGGGACTAAGTAGGGCTCGGCAACTACTGCAATTTGTGTCGACCACTCCGCCAGGCTCTGGAGCAGAAGATCCTGAGCCCTGGCGGAGTGGTTGATGTTCGCCTGCAGGAATCGGATGGCCATCCTAATTGGAGTCCATCCGATCCTCCTCTCGCGCATCTGGGCGCGCAGACGGCTGCGAGCGGGCCGTAGAGCCTACGCTAGCTGTCTGTTTTCCTCTTTTCCCCTTGTTTGAGGTCGGGCCTTTGCAGGCCTTGGCCCCAACACGGTGGTCAGCCTTCTTGCCGGCCGCTGCGCACACCGGGCAATGGTGCTCAGCATCACACTGCACTGCCTTGTGTCCGGGTTTGCCACAGCGGAAACAAAGTGTGCTGCGGTCCTCAGTGCTTGGGCATTTGGCCCCCACGTGTCCGGCCTCCAAGCACCGGTAGCATCGTAGTGGCCTTTCCTCCAGAATTTTCACCGATACAGAGACCCAGTTCACCAGTATTCTTCCAGCTGCGGCTTTTTTCGCTGCAGCAATGGGACAGCTTAGCCAAACCGTACCTTCGCGCCCAGGAGGCCGGACGATATCGCCAACCTTGACGGACTCCAAGGCGCAGCCTCCCGCCTTTGCAACGGCCGCTGCGACATCCTCTTTACTTGAGGAGTCATCGAGGCCCGAGAGACGCATCTCCACGCATTTCTCGGGACGGGAAACTCTGACAAGGGCACCACTGAGGGACTCTCTGAGCTTATTAGCTAGAGAGTCAGCCTTCTCCACGCTCGTGGCTCCAGCCCCAGATACCTCCAACAGTCGGGCGCCTGTGGCGACTGTCCGGAACTTGACACTGTCTATGCCCAACTCTGTCAAGTCGATGCGCTCTCTGGCCTCAGTAAGCACCTGTCCATAGGTAAGGCCTTTTTCTACTGCATCCGGTTGCAGCGTCAGTACAACCACTGCCGAGCGAGGGGGCTTCAGCTTTCTCTGCGCAGGCCTTGTGGGTGGCACCTTAGCGGCCTTGGGTGCTGCTACCTTTTGGGCTTTGGTAGCAGCAGTACTACGCTTGCCTTTTCGGGTTACCTGTTGCCATTCCTCTTCCACGGGTTTAGGAACAGGACTCGGCGGGCGCGGTGCCTTGGGCACCTCTTCCCTCTTTTTTCCCCCTTTTGGAGCTTTTGCTACTCCACTGGTACTCGCCATAGCCTCCAAAGGAGGGGACGGAGCTCGAGTAGCAGCCGCCTCAGTTGGGGGAGCTGCGCTTGTTTTCTTTTTATCTGCGGCCAATGGTGGCCGAAGACGTTTTTCCGGCAACAAGCGGTCTTCTAGCCCTTCTAAGTGAGCATTGACCATTGCGCCACATTGGGACATGACAGCACGCACAATCTCGTCAACCACTAGAGCCGGAGTTGGTGCTGGGGTCGGCGTCGTCTGTTGCGCGAGCAGGCGCAGCTGGGCCATCTCCTCGCGAACCACTTTAAGCTCGCATGCGAGCTTGAAATTGGCTGCCTCTAGTCGGGCAACCTCTTCCGTCATCGAGCGCGATCGAAGCTCTGCGAAGGAAACTTTAATAGTTTCCGCTGCATCCTTCAGGGCTCGAACATACGTCCCTTTTAAATGGCCGGACGTCGTGGCAACCTTGACAATGGTTTCCACCGAATCAGACACCAGCCTGGCCAGATCCGGTGAATCGCCTCTCTCTTGATCGCTCATCGCCATCACGACAGGGGGTTTACGGAAAGTGGCAGCTTTTGTCTCCCTTTTCTGCCTAATTTCCTCTGCCATCTCCAGCTCAGCGTTCAGTCGAAGCTCCTCGGCCTTAGCTGCGTTAAGTTCAGCTTTGGCCTTTGCCAGACCAACGTATTTCCCCGTAATGGGGGGACGTCCACGCCCTCTCCTTGCCGTAGAAGTTTTGGGTGGTACCCCCACATCTTCACTATCAGTGTCGTCACCGATGTGACGCTTCCTCCAAAAACGGCTCCCTTCAGGTGATGACACCCCTGAAGCCAAAGTAGCTACCGATTGGAAGCTACCATCAGAGTCCGTGTCGGAAAGATTTGCCATCATCGCCGAAGCGGTTGGCAGGTCTTCACTACTCCTTTCTGAGATCACGCTGCGGGTCAGAACCACACGCGCCTCCCTCGTCAATTTCAATCCACTCTGACTTGAGCCAGAATGCGAAGGGCTAAGTGCCGAAGCACTAGCACACGCTACATCATTTTGTTGTTCAAGCGCCAATGCGCCAACATTCTTCTCCACTTCACAGCCAGAACGGCCACTCCCATTTTTTGTTTCAATAATTTCAATTTCCATAACAGTTCCCACGAGTGTGAGGGATATAAAACGTCATCACCGAAGTGCCACCGACCAGTGCCCTCTGTAGCCGGGGAAGGGTACATACTGCGGAGGTCCCCTGGTATCCGCAGGTTTTTACGTGTTTTCTCACGGGTTTTTGTTTCAAGATTTTCCTTTCTCTGGGTCCGGCCAATTAAGGCAACACCCCTTCGGTCCATACTGCTACGACGTACCCCTTTAGGCCCAACAGGGGTCGTTGAAGCAGCAGTATGGATACCGGTTGGAGAGACGGCGAACTCTCTCCGACAGACTGAGCAATAGTGTTAGTATCGCTCATCTGCCCAAACTCCATCCAATGGACTCCATTGCGCCCTCTGCTTGGCAAAGCGGCGCCACTCCTACCCCCATTTCCCCCCCAGTGTGTTCTGTCCGCGCCGGTTTGTCGCTAGCTTCCAACTCGAAGCTATCGACAAACCGAGACCCCCTATCCGCAACCCGGGGACGCGCCACGTCGGTGTATCACCTCACCGCCTGCTGGGAAGGAGACCCAGTAGGTTCGTGGAACAAAAAGTAACCTAACCTAACAAAAAGTAACCTAACCTAACAAAAAGTAACCTAACCTTACAAAAAGTAACCTAACCTAACAAAAAGTAACCTAACCTAACAAAAAGTAACCTAACCTAACAAAAAGTAACCTTACCTAACAAAAAGTAACCTAACCTAACAAAAAGTAACCGGGGGCGACGCGGCACGCCGACAGCAGCATGCGCACGAGCTCGCGGGTGGCGGGTGGCGGATGGCGGCGGGTCGTGCGCTCACTCTTGCATGCAAGAGTGATTACCGTATGATGCAATCATCGAACGCTTTACATCGTTGCTTAATCGTACTGTTTTAGCTGTATTCAGATATTGATGTGTTAGTTTTGTTTGAAATAATATAACCATTATTTATAGTTATTTATTATTTATTTATACATATTATTATTATTTATAGCTATGGAGCTTCGCAGTCATGTAGCGAATGTACTTTTTTACAAAATTAATTTTGGTCGTGTAGTTGGCCAGCCATAGGTACAAATTAGCAACAAAAAGTAAATAGCTTCTTTACATTTATATAAGCTATAATTCTATATTTTATCCCGAGGCACGGTAGATATCCCCTCAGATCTCTTAGTAGGTATCCCGAGTATCAATATTTTACCTTTTTGAGGATTTCCAAGAAAAGTAGTCAGAGTTACTGCTATGTTTTAAGATGTCGTTATTCCGGAACCAAAACTATCAAAATTCCAAATTTCATTAAAAATTTAGGTACTTTAATATGTTTAAAAACAAGAAGAACTTGACAATCTAATTAATAAAAAGCACTAGTTTTCATAAAAGTTTTCTTATACAGTCATTTTCAAGGATTTCTATTAGACTGTTATCTAATCATAGGCAGGTACATTCTTGTCCAATGTCAGCTGAATTTGTTATGAACTTCCTGAAATAGCATTTAGGAAAGGGTTCGTTCGCTTCGCTCACTCGATCAATTAATGAGCAGCATTATTTCTTATAGTGAAACGCATCTGTTTGAAGGGTATTTATGATTTATGAGCATTATCATCAAATCAGCCTGAAGAGTCCATAGCTGGCCATAGGACACTCCACCAATTGTCTAGTCATTGGGATAGTTTGCCTAGTCACCATGCTTGGCGGGTTCTTTATGATTAGGTAGATTTCAGATCAAATCAAAATCTGATATAGGTAAATTGTTAAATTTTGTAGGTATATATAATAGTGAATTATTGTAATGAAACACAAGCTGCGGATCTAATCTGACTGTTTATTCTTAGATGATTGTAGTACAAGAAAATACTATATCGAAATACCTACAAATACCCAACACCTCCTTACTAAATATAAAGCTAATAACCAGTGCCGGATTAAGCCAGCGCGGGGCCTGTAGCAAATTCTGTCAAGGGGCCCTTGGTTTGCTTAAAAATCTGGCCGCTTGAAGGGTAGAAATGTGGTATAAATATTAGTCTAACTAGTGTTTCGCCCCGAACTGAAATCTCATGATGCGACCCAACGAACGTACCAAAACTTGGAGTAGGTGGTAGTCAGAGACAAGTCCAAACATTATGTTTGGACTTTTTTCTGACTACCGCCTACTAACTTGGTATGGTAACCAAGTTTCAACTCTATTGGCCTACTTATTGAAGAGTTCCGTCGAACAGATCTTGGCTCCATCATCAGACCTGGTCGTTGTCACCATTTTATGAGAACTGTCAACAAATAAAGCCCATTCATATGACATGTAACATGATTTTTTTATGTAATTTTTTTTATTTTTGCCCTCTTAAGAAACCCCATGTCTCAAAAACCCTTCATACGATTTTACGCATATACTTACCAGTAAATTTGTCAAGTACAAGCTATCGATTTATCAAATTGCATGCCGATCTGATCAACGGTTCGAAAGTTATGGATAGACAAACATACAAACATACATAAAATGCCAATTCGTCTAAATTGATTGTAAGATCTTCGTTCGCTTCGCTCACTCGATCTTATATATCGATATATTATCCACAGTAGGTATCCATCCATAGTCAGCATCCATAGTAGGTACCTACTATAGGTTTAGGTATAGGAAACCTGCATTGTTGTTTTTTGTGTTTTTAAATGTTTCTTTCTATAGAGGTATTATATGTACCTTTCTTCTTACCTACTATACACCTACCTGCTACCTAACATTTTACGTGTCGATATCGAGTTTTAGATTTTCAAGTCGAAGTGAAGCATAGCCTAAGCGCTTCGAGTTTAAAGGTTTGCAAAATATTTTACGCTCCTACCTAAATTAATATTTTTTTACTAGCTATAACTCGCGGCTTCGCTTCCTTCACTTTATTAAACCTACTTTATTAAAAATACTCTACATAGTCGGGCGGGCTGCTAGCGCCCTTGGGGGTTGAATTTTGAAAAAATATTTCTAAGTAGATGCCTAGAAATTTTAAGTTTCAAGCCCTAATAGGGCTCCCCTATTTCACCCCCATGAGGGTTGAATTTTGAAAAACCCTTCCTTAGTGTATGCCTACGTCATAAAAGAAATACGTGTGCGAAATTTTATGTTTCTAGCCCTAAGGGTTTGACCTGTGCGTTGATACATCAGTCAATCAGTTTTGCCTTTTTAATCGAGTGAGCGAAGCGAACGAAGATCTTAGTTTCAACTTGGGCGATTTGGCATTTTATGTATGTATGTATGTATGTATGTATGTATGTTTGTCTGGCGATAACTTTAGAACCGTTGATCCGATCTGCATGAAATTTGATATGTCGATAGCTTGTACTTGAGAAATTTACTGGTAAGTATATGAGTAAAATCAGATGAAGGGTTTTTGAGATATGGGGTTTTTTAAGGGGGCAAAAATAAAAAAAGTTACATAAAAAAATCAAGTTACATGTCATATGAAAGAGCTTTGTTTGGGCATTCCAAAACAATTTTTACTTTTTTTTTGGGTCGCTCGGTTTTTGAGATACAACAAAAAAGTTAAATTAAGATAACCAGCGATTCAAGAGCTCCCATCTCTAAGAGTTTCGTTGGCATCAAGGTTTTTCTACTGGTCGGCCATTTCCTTTGCTTTTTCTTATTTTTTTTTCTTGAAATAAATGAAGGAGGTACTCAGTTCTCATAAAATGGTGACAACGACCAGGTCTGATGATGGAGCCAAGGTCTGTTCAACGGAACTCTTCAATAAATAGGCCAATAGAGTTGAAACTTGGTTACCGTACCAAGTTAGTAGGCAGTAGTCAGAAAAAAGTCCAAACATAATGTTTGGACTTGCCTCGTCGTCGTCGTTCGTCGGGTCGCATCACGAGATCTCAGTTCGGGGCGAACCACTAGTATACAATGTGTCTGGTTACCGGTGTCGGAGACTTTGGGGGGGTGAAATACGGTAAATTTTATCGACAAATCACTATCCCTAATTTTATTTTATCATGCAAATATGTCCGAGGAATAAACAGTTTCATACAAACTTTTATCGCCTATTTCACCCCCATGGGGGTTGAATTTTGAAAAACCCTTCCTTAGTAGATACCTACGTCATAAGAGGAATACGTGTGCGAAATTTTAAGTTGCTAGCGCTAAGGGTTTGGCCTGTGAATAAAAAGTTTCATACAAACTTTTATCCCCTATTTCACCCCCTTGGGGGTTAAATATTGAAAAACCCTTCCTTATTGGATGCCTCCGTCATAAGAGGAATACGTGTGCGAAATTTTAAGTTGCTAGCGCTAAGGGTTTGGGCTTTTTTTTATATTATTATAAGGGCTTTTCGAAGGGTTTGGCCTGTAAATAAAAAGTTTCATACAAACTTTAATTCCCTATTTCACCCCCTTGGGGGTTAAATTTTGAAAAACCCTTCCTTAGTGTATGCCTACGTCATAAAAGGAATACGTGTGCGAAATTTTATGTTTCTAGCCCTAAGGGTTTGACCTGTGCGTTGATACATCAGTCAATCAGTTTTGCCTTTTATACAATGTGTCTGATTACCGGTGTCGGAGACTTTGGGGGGGGGGTGAAATACGGTAAATTTTATCACTATCCCTATTTTTGTTTATTTCTCCATGATAAAATGGCAGCCATTTTGTTTTCTTTTGCCCTAAGCACGGATGCTTGTACTAATTAAGCTATAGCTACCCACGTCCTAGGAAGACGACAGAGGACTCATTTGATAGCCAATAATGTAGACAAAAAAGTAATGATAATATTGTTGAAATTTCTATTTTATAATAGAGGAAAAAAGAATTTATAAAACAAAGTTTTTGTTATCATTTTTGTTTTAATAATTAGCTTTTTCATAAAATCTAAACAGTCAAGCTATTTTATTTTTGTTTCTGAATGATAGTAAAGAATGTGTGCTTCAAAATAAGTCTTACATCTTAGCTCTTAGTAAGATAGTTTAGAAGTTATGACAATTTAAACATGATAAGTGTTAAAAAGTCTCCGACACCGGTAACCAGACACTTTGTACAGATTACGGTCAGACAGGCGTTGGAGCGCGAGGCCCCCAAATGCGCGGGGCCCGTAGCATTTGCTACTTTTGCTACGTGGCTAATCCGGCACTGCTAATAACTATACTTATTTTATAATAATAACTAACTGCCAGGCAACTACCTACCTACTTCGATGTAATGTGAATACCTTAAAGTTACATTTCACTTATTTAAGTAGCTAGGATGCCTGTTGTGACGAGGACGCAAGAAATGAGCGTTTTTATTATTAGGTGACGAACAAGCCATGTCAAACTGATCATCCTGTCGAGAGGCGCCCGGGTCGTCAGCGTCACCAATGGCGCCTTCGTCAGACACTGCGCTCGGCGAGTCCGGTAGCCTCGTGACGTCAGGCTCACGACTTGTCGTCACAACCGGCGACCCTTTACAAACATTGGAGCTTACATCTGGTTTTTCATTTACAGTTTTAGCAGACTTATCATTATCAGTACACGAGAGTGAGAACCTTTTTCTGTTCCCTTTAGGTACAATTATTTGATCGATATGTCGTTTTACAATGTTTTTGTATAACGGAACGTTTACCGATAATGAAGACGGTCCCACCTGTTCCTTGACATGCCCTTCCACCCATTTATTTTTATTTTTACTGTACTCGCGTACGTAAACAGTGTCGCCTAACTGAACGTCCCGTACCGTGCCCTGGGCGCGCTCCACCTGAGCTGCCTGGCGCGCGCGCACGCGCTCCGCCGCGCTCGGCCTCAGCGCGTCGCGCCGGCCGCGCAGCCTGCGCCCGAGCAGCGCCACCGCTGGTGCTACGTTAGTCGTGGCCTGCTCGCAGTTTCTATACTGAAACAGCATCTTACTGATTGCTTGACCCACGTCAACTCCTTCGGCATACGCTTTTTTAATGCAATTTTTTACGGTTCGGACTGCATTTTCTGCAGCTCCGTTGCCTTGAGGTCTGTACGGGCTGGTCGGTGTATGGACGATGTTATTTTTAACAAAATAATCCCTCAACTCGTGGGACGAAAATGGCGGACCGTTGTCTGTAACCATCTGTAATGGCAGTCCGAAACGCGCAAACATCTCTCTGAATTTGTCTATAACGAATCTAGCAGCCGTGCTACTCATTTGGAAAACCTCGATCTATTTGCTGTGCGCATCGACAACTACTAGGTAATGCTTTGCCTTATACTCTGCGAAATCAGCGTGCAAGCGTTGCCAGGGACGCGATGGGAACTGCCAGGGCGTGAGCGGCGCATGGGGCGGTGCATCGCGCTGCTGCAGGCAGGCGGCGCACGCGCGGCACACGCTTTCGATATCCGCGTCCAAACCCGGCCAGTATACGTAGTTCCGGGCGATGCTTTTCATTTTAACGACCCCTAGGTGACCTTCGTGCAGCTCTCGCAAGATGTACTCTCTGTACTTAGGTGGTACAACGATACGATAATTAAAAACGATGCATCCCTGTTCCACAAAAAGATTATCTTTCCTATTGAAATAGGCCTTTTCTTGATCTACATCCGTATGATCCGGCCATCCAAATAATATATTTCTATAAATAACCCGCAATACAGGATCGACCTTTGTAGCATCAGCAATATCTTTGTGGCTGATAGGAAACTCGCTTTCAATGAACATCAAATACGATACGGCGGCGTCAGCACCGTCGCGCGCGCTCGGCTCTCGACTTAACGGTAATCGCGATAAGCAATCAGCTGCTGCGTTTTGTGCCGAACTAACCCACTCCACGGAAAAGTCATACGCCGCAAGTCGTGCCGCGTACCGCTGCAAACGGCTAGCTGCTGTCTGCGGTATACCGATCTTTTCTCCGAATATATACGACAATGGCTTGTGATCTGTGCGAATTATGAAACGCCTACCGAATAAATATTGATGATTCTTTACTACACCAAAAAATATAGCTAAGGCCTCTTTGTCTAACTGGCTATAGGATTTCTCTGCGTCGTTCAGAGTGCGCGAAGTGCAACAGATAGGCCTTTCTGAGCCATCGGGATACCTATGCGCCAGTATGGCGCCGAGGCCGTACGCGCTGCTGTCCACGCTGAGGACCAGCGGCAGCTCCGGCTCGTAGTGAGCTAGACATTGCTCGCTGCACAACATTTTTTTAATGCTAGTAAAAGCTTGCTCACATTCCGAGCCCCACTTCCAATTAATTTTACCTTTTAACAAATTGTAAAGAGGACTCAGTATTGTACTTAACATTGGAGCAAATTTCCCATAGTAATTTACTAGGCCTAGGAAGGCTTTCAGCTGATGTATGTCAGTAGGACGCGGGGCGTCTGAAATCGCCTTTACTTTTTTATTATCTGGATGCAGCCCGTCCCTATCTATAACGTGGCCTACGTAGCATACAGCGCGCTTGAAAAACTCACATTTCGCCAACTTAACTCTCAAGCCCATAGCTTGCAATCGTTTTAAAACTTCACGGACATTTTTTATATTGTCTTCCCTAGAAACGCCCCCAATACAGGCGTCATCAAAATACACGGCAGTCATAGGAACTCCCCTCAAGATTTCCTCCATTAACTTTTGGAACTTTTCTGGAATACTACAAATACCATAAGGCGTTCTGACGTACTGAAACGTACCTACGTGCGTACTTATAGCTGTGCACGGCCTCGATTCCGGGGACAGACTGATCTGTTCATATGCATGAGCCAAATCAATTTTAGAAAATACTTGGGCCCCCCTTAATGTGGTATAAAGCTCCTCAATCCGCGGCAGTGGATAAGGCTCGCGTCTAATTTTTGGATTTATCGTCACTTTATAATCGCCACAAATTCGAATGCTTCCGCACTTTTTAACGACAGGCACTATGGGAGTGCCGTACTCAGAATGCTCAAACTTAACTATAGTGCCTTCATTTACTAAGCGGTCTAACTCTTGTTCCACGGGTTTTCTTAATGCTAAAGGTAAATTACGTGCTTTATGAAATACAGGCTCTTTGTCTACTAATTTCAAAGAAAACATTTTCGTACAAGTTCCTAAGCCTTCAGCAAATACATCAGTAAACTCTTTTTGCAATTTTAAGATTAACGAATCGGTTTTGCTACACGTTATGTCACAATCAATGTTATTCATGTGAATTTCAATATTTTTAAGCTTTAGATGACGCAACCAAGAACGGCCAAGAAGGGGAGGTCCTCCTCCAGGGATTACATACAATGGGAGGTCACACGCTTCCCTCTTCTCCCCTGCGCTTTTATAGCAGACAGACGTGTTTATTAAACCTATCGGCAATATTTTTCCACCTGTATATCCCTTAAACCTTAAATTACACTCAGACAACTTAAAGTTCTTAAAATATTTCTGATAGTCGCGTTGATTAATAGCCGAAATTTTACTTCCCGTGTCTACCTCAAAGTCTATAGGGGTATCGTTGATAAGAAGAGAAACTACATACGGTTTGTCGTCCTCTCCATCCACTACAATATTGAAGAAATCACTGTCCTCGCTATCCGAATCCATGTCAATGTAGAACTGATTACGTCGCTGTGATTTATTCATCAAACGATCTCCATCACCACTTGAACGCGCACTTTTACACATGGCCTTGAGATGGCCCCTGACTCCGCACTCATCACAATTATAACGCCTATAGCGACACTTATCCGGCGAATGCTGGCGGCCACAACGCCAACACTTCTGATTAGGGCCGCGCGCCTGATACGCCGCGGACGCCGCGCCTCCAGCGCCGATCCGATGCACGGGAGGCTCGGGCGCGCCGGCGACTGCCCCGGCGGCGGCGGCGCCCGCACAGCCCGCGCCTGCTGAGCCGCTCGTCACCGCGTGCCTCTCCGCCGCCTCCAATGCCAGAGCCAGCTCCACCGCTCGCTTGTAATCCAACTCCTTCTCCGCGAAAAGCCGACTACGCATCTCGTCACCGGCGAGGCCCGATACAAACTGGTCTCTGAGATTCTCTTCCAGTTTTTCTCCAAAGTTACAAGTACTTGCAAGATGTTTTAGACTCTGTAGGTATAGACTGAGCTCCTCGCCGGACTTCTGACGGCGTAAACGAAAAATATGCCGTTCCGCTATATCTGATCGCCTGGGCTCTAGATGTTTCTCGACGATGGTGACCAACTCACTGAAGCTTTTTTCTTCCGGTTTTTTCGGGGCACATAAATCGCACATCAAATCATAGGTTGGTTCACCAACTACCGTTATCAACGTGGCCACATGTAAGGTTGCTTTAATTTCGTTTAACTCGATGAACTGTTTCACTCGTTTTACGTATTTCGTCCATTTTCGCGAAGATAAATCAAAACAATCGATTTTACCATACGGCATCGCGATATAATTGGTAAAAACTATTAAATCGTCGCCAGTGAGATATTGTAATGAAACACAAGCTGCGGATCTAATCTGACTGTTTATTCTTAGATGATGGTAGTACAAGAAAATACTATATCGAAATACCTACAAATACCCAACAATAATAAGCTTTAATAACAATTATAAATTGCAGGTTGCAATTACATTGTTGTGCCCTACTTATTGTGGGAAAATATTTTAAAATCACATTGACGCTACCTAACCGCACGTAGCAAATAAAAAAACAGAGCATGAATGCATTAATAATCTTTATTGATTTGTTATTTTCTAATGCATGGATCTTATTATTTATTTTACTCTGTTGAATACGAAGGTTATAACTCCTACATTTTACATTTGAGTGAATACGTACAAAAGGTTTTTACTGGGTCATTATACAATTTACTATTATATTCAATGTTTTAAAATCTAAGCCTAGGTATAACACTTTATAGTCATCATCAATACAATATATGTATTCATATAATAACAAAACTCTTTCGAAGTCACTACTAAGGTAAGTAAACTAACTTCTTCTGCGCTTCTAACTTTACTAAAGTGACGCGGCGTGTAGACGTCACTGCGCGTTAGGAGCGCAGGTAGCGACGCGGCGTGTAGACGTCACTGCGCGTTGGGAGCGCAGGTAGCGACGCGGCGTGTAGACGTCACTGCGCGTTGGGAGCGCAGGTAGCGACGCGGCGTGTAGACGTCACTGCGCGTTAGGAGCGCAGGTAGCGACGCGGCGTGTAGACGTCACTGCGCGTTGGGAGCGCAGGTAGCGACGCGCCGTGTAGACGTCACTGCGCGTTGGGAGCGCAGGTAGCGACGCGCCGTGTAGACGTCACTGCGCGTTGGGAGCGCAGGTAGCGACGCGCCGTGTAGACGTCACTGCGCGTTGGGAGCGCAGGTGGCGACGCGGCGTGTAGACGTCACTGCGCGTTGGGAGCGCAGGTAGCGACGCGGCGTGTAGACGTCACTGCGCGTTGGGAGCGCAGGTAGCGACGCGGCGTGTAGACGTCACTGCGCGTTGGGAGCGCAGGTAGCGACGCGGCGTGTAGACGTCACTGCGCGTTGGGAGCGCAGGTAGCGACGCGGCGTGTAGACGTCACTGCGCGTTGGGAGCGCAGGTAGCGACGCGGCGTGTAGACGTCACTGCGCGTTAGGAGCGCAGGTAGCGACGCGGCGTGTAGACGTCACCGCGCGTTGGGAGCACGGTAGCGACGCGGCGTGTAGACGTCACTGCGCGTTGGGAGCGCAGGTAGCGACGCGGCGTGTAGACGTCACTGCGCGTTGGGAGCGCAGGTAGCGACGCGGCGTGTAGACGTCACTGCGCGTTGGGAGCGCAGGTAGCGACGCGCCGTGTAGACGTCACTGCGCGTTGGGAGCGCAGGTAGCGACGCGCCGTGTAGACGTCACTGCGCGTTGGGAGCGCAGGTAGCGACGCGCCGTGTAGACGTCACTGCGCGTTGGGAGCGCAGGTAGCGACGCGCCGTGTAGACGTCACTGCGCGTTGGGAGCGCAGGTAGCGACGCGGCGTGTAGACGTCACTGCGCGTTGGGAGCGCAGATAGCGACGCGCCGTGTAGACGTCACTGCGCGTTGGGAGCGCAGGTAGCGACGCGGCGTGTAGACGTCACTGCGCGTTAGGAGCGCAGGTAGCGACGCGGCGTGTAGACGTCACTGCGCGTTAGGAGCGCAGGTAGCGACGCGGTGTGTAGACGTCACTGCGCGTTGGGAGCACGGTAGCGACGCGGCGTGTAGACGTCACTGCGCGTTGGGAGCGCAGGTAGCGACGCGGCGTGTAGACGTCACTGCGCGTTAGGAGCGCAGGTAGCGACGCGGTGTGTAGACGTCACTGCGCGTTGGGAGCACGGTAGCGACGCGGCGTGTAGACGTCACTGCGCGTTGGGAGCGCAGGTAGCGACGCGGCGTGTAGACGTCACTGCGCGTTAGGAGCGCAGGTAGCGACGCGGCGTGTAGACGTCACTGCACGTTAGGAGCGCAGGTAGCGACGCGGCGTTTAGACGTCACTGCGCGTTAGGGGCGCAGGCAGCGACGCGGCGTGTAGACGTCACTGCGCGTTGGGAGCGCAGGTAGCGACGCGGCGTGTAGACATCACTGCGCGTTAGGAGCGCAGGTAGTGACGCGGCGTGTAAACGCGCGTCAGGTCACGTTCGCTCATGGTGGGTACACGTGGTTTTAATTCCGGAATAATGGCACATCCCAGGACCGACAGCCCGTTATTTGTTCTGAAATTGTTTTTAAATTGTCAGTTAAAATTCTTTGAAATAATTATCAAAACCTATATGAGTATATCTTTTCAAGATACCTATTACTAGGTTTCTTATAAGGCGAGGTAAAAATTCGTAAGTATGAAGAAAAAAAGTTTGAGCAATTGTTTTACAAGCCCCCGTTATATGCTGAATAGTTTTTGACGAACTGCTGCAACGCCTACTCATTTCTGTAGGTAAACCGAGGGTTTCCATGATGTGCTTTTGGTAGTTCCTTGTTTCTATCACTTGATCTTGAATTGCTATCATGAACCCCTCAGTTTCAGGGAAGAGTTCCTTATTATTTTAATTATTATTATTATTATAGTGTAGATGTAGATTATTATAATGAAGTGTAGATTAGTGTAGATAATATAGTGTAGATCATCATTTATTGTATAAATTTAGACTACTAAAGGTAGGTAGGTAACGAGAGGGGAATGGTATTACGAAAAAACTTGTTTGAATTTATGTAGTGAGCTGATTTTATTAGAAAACAAAAATTTTGCCTAACCTAAATCTCAAAACGCAACGATAGCGCGTTCTAGAAACCGTACACTTATAGTCGCGCCATCTAGTTGTTAAATTAAAATTAATTACGCAAACGAGCTTTAACATTTCGCCCGCCAAGGACCTAGTAATGGGTCCTTAACTCTAACTAAGATAACATTTACTTATGGACTACAAACCTAATGGCTGTTACAACTATTTAACGCTGACATGTCTACTACTGACATAAAATAAACATTAACTTTTACATAACCTTTAACCTTGACTTTAATTTTATCTTTTACCACTTTACTATTTTAGCTTAATTTTACACATGTATTTGTACTCCTATTTTTAACACTTACTTCTACTTATTCTTTGTCTATTGGCAACACACACAATTTTGATGTTGGCCTTTTAATTACATTTTTTGTAGTTCGCAATGTAACCACGCGGGTTAAACCATCTGAACCCTGGTGCTTTTCAACTACACGACCAAGCAACCAGCGACCAGGCGGTTGATCATCTTCCTTGATGAGGACTACATCATCTACACGTGGCTCTGGAACTTGATCTGTCCATTTATAACTATGGACAAGACTCGTAAGATAGTCCTGAGACCATCGACGCCAGAAACTTTGGAACATTTTTTGAACTAATTGCCATCGTGACAATGAACTAATATTTGAACTCTCGAAATCTACACCTGGCAAGGATACCAGAGGTTCTCCTACTAAAAAATGACCTGTCGTCAGTGGAAGTGGATCACCTGGTTCGGTACTATTCATTACGGTAAGAGGTTGCTTTGAGTCGCCTATACCTTGAATGCTGATCTGTTTGATTGGAGCTGCACGTGTATTTGCGAACAATAAATAAGTTTGAATTGTTTGAAACTCTCCATTTGATCTACATACCCGAAGGTATTTTATAACAGCGGAAGCCAACTCGGAAGAGTCACCAAACCCGTGCAGTTCATCATTGATATCATCTGCTCTCATCCCTAGCCATCGAGGGATTTTCACTGTGGTAAGTTGTGGCAATTCTGTATGGTAAGTACTCCATTTTTCTAATATTTCTTTGGACACCGATTCATTCCATCCAATACCTGAAAACCATAACCTTTGTTTGATCATATTTTTTGGGAATATTACCGCTTTCCATATACATCCTAACGGATCGAATATTCTCGCTTTGTCTGATGTAATTTTTATTTTTGTTACAGGTGCTGATGGAGGAGGCAGCTGCATCGTGTACTGGAAGATGTCTTCACTTCGATCCCAGGTAAGATCTAATAATATTTTTATTGTTTTCTCTAATTTCATTTCTATGTTGTCCTCATTTGATCTGTCATTTTCATATTTTTGTCCTTTTATTTCTTTGTTCTGTTTGTCCTTTCTCTTTATTTTGTACTTTATTGTGTCCTCATGTGTGTTTTTCTGTTTCAGGTGTTCCTGGTTGTTGTTGTCCCATAGTTGTACTTTGAAGCCACCTTTGACTAATAATTCTGCTATTTGTTTGTACAAGTGCACTTTCTCTGCGACAGGCTTGTCTACTACTGGCGGATGTTCTTTTTCTTCATCATAGACGAGAGGTTCATATAGACGAGTTGACAAAGAAATTGGGATCAGCAACGTATGCTATCAAAAAAATTAAAGAACTAGGAGGTATTAAAGCAGCAAGAGATGTATATTTTGCTTACTTTCACTCTTTAATGACCTATGGGATAATGTTTTGGGGTGCAGCAGCTGACTCAAATAGAATTTTTTACTTCAAAAACGTTGCATAAGATACATTTTAGGTATGAAAAAAATGGACACTTGTAGAGATAAATTTAGAGAGTTAAGTATTATGACCATGACCTGTGAATTTATTTACCAGAATATTGTATACGTTAGGGAAAATTTAAGTCAGATGACATTAAAACAGGATTTTCATAATTATAACACAAGACATAAGAACAATTTAGTGACGCCAGCTGTTAGACTAGCAAAAACAAAAAAAAGTTTTGTCTTTATGTCTATTCAATTTTACAATAATATTCCAATTGACATCAGACTTAAGAGTGACATTGAATTTTTTAATTTTGTTAAAGATAAACTGCTATCTAAAAGTTATTATAAAATTGACGAAGCTCTGGCTGATAAATTTATATTTTGTGATCAATTATGTGAGTGACTAACCTATTAATTTTCTATTCCTATTGAATAGTGTTATTTTATTATTGTTTTTAAAATTTACCTACTATTGTACTTATTTTATTTTATTGTATTTCTTAATGTTTTGTTATTATTAATTTGAATTATTTTTGTATTGATTATTTTGTTTTGACGTATCTAAGTACATGTGAAATGTCAAAAGAGTAATAAAGATTATGATTATGATTATGATATGATTATGATCATACGCGACTTGATGCAATGCTCGCAAGGCTAAGTATGGCGCTGAATATGTTCTAGATCTTACCGTCAGTAACTCATAATCTTGTATTTATTTTCCAGGATCTGTTTCTTCATCGTTCTTGACTACTGCATGATGTGGTAAGTATACAACTTCATTTTTTCTATTATCTATCACAGCTTCTCTTTTAGTTCTCGCTTTAAAGAAAGCTTCACATTTTTGGTCTTTTTCGGTCAGTGGCTTTTTTGAACTTATTTCTTCTTCATCTTCCCAATATCGCTTTAATAATTCATTTTCATTTTCATTGCAAGCGATATGCATGACCGATATCTCATTTTGTGCCGTATTTGTAGGTGTGACAAATCCAGAAAGGATCCAACCTAGACTTGTGCTCTGTGCAACTAGTTTTCCACTAGAACTTTTCTTCATACCTTGTTTCAGGACCTGACTGTAGACGTCTGCACCAAGCAGCATATCGATTTTTCGAGGAGTTGCAAATTGCGGATCTGCTAGCTGTATGGTTCCTATATCTACCCAGTCTATGTTCTCAATGCATTTTTCTGGTAGATAAGAGGTGATATGGCTTAACACGTAAGCTTGAACTTCTATTTTGAACTGGGGATCAGTACGTGACTGAATGGTGGTTTGTACTGAATAATTAGCTTTAAGTTTTTTATCGTTACCTAATCCTGAAACCGTTCCATTTGCAGGTATCTTCTTTAAATGTAGCAGTTTAACAGCCGCCTCGGTAATGAAGCAAGCTTGAGATCCCTGGTCCATCAGGGCTCGGACGGTTTGATACTCACCCGTCATTGATTCGGCTTTTATTAAGGCTGTCGGTAATAAAACCTGTTTGGTAATCGGTATATCGCCTTTAGATAAGCATGCTACGACTTGGTTACTCATGGATGAAGTTTCGTTCTCAACTGTGGATTCAGGTTCTGCCTGCTGCTGGGTGACTGGTTTATCTGCATTGAACTCTTCTGGCGTTAGATGGAGCAACGAGTGGTGTCTCCTCTTGCAAATACGACAGACGGTTGGTTTTTTGCAATCATACACGTTATGGTTTCCGCCTAAGCAATTGAAACACATTCTATTCTTGATAACGAACGCTTTCCTCTCACTTACGTCTTGTTTTGAAAACGCCTTGCAGAAACTTAACTTATGGTTCTCTGAACAAAACTCGCAAGCTATCGACTCTGATGTAGCTACCATAGACCGACAAGATCCTTGTGAACCACCTCCGTACTGTACTACCGATCGCTTGTTAGGTTCTATAAATTCTAAAGCACGAAAACGACTTTCTAGAAAGGTTTTGAACTGCGCCAATGTTGGTAAGTCATTTTTATTATCTAATACGGTACTTGACATATTTGAAACATTTAGTTCCCATTGTTTCCTAGTTTCTAGGTCCAGCTTCGAACCAACAATGTGAATGATGATGATGTCCCACGTGCTTACATCAACCTCTAATGCTTTCAACGCACTTAAACAATCAGATGTAACATCGATCAATTCTTTAATAGCTGTAGCTGACTCAAATTTCATGGATCGCTGTCCCAATAACTTATTTAGTATCGTATTTGACAAAAACCTTTTATTATTGTATCTACTTTCTAACAACTCCCAACACCGATCATAATTGGACTCAGCTATCGGCGTATGCCTGATCAAAAGTTCGGCTTCACCGGTGAGATGCCCTTTCAAATAGTGAAGTCGCTGAACATTATCTAACGATTTATTTTTGTGGACTAATGAAACAAATAAGTCTTTAAATGTAGTCCATTCATCATATTTTCCACTAAATGTTGGAATGGTGATCTTAGGCAACCTTGCCAGTGAACTCGAATGACCTTCAGTTGTACTAATTCTACTACTACTACTATTTACTGTTTGACTTGACCTTAATGTTGACTTTATGTGTGATATAGCCAGAATATAATTTTCTTCCGTGTTTGCATATATATCGCTTTTAACATAAACAGAATCATTTAATTCACTAGCCTTGTATGATCCGTACAATGTGGAATTATTTTTCTTACTCATTCTGGGATAATTTACTTGTAGTAGCCGCCTTTCTTGCATTAATATCGCGTGTCAAAAGCTTAAGATAATCTGCAAAAAAAAAATGTTAACAACCTGGCAACATTCCACAACATATCATACGTTTTTTCGCGCTATTATCGCGGCGTCAGCGTTTTCACGCGTTTTACAAAACTTTTGAAGAAAGTTAGTAATAAACTAATAAAGTGTGATAATTTCATCAACATTCATCATGCCCAAGCGTAGGGCTTCTTATCCAGACAGAAAAATACTAAAGTTGGAGAGGAAATTTAAGAAATACATACCTATACAAATTTGAAAGGAAGGTAAGAATTTGTAGATTATTTACATAGTTTGGTTTGTATTGGATAATGCACAATACATTTCGTGCCTAGACGACGTTATTTACACGGAAAATAGTCCTCTAAGAGGCGTAATTCTTTTGCACACGGTAATGCTAATTTGCCGGCCGGCCATTGTGGTGCTGGTTGAAATAAAAAATTTCGATTAACGTTGTTGAACAAAGCAAAGTGAACTCTTAGAATTGTTCCTAATAACCCACAGGTTATCAATTACATAATTGTGTGACAATGTGTATGTTCCCTTTATATATAGATTTTTTGGTAGACTATGTTGAAACTAACGACCACTTCGTGCTAAGGGTTATGCTTGTTCCTACTAAGCTACATGTAATCAAATACATTATTGTGTGACAATAATGTACCTTCCCGTTGGGGAGGTTATGTTTAGCTCAAAAGATCAATAATAAATTATATTGCAATACCTACATTTAATCAAATGCATATTGTGTGACAATATGTTGGTACCATCCTGTTAGGAAGGTAATGTGAGCTCAAAAAATCAAGATGAATTATATTGCAATACCTACATATAATCAAATTGCATATTGTGTGACAATATGTAACATCCCGTTGGGAAAGTAATGTGAGCTCAAAGAATCCAGATGATTTATATTGCAATACCTACATGTAATCAAATTGCATATTGTGTGACAATATGTGCCATCCCGTTGGGAAAGTAATGTGAGCTCAAAGAATCAAGATAAATTATATTGCAATACCTACATGTAATCAAATTGCAAATTGTATATGTGCCATCCTGTTGGGAAAGTAATGCGAGCTCAAAGATTCAAGATGAATTATATTGCATTACCTACATGTAATCAATTGCATATTGTGTGACAATATGTACCTCCCCGTTGGGGAGGTTATGTCAGCTCAATGGATCAAAATAAATATATTACAATTTACATATTAATAAACAAATAATAAATTTATACAATATTGCATTGTTATTGCATTTTTTTGTGTGGCAATTTTACACTCTCTATGAGAGGAAGAAGTAAAGAAAGAACTTTAAAGACCACACAAAAACAAGAACTTTACAGACTTGATGTACATTTTGAATGCCTGGAGGCAGAGACCCCTGGCACTTTGAACCCTGATGCTGAAATCCGTGGTACAGATATCACAGATGCAGAGACAAATTCTCCAGAGGAGGCACTTATAGCATAAGCCTTGGGAGAGCCTACTTATGATAATGGCTACAGTGATGAAAATCATCCTGATTTGGCATTGGTGATGAGACCATTCTAAAAAAGGATTTACAAAGACAGAAAAAGAGAAAATTGTGGATTTAAAAATTCCAAACAATTGCTAGCTATTAGAGGCACCCAAACTAAACATAGAGCTGACCGGTAATCTGAGGCCAGCAGGCAAGAGCCGAGATGAGCTGTTGCAGGAGCATCAGCAAGTGCTAGGACAGTCAGCTGCTAAGCTTGCTCAAGCTATACAGAGTCTTGTCAAGAAAATTGTTTTCTTGAGGTTTTATAGAAACAAGGATAATCCCCTCGTTCAATTTGTAATATCCATTTTCAATATGCAGAAAGCTCTAGTCCATCCTTGGACAAGAACTTAATGGAATCCTTGAAGAAAAGCTGGAGGGGAGAAAATTTATATTCAAACTTGGAGGACTCTGTGCAATCTTTATCTTAAAAGGCTGTAAATCTTATTAAGCCATGAAATGCAGCAAATATAACTAACAAAAGAGATTAAAAAATCAACCAGCAGGCCACAGTATCAGTATCACAGCCAAGGCCTATGAGGGGCTTATCACCAGCACCCTCAGCAACAATAGGCATACAAGCCCACAGACAGCCATCATCAGGCAGGCCCATCCAACAGAGGGCATACAAGATATCCTTAGAGATATGTTTTGCTGGTAGATTGCAGTATTTCAACTTGTGTTGAAAAATAATTACTTAAGAACCCACTATTTTTAAATACTTTATGGTATAAAGTATTTTCAGTTTCAGTTTTGACGGAGCAAACATTATAAGTCCATTAAAGTTAAACAGGATCAGGAAAACTTATCATGGAGACTGGAATATAAAAAAAAAAAAAAAAAAAAAAAAAAAAAAAATTGGGGCAATTTCATAATGCAGTATATTTAGCATATTTTATCTGAATAAAGTTTAATAACTTATCTGTTTAAACTGGAAGATATTGACTGTTAGTAAATTACTATCTAGAAAACACTATATACCTATATGTGATATTATGTGAAAACCACAATACTTACTATGAAAGCTATAGAATTGTAATTTATTTCAATAATTACATTTGCCTGGGAGCTTCATAATCATGAATGTATAATGAATATCATGATTGTGTATAAGCTATTAAATGTTTTGGCTTAGTTATTAAAACTGATAGTAGTTAAATCATCACATCAAGTACTTTGGATCAAATACATTCATAGGACACAGTCCTATAAAAAAGAAAGACATAAATTATAAATAAATTCTTAAAACTTTAATGATACAATAGAGATTTTGCCATATTATTAGGCAGTCTTGTGTCAGTTTGCATGGCAATATTATGTCAGCTTACACAAAAAATTTAGCTTTGGAACGTAGTGGGGGGGATCTATGATTGTATGTACCATTGGAAATAAGGAAGCAGTGTTCAAATTATACCATTGGAAATATTCGAATTATTTTTGTGGGAGAAAAATATATGTTTGACAGCAGTCTGTAATAAACAGCAAGAAGTAGTTGAAACCTACAAGTTTCAATTGCAATTTATGTTTTTTTTTTTTTTTTTTTTTTATGATACTTGTTTGCTTCTCACTCAAGTTCAAAATTTTACAAATATATGTGCCTTGACATGGAGACCATTCTACATGGAATGTAGATGCCTTCACCATTAAAAGGAGTTATTATTTATTTTATGCATTCACTTAATTTTGAAAATCTTACAAAAGATTAAAATGACAAGGTATTGTAGTGCGTCCAATTTGGCCTACCCAGGTTTGGTATCCTTTAATGAAGTCTGTAGCAGTAATTATTGAGTCATCATCAAAGTATAGCTTATTACAATATTATAGTTGTATTTAACAGGATGGTGTAATGCAAGACAAATAATCAAGATCTAGATACTGTGTGCCTAAAGTATTAACATATTTATAATACAATACAAAATCATTTATTTATGCCACACATAAATACAATTTATTTAAAAAAAAAAAAAAAAAAAGTAGTACAAGAATAGACATTAAAAGTAAGTGACAGGAATTGACTGTCATTCAGTATAAATGCTATAGCAGCATATACTACTATAATGCTGTTCTTTCGTAACACCAGTACACGACAACGCAACAGCTGCGACATCCATGTCATTGTCAGGAGTTTATTATAATATTCTAGTTGAAACTATATATTTAATGAAAATTTTCAATTATGGGACCTCTTACCAAAAATATACCTAACTGCCATCATTCTCTCATAATAGGCAATCATATTATGAGTATTTGAATTTAATGTTAAATACACATTGTGAATGTTAGGTATATTACAAAATTATACAAGTTTTTATTTTATTTTAATTATTATTTAGTAAGGTTTTATTCTTTGAATATCAAAGAGTGCAGTGATCTGTACAATGTATTACCAAAAAATAACTATTGACTATTGTGCATTGGTTTTTGAAGGATTATTCAAGTAAAGGCCATTTGCACCTAAATGTATGCTCATTTGGTACCCAAATATTGTTCTCACTTTTTTAAAGTTTCTTATTACAGTTAAGAAACTAACCAAAATTACAACCTAAAGCTCTTACAACAGGTCAAAGAGTTCGGACATTAAGTCAGGGACGAGGAGGAATCATTTGATTACTTGTTGCTAAGTTTAAAAGACCCCTTTAGGAGAGCTACTTCTCAATAAATATTATAATCAGGTGGCTTAAACAAGTAATTCTACATTCTACTTAAATTAGATAGCATGTTGAAAGCAGTAGGCTATTCCAGTAGCTTTGCAGGTCAATGACTTTTGCAAAGCATTACAGTAGGCCACTACAAGGTAGTGTTAATGCTCAATTTTCAAGTGCAAATTTGTAGTTTAGATTATTAGCAGCGTTTTACCTGAAATAAAACGCATATTTAAATACTTACCTCCCTGGAAGCTTTATTAATGAGATGCATATCCGTTTCCGTCGAATTTCTACCTGTTTTCTTACTTTTTGCCCTAGGTTTCCTGTCTAGTGGCGCCACCTGGTGGTTGCTAGTCTTTTAAAGTTTCGTTAAAATAGACTCGCCATCTTTTATCATTGGCTTAGAATTTCACCAGGCAGAAATTAAAGTGAAAGCTTCCAGGGAGGTAAGTATTTAAATATGCGTTTTATTTCAGGTAAAACGCTGCTATTTAATTACTTGACCGTCCCTGGAAGCTTTATTAATGAGACATGTTTGTTATCGCCTGGTGACGCCACTTGATGAGAATTAGGTAACTTACAATTTATTAACGCCAATGTGATGTAGGTACCTACTGTTGAAAATAAACAACAGGATTCGTTAGACAAATATTTTAATTATTTAAAGTAGCTAAGCACGAATAAATCATTTTAATTCACACATTTAACATAGTTTATGTATTTAAACACAGTTTGATTAATATAAATTTGACCACTATTACTTATTATTTTAATCATTTCACTACAACCCCTCAACTAATCTAATAATTTATTATGAACTATATTGGCATAAACAATTGTGTAACATTTTCTGAATTAATACGTTCGATCAATTCGCGTCTGTAAAATTGTTGGAATGTATTTGCTGATCGCCAATTTCCACGAGCCAAGATCTCATCCAGGGAATGATTTTCAAACCAACTTTTAGAAGCTACGGCGGATCGTACGCTTCCTGGCGTAGCTATGATGCCAGCTTCTTTGAATAAGCTTTTAATCCATCCAGCGATAACCGTGCGTGAAGCAGGTTTGGCAACTCCTCTAACTGTAATAAACAAATTAAACGATTTTGCAGTATCACGTCTATCATTTAACAAAATAATCATTCGTTCTATCCAGAAAAGAGGATTTAGGTTACGATTATTTTTATTTATGAGTAATTTCCATCCAGATTGTCTAAAGTTACTACTGTCAGTTTTTGAACCAAATTGTGGCCAAAATATTATGCTATCATCAGATTTAATATAATGTTTTGAGTCTACTGTAAGTAAAGTCAAGTCATGTATTCGTCTGCCTGAGCAGAGTAGTAATAATAGCGCAGTATGACGTGATATTTGAAATAGATTATTGACATCTATTGTATAGGAGGTTAAGTAAGTAGTAAGTTTACTAACATCCCAGACTGGAGGTTTGGCGGTCTTTGGGTATTTTAAAGCAATCGACTTTAGAATATGTTTTACTAGAACATGTGAACTCAAGCGATTCGACGATTCTGCATTACACAATGTGGAAACGACAGATTTATGCAAAAGTATTGTATTGTAAGAAAGGTTATTAATTAAATACAAATCAGACAAAAACTGTGCTAGTTGTGAACCTGTTGGATTATTTGTACTAACGTTATTAATATTGGACCAAGAGCGCCAACGTTTCCAAGCTACCTCATAAGTCTTAACAGTAGATTTTCGCCAAGAATTTTTAAGCAAGTTCACTTGTTCAGTGTTCCATGTCCCTACCGCCTCTGACCACCCCCACACTTCCAGACTTCGAGAACGATGCTCTCGACCTTGGGAGGTGGAAGCCCGGTTGACATATCGACTAAATTCACTTGCAGGTTCTTCAGAGTTAATGGTGCTGCAAGTGCTCGGGCCTTGAGGTCTGCACGCCAGAAAACCTTCTCCCAACGGGGTGCTACTATTAAATAAATTCCCGTTGCCTGATTGAGGTGAGCCAGGACTTTTGGAATTAGAAACGGCGGTGGGAACACCCACGCGAGCGGGTAGTTCCACGGAACACTGAAAGCGTCGTAAAATAGAGCTCGAGGGTCTTTCAAATCTCGACTTACATAATTGCAAACCACGTGGGCTGTCGCAGAGGCGAAGAGATCTATTATTGGGGTTCCCCACTTCGCACACACTATATCTACGCAGGCTGGTAATAGGTGCCATTCTGGAGGACGTCGATGGCGTGACAAGTGATCGGCATGATTGTTCAACTTGCCGGGGATATAGTGTATGCTGAAGTGTATTTGATTGAGGTCTAGAAAATTCAGAATTTGATAGGTTATTTCCATTAAAGCTAGTGATTTCGTACCTCCTTCCTTCCGTAGATAAGCCACTGCAGTCCTGTTGTCGCATTGTATCAGGATAGTGCTGTGACTCAGCATGTGGGTGGAATTTTGAAGAGCATGTAGAATAGCCAGCATCTCCTTTTGGTTGCAGTGCAGTGGTTGCTCGTATTTTGACCAATTCCCGGAGAGAGCTAGATTGTTCAATTGCGCCCCCCATGCCAGGTCCGATGCGTCTGTTGTCAGAAAGTTTGTCGGATGAGGGTAATGCAGAGGTGTTGATAGGTGACAACTCTGTTTCCACCAATATAGATCTTCCAAGACACCTTGTGGTAGCGGGTAGGCCTTCGCTGATGGGTCTGGTAGAGAATTCATGAATCTTAGTAATTGCCGATGATTGAGCCGACCTCGTGGCACAACAAAACTCGCAAAATTGAGTAATCCTACTATTCTCTGGAGAGTTTTTAAAATCACATTTCCTTCTTCGATAATGCGATTTACGTTTTCGACTATTACGATAACTTTTTCTTTTGGCAGACTTTTTTGATTTTCCCACGGTCTCCATAGTACTCCTAAGTAAGTCAGACTCTTTTGCGGGTATAGAACAGATTTCTCGAAATTTATTTGCCATCCTAGTTTCTGTAGTGTGGTTATTGTTACTGTGACATGCTCGCGAAGCGTGTGTGCATTCTGACTTACTATTAAAAAGTCGTCTAGGTATACTATGATCCTCATGTTCCACGTTTCTCTCAGTGTACGAGCTACCCAATTTGTAATTGTGGAAAAGGTCTTTGGGGATGTGCTTAAGCCGAATGGAAGACACGTCATTTCTAGCAATTCTTGATTGTATATTAGTCGTAGAAAGCGCCTGTGTGCTTTGGCTATGCTGAGGTGAAAGTAAGCTTGCGATAGGTCGATTTTGCACATCCAGTCCTGATGTTGAAGGAAGTCTGGGATGCGATACATACTTATAAGTTGAAAAGGTTCGTACATTACATAGTCGTTCAGGGCTTTGAGATTGAATATGGGCCGGGCAGATCCGTCCGACTTCGGCACCAGAAAGAGAGGGGATATGTAACTTGGTGAGAGCGGAGCCTTTTTTATAATGCCTTGATTTTTCATTTTGTGTATGGTTGCAGACATTTCTTTTGAGGCAGGAGTTACGAATGGACCTTGTACAAGATTTGGGTACACAAGTGGAGGCTTCTGAACGAATGGTATGCGGTACCCTTGAATGAATTTTAGAATGATATTTGGTGCCCTCATCTTCATCCATTGAGATTGGTAGTGTACTAACTGACCTGCTCGGAACCGCCTTGAGTCATTGTTTGTTGTATCTTTTTTGGTTGCCCCTGGAACCTCTTGCAGCATTTGAGCGTCCTCGGTTATTACCTCGTTCGGGCCTCGAGCCCTGGTTGTGGGACGAACCTCTCCCACCAACATTGTGTTGTTCGTATCGTGATTTTGAGGAGTGACCTCTGGGAGGGTAGTTATGTTGGTATCCACCCCGCGAGGGTGGGTTATTACAGGCATGCGTGTGCATATATTGATTTGGAAAGCCTGATTCTTGAAAACAACATTGAGTGCCACGCGATGGCACTACAGATTGTCTTACGCCTTGCCCCCGCGAGAGGCGGCTGTTTGACAGATTAGGTTTTCCTTGCGAAAAACTATCACTTTTTTGCGGCCAAAAAGCTTTACGTACCCCACCTGCTTTTTCTAAAACAGCAGTGAAAGGTTCAGAATCAAATAAAAAGTTATTTGATGGTGGTATTCTGTTCAAAGCCGCTTTTACGAACGGATCTTTAACTTTGCTAGTAATGGATTCCCGGCGCATTTCAATACTTTCAGCACGGTGTCCGCAAACTAATTGCAGAAGATCGGAGGATGTTTTATGCAAGTCACCCTTTTGAAACAAGTCGTCGACTTTTGCACCTAGATTGTCATAGGTCACGTTTGTATTTTTAGCCCACAAAAGAAGATTCCGAATGCTCTCTTGCAAGGAGTCTTTTTGTTTTAGTACGCAGTAAGTCAAAGCTGCATAAGATTTGTCAGCAAGGGCCAGGTTACGTAAGGTGTCATATGTTTTCACCTCGTCGTTTGACTCTAAGTCTACGAACCCTGGAGTATGGTTGTATAATTTCTGTGTGTCAGCATATCTGACTTCGGACCAAGAAGAACTTCCTAGCCGCTGAACATCAGCCAGCATTTTCAAATAGCTATCTGAAGTTTTGGGAACGGATGGTTCCTTTAATTTGGTTTCTATATCGAATGTGAAGTCATGACATTCATCATTAAGTCCTTCATCTATATCGTTATGATTCTCGTATAACTCGCCACTGACCTCAGAGCATAAAGACACGTGGTCATTTAAATTTTTCTCATTATTACTTGACGTAAAAATATATTTGCGAAGCTCACCCATTTCCTTGAATAGCTTGTCCATCATCCGGCCGGAATGCCGAGCACGTTTATTTCGCTTACGATGGCGAGGGCGTGACCGCTTCCCTTTTCCTCGTTTATTGCCATTCGATGAACTGGACGAGCTGCTACAGGAACTGCTGCTGCTGCTGCTGCTGCTTATGCTCCGGTCCCGCTTGCGAGACGTGCCACTTGGTCCAGCCACAGCAGTCGTTGGCTTGGTAACCGATGCAGTATCATGATTATCCATGTCTGAAAATATGAAATATTAGTCTTTGTTTAAACTATGACCGTTTTTACCGATCTTTGTACTAGACTGATAATAAAATTAAGCAAACCATAAATCGCAAAACCATTATAAATAGTAGGGCACTGTACGAAAATATATGAAAAATGTTAATCCACGTACGTGATTCGAACGGAAACCCGTTTAAAATTCTTAATCACGTACTAAAACTTTTTCAACACGTTATTGATAAAAGTCGAGGGTACTTACGGTTCTCTTCTCTTCACTTTTATCACTCAATACCAAAACTTGATAAGCGTACAGAAAATATCTTATTCGCAAAAAGAAATATAAAAAGTTTTTTAAAACTAAAAACTAAAATTAATCTTTAAACAAATTAAACTGCAACAGTCGTAAGACAGAGCCGTTGCAATGTTACTTCGACGGAATACGAAACGCCAATGATAAAAGATGGCGAGTCTATTTTAACGAAACTTTAAAAGACTAGCAACCACCAGGTGGCGCCACTAGACAGGAAACCTAGGGCAAAAAGTAAGAAAACAGGTAGAAATTCGACGGAAACGGATATGCATCTCATTAATAAAGCTTCCAGGGACGGTCAAGTAATTAAATATATATTTGTAGTTTCTCTTAGTCAGAAGTAGAAACCAGACTTATAAGCATTAAGTTAGCAAAATACTTATCATTTTTGCTATTAATAATGATAATTGTTAGGTACTAAGGAATAATGTTCCTGGATCTCAATTGTTCCTCAATTGTGGTTCCTTTTGAGTTTGTGATTTAGTAGATTCTATCTACCTTTAAGTCAAAGGTATTTAATTATTAAGACAATATAATTAATTATTCGTTAGTTTTGAAAAACTCATTGTTTTTAATAAATAATGTGATTTTTATATTCTATGTTCATCCCTCTAAACATCTACAAGTAAATTATCCCAGAATGAGTAAGAAAAATAATTACAGGATTAAACGAACTCACCTGAGTGATGTTCTATCCTGATTATTTAAGTACTCATTCTGGGATAAGAGAGTCCCACCCTCCCAACAGCTATGACATCATAGCTTCCCATTGATATGCTAATATGCTTATCTTAACTCTAAACGTAATGATATGTTGTGGAATGTTGCCAGGTTGTTAACATTTTTTTTTTGCAGCTTTTGACACGCGATATTAATGCAAGAAAGGCGGCTACTACAAGTAAATTATCCCAGAATGAGTACTTAAATAATCAGGATAGAACATCACTCAGGTGAGTTCGTTTAATCCTGTAATTATTTTTACGAAACAAAGTCCAATCTTTCTCTAAATTATCTATTTTAGCCTCAATGTATTCAATGGTACATCTCTCTTTAGGACATTTTTTGAAATTAATTAGTGCTCTTTCTATGGACTTTTGAATGTCTTTTTGTAAATTAATAATCGACTCCATAGTTAATTTTTACAACAAAACCGGACAAATTTTACATGAAATAACTTTACAAAACTAATTTTACCTATTCTCAATATTGTAGTTAATTCTATGTGTCGAAATACGAAAATTAAAGTCTCTTTTCTAACACAATTAAATTAAATGTAGGTAGTTAGCAAAAATGTTCTCGAACAAATAAAACACGATATTCACTTTATAAGTTGACGAAAAGAGTACTCACAATTTTTTCACCATTATACAAACACGTCACGATGCTGTCACTGTGTAGCGCACCGTTCGATTTCCTGGTCTTCAGAGGCGCGGAGGATATGTTCCACCCGCCTTGGACTGATGCTGTAGGCTCCGTGCCTACTTCCTGTATGTTCTTGGGGGGTCGTGAGGGTTTGGGGCCCACACTCCTTGTACTACTGATCTTCAAGAGGTCACGTGGTTTTCTTGGTCCACGCGCCTTGTACTGCTCTTCGGGGGGGTGTGAGGTCAGGGGCCTCACACTCCTTGGACTACTCTGCTGGGGGACGTGGGGACAATGAACCCACACGCCTTGAACTGCTGCTTCTATTTTTCGGGGACTTGCAAAAGGCAATCCTAGCCTTTGCACGCCTTGATCTTGATATTTTTGTACTATGAACTCACTGCACTGCACTGTAATTTGTACTATAGTACCACTCTCGAGAGAACAACGGAGTATCGTTTTACTACCGTGTCTCAACTGTACCTTGCCGCTACGATCCACGGCAAGTACAGTTACTACCTACCCACTACTGGTTAGGAACCTAGCAATCTAGTGCCAATCTGGCTTACGAAGGACCATGTATAAATTTAGACTACTAAAGGTAGGTAGGTAACGAGAGGGGAATGGTATTACGAAAAGACTTGTTTGAATTTATGTAGTGAGCTGATTTTATTAGAAAACAAAAATTTTGCCTAACCTAAATCTCAAAACGCAACGATAGCGCGTTCTAGAAACCGTACACTTTTAGTCGCGCCATCTAGTTGTTAAATTAAAATTAATTACGCAAACGAGCTTTAACATTTATAATGACTGTAAAAAATTAAACTATGATGAGAACGATTTGACCTTGTATTAATAAAAAAAATCGGTTCTGTCACAGAAAACGATCACAAATATTTTTTTTATCAAAATCTCTTATACAGGGTGTCCCAAATGGACAACTGAAGGACTTCAAAAAGGACAGCTGAAGGCAAACAGTTTGAACATTTGCTGTAAATCCTTGATGTAATTAAATTAAAATCATGACTTAAGAAATCTAATGACTGAATTTTATTTCAAACTTGCACCTAAAACTAACAAATTACTTGATAACCCATATTACTCTTTCAAGATGGCGACTCTTCTGTTTCAATTAGATTGTCGAAATGGTATGTACTTGTACCTGTGAATTGTGAGCGACTTAAAAACGCAGCATAGGCATTTTTAAGTCCATAATTTAAAGGTTACAAACATTTTATCTAATTAAATAAAATTGTCATGAAAACCGGTTTAGTTCAACAAAATATTTTTTCTTCCAAAATTAAGGAGTACCTACTCTAGCAAGTATCTTACCATTATGGAATCCTGACTAAATGCGCCATCTTTTAAAGTTACTTGCCAAAATAGTGTAGTACATTATTTTTACGGTATAGTCGGTTAAAGTTGGGTGATGTAATTATTTTAAATTAAATGTTGGCCAAACTTACAGAAAAAAGTTTCACGAAAAGTTAATATCTGTAGTCACAGGACTTAAAAGATGATGTACATGATAAATATTTTTTTTTATATTTTTCTGATAACTATCATGACTTGGCCCATCGCCCGTTTTCGGTTTGACGTTGATTTCTGTGACACCCTGTTTATTAAAAACGGCTTAATAGATTTGGATGCGGTTTTTTTTAACGATTTGTATGACTTAAGAGAAGGTTTTATGATATATTTTAGTATCTCTCACGGCCTCGGTCGCTAAAGTGCCTTAACGAATTTTGCGTTTTGGTTTTAGCTTTGAGGATTTACTTTAAATTAAAAACAAATACATATATTATTTCAAAACACCCCATCACTCTCTTGATTTTGATACCCATATTGCTATGATTGTGAAAATAATATTTTTTTATGTGAGAGAATATTACTTCACAGCTCAGTTGGTAGAAGCTCTGCCTTCTGTGCCGTAGGTCGTGGGTTCGATTCCCAACGAGAACAAACATTTGTGTGATGAACATAGATGTTTGTTCTCTGTCTGGGTGTTATATAATATTCTAAGTATGTATTTACAAAAAAAAAGTATATAAGTAGTATATCGGCTATCTGGTTCCCATATCACAAGCTTTGGCTTAGTTTGGGGCGAGATAGTGCTGTGTGGAATGTCCACCAATATTTATTTATTTATTTATTACTCCTTATTTCCTCACCTTACTTTTTTTTGTATCTTTGAAGGCACTTGGGAAGTTGCGACAAATCTTTTGATACCTCAATCATCAAAATCCACCCAGCAGTTTGGGTGCTACGTGCTAATAAAGAAAATATCGATGGAAAGATACACGCCAAACACATAACCCGGTCGCCTTCGGCACTCGGGTAAAAGCTAAATTGAATGAGCATAACAGTTGGTAGGTAAGTAAAGAGAACATTGGGTAGGGTTACAAAAATAGGTACACGCACTTCGAGCTAAAACTCGAAGGGTGCTGAATTAATTAAATCACAATCGAGATTTCGCCACACTAAGGACAGAGTGACCAAAGCTGCTTTCTCGAATTTTGATTGTTTAACATTAAATATATCTGTATTTTATTATTATGTCATTAAACAGGCGACTCATTCTGACAACGGGGTTATTGATCGAGTGAGCGAAGAGAACGAAGATCTTAGTTTCAACTTGGGCGATTTGGCATTTTATGTATGTAGGTATGTATGTATGTTTGTCTGGCGATAACTTTAGAACCGTTGATCCGATCTGCATGAAATTTGATATGTCGATAGCTTGTACTTGAGAAATTTACTGGTAAGTATATGAGTAAAATCGGATGAAGGGTTTTTGAGATATGGGGATTCTTAAGGGGGCAAAAATAAAAAAGTGACATAAAAAAATCAAGTTACATGTCATATGAAAGGGCTTTGTTTGGACATTCCAAAACAATTTTTCCTTTTTTTTTGGGACGCACGGTTTTTGAGATAAAACGAAAAAAGTTAAATAAATAACCAGCGATCCAAGAGCTCCCATCTCTAAGAGTTTCGTTGGTATCAAGGTTTTTCTACTGGTCGGCCAGTTCCTTTGCTTTTTCTTATTTTTTTTTCTTGAAATAAATTAAGGAGGTACTCAGTTCTCATAAAATGGTGACAACGACCAGGTCTGATGATGGAGCCAAGGTCTGTTCAACAGAACTCTTCAATAAATAGGCCAATAGAGTTAAAACTTGGTTACCGTACCAAGTTAGTAGGCGGTAGTCTGAAAAAAGTCCAAACATAATGCTTGGACTTGCCTCTGACTACCACCTACTCAAAGTTTTAGTGCGTTCGTCGGGTCACATCACGAGATCTCAGTTCGGGGCGAACCACTAGGGTATGTATGTATGTATGTATGTATGTATGTATGTATGTATGTATGTTTGTCTGGCCATAACTTTCGAACCGTTGATCCGATCTGCATGAAATTTGATAAGTCGATAGCTTGTACTTGAGAAATTTACTGGTAAGTATATGAGTAAAATCGGATGAAGGGTTTTTAAGATATGGGGCTTTTTAAGGGGACAAAAATAAAAAAGTTACTTAAAAAAATCAAGTTTAATGACATACGAAAGGGCTTTGTTTGGACATTCCAAAACAATTTTTACTTTTACTTTTTTTCTGGGACGCTCGGTTTTTGAGATACAACAAAAAAGTTAAATTAAGATAACCAGCGACCCAAGAGCTCCCATCTCTTAAGAGTTTCGTTGGCATCAAGGTTTTTCTACTGGTCGGCCAATTACTTTGCTTTTTCTTATTTTTTTTTCTTGATTTAAATTAAGGAGGTACTCAGTTCTCATAAAATGGTGACAACGACCAGGTCTGATGATGGAGCCAAGGTCTGTTCAACGGAACTCTTCAATAAATAGGCCATTAGAGTTGAAACTTGGTTACCGTACCAAGTTAGTAGGCGGTAGTCAGAAAAAAGTCCAAACATAATGTTTGGACTTGCCTTTGACTACCGCCTACTCAAAGTTTTGGTGCGTTCGTCGGGTCGCATCACGAGATCTCAGTTCGGGGCGAACTACTAGTATTTATATAAATTTATAAGGTAGAGTAAGCAAGGAGAGTCAATAAGTGAGTAGATAGGTAATTTTGAAAAGATGGAGTAAGTCGTGATATTTGCGACGGTATTCTAATGACATAATTCGAAAATGATTGAGTATAATTAGGCAATTCCCGACGAAGACTACACCTTTAAGCTAAGATATTTTTAATTTTTTTCTGGACCCTCTCTATCCTGTCCGTATGAATTTTGTAATAGGGAGACCAAACATCGTCATTCTACTAGGTAGTACCTCAGACCAAATAAAATATTTGGTCTGAGGGTAGTACATGTTTCGAACTAGGGCGCAGTAAAGGTAAACAAAACTTTTTGGGTTCTTGAAATCTTTAGTTGTTCTTGATATAAAGCTGAGAAGCTTTGTAGGTACTTTTAGATATTACTTGGTCGTAGTGTGCATGAAAAGTCAGCTTTCCGTCGATAATAATACCCCGAGATCCTTTATTACAGATTTTTTTTTCAAGCTTATATGTCCCTGGAAGTGGTAATCATAAATGTGTAGTTTTATTTGTCTTATTGGTGATAGAAATGACAAAGCATTTTTTAACATTTAGGAACATTTTGTTCTGTTCGCACCCGTGCAGTGCAGTGCAGTGCTGAACAACGTTCAAGTCTGACTGTAGTTGCTATGAATCGTTGAGACTATTAATAGTTTGGTACGTACACTTTTATATCATGGGTCTCAGTGAAGTTCGAAGAATGGGAGATCAGATAGAGGAGCATGAAAACTTTATATTATACTACAAGGGGGACACACCAGGCCGTCACGGAGTAGGATTTATTATAAAAAAACATCTCAAAAACAATATAGAAGAAATAGTTGGCATAACAGAGAGACTGGCTATCCTAAATCTTAACTTATCATTCTACAATGAGAAATGGAGCATAGCGCAAGCAAGTATACTCACCAACTGAACAAGCAAAAGAGGAAGAAAAAGATAAATTTTACCAATCTTTAAACACAGCCCGGAACAGATATGCTTATAAAAACATAATAATCATGGGTGACTTCAATGCACAGATAGCAAGTAAACAGGAGGGCGAAGAACATATTCTGGGGCCATACACTATGGGAAAAAGAAATAAAAACGGTGAAAAACGAATCAACTTTTGCTACACACAGAACCTGACAATACCAAACAGCTTATTCAAAAAACGCAAAAACCAAATGTGGATTTGGACTTCCCCCGATGGCAAATACCGGAACCAAATACTACGCCTACGCCTCACTAAACTTCAATAATATATTTACTATTATTATTACATTGTAAAAGGATCATACAAAAGAACGGTAGGAACCGTAAGTTTGTTGCCTGTTCTTCTAGGCTTTGGTCGCGTGGAACTGGCACCTAGAGTCACCTAGCTTTAAGACGTTTCAAAGTGATCCTTGTGATTTGATTGAATCAAATACACTTGACTTTGACTTTGACTTTGAAATAGATTATATACTCTCAAATGAACACAAAAACTTTGAAGACTGCAATGTAGTGGGTCACCTAAACTTCAACACTAACCATAGAATGGTAAGAGCAAAAATGATGATTAAACCTGCAGCAAAATCAAGAGAGCACCAACAGACAATTCAGAAAAGACTATCAAATCATATCAAATAGGTTGGAAAGTTGATTGGCCAATTTCACTAAGGATACCCAACACCAGAATGTGCAGGAAAAATACGATTATCTACTAAATCAAATAAACAACAGCAAAATAATAAATGAGGCAAAATACACATGTAAAGAAAGTATATATTCTGTAATAACGCTTAATCTTATGAAAGAACGGGAAGAGCTATTCAGAATCGACAAGAAAACAAAAACAATCAGACAGCAAATCTCTTTACCTATCACTACAAATAAGAACAAATATGAGAAAGGAAAGAAAAGTCATCAGTCTCTGCGCCGCATCGCTACTGAGCGGTAGTGTACAGAGTCGGTCGCGCACGTTTCGATCGTAATCATGACGTCGAGCACAGTTAAATGCGTTACCTCCTCGTGCTCCTACTAAATACTCCTACTGATAGGAGCACCGGGACACCCATGTCCTGATGCTCCTACTGCAAAAGGAAATTGTAAAACGCTAAGTAGGAGCATCGAGACATAACGAAAATAGAATTACTTATAGGCATACTCTGATTCAAGTACAGGTGAATGCAGTTATCTATAAAATATTAAGAGTTACTTCACTGTGAAAGTAGATTTCTGTTTAGATATAAAACCTCCTTTTGCTTGTTGGTTATATTATATTATATTATATTATATTATATTATATTATATTATATTATATTATATTATATTATATTATATTATATTATATTATATTATATTATATTATATTATATTATATTATATTATATTATATTATATTATATTATATTATATTATATTATATTATATTATATTATATTATATTATATTATATTATATTATATTATATTATATTATATTATATTATATTATATTATATTATATTATATTATATTATATTATATTATATTATATTGTTATATATTTTGGAAATTCATAGATAAGCTTTAGCTTATCATAACGAAATCTTTATAGTGTTCAGGTATGAGACTAGTTATTATTTGTTTATTAGTTGCATAAAAAGTATTTTGTAGTTGACTGTTCAATATGTTATGTGATAGGAACAGGAGGAATTAAATTTAGAATATTACATTATTCCTCGTAGTTTTTATGTTCAGTAGGAGCATCAGGGCATGGGTGTCCCGGTGCTCCTATCAATAGGAGTATTTAGTAGGAGCACGAGGAGGAAGCGGTTAAATGTGCAAGTTGCAATGTAGTTATTGACGAAGTGTTAGCGTTTATTACCAATAAAATTGATGTTATGGACGAGGCAAGTTTGGTGCGCATTTGTGTATCGGCTTTTAAAATGGAAGAGGTGGAGAAGTCGAAAAATCTTCTGCTCGACTCCATTACTACAGATATACGGAAAATAACGAGGAAGAAAAAAAGCGAGGGGAAGACACAAAGAGACTTAGAAGATATTTGATCGAGTGAGCGAAGCGAACGAAGATCTTAGTTTCAACTTGGCCGATTTGGCATTTTATGTATGTATGTATGTATGTATGTTTGTCTGGCGATAACTTTAGAACCGTTGATCCGATCTGCATGAAATTTGATATGTCGATAGCTTGTACTTGAGAAATTTACTGGTAAGTTATATGAGTAAAATCGGATGAAGGGTTTTTGAGATATGAGGGTTTTTAAGGGGGCAAAAATAAAAAAAGTTACAGAAAAAAATCAAGTTACATGTCATATGAAAGGGCTTTGTTTGGACATCCCAAAACAATTTTTACTTTTTTTTTGGGACGCCCGGTTTTAAGTTAAATTAAATAACCAGCGATCCAAGGGCTCCCATCTCTAAGTGGTTCGTTGACATCAAGGTTTTTCTACTGGTCGGCCAGTTACTTTGCTATTTCTTAATTTTTTTTCTTGAAATAAATTAAGGAGCTACTCAGTTCTCATAAAATGGTAACGACCACCAGGTCTGATGATGGAGCCAAGGTCTGTTCAACGAAACTCTTCAATAAATAGGCCAATAGAGTTGAAACTTGGTAACCATACCAAGTTAGTAGGCGGTAGTCAGAAAAAAGTCCAAAGATAATGTTTGGACTTGCCTCTGACTTCTACGGACTCAAAGTTTTGATGGGTTCGTCGGGTCGCATCACGAGATCTCAGTTCGGGGCGAACTACTAGTATCACAGTTCTTAAAAGTCCCGAAGCGATACCAATTTTTGTGGATAAAGAATTGCATCGTTTGCCTCCTGTGCTTTTTGATCACTTGGATTGCTCGGCGCTATTGAAGGACATAACACTACTGAAATCGCAGATGGAGAGTATCAAAAACACGTATGTCACGAATGAACAGCTACATAATTTGGAAGTAAAGCTGCATTGTAATAGATACGACTCAATTGTTGATACTCCTATTCACCAACGCTACGATCATTTTGTCTCTACCCGCGCGCGAGGCGCAAATTTATTAAATAGTGGACCGATGGCAATCGCCTCTATGGCCGAAACAAAAAGCCCGCCGCCGCAGTCATTGTCCCCGCCACCACCACCGGTCATTGAACCCTCTCCAACCCGAGTGCGCTCGGAGCGCTCGCGTCTAAGCCGTGTCGACTCGGCAAGTTCCGGCGCTAGCACCACAGCGCACGATGTAGTCACTGCGCGCGAGTGCGTACGCCCGCTTGTGAGTCACCCAGGCTCGACCTGCGCCGCCGCCTTTGCCGCTACGGAAGAAGCTGTGTACGAGTCAACTTCGTCACAGACAGGGTCCACATTACCGAGTGAAACGCAACGTAAAAATGTGAAAGAGGTAAACGAGCTATCTCCTAAAAATAAATCCTCTTTTGCTGAGGTAGGAAGAGCAAGAGGTTTATGGCACGTACCAGAAAGAAATGAAGAGTGGAAATTAGTTCAGAGAAGGCGCCTCAGAAATAAATTTACTACGAGTAAGGGAAATGCCAGTTTGGAGCAAAATAGTAAATTTAAAGCCGCTGATACTAAGATCCCGCTCTTTATTACTAATGTACACAAAGATGTCTCGGAGGCTGACATTGTAGAATACATTTTAACAAAAACACGAAAAAAAGTGTCTCCTGTCAAAATAAAAAATGGCTAAGGAGCGAAATTACAACGCCTACAAATTTTTTGTTAGCAAGCACAACGTCCAAACATTTCTCGATGTTAGTTTATGGCCCAGAGGAATTTCGTTCAGGCGTTTTGTAAACCTGACGAACGAGTACTGCCAGCAGGTGCCTACTGGCGAGAGGCAATCTCATAGCGCTCATAATGGATAGCACGCCTTACAGTAAGTTCGTCTCATTTAACTGTAAATCGCTCAAGCGATCACTAGATGGTGTTCGAAGTCTCTGCAGGCAGGCGGATGTTATCGCACTGCAGGAGACTTGGTTGCTACCGCATGACTTGTCTATGTTGACAGCTATAGCTGACGAGTTCGGGGGCACTGGGACTTCTGCGGTCGACACATCTGCCGGTCTACTACGTGGACGGCCCTATGGCGGGGTCGCTCTACTGTGGAGAAAAAGTGTCTTTCGGTCAGTAAGTGTAGTGGAGTGCGATGATGTGCGTTTAACAGCAATAAAAGTTAAACTGTGTGACAGATCTTTGATGATATTTAGTGCTTACATGCCTACTGACTGTTACGAGAACTTACCGGACTATACACAATGTTTAAGTAAAATAAGTTCAATCATTGAGGACGCTAGAGACACGGATGCTATCTACATATTGGGTGATTTTAATGCACACCCAAAAGAACTATTTTGCAATGAATTATTAGACTTTTGTGCAGAACAAAACTGGACGTGTGCAGACATGAATATGTTAGGCCCTGAATCTGGTACTTATACTTTTGTCAGTGAGGCTCACGGGTGTGCGAGGTGGTTGGATCACTGCGTCTTAACTGGTGCTGCGCGGCACACTGTCGGTCGCGTATGGGTAGAGAACGGGGTGCAATGGTCCGACCATTTCCCACTTTTTGTGGAATGTAACGTAGGTAAGTTAAATGCTAAGTTAGATTTAAGCTTGACATCATTTGTAAATAAAGTAGTATGGGGAGAGCGTAACACTAGTCAGATTGATTGTTACCATCAGTTATGTAACTCTAGACTGAAAGAAATAGATTTTCCAACACAGCTCTCCCATTGCTGTGACGGACTCTGTAATTACTTAGAGCATAGAACTACATTAGATAATATGTATTGTAAGATAGTTAGTATCCTGACAGAAGCCGCAGCATCTTCTTATGAGCGAGGGAGAGCGCGGAGGAGTGGTGGTTATGTTGCAGGATGGAACAAATATGTCGCAGGTTTCCACAGAGAGGCCAGGCTGAAGTTTTTGGTCTGGACTGAAGCTGGTAAGCCAATTAGTGGTAGAATCTATAATGATATGTGTGAGAGCAGAAAGTCCTTTAAAAAACAACTTAAGTGGTGTCAAGACAGACAAGAACAGATTAAGATGGACATTCTTGCCTCTCATCACACGGCCAAAGACTTCAAGCATTTTTGGAAACAAACCAACAAAATGAATGCAAAGTCTGGCCTCCCCGTGAGTGTGAACGATGTTAGTGACCATAGCATGACCGCTAATCTCTTTAAAGACCACTTTAGAGTAAAGCCGGCGGCGGACTCTGCCGCTTCTGGGGCGATCGATGTTGGGACTGTCATTCACGAGAGAATTACAAGTTTTAAAGCCAAGGAAGTTCGAAAAACTATTCAATGTATGCAACGCGGCAAATCTCCTGGGCATGACAGTCTCAGAATTGAGTATTTGAGATATGCGGGTGTTCATCTGCCGCGTGTGCTCTCCATGTTTTACAATCTGTGTTTGTGTCATGGGTACTTACCTGTAGAGCTCACTAAAACTGTTGTGGTGCCGATTGTAAAATGCAAAACGGGAGATGCATCGGACAAAAACAACTATCGGCCCATCTCACAAGCGACCATAATGGCAAAGATCCTTGACAGCTTGCTTAATGACGTAATGCTGCGACACGTCCACCTAAACGATGCCCAGTTCGGCTTCAGAGCTTGGCTCTCGACGGAGAGCGCGATCTTATGTCTTAAGCAGGCTGTCAGGTACTACACGGAAAGGAAGACGCCGGTGTACGCCTGTTTTCTCGACCTGTCCAAGGCTTTTGATACGGTTCTGTATGATAAGCTTTGGTGCAGGCTGGGGGCGACGGGTGTGCCGGCAGATATCGTCGCCATACTGAAAAACTGGTATCACTGCCAGCAAAACCAGGTGAGATGGGCGGGTGCGTTGTCCGACGCATACGGCATGGAGTGCGGGGTGCGGCAGGGCGGAATAACATCTCCTCTGCTGTTCAATCTTTATGTTAATGATCTCATCGGCGAGCTCAGCAGCACCCACACGGGATGTTTTGTAGACGGAGTCGCGGTAAATAACCTGAGCTACGCAGATGACATGGTGCTCCTAGGGCCGTCGGTGGGATCTGTTCGCCAGCTGGTGAAAATCTGTGAGACATATGCGGTTGAACATGGACTGAGGTATAACTCTAAAAAGAGCGAAGTCCTCGTGTTCAAGAGTGGTAGAGATCGACCGGTTCATGTTCCACCAATTATGCTCAATGGTGCGGCTCTACAAGTAGTTAGGAGATTTAAATATCTAGGGCACATTGTTACCGAAGATTTGAAAGATGACGAGGACATAGAAAGGGAGCGCAGAGCGCTAGCAGTCCGGGGTAACATGCTTGCACGCAGGTTTGCTCGCTGCTCGAGGGAAGTGAAAATCACTCTGTTTAAGGCTTACTGCCAGTCCTTCTACTCGAGCAGCCTCTGGATAAACCACACCCGGCGGGCTGCCAGCTCTCTGCGAGTCCAATACAACAATATCTTCAGAATGCTGATGCGGCTGGCTCGTTTTTGCAGCGCATCAGGGATGTTCGCGGAGGCGCGCACGGACGGCTTTCACGCGATTATTCGTAAGAAAGTCGCTTCCCTACAACAGCGCGCGCGAGGCAGCGGCAACGGCATCCTGAAGATGATTGTAGCACGGAAAGACTGTCTTATTCAATACAGGTGGATGCAGATATTGATGGGCTCCATCTGATCCAAATTTAAATTTAAAGTTATAATTTTATTTTATTTTTATTTGTTGTAATTTTTTATTGTACATATCCTTTTTTTTCAATTTATGGTGACATTTTATTTAATTATTTTTATCATTACGTGTAGGTTTAGCTGTAAGATTTCTGTAAATTTAATAATGTTGTATTGTATGGATTTTAATCTGAAATAAATGAATAATAATAATAATAATAAAAGTACGCCGGCTAAAAACTCTCGAAAATAGTATAATAAATACAGGAGGAACTAAAAAAGCCAAAAAGAAACTCATGGAGAAAAAAGATTGGATCCCAAACCTTAAAAACAAGAAAGGAATTACAAAAACAAAAAGACCCGATATAGTTAAAGTTGCCACCAGCTTTTATAAAGACCTATTCTCAAGACACAAAACTAGAATTGAACCGACCAATAACTACTCTACCGAAAACGAGCCAATACCACTCATACTAGAAAAAGAAATTTTATATGCAATTCATACACAAAAAAAGGACAAAGCACCAGGGGTAGACAACATAACTAATGTATAACTAATTTGCAGATGATATCATTTTATTTGCCAACAACCAAGAAGATTTACAAGAAATGCTTCTGGACCTAAACACACAAAGCAAAAAGGTAGGATTGTCCATGAACATTCAAAAAACAAAAGCTATGACAAACAGAAATCAGGATACCATCACACTAGACAACGACGTAATAGAATATGTAAATGAGTATGTTTACCTTGGGCAACTGATCACAAAAGACAGCATGCAAGCAAATAAATTGAAACAAGAGTAGCAAAAGCTTGGAAACAATACTGGACGTTTTAAGAAATCATGAAGGACAAGAAAATATGTACAACCATTAAAGGCAAACTATTTGACACATGCATTCTCCCGATATTAACCTATGGCTGCCAGACGTGGGCGCCCACAAAAGCTCTCCACCAAAGGCTACAAGTGGCGCAGCGCAGCATGGAAAGAAGCATGACGGGGAGAAGAAAATTAGATAAAATCAGACACAGCACTATCAGAAATGCAACATAAACCACAGATGTGTGAGTAAAAATAAAAAAAACTTAAATGGAAGTGGGCCAGCCACACAATGCGCGGTGCGGAAAAATGGAGTAAAATCATGTGTACCTGGTACCCTTGAGATGGGAAACGAAAAAAAGGCAGGCCGACCCTGAGATGGGATGACGAGTTTGTCCAATCAATGGGAAAAACCTGGACAAGAGGTACTCAAAATAGAGAGGAGTGGAAGCGGTTGGAGGAGGCCTTTGCCATTGGGCACACAGATTCAAACAACTAAAGATAAGAAAGATATAACGATAAAAAGATAACAAGAAACCATAGAATCTGATATGGGGCTTAAAATAAATAAAAATAAATAAAACGTACACTTTTAAGTCGTCCGCAAAAAAAACGAGGGCAAGATAAACGGCCAATTAGGTCATTAATAAATGCGATGAATAGGAGAGGCCCTAGATACTCTAGAGCAACCTTTCCCAAAGTGGGCGATAACGCCCCCTTGTGGGCGCTGCAGGCCTAAAGGGGCGGCAAGAGACCCTAAAAAAATGGGGGCGTTGTGTAGCGGCTTGAGGGGCCATTTGTAATTTTATCTAGGAGGACTCTTAGACACCGACTGAGCTCTCGACTCTCGACTACAACTTGTGAACATTAACTAATATTAATTAAGAGATTGCTCTAACTAACTTATTTCTCTCCGCGTAGTTCTTATATCTGTCCTGTTTTATTGAATAAATAAAATAAAAATCATGTCAATCGGTCGCTCCGTTTCGAATGGCATGGATCTGCATGGAATATTTAGGTAGGTACGAGTTAGCATGTTATGTTAGTAAATAGGTACCTATCTACCTGCCTAGCTACTCGAACCAAAATCAAAGATGTTTATTTAGAAATCAAATATACTAGTAGATAACCTCGGGAACGTCTGTAGAAGTATTAAACTGCGTTGCAGATACCAATACCCTCCTCCAGTGCTGGACTTAGATTTAGGGAGCATTATAGTCGAAGTTAGCAGTGAGTAGGTGCGCATTAGGGATGTGTGTCGCAGCGCAGCGTAGGTAAGTAGTAGGTAGTAGCAGGTGTGGTACCTGATTGGTCCGCGTTCGTCGTCTGGCAGCCAGCAGTGCAGGGAGTACCCGCGCCGCGTCTGAAACAACCGCCTTCTGGATGTAAATACACCACACGCTGACACGCACGCACGCGCACGACGTGTGCGTGTGTGCATGGGCGCGTGTGCGCGTGTGCGTACCTTCACGGAGCTCTTGAGTTTAGTGCGCGAGGCGTGGTACGCCTCCAGGTCCGGCAATGGCTCCGAAAACTTCCTCGAGCTCTTGTTTGCAACGACTGAAGCGTCTGCAAAAAGCGATATTAGCTACTGCATTCTCGGTATCAGGATTATTTCGTGCTGAGCTGAAACCACGTCATATTATTTATTAGTATTATTTATTTATTTATTTCTATTTTTACCGTGTCTCCGGTCACGAACCAAAAGACACTTTCTTTGTCTGTAGGTAATTCTTATCTCTGTATGTGAAAATACATACTGATATATCGGCGCGAGCGTCGTAAAGAAGTTGCGTCACCGGTCAACGAGTAGGCAACGGCACCTGTACCCCTGTACCCCAAGTATACGGAACCCGCAATGAACACGGAACAAAAACGAATCGTTTTTGCTCCGTGTTCATTGCGGGTTTTGTAAAGTTCCATATCGGTATCCCTATCGCGTCTTCATACAAAACCCGCAATGAACACGGAACAAAAACGTAAAACGAAAAACGAAATATCGTAAGCAAAACTCATACTTGGGGTACTGGGCGTGACTCACAGCGTACGGTCGGGCGCGCTACCTGGCGCGCCGCCTTTATAAGCAGCTGACGCGTATTAAACATTCTGTATAAGCACACAATCAAGCAACGTAAGTTCATTCTATGCCGATGCCGCGCGTAGAAACCGCACACACACACATACATACCTACTACGAGTGCTGGACTTGCGGCCCCGCGCGGGCGCGCGGCCGGCGGCGTCTTTGATTCGCCGATAGGGCGGCATGTGGGAAAAATTAAACTAGCTTCCTCAAATCCGTACGTTTCAACACACTTGCACACACAAATGAATGCGCTGAAGAGCTCTTACAACTGTTCTATGGTTTGGTATTGGCAATGCTTAGTTTCACCATTATCTTTCCCGATAAGTTCTTATTGCAAGTTCTGCATTTTGATGACATTGACTAGACACACACACACACAAAAAGAGTCTATTTCGCGGTACCAAATCTAGACACTAGCCACTAGTAATAAAACGAATTTTCAATTTTCAAAATTAGATAGGTCAAGGACGCTACCAGGACGAATAGGTAGTACCTATTAGTCCTGGTATTTTAGTGCCTATTAGGTACTAAATAATAATCTTTTAATCTCTGCGCCGGGCGCCGGCCGCGGCCGCCGATGGTCATGTGGGGGGCGCGCTCTATCTGTTCCTATCACACACGTACGCGGAATGATATCTGTCCTTGTCGCAAAGCGAAATTTGACAACGTGAGCGTATAAAAATGATTTTTATGCGCTTTAACGCGTATAAATGTGGTTTCTTTTTATTTTTATTTTATTTATCTCTCACCTTTTTTTCGTTTGATTGATGGGACATATTATTTAATGACCCCAGAAACTTGACCCCAGCACTGGCGATACAGATAGAGGTTGTTTAAAAATTATTTATTTAAAAAGTACTTATTGATTACCTAGGTACCTACTCGATAAATATCCAGTACCTACCTAGGTATTTTTTTATAAAATCTACTCCATAAATCTATAAACGCAATTACGGTTAGGTGTGTCAATTTAATGTCGTAGGTACATGACTTTACATATTACAAGCTTTCCTTAGTTTGGGGCTACTTATTGCTGAGTGGAAAGTCCGCCAATATTTATTTATTTATAAAAAAAAAATATGACCAGTGTAAAACTTATCAAATTCCACTTGAAGAGAGTACTTGGGAACACAACATTAACATATGAAGAAATGTCTACAGTCACAGCTCAAATTGAAGCGTGTACCTATCAACTCAAGACCTATATCACACATCAGCGATCATCCATCGGATATTTCACCATTGACACCGGGACACTTCCTCATTGGAGAAGCTCCAATCACTGTTCCAGAAGAGACTTACTTACAAACGAATACAAACAGATTGTCAAGATGGCAACTTACACAAAGACTTCTACAAGACTTTTGGTCAAGATGGTCAAAAGAATACCTGACTGATCTCCAACAACGCCCTAAGTGGCTAAAACAATTACCCAACCTACAGATTGGAGATTTAGTGATAGTTAAGGAAGATCACTTGCCCCCAAGCAAGTGGGTGATGGCAAGGATCATAGATACACACCCTGGGAGGGATAACTTGATTAGAGTTTTAACCTTAAAATCTCAAACTTCTACTTTCAAAAGACCAGTCACTAAGGTCACTAGATTGCCCATAGATAGTTGATTAAATTTCTGATTTAAATTCACTTATATAACTTTAGGATTAATCCAAGTAACCTACAATTCTAAAGTAACTTATAATTTTTGATAGTCACCTAAACTTTTAGTTAGGTAATAATAATATATCAGGGCGGGTGGTTAGCATCATAACAAGATTATCTGTGGTAGCATCCATTTTACATTTCATGTGATCTGTCAAAAAGTGTGTCAAAATAAGTGCCGACAATAAACATCAAATTTCAACTTTAAATTCGTTTTCCTGTCTGGACGACCTCTATAGGGCAAACACACTATATTATTTCATTTTTTCATATTTTCAATAAAACTACATAGTACCTACTTTAAACAGTCAAAAAACCCCTTTTTATTTAACAAAAATCTTTTGTTTGTCGTTGTTATGTCGTTTAAAACCTCCCACAGTGTGCCGGGACAAATGACTTGCTGACCGGGACACCGGGACACAATGCTCCAAACCGGGACATGTCCCGGTGTACCGGGACGTATGGCAGCCCTAACTGGAATTTCGTCGCTACGTCAAGATGTAAAAACTATCAAAGAGGAATTGTTGGAACCGACCTGAAAAATTTAGTTGAGAGTAGGTATACTTACCTACCTAAGGGATTGCGCCATGGGTGGGTATATAAAAACTACTTCTACAAATTTTGTGGCTCTAGAAGGTACATAATACGACAAGCCGTGACAAATGGTCTCAGGACGCTTCCTTGCGGAACTAGGTAGGTACTACTTTATTTCATTTATAGGTTGAGCGGAAAGTATGTCGGTGGATTTGGCTCCCTCACTGCTCTCATTATAATAATTGAATTTCGATTAGGTATTATGTAGTAGAAAGAGACCAGTCTCCGTGATTTCATCCTTGTTTTTATCCGTCAAATCATGTCCCTAGACTAGAACTTCGTAACAAAGTAAATATTATTATTATTTATCCGTTACCTCGAGCTTCCTTCTTCAGGGTAAAAGTCAGTCGGTCCGGTCGCGAGAACGACGGTGCGGCGGGCAGGGCGGCCGCCTCGGGCGCGCCGGGGGGGCTGCGGGGGCTGCGGGGGCTGCGGGGTCCGCGGGGGCTGCGCGCGTCGGCGGGGGCGCACGACGCGCACGCGCACTCCTGCAACACGCGAGCGCAGGCTCATATCGCACGCGTCGCCCTCGCCCGGCCGGACGCGAGAGCGGCAACGTACCTGATGCCGCGCGGGCGAGGCCGCCGGCTCCCGCGGGAAGCGCAGCCGCATCTCCACGTCCGCCGGCAGCGCCGCGCGGCACGAGCCCGCCACCGTCACCGACCAGCCGCCGGCGCCGCGGCCGGAGGCGCGCGCGGGCGGCGAGCGGCGCGCGCGGCGACGCTGCGCCGACAGCCAGCGCGGCGCCAGCGAGCACAGCAGCGAGCCGTCCGAGGGCGAGCCGGAGCTGGAGCCGGAGCCGGAGCCGGGCTCGCCGCCGGAGGAGCGGCGCAGCGCGCGCGCTCGCTCCTCGCCGGCGCTGTCGGCGCGGATCGCTGTCCGCCGACCGTCGTCGGACGGCACCGAGCGCCGCCGGTTCGCTCTCGCGGGATCGCATCTCTCCCTCGAACCTTGGGGGTGGAATGAAACGCCCGTCATATTTACAACGATTTATTTAAAAACGTTCGTAGCGCTCGGTAGGTGGTACCTAATATTTCGAAACGGAACTGATCTACGTTGCGATAGGTGCACGTCGATTTCGATCGAATCGGTCTACGATGATTCCGGGATGTGCGGCCGAGCTCGCGATGCGATCGCGGGTGCGTCTCTTTGGCGTGGGCGTCGCGGCGACTACTCTACGACGAGCGAAGCGGTGCGGTGCAGCGTCGGGTGGAGTGCGCACACGATACCTTCCCGCGGCGAGGCGGCGCCGCGCCAGGGACTCGTCGCCGCAGATCTGTTCGGAGGTGACGTCATCGTCGTCTGACTGATGCGCAGGCGTCGCGCCTCGCTCGGCGGCGACGTGCCCGCGCTGCGAGTGGTCACGTGGCGCGGGGACCGGGGGAGCGACGCGGGGGCCGGCGGGGGCTGAGGGGGCTCGAGGCGAGGCTGCGCTCCTTCGACCGCGTCGGCATCCGCGGCCGAGTCGCAGCCGGGACCGGCGCGCTCCTCCGGGATCATGTCGAAGACGCGTTTGAAGCGCAGCGAGTTGGAGCGCTCGCGCGGCTCGGGGGGCGAGGGGCGCGCGGGGGCCGCCAACGCACGCAGCAGCAGGTCCGCGGGGGCGTGGCCTCCCGTCAGCCGCATGTGGTCCCCGGCCGCCGACACCGGGACGGGGATGCGCGAGCGCCGCCCGCGGCCGCGCGACCCGCCCTCGTCGGTCGGCGTGCTGTCGGAGGAGCGTGATGCGTGCGAGTACTCGAGGATCTCGAGGATCTCGATGCACTTGTCGCCCTCGCGGATCTCGGACTTCTGGTATATCCTTCGCGGGGCGCGCTCGACCGTCGGGGAACGCGCGACCGGCTCCGCGCGCTGCCGATGCCGCTCCGGTCTCCGGCTCCGGCTCCGGACGTCCCTCGGCTCCCGGGCCGGCGGCGGCGCGGGCGCGTCCCGCTCCCGGCGCGCCTCGGCGTCCGCGAGACGGCGCCGCTGCAGCTCGTCCCTCAGCTGGCGCACCTTCGTCTGGCGCGCGCACTCGGCGCGCAGCTCGCGCGTGCGGTGCCGGCGATGCAGCTTCTGCCGGATCCGGTCCGGCATGCACTCGGCCACGCGCGCGCGCTCCGGCGCGGCCGAGTCGCGGATGCGCACGAAGAAGGCGGCGCTCGAGTCGCGCGCCGAGTCGCGCGCCGAGTCGCGCGCCGAGTCGCGCGCCGGGTCGCGGGGTCGCGGCGAGGCCGGGTCGTCGAGGCTGTCCACGAGACTAGCGGCGTCCCCGAGCGCGTCCCCGAGCGCGTCCCCCTCGGCGCCCGACGAGGAGGACGCGTGCACCTCCATCGAGGCGGTGCGTGGCGCGGCGCAGCGACGCGGCACGAGCGCGCCGCGCGACTTGTTACAGAAGTAGTTCCCGGCGCCGACGCCGCCGCACCACTCGCCGGCATCGCGGGTCAGCATCGAGATCGTGTCTCCGCCGGCGCCGTCCGAGAGGAAGGCGTCCACGTTGGAAATCTCGACGTGCGAAACGGCGCCGCCGTCGTCGTCTCGGAGGTCGCCCTCGCGGCGCAGTTCGTCGCGGAAGAGCTTCTGGATCTGCTGCAGCACGGCTCGGTTCACGTTGTCGTGCTGGATGACGGCGTCGAAGCCGGCGGCGGCGACCTGCGGCGTCGGCGTCGGCGTCGGCGTCGGCGTCGGGGACGCGGAGGGCGACCCGTCGTCGTCGTTATCCTCGCGCCGCGGAGAGGGCGCGCGATGGTCGTCGCACTCGTCGCGTCGTTCTCCTTCGCAGAGCTCCTCGTTGCCGAATATGATCTGATGGTTCGAGGTCGGGCTGAGGTGCACGATCGTGTTCACGGCCGCGTTCTGCAGCCGCACCTTGATCTCCTTCTCGACGACGCTCAGCCGGCGCGCGCCACCGCCGGCCGGCAGCGCCTCGAGCCGGTCCGACAGCGAGTGCAGGCTCTCGACCAGCACGCGCGCCACGTACTCGTCCACGTCCAGCTCGCGCTCCGGCGGCGCGCGGCGCGGCGCGGGCGCGGCGCGCTCCGCCGGGGACGAGCTCGCGGACTCGGACACCGCCACCTCGAGCACCTCGTACGAGCACGCGAGCCGCGCGCCGGGCGACTGCTTCGCGGTCGGCAGCGAGCTCGAGAACGCGTCGGACTCGTCGTACGAGAAGAGGTGCGCGCGCGGAGCGTCCGTGTCGGCGCTGACGGGCGCCGTCGACTCGGCCGGGGGAGGCGAGCCTGCGCCGGCGCCGGCGCCGGCGTCGGCGTCGGGGCGCGTCCACATGCGGCGCAGCAACGCAGACTTGCGCATCAGTTCGCGGTCGCGCCGCAGCGGGGGGCGCGGGGACTCACCGGCGGAGCGCGGCGCGGGGGAGGGGAGTGCAGCTCCGCCGCAGCATTCGGGAACCGCGCACTCTTCCGAGTCGGAATTCTGTTGGGCTAGTCGATATCTGGAACGAGTAACCGCACCGATGAGAGACTGGTTTACGACGATTAACGTCCGCTATATATTGTAAGTGATAGATCGGGGTCACCATTTGGGAGAACGCTCTTACTTTCTCATAATAGTCTCCGGCACGGAGTAGCGGCGCCGCATGAGGCCCGGCGACGCGTCCGGCCGCGGAGGCAGCTCGGCGAGCTGCGTGCGCGTCATGCTGCCGCTCGCGTCCCACTCGCGCTCGGTATCCGCACCGATGGGGTGCTCTCGCTCTAACGCGCTGTTCCGTGCGTGCATCCGACTCAGTACACGGCTGAAAACAAATAAAAAGAATTTGTATCGAGGGGATATAACGGGGTTCGAGTCATTTGCACGCCCTTCTACCTCGCGCCTTGCCCGGGCCCGCGCTGAGTGTGAACGCGCCCCGTGCGTCGCTTAGTTTTTAAATTTTGAATGGAATGTCCGATTTGAAAAATTCAAGAAGTAATGTATTAGTAGGTATTGAACCAGATATTGAACCTTGAATATGAAAAGATTTATTTGGATAAGGATTAATACCAAGGTACAAATAAAGAGCCTTTTCTAGCGGCGGCATTTCAATTATTTTTTTATAATAAAAGAACACTTATTGTGACATAACTATAATAGTTAGACATATGCTGTCGCGACATTTTTTGTAGATAATGACGTGTTCTGCAAAGTCGTAGTACATTAATTTGTTCTATCATCAATAGTTTTCGCAGCGCACGTGATTTAAGGTTTTCTTTTTCCACCTTGGGTTACATTATTGGAGTTTTCGTAAGGGTCCCTGATTTTTTTGAAAATATAATATAGCCTATGTTACTCAGGGATAATGTAGCATTCTAATGGTGAAAGAATTTTTGAAATCGGACTAGTGGTTTTTGAGCCTCTTCGTTACATACAAAACAACAAAACAACAAAAATACAAATCTTTCCTCTTTATAATATTAGTGTAGATGTAGATTTAGATGTAAAAGGGTACCAAAAGGGCGGGGAAAAAATAGTCACACAAAATATTAAGCGAGATGTCAAAATAAAATAAAACTAGTGGTTCGTCCCGAACTGAGATTTCGTGATGCGTTCCGAACGCTCCGAAAATTAGTAGGTGGTAGTCAGAGGCAAGTCTAGGTATACTTGGACTTGCTTCTGACTACCACCTACTAGCTAAGTATGGTAACCAAATTTCAACTGAATTGGCCGTTTTATTGAAGAGTTCCGTTTGACAGACGTTGGCTCCATCATCAGACCATCGCTGTCACCACTTTATGAGAACTGAGTATCTTCTTTAATTTTTGATCGAGTGAGCGAAGCGAACGAAGATCTTAGTTTCAACTTAGGCGATTTGGCATTTTATGTATGTACGCACGCGTTGAAGTGGTGAGCCGTGATTGAGCCACAAACATCCAAACATCGTAACTTTCGCATTGATTTGTATATTATTAGGGTAGGATTTTAAATACCTACGTAGGTATAAGAGATACCTATAGGCGTACACTACCGGTAGGTATAGGTAGGTACAGGTACTGAGTTTAGCACAAACATGACAAATACAACAAAGACAACCTTACACGGAAAGTATGTACTTACTTATTTGTTCCTAGTTTCTACCCCAAAAACAAACGAAACGAAACAGCTTCACGACTTTGATCCCCAGGCACGGTAGATACCTACCTACCCTCAGATCCTTCAGATAATGTCCCTTACAAACATTGACGCCTCGTTGTTTCCTTTTTCCTCGAGCGCAACGAAGGAGGGTATACCTTTTAGGAGTTTTTTTCGAAAATTAAACTGTATTTTTGTTATTTATCCACAGAACATATTTTCTTTTAGTTTGAAGTTAATTAGACTACGCGTTAAAAATCTCCCATACAAAACTTGAAACTTTGGCAGTCTTTTGCACCCTTTGCAAGGGTAGTTTTAAAATATTGAAAACGTGATTTTAAATTATTTATTGTGGAGTATATTTCATACAAGTTTGAAAACAATCGTAAAAAAAAAACTCCTATACAAACTTTGGCATCCCTTTGCACACTTATTAAGGGTAGTTTTAAAAAACTAAAAATACCTTTCCTATTTTTTAGCCTTGGAGTAAATCTACTTCAAGTTTCCAGTTTGTAGGTTCAAGGAATACTATTTTTCATGCAAACGTTTTCAACCCTTTTACACCCTTAGGGGTTGAATTTCCAAAATTGCCTACTTAGTACACCTCTACGCCATAAGACCTATGTACTCCTCAAATTTCAAGGCTCTAGGACCAGCGGTTTAGGCTGTGCGTTGTCTATATGTCAGTCAGACAGTCAGTCAGTCAGTCAGGACTTTGATTCTTATTGATCGACGAGTGAACGAAGCGAACGAAGATCTTAGTTTCAACTTGGGCGATTTAGCATTTTATGTATGTATGTATGTATGTATGTTTGTCTGACGATAACTTTATAACCGTTGATCCGATCTGCATGAAATTTGATATGTCGATAGCTTGTACTTGAGAAATTTACTGGTAAGTATATGAGTAAAATCGGATGAAGTGTTTTTGAGATATGGGGTTTTTTAAGGGGCCAAAAATAAAAAAAGTTACAAAAAAAATCAAGTTACATGACATACGAAAGGACTTTGTTTGGACATTCCAAAACAATTTTTACTTTTTTTCTGGGACGCTCGATTTTTGAGATACAAAAAAAAAGTTAAATTAAATAACCAGCGACCCAAGAGCTCCCATCTCTAAGAGTTTCGTTGGCATCAAGGTTTTTCTACTGGTCGTCCAGTTCCTTTGCTTTTTCTTTTTTTTTTTCCTTGAAATATATTAAGGAGGTACTCAGTTCTCATAAAATGGTGACAACGACCAGGTCTGATGATGGAGCCAAGGTCTGTTCAACGGAACTCTTCAATAAATAGGCCAATAGAGTTGAAACTTGGTTACCGTACCAAGTTAGTAAGCGGTAGTCAGAAAAAAGTTCAAACATAATGTTTGGACTTGCCTTTGACTACCACCTACTCAAAGTTTTGGTGCGTTCGTCGGGTCGCATCACGAGATCTCAGTTCGGGGCGAACTACTAGTGTATGTATGTATGTATGTATGTATATATGTATGTATGTTTGTCTGGCCATAACTGTCGAACTGTTGATCCGATCTACATGAAATTTGATAAGTCGATAGCTTGTACTTGAGAAATTTACTGGTAAGTATATGAGTAAAATCGGATGAAAGGTTATTAAGATATAGGGTTTTTTAAGGGGGCAAAAATAAAAAACATTACATAAAAAAATCAAGTTACATGTCATATGAAAGGGCTTTGTTTTGACATTCCAAAACAATTTTTACTTTTTTTCTGGGATGCTCGGTTTTTGAGATACAACATAAAAGTTAAATTAATATAACCAACGATCCAAGAGCTCCCATCTCTAGGAATTTCGTTGACATCAAGGTTTTTCTACTGGTCACCCAGTTCCTTTGCTTTTTCTTATTTTTTTTTCTTGATATAAATTAAGAAGGTTATCAGTTCTCATAAAATGGTGATAGAGACCTGGTCTGATGATGGAGCCAAGGTCTGATCAACGGAACTAGTTATTACTGTTATAACTAGTACAACGGAACGGATATAGAGACCAAGTTAGTAGGCGGTAGTCAGAAAAAAGTCCAAAGATAATGTTTGGACTTGCCTCTAACTACTAACTACTCAAAGTTTTGATGCGTTCGTCGGGTCGCATCACGAAGTCTCAGTTCGGGACGAACTATTAGTTTAAGATAGGTTCGCAAACCTTTCGTTACAACAAAATTTCACAAAAAGCAAACATCTGAAAGTAAATTGGTTGAACCGTCTTCTTGATGCGAACTATAATTGCGAACACAGCATGTATTGATGCATAATGTAGGTATTCCTACAGATTTTTTTGTTTGTTTTAGTCCAGAGTTTTTCATTGATCGTGTTGTTTATTGGTCATACCCGGCGCGCCGGCGCCGGCGGGTGCAGGTCACTGTCCTTCATTGTCCTGTCCTGCAGACGCAGCCGACAAGCGGGCCTAGGTATCTGGGTAAGTAAGTAGGTACCTACATTCATATCGAGAAGTGTTTATGAGCGCGTGGCGCATGGCGGCGCGGCGCGTCTCGTGACTCCGCGCCGACGTGTTTTATTTTTTGGTGTCGTCGGTGTATTTCTGTGATTTGGAATGAGTCACAAATTGTGTCAAATCCAGACGATATTGTGAGATTGTACGCAACCGTTACAAAGATACCCAGCCTCAGGGTCGCATGGACGTGTCACAGAGTGCGCGGTGTTGGGGAGCTTGGGGGAACTGCTTGCTGGGAACTTTACCATTAAGATAACCAACGATCCATGAGCTCCCATCTCTAATAGTTTCGTTGACATCACGGTTTTGTTACTGGTCATCGGTTACTTTGCTTTTTCGTATTTTTTTTATTTGTAACTAGTGGCTTCCCGCGGCTTCGCACGCGCTGAAGTGGTGAACCGTGATTGAGCCACAAACATCCAAACATCGTAACTTTCGCATTGATTTGTATAATATTAGGGTAGGATTTTAAATACCTACGTAGGTTTATGGGATACCTATTAATAGGCGTACATTACCTATATTAGGTAGATAGGTATAGGTACTGAGTTTAGCACAAACATGACAAATACATACAACAAAGACAACCTTACACGGAAAATATGTACTTATTTGTTCCTAGTTCCTACCCCAAAAACAAACGAAACGAAACAGCTTCACGACTTTGATCCCCAGGCACGGTAGATACCCTCAGATCTCTTCGTACGAACTCAAGATTCCCGTTTTTAGAATGTCCCTTACAAACATTGATGACTCGTTGTATCCTTTTTACTCGAGCGCAACGAAGGAGGGTAACGTTTTAGGGGTTGTTTTCGAAAATCAAACTTTTTGTTATTGATCGAATGAGCGAAGCGAACGAAGATCTTAGTTTCAACTTGGGCGATTTGGCATTTTATGTATGTATGTATGTATGTATGTATGTATGTTTGTCTGGCCATAACTTTCGAACCGTTGATCCGATCTGCATGAAATTTGATAAGTCGATAGCTTGTACTTGAGAAATTTACTGGTAAGTATGTGAGTAAAATCGGATGATGGGTTTTTGAGATATGGGGTTTTTTAAGGGGGCAAAAATAAAAAAAGTTACATAAAAAAATCAAGTTACGTGTTATATGAAAGGGCTATGTTTGGACATTCCAAAATAATTTTTACTTTTTTCTGGGACGCTCGGTTTTTGAGATACAACAAAAAAGTTAAATTAAGATAACCAGCGATCCAAGAGCTCCCATCTCTAAGAGTTTCGTTGAAATCAAGGTTTTTCTACTGGTCGACCAGTTCCTTTGCTTTTTGTTATTTTTTTTTTCTTGAAATATATTAAGGAGGTTCTCAAGAGGTACACAAGACGATCATAAGACCTGTCGTACTGTATGGATCTGAGTGTTGGGCAACCAAAGGGACGGATGAAAGAAGAGTGCATGCAGCAGAAATGCGAATGTTGAGATGGATGTGCGGTGTGACAAGGATGGATAAAATAAGGAATGAGTATATTAGAGGAAGTTTGAAAGTAGCGCCTGTTATGGATAAGTTGAGGAGCAATAGGTTAGCGTGGTATGGGCATGTCATGAGGAGGGAAGAAAGTCATATTACGAGAAGAGTGTTGGAAATGGATGTGGATGGTTTTAGAAGGAGAGGCAGGCCAAAGAAAAGATGGATGGACTGTGTGAAAGATGATATGAGTAAGAAAGGTGTGAGCACTGAGATGACGTACGATAGAGGAGAGTGGAAGAAGAAAACCTGTTGTGCCGACCCCACTTAGCGTGGGATAAGGGCAGGAAGATGATGATATTAAGGAGGTACTCAGTTCTCATAAATTGGTGACAACGACCAGGTCTGATGATGGAGCCAAGGTCTGTTCAACGGAACTCTTCAATAAATAGGCCAATAGAGTTGAAACTTGGTTACCGTACCAAGTTAGTAGGCGGTAGTCAGAAAAAAGTCCAAACATAATGTTTGGACTTGCCTCTGACTACCACCTGCTCAAAGTTTTGGTGCGTTCATCGGGTCGCATCACGAGATCTCAGTTCGGGGCGAACCACTAGTATTATTTTAATTTAAGTTTGAAATCAATAGCACTATCGTAAAAAAATTCCCATAAATTTTACAGCCATTTGCATCCTTTGCAAGGGTAATTATAAAAAATTAAAAGTGTCACTCTTAATTATTTATTTCTTAGTATATTTAACTCAAGTTTTAAGTCAATCGCACCACGCGTTAAAAAACTCCCATACAAACTTTGACATTCCTTTGCACACTTATTAAAGGGTAGTTTTAAAAAACCAAAAATGCTTTTCCTATTTTTTTGCCTTGAAGTATATGTACCCCAAGTTTCAAGTTTATAGGTTCGAGGAATACTATTTTTCATACAAACGTTTTCATCCCTTTTTACACCCTTAGGGGTTGAATTTCCAAAAATCCCTTCTTAGTACACCTCTACGCCATAAGACCTATGTACTCTTAAATTTTTGGTATAGGGGTTAGTAACGAAATGAGTGTTTTGTAATTTGATCGAGTGAGCGAAGCGAACGAAGATCTTTAGTTTCAACTTGGGCGATTTGGCATTTTATGTATGTATGTATGTATGTATGTATGTATGTTTGTCTGGCCATAACTTTCGAACCGTTGATCCGATCTGCATGAAATTTGATAAGTCGATAGCTTGTGCTTGAGAAATTTACTGGTAAGTATATGAGTAAAATCGGATGAAGGGTTAATTTTTTTCTGGAATGCTCGGTTTTTGAGATACAATAAAAAAGTTAAATTAAAATAACCAGCGATCCAAGAGCTCCCATCTCTAAAAGTTTCGTTGGCATCAAGGTTTTTCTACTGGTCGGCCAGTTACTTTGCTTTTTTTTTTTTTTTTCTTGAAATATATTAAGGAGGTACTCAGTTCTCATAAAATGGTGACAACGACCAGGTCTGATGATGGAGCCAAGGTCTGTTCAACGGAACTCTTCAATTAATAAGCCAATAGAGTTGAAACTTGGTTACCATACTAAGTTAGTAGGCGGTAGTCAGAAAAAAGTCCAAACATAATGATTGGACTTGCCTCTGACTACCACCTACTCAAAGTTTTGATGCGTTCGTCGGGTCGCATCACGAGATCTCAGTTCGGGGCGAACTACTAGTTATTATTAGTCAGTGTGTTCTATCTACAACTCTTGCCGCCGCGCCGGTTTTTTTAAGGAATGTAACGCGCGTATTGTCGCTTATTGAATCGACATGAAATCCCATTCCACATAGGTAATAGGTGAATATTTTTTTTTTTTGCGACGGGACGGCAACTTCAGCAGAGTTACAAGCAAATGAAATAAAACAGAGTTTTTAATACCTAGTCTATTGACGACAGGTATGTGACTTACGAGGCAATACTTTGTTATAGGTGATGGTTACCACTTAACATCAAGTGGGCCATCTGCTTGTTCCATCAGCTAGTTGTAGAAAAAAAAAACCCGAAAAGCAATAAGTAAGTATTTATTTTTGATGATGAATCCTCTCGATTCAATACTTGTTAAAAAATAGTAGTTAGCTACATGTGCCTACATAGAGGTACATTCACATTTTTTTATTGATCGAGTGAGCTAAGCGAACGAAGATTCTAGTTTCAACTTGGGCGATTTGGCATTTTATGTATGTATGTATGTATGTATGTATGTATGTATGTATGTATGTATGTATGTTTGTCTGGCCATAACTTTCGAATCGTTGATCTGATCTGCATGAAATTTGATAAGACGACAGCTTGTACTTGAGAAATTTACTGGTAAGTATATGAGTAAAATGGGATGAAGGTTTTTTAAGGGGGCAAAAATAAAAAAAGTGACTTAAAAAAATCAAAATACATGTCATATGAAAGGGATGTGTTTGGACATTCCAAAACAATTTTTTCTTTTTTTCTGGGACGCTCGGTTTTTGAGATACAACAAAAAAGTTAAATTAAGATAACCAGCGCCCCAAGAGCTCCCATCTCTAAGAGTTTCGTTGGCATCAAGGTTTTTCTACTGGTCAGCCAGTTCCTTTGCTTTTTCTTATTTTTTTTTCTTGAAATAAATTAAGGAGGTACTCAGTTACTCATAAAATGGTGACAACGACCAGGTCTGATGATGGAGCCAAGGTCTGTTCAACGGAACTCTTCAATAAATAGGCCAATAGAGTTGAAACTTGGTTACCGTACCAAGTTAGTAGGCGGTAGTCAGAAAAAAGTACAAACATAATGTTTGGACTTGCTTTTGATTACCACCTACTCAAAGTTTTGGTGCGTTCGTCGGGTCGTATCACGAGATCTCAGTTCGGGGCGAACTACTAGTACTAAGATGTTTCTTTTCGTACCCTTTTACGGAAAGGTTCCCGCCACTCAATAGCTGTCGGAAAGTCACTCGTTATCTTTTCGAATTCTAATGTCAAAAGCTTTGTCTGAAATGTCAAAATCGCGTTCCGACAAGGCTTTTCAGGAGACATCGTATTCCGAATTCAAAAAATTACTTTCCGTAACGAATCCGATACCGAATAAACCAAAATACACCCCTTGGTCTGATGATGGAACCAAGGTCTGTTCAACGGTACTCTTTAAGGTACTCTTTATAGGCCAATTCAGTTGATACTTGGTTACCATACTTACATAGTGCCCGCGACCACGGCTATTGCAACATAGCCGAAACGTCGGGAAAATAATAAAGGTAAACGCGATAAATACCCGTGTTATACTTTTAAATATGTGTTATGATCGCGAGAGTTTAAAAACTACTTACATAGTAAGTAAGTGGTAGTCAGAAGCAAGTCCAAACACATTGTTTGGACTTGCGTCTGACTACCCTTTGATCCGAGGGATAGAGTAGTAGAGATAGGTACCTATGGAACAGGCGAAATTTGGTAGGTCGATAGGTTGTACTTGATACATTTATTTTGGATTTATATGGGTAGGTATATGAATTGGACAAGGGGTTTGGTTTGTAGGTACATACATCTAAATATCAGAATCAGAATCAGAATAATCATTATTGTAAACTGTTGAATGTACAGGGTGTCCCAAAAAGTAGTAAGCGGAAGTCCAGAGAGGAGCACCACTTGGGGTACCCGAACCACCCCCATATGTTCCGCGAGTTTTCATAGTTTTATAGTTTCGTTTTCGTAGATTAATAATAAATAGTTATCAACAATTACTTATTGATTCATTTAAAACATAAATTGATTTCATTCATAAATTCATTTAAACATAAAATAAACTAAACGAAATAAAATAAAACTGTTCATTCAAACTTAGCTTTCCTGTAGTAATTTTTAACCTCCAAATGTTAAATAATAATAATAATAATAAAATCTTTATTTCAGACAACAAAGTCCATAGTAGGTACAAATTAATTACACAAATAAGATAATAATATGGTTTAAAACTAAAAATTAGAGTAAAATAAAATATGTATACAAATCAAAACAAACACAACTATTTTGCTAAACTATTGGACGGTAATATAACCATGTTAACCCAATGTGACAGTATAGGACTGTCTAAAATCTTACTTTCCTGCAGACTGCAGTCATTTTTGGTTAGTTAACAACCTTAGGAATAATAAAATGGCCAAAACTTATTTTAAATCAGTAAAAATTTAAGAATTTTCCACCTCGATGTGTTTGCAGGCCGGTTTTAGCCCGAATAGCCCAAAGTAGCCCAATAAGTACTAGTTTTTTTAATGATTATGAAATCTAAGAATTCTGGAGATTAACGTAGAAACCATGAAGTCACTTTTTTATATTTATAATAAATAGTTGAAAATTTAAGTCATAATTAATTGAACGTAAACTACACTTTACACCAATATTTTCATAACTTTCAACAAAGTTACGAAGCTGATTGTATTATGCATTAGAGTACCTACAACTCATACAGTTACAAAAAAAATTCGAAATAGTCTTCTACTTTTCTATTTAGTATTTTTTAAAGTTGTTTAGGTCGAAAGTTGTCCAAAATGCAGAAAAAAAATCATATCTCGAAAACTATGATAAATCGCGGAACATACAATATGTGATTCAGGTACTCCCACCCCCACCTGCCCCCACCCCATTGCCAAGTGGTGCTCTATCCCTGGACTCCGCATAACACTACTTTTTGGGACAATATAAAAGTACAAACAGTCTGTCCTAAAATACCTACCTACCTTAATACTATTTTTATATTTATTCTAGGACGCACCTACGTCCTAGAATAAATATAAAATGTATTATTTTTGAGATGGGTTTAAAGACATTTATTCTCATAAAAACATAACAGTTCACTTATCTCAATCTCTTATATCTCTTATCTCTTATCTCTTCTCTAATACTATAAGAATCAAAGTCCTGACTGACTGACTGACTGACATATAGACAACGCACAGCCTAAACCGCTGGTCCTAGAGACTTGAAATTTGAGGAGTACCTACATAGGTCTTATGGCGTAGAGGTGTACTAAGAAGGGATTTTTGGAAATTCAACCCCTAAGGGTGTAAAAAGGGTTGAAAACGTTGATATGAAAAATTGTATTCCTTGAATCTACAAACTTGAAACTTGAAGTAGATATACTCTAAGGCTAAAAAAAGAAAGGGAAAGCATTCTTTGTTTTTTTAAACTACCCTTAATAAGTGTGCAAGGGATGTTAAAGTTTGTATGGGAGTTTTTTAACGCGTGGTGCGATTGACTTAAAACTTGACATAAATATACTAAGAAATAAATAATTAAGAATGACGGTTTTAACTTTTGATAATTACCCAAAGTTGCAAAGGGTGCAAATGACTGTAAAAGTTAGCATGGGAGATTTTTAACGCATAGTGCGATTGATTTCAACCTTGAAGTAAATATACTCCACAATAAATAATTTAAAAACACGTTTTCAATATTTTAAAACCACCCGTGCAAAGTGTGTAACTTGGGGTAAATATACGAAGAAATAAATAATTAAGAATGACACTTTAAATTTTTGATGATCACCCCTGCAAAGGGTGCAAATGGCTATAAAAGTTAGTATGGGAGATTTTTAACGCATAGTGCGATTGATTTCAAACTTGAAGTAAATGTAGGTACTCCACAATAAACAGTTTTAATAAAAACTACCCCTGCAAAGGGTGCAAAAGACTGCCATAGTTCCAAGGTTTGTATGGGAGATTTTAACGCGTAATAACAAAAAGACTGAAGAGTTTGATTTTCGAAAACAACCGCTAAAACGTTACCTTCCTTCGTTGCCCTCGAGTAAAAAGGATACAACGAGGTGTCAATGTTTGTAAGGGACATTCTAAAAATGGGAATCTTGAGTTGGTACGAAGAGATCTGAGAGTATCTACCGTGCCTGGGGATCAAAGTCGTGAAGCTGTTTCGTTTGTTGTTGGGGTAGAAACTAGGAACAAATAAGTACATATTTTCCGTGTAAGGTTGCCTTTGTTGTATTTGTCATGTTTGTGCTAACTCAGTACCTATACCTACCTACCTAATATATGTAATGTACGCCTATAGGTATCCCTTATACCTACATAGGTATTTAAAATCCTACCCTAATAATATACAAATCAATGCGAAAGTTACGATGTTTGGATGTTTGTGGCTCAATCACAGTTCACCACTTCAACGCGTGCGAAGCCGCGGGAAGCCACTAGTAATGAGATAAGAAAGGCGGCGTTATATCCACTAATATTATAAACCCAAAAGTTAGTAAGTATGGATGGATGGATGTTTGTTACTCTTTCACGTAAAAACTACTGAATGGATTTTAATGACACTTTTTTATATTTTTTTATATTAGTGGAATTTCCACACAGCTCTATCTAGCCCCAAACTAAGCCAGAGCTTGTAATATGGTAACCAGATAGCTGATGTAATACATAAATACTTTTTTTTTTGTAAATACATACCTACTTATAATATTATACAAAGTGTTTATTAAGAGTTGTAGGGATCCGAAAGCAGGATATTCTACCGGTCATAACGAACAACTTTTGTTCTACGACTTTTAAAATTTCAAAGTTTTTCATTCATCAAATGCCTCTTAAACTTTTATCTAAAATGAATCTAAACGCATCATGAGGCAGCCCTATTTACAGCTGTTCTTTGACCTCTAGTTGTCAATTGTAGATAAAATAGGTAACAGAACTGCCACCAATTACCTAGTAATGTGCCTACCTAATAATGATGTTGCTGTTTTTAAAGATCTTGGTATGTAAAAGAAATATTTTCGCGACTGTAATCCCTAGTCACGGTAAACATTCTCTGAGATCTTTGGTACTAATACCTATTCAGTAACTAGGTACCTACGTGGCTACGTACTCAATATTTAATAGAATATTTATTTTTGTTTGATTACTAGATGTCGTAAAGCAATGTTTATGATATTCATAGTTCTTTAAATTGTAACATGTTACTTTACCACCATGGTTCATTGACACCACAAAATTATTCAACTGCAATTTTGGGAAGTGTCTAGTCTGTCCTATTTAATCTTTGACATACCTATCTGTCATTGGTTGCATTTAAAAACGCATATCCAATCAGGACGGCCGACGGCCGCCGATCAGTGTTACCATTTGTGGCAGATTTCTACTATTTGGCAGATTTTAAATATTTCAAGAAAAATCTTATTAGTTTTAATTTTTAATGAAATAATATTTATAATTTATTAATTTTTTACCGAACTGGAAACTTCTTATTCTTTTTTACCTTTATTGATTTGGTTTCTAAACAACTTCTATCTCGTTTTAGATAACTGCAAACCGTTACAAACGATCAAAAGATAGTAACTGAATGTAATGTAGGTATTTAATTTATTCCGTAGCCACGAAGGATTTTTATTTAGGTATTTTTATCGTCAAGCTTGGTAGATTTTGACAGATTTTTTGGCAGATGTGTGGTAGAACCGCCACTTTCGAGATGGTCACCCTGTTTGTGTTTACATGCGTTGTTGTACATTGTTTTGTTGAGAAAATGTCATCAAACGTGTTAAAATGGTGATTGTTATGTAAAAAGCCGTCGTCAGTCAGTGTGTGTATGAGCAGTGCCTACGAGGTAATGGTTTAGTGTGAAGTTTGAAGCCTGTGTCGTGCGAAATCTCGCAAACTTACCAAAATCCAGTTTTATCCAGTGTTATTATAGCCAGTAAATAATGACAAAATCCATAGGAACCAGTAAAAATATCGTGTCAGGGGATTGGCGGCGTACCTACCTACCTACCGAAAGGGAAGTATTTCAAATTATCTCGTAGGTTATCGTTGTTTTTTTCTTTCCTAGATAGAAGCGCGCGTGCGTGTGACCTTGACACGTACACAGACAGGGCTGTTGCAAATTTCTGAGAAAATATTAATTTTACTTTTCTATGGGAATTTCGAAAACGATGTATCCAACCGTTGCACACGTCAAAGTATTCCAGTGCTTGGTCTAAATACACGCTATTTGTTTTCCTACATAACTTCATCAACACGTTGTATACACCCAGACAGAGAACAAACTTGTAAACGGGCACCAGCTTGTATCAGTATATTTTGCCTCTGGATGGCTGTCGTTTCTAGCTATCCCCTTCAGGCCCAATTTTTTTTTTAAATGTTAATTAAAAAAAATATTGTTAGGTAAGTTAATTATAGTTAGGTAGGTACAATGTGCGTAGCGTAGGTACGTGTTTGCTGAGCTTTGACTTGAACGAGTGAATGCATCGCATTCTATAATGTCATTAGGTAATTGGTTGTATAGCTGTATGTACTCCCTCAAATAGTTTTCTTTCCGAAGGTTCGTACTTTATTTAAATGTAGCTTATGTTTATTTCTGAGGTTGTAGGTAATTTTGTTTTTGTGTAAGTAACTGAATATTTGATTGCATGGAATTGTTTGAAATATTTTGAATAAGGACGCAAGTGGAGTATAATTGATCGAGTGAGCGAAGCGAACGAAGATCTTAGTTTCAACTTGGGCGATTTGGCATTTTATGTATGTATGTATGTATGTTTGTCTGGCGATAACTTTAGAACCGTTGATCCGATCTGCATGAAATTTGATGTGTCGATAGCTTGCACTTGAGAAATTTACTGGTAAGTATATGAGTAAAATCGGATGAAGGGTTTTTGAGATATGGGGTTTTTTAAGGGGGCAAAAATAAAAAAAAATACATAAAAAAAACAAGTTACATGTCATATGAAAGGGCTTTGTTTGGACATTCCAAAACAATTTTTACTTTTTTTTTGGGACGCTCGGTTTTTGAGATAAAACAAAAAAAGTTAAATTAAGATAACCAGCGATCCAAGAGCTCCCATCTCTAAGAGTTTCGTTGACATCAAGGTTTTTCTACTGGTCGGCCAGTTCCTGTGCTTTTTCTCAATTTTTTTTCTTGAAATAAATTAAGGAGGTACTCAGTTCTTATAAAATGGTGACAATGACGAGGTCTGATGATGGAGCCAAGGTCTGTTCTACGGAACTCTTCAATAAATAGACCAATAGACTTGAAACTTGGTTACCAGACCAAGACCAAGCGGTAGTCAGAAAAAGTCCAAATCATAATGTTTGGACTTGCCTCTGACTACCACCTGCTCAAAGTTTTTGTGCGTACGTCGGGCGGCATCTCGAGATCTCAGTTCGGGGCGAACTACTAGTAGTAGATTAGTAGTAGCCAAGGGCTGTAAGGCATCAATTGCAGCCCGAGATATTTAGGCACACGAGCGCAGCGAGGGCGCCTATAGTTCAAGGGTGCAATTGGTGATTACACCCGAGCTAACTATTCTACTTTACATCTCGATTGTGTGGTAAGTAGAAAAAAACAGGCATTACAAGAATAAACAATATTTAAAGTAAAAGTTTTATATTCCTGCCTTTTTTCATTAAAAAGAATCAAGCATGGAGGTACTATATACTGGAGGGACCGATAAGACTTACATCCTTTTTCAACTGTGTATCAAACATTGATCATCTATCTTTGTTCTTCCCATGTAGCCTAGCTACGAGTAAAAGAAAAGAAGATGTAACTTCACTCACTCCATCTCACTCACTCACTGTCTGCGTAAATCGTGGCCGTCAGTTGATGCAATGTTTTGATCTTGTTTTGACGTTTTTGAAAAACTCGCAGCAACATTGCGATGCAGCGAAAGAAATTATGAAATTTTTTAAAGAATTATTATTGTCTAGGCAAAATATATTTGAAAAGGTGAAAGTATGTCTTGTGAAGCTGTGTTTTGTGTATCAAAAACAACAAAAGCAGGAGTTAAAGACCCGGAATTGTCATTTGATACGTAATATTCTTTTTCTATTTTCATACTAAAAAAATACGTTTTTTCTCCCATAAAGACTGTAGGAATTACATTTTATTAGTACTAGTCATATTTTCCTATGTGAAAATGATGTAAACCCATTAATTATTGCAAAATAAAATGCATTGTTTTAGTCTTCTGTTCTAGAGATGTACTTCCACCGACCAATTTAGCTTTATCGATAATATGTAAGTTTCCGTTTTTTATATGAAATATCTAATGCGGTGGGTCAGACCGGCTGTTCTGTTGTAGTTTCAATTTTTCACACCTTATAGGCGTCTCGCGAGGGATCAATTTTTGTTAAATTTTACATTATTTTTTTAGGTTCTTAAATGCCCAGAATGAAGACGGGAGTGGATAAAAGCTGTTAGGCGTGAAAACTGATAGCCTACAAAATGTTCTTATGCATGGACGAAATGGCCATAAGAAATTGTATCGAGTGGGATGGACATCGCTCTCACGGTTAGGGCAATGTGGGAAACATTATTGACGATGATAGTGTTCCAGTGTCTATAATGGTTTTGGGCTTTCGCAATAAAAGTCAGCAACCAGATAAAATTAAAAAGTTGGATTCCAATTAAAACGACTTTTTCATCCATTTCTTATTCTATCGATAGGTTAGTCAATGTTGTCCCTTCTCTAGTCACTCACGCGAATACATACAAACTAACAAAAAACGGACACGCCGAAAAACCGTAACACTACGTCTATATGATACTTAGTCTAAGGAATCAAGTAAAGAACTTTCTTATTTTTTTCGAGATCGAAATTGAGCTTCGCCGTTCGATATTTAAAATTGATGACTATTATACTCACACGAAGACAAGGCTGAATAGCAAAGCGACCTGTTTGGTCATTGGGCTGAATGCATGATGTCTATTGCCAGTATGATGGTTAGATGTACGCGAACTTTTTGAAAGAAAGAAGTGTTTTTTTTAAATTACTTACCGCCCTAGGGCTTTTCTAGCTACATTCTTATCACCTACAAGCCCCATTTGGAGGTGATAAGAACCTACTTACAGAACATGAGAGATAAAATAAATTATTTTTCAACTTTGTAGGACAACAACCTCAAGGTAATGAGGTATTATAAAATTGACACTTGCTGCTGCTGTCTGAAGGTAAATGAAACATTTCCATATTGAAGCCCCCCCCCCCCCCCTCCTACCCGGCCGCACGCGTCGCTGGAATGCTGCTCATGGAAAATGCATAGGCATCTACTTACCTACGGTTTATGATTTTCTAGAAAACATTCTTATTTTTTTTGTATATTTTCTACGATTCGCTCCGTTTAATGATGTCGCATGGCGATCGCGGTCGCGTCTCGTAGAGTTGTTCCAGTACCTACGTGTGCAGTTGTGCCTCACTGCGAAATGTCTATGATGGAATAATGATATGATGGATGGAGTAGTGTACAGTAGGTAGGTATCCTACCTACCCCAAGTGGTAGCGGAGCTAACTCTTTCCTATTAGCTTTGCATGAACCTATATCTTTTCTTTATCAACGCCCTTTACTAGCTTCTGTGTTCTGTGAGCTTCCCGAGCGTTCTTTCAGCTTTTACTTCAAATTAGATAGCAAGTGACTTGACATCCGATTAGTTTTGATCGAGCTTTCAGAAAACGGCCGTAAGTCTTTTTTTGTAAATTATTATTATTATTCATTTATTTCAGATTAAAATCCATACAATACAATATTATTATTAAATTTACACAAATCTTACAGCGAACGAAGATCTTAGTTTCAACTTGGGCGATTTGGCATTTTATGTATGTATGTATGTAGGTATGTATGTTTGTCTGGCCATAACTTTCGAACCGTTGATCCGATCTGCATGAAATTTGATAAGTCGATAGCTTGTACTTGAGGAATTTACTGGTAAGTATATGAGTTAAATCGGAAAACGGGTTATTAAGATATGGAGTTTATAGGGGGCAAAAATAAAAAAAAGTTACATAAAAAAATCAAGTTACATGTCATATGAAAGGACTTTGTTTGGACATTCCAAAACAATTTTTACTTTTTTTCTGGTACGCTCAGTTTTTGAGATACAACAAAAAAGTTAAATTAAGATATCCAGCGACCCAAGAGCTCCCATCTCTAAGAGTTTCGTTGACATCAAGGTTTTTCTACTGGTCAGCCAGTTCCTTGGCTTTTTCTTAAAAAAAATTCTTGAAATAAATTAAAAAGGTATTCAGTTCTCATAAAATGGTGACAACGACCAGGTCTGATGATGGAGCCAAGGTCTGTTCAACGGAACTCTTCAATAAATAGGCCAATAGAGTTGAAACTTGGTAACCATATCAAGTTAGTAAGCGGTAGTCAGAAAAAAGTCCAATCATAACGTTTGGACTTGCCTCTGACTACCACCTACTCAAAGTTTTGGTGCGTTCGTTGGGTCGCATCACGAGATCTAAGTTCGGGACGAACCACTAGTTTTAATACATGGTTACCATACTTAGTTAGTAGCTGGTAGTCAGAAGCAAGTCCAAACACAATGTTTGGACTTGCCTCGGACTACCACCTAAGTACTAAAAGTTTTGGAGCGTTCGGGTCGCATCACGAGATCTCAGTTCGGGACGAACCACTAGTTTAATATTTTTTTAAGTTACGGCCTCACCTGCGGCAGTTACTGGCAATCCATCGAGCCAGAGACGCGTCGTCACGATCACTTAATATCTTAATTAACCTATAATAGGTAGGTAGGTATCCACGGGACGCGCCGGACGGGACACATCAGCCGGCTTCATGAGTCAGAGGGCGGTAGGTAGGTACCTAGGTGGTAGGTAGGTGCGCGTGAGGTGCCGGCACCGCTCGCTGCAGACTGACTAGCGAGCGAGTTCTGCACGCACTGAAAGATCTGAACGTGCCTCGCATGCGGCCGGTGTGCCATGCATGAATGCCACGGCGGGGCATGTCCACTGTTGGAAAATTATTTCAGTTGCGGTATCTCTCCCCTCGCCCGCTCCCCGCTCCCGCTCCCGCTGCCCCTCGCCCCGCGCCGCAAGATGCTCATCGCTCGGCGCATTCGCCCCGCGAGCTGAGCTCCCCTAATCAGCGAGCAGTGGACGCTCGGCACACATTTCTGGGCCACTTATCGCACGCGGGGGATCATCGCCGAGAATCGACATTTACCTTCCTACTCTACTTAAAAACATTTTTTAATTACCGGAGCTCTTATTGATTGATAGAGCATCTATAAAAAATAAGGCGGTCAAGTGAGAGTTCCTATTCTTTGAATTATGATGATACCAACTTCTGACTGCATTTAGATTAGAATAAAGTTAGATGTTGTCAACAATTTTGTCTTTTGCTTAAGTAATTGGATCAAAATTAAAAAAGCAGCCATTTTGCATTACCTATAGCAGTTTATATCACAGAACACGTAAATGTACCTACCTAGATACCTAAATAACACACGAGCGGCACAGGCACCCCTGTGCCGCCAGTGTGATGAGCCCTTGGCATCTCTGAGTTCAGAAACTCCACTGTTACATTATTTTAACGTTTAATTTTATTATGTTTTATGTTATTCGAACCGAATAAAAAAACGAAGTAGAGGTGATTGTATGACTAAGGGGGGATTAAAAATACGAAAGGGCGTTTTTTCTATATTCCAAAAAAATTTAAATAGGTAAGTACCTATTTTTTCTCTGTTGCAGCACACAGCTAGTGATGGCACACTCACCTGCAGCGGTCCCGGAGCGAGGCGGGCTCGGTCCATGCCGCGCGGATGGCGTGCAGGGCACAGCTAGTGATGGCACACTCACCTGCAGCGGTCCCGGAGCGAGGCGGGCTCGGTCCATGCCGCGCGGATGGCGTGCAGGGCACAGCTAGTGATGGCACACTCACCTGCAGCGGTCCCGGAGCGAGGCGGGCTCGGTACACGCCGCGCGGATGACGTGCAGGGCACAGCTAGTGATGGCACACTCACCTGCAGCGGTCCCGGAGCGAGGCGGGCTCGCTCCACGCCGCGCGGATGGCGTGCAGGGCACAGCTAGTGATGGTACACTCACCTGCAGCGGTCCCGGAGCGAGGCGGGCTCGCTCCACGCCGCGCGGATGTCGTGCAGGGCACAGCTAGTGATGGCACACTCACCTGCAGCGGTCCCGGAGCGAGACGGGCTCGCTCCACGCCGCGCGGATGGCGTGCAGGGCACAGCTAGTGATGGCACACTCACCTGCAGCGGTCCCGGAGCGAGGCGGGCTCGCTCCACGCCTCGCGGATAGTGTGCAGTGCGTGGTGCAGCGCTGGGGACGTGCCACCCTCTTGCAGCGCGCTCCCGTCTCCACCACCTGTAGAAAGAGCGCAAAGAGATTGCATTCCATGGACACTTCATACAAGGAATGCATAGTACTGAACGTGAGGCAGTTCTTTATAACAGCAGTAGGCAAGATAAAATACTTCACGAATACAGCTCACGTACCTACTAATAGTTCGATAGGTAGTAGATAAGTCTTGGATGATCGGGCCACGATTACCTATATGTAATAATGTAAAATTTGTAAAACCACAACTATCCCTACCTTGGACAAAGTATATCCCTACTATCGCCAATTAATTATGTAGGTATTATATTATTATGTAGTTATTTTTTATGTTAGCAACATTTGATAATAAAAAAGAAGTAGGTAAGGTTTTATTTATTTATTATTTATTTATTTCCCGCTCCGGGACCGCTGCAGGTGAATGTGCCTTCACTAGGTGTGCCCAGCACGCCAGCGCCATCCGCGCGGCGTGGAGCGAACCCGCCTCGCTCCGGGACCGCTGCAGGTGAGTGTGCCATCACTAGCTGTGTGCTGCAACAGAGACGGATTATTTAGGTAGGTAGGTAGGTACTTATAAATATATCTAACTTAACTAATAGAGTGCAAAAAGTTGATGTTGGCGGTGAGAGATCGTCTGGGTCGGTCATTGATATAGGGGTACCTTAAGGGTCGATATCGGGTCCTTTTTTATTTCTAGTTTATGTAAATGACCTTCCACCTTTTGTAAAAGATCTATGTGAAATAGTTCTATTTTCTGACGATACCTCTTTAATATTCAAAGTCAAAAGTTTAAAGTTAATATTTAATAGTTAAAGTTTTGAAGCGATTGAAGACTAACTTCGATGACGTTAATTCATCTCTGTCACAAGTACTTAACTGGTTTATTGTTAATAATTTTTTGCTCAATGCTGGGAAAACGAAATGCATTAAATTTACTTTGCCAAATGTGGTTCAGCGACCAACCAATATTGAATTAAATGGAGAATCACTTACCCTTGTCAATTCTACTATTTTTTAGGACTTATTATTGATGCAAAATTGCAGTGGGGTCCACTCATCAAATCACTTGCTGGTAGACTCGGTTCGGAGTTCGGCTGCATACGTAGTTCGCACAATAAGATGGCTTACAGTTGAAGCTACAGCTAGGCTAGTATATTTTAGCTACTTCCATAGTGTAATGTCTTATGGTATCTTGCTCTGGGGGAAAGCTGCTGATATACAAAGTATATTTATTTTGTACTTCAAAAACGGGCGATACGTGCAATTTATAAAATGAAACCACGTGACTCATTGAAGAAGCGATTTAAATTAATTAATATTCTCACAGTATATTTATGAAAATCTATTAAACACTCATAAACACATGGATAGCTTTAAGAAAAAGAGTGATGCACATAATGTTAACACTAGAAATAAAAACAAATTATGTTTACCTAAATTTCGACTACAAAAGGTAAAAGGCTCGTTTATGGGGAACGGTATACTTACCTACGCTTCTATAATAAACATCCAGAAAGTGCCACTGGGCTTTCTATTAGAAAATTTAAAGCATACATTAAGAATAATCAAGGTAGCGTACTTGGTCCGTTATTGTTTATTATATATAATAACGATCTTCCCAAAATAACGAAACCCCACATGACTTTGTTTGCAGACGATAGCACAATAGACGACTGCTTACAGGCGCAGATAAATTATCCCTTCAACTTGAAATTAATAATACCTTGTCAAAAATAATAATATTGGCTCGCGCTAAACAATTTGAAAATTAATTTAACTAGTAGTTCGCCCCGAACTGAGATCTCGTGATACGACCCGACGAACGCACCAAAACTTTGAGTAGGTGGTAGTCAAAGGCAAGTCCAAACATTATGTTTGGACTTTTTTCTGACTACCGCCTACTAACTTGGTACGGTAACCAAGTTTCAACTCTATTGGCCTATTTATTGAAGAGTTCCGTTGAACAGACCTTGGCTCCATCATCAGACCTGGTCGTTGTCACCATTTTATGAGAACTGAGTGCCTCCTTAATTTATTTCAAGAAAAAAAAATAAGAAAAAGCAAAGTAACTGGCCGACCAGTAGAAAAACCTTGATGCCAACGAAACTCTTAGAGATGAGAGCTCTTGGGTCGCTGGTTATCTTAATTTAACTTTTTTATTGTATCTCAAAAACCGAGCGTCCCAGAAAAAAAGTAAAAATTGTTTTGGAATGTCCAAACAAAGCCCTTTCGTATGACATGCAACTTGATTTTTTTAAGTCACTTTTTTTATTTTTGCCTCCTTAAAAAACCCCATATCTTAAAAACCCTTCATCCGATTTTACTCATATACTTACCAGTAAATTTCTCAAGTATAAGCTGTCGTCTTATCAAATTTCATGCAGATCGGATCAACGGTTCGAAAGTTATGGCCAGACAAACATACATACATACATACATACATACATACATACATACATACATAAAATGCCAAATCGCCCAAGTTGAAACTAGAATCTTCGTTCGCTTCGCTCACTCGATCAATTAAAACAAATATAATGGTTTTTAAAAATATAATAAATAAAATTAGCAATGTTGATATTAATTACTCGGGACATAAAATTGATGAAACTGACATAACTAAATTCCTCGGCTTAAACATTGACTCTTGCCTTAATTGGAATACCCACATAGAAAAACTCTGCTCTAGAATTCATCAATTTTCCTATGCGCTATATATGCTCTCAAAGACTGCAAGCATCTCAACTACAAAGTCAAAGTCAAAGTCAAAGTCAATAGGTATTTATTCAATAAAATCACAAGGATCACTTTGAAACGTCTTAAAGCTAGGTGACTCTAGGTGCCAGTTCCACGCGACCAAAGCCTAGAAGAACAGGCAACAAACTTACGGCTTGGTTCCTACCGTTCTTTTGTATGATCCTTATAATACAATATAAGTAATATAATACAATATTGAAGTTTAGTGAGGCGTAGGCATACACAAAAAGGTAAACATAATCAAATTTATAAGACAGCACACGCTACGCTTCAAACTAATAATACCATACAATACATGCATACAATTCAATACAATCTAGGTATTAAATCAGAGAAAAATAAAACACACAATAGTAGATACAGTACAGACATTGCAGACATGTTGGCTGCCGATGGGCAGAGCGACCGGGACATCGGGCCACGCACTTTTATCATCAACTAGCGGCCTGTCCCAACTTCGCATGGGTGGTCATAAATTTTTTGAACATTTAAGGATAAACTTAGACCGTCGGATTGAGCCTCGCGCCTACTTATTTCATACATTTGCACGTATTCTCCTTGAGTGAGTGAAATCGCACCGACCCGTGGACCCGTTAACATTTTTAATTTCGCCATATCTTTTGAATGGAATGTCCGATTTGAAAAATTTAAGAAGTAATCTATAGGTATTGAAACCGAAAAAAAACTGGCCAAAGTCAATCTAGCAGGTAATTATGAAATGATTTATTTGGATAAGGATTAATACCAAAGTACAAATAAAGACCCTTTTCTAGCGGCGGCATTTCAATTATTTATTTATAATAAAAGAACACTTATTGTGACATAACTATAATAGTTAGACATATGCTGTCGCGACATTTTTTGTAGGTGATGACGTGTTCTACAAAATCGTAGTACATTATTTTGTTCTATCATCAATCGTTTTCGCAGCGCACGCGATGTTAGGATTATTTTTTCCACCTTGGGTTACATTATTGAAGTTTTAGAAGGGATCTCTAATTTTATACAATAATAAATATAGCCTATGTTACTCAGGGATAATGTAGCATTCTAAAAGTGAACCTAGATTTAAGACGTTTCAAAGTGATCCTTGTGATTTTATTGAATAAATACCTTTTGACTTTTATCTAGGCAAAAAATATATTTTACAAGGGAACCTTTTTTCTTAGGCAATCTCAATAAAATTAACTATCTTTTGCTACGCCACAGATGAGAGAATGCTAGTATTCGCATACCAAAACAAGAGGGTTCTGCCTGCGACGGCGCGCGGCGACGGCGCGGTCTGCGGAGTGGAGCGTAGGGCAGCGCCTTGGAAACAGACGAACAACAAACAAACAACGCGCCCTAGGTCGATGCACTGGGACCTATATTTAGGTTAGTGACATCGCAGCATGACTTCGAGACACGTACCTGTACCTGGCCACAGCTGCTTGCTTAGGTCTTAGGTGTAGGTAGGTAAGGTACCTACCGCCGTTTAAGACAGTGTTCCGCACACTTTTTGTGTTCAAGGTACATCTAGGAACACGAACAGTTTTGGAGGTACCTACTTACACCATAAATGAAAAATCAGTTTTTAAGTAATATTAATCAATATTTACGTATTATTAATCAACAAAACAACATTTATTATTAATCATCAGACAGCCTTCACAGCTCAGTTGGTAGGTAGTAGCTCTGCCTTCTGCGCCGTAGGCCGTGCGTTCGATCCCCACCGAGAATAAACATTTGTGTGATGAACATAGATGTTTGTTCTCTGTCTGGGTGTTATATAATATTATAACTACATTACACACATGTATTACATATGTATTTACAAAAAAAAAAGTATATATGTATTATATCAGCTATCTGGTTCCCATATTACAAGCCGAGATAGTGCTGTGTGGATAGTCCACCAATATATATATTTATTTATTATTAATCAACAATCCTAAATTTTAAATTGTAGGAAAGGTATTTAATACCTATAATTATACCTATACGGTCTAAATTAGAGTAGTAGAGCTCTTTGTGAAGGGCTCGTCCGAGGAAGTACCACCACGCCTTTGTTTGCCGCCACGCAGCGTTGCTATTTCGGTTTGAAGAGTGTGGTTGCCGGTGTACAGGCACATGAGGCTTAACATCTGTATGCCTCAAGTTGATGGACGCAGGGTAGTGCATCGTAGGGCACGTTCCTATCGTGCGTGGCTTACGGGGCGATGCTTTGTTATAGGTGATGGTTACCACTTAACATCAGGTGGGCCATCTGCTTGTTCCGTCAGCGAGTTGTATAAAAAAAAAGTTTATAATTAAGTATACCTATAGTATTTAAGTTCCCTTCCCTCCGGACCTCGGAACCGAGCACACGTATTTTGAAGTTATTTTTTTAATTTTTAAATCAAATTTACTACATTTATATCTCTCAAATTACCTTAACAAAAATAGGAGTGCATAAACACGCAGGAGGTTATCGGTTGTGAGAAGCTCGCATACGATTGTCTTTACGCACAAGTCAAAGCGCGTACGGACTTATCTGTGGTGGTGAGTGTGTATCGCATACTACGTCGGCGTCGCGTCCCATCCGCGGACGTCTTATCTCACACTGCTACAAAATTGCACACAAGCGTGGTCCGCGCCATTTCAGCAATTCTACGAACGTGTGTGTGCGCTCGCGCACAGCTGAATCACCTGTGTCGTTGGTCAGGTACTTACTACTCGGCATCTGGCTAGCTTGCGCTTACGCCGCTTACCTCTACTGGTTTTATGCGCGCCTGGTACTTTACGCAACTCGACGCTAAGATCATAACTCGAGCCTTTGGTCGCTATCGCTCTATTTTATAACCACTCAGCTACTACTGCTTTCCTAGTCACAATAAGTTGATTAACTCGCTTCATTTACAAAGCAACTTTTATTTTTCGTGACCACCCACCCCCCCCGTGCCCCGCAGCGCTGCACAACCATGCCTATAAATCATTCCCCTCCGGGCGCTTCGAGTCCGCTGCCTATAGATGCGCGGGTGTCGCCTTTTCGTGGCGGACTCCAACAAAGTGAATCGGACACAGACCGAAATTCTGAACATGCAGCAAGTAGTTCGTCGAGTAGACGATCCAAACGCAAATTTGAGGGCCAAGACGATAGCAAATACCGTTCCTTTTTAGCGGAAATGAGAGTGAATTTTGCTGCGATGGCATCCGAACAAAATAAGAAGCTTGAAGTTTTGCAAAGCACTATTGCTGATATCAAGGAAAAAAACACCGAGTTTTATACAACAATGGACTTTATGTCGTTAAAATATGAAGAGCTACGCGAAAGATTTGAGCGAGCTGAAAAGGAGCGTCAGAAGGACAAACTTTACATCCAAGCGCTGGAGGACAGAATAGATATGATGGAAAGGAAGGCCAGGGCTACTGCCGTAGAATTGAGGAATGTACCCACAAGGTCCGACTCTGAGTCAAAGGACGATTTATGTGACCTTATTAAGGTGATTGGCAAGACCTTGAATTCTCCTATCCAAGCTTTCGACGTACTTGATGTATATAGAAACAACACCAAATCTGATGCCCCCAAGCCAATAACTGTTGAATTTACTAGTATCCTGGCTAAAAATCGCTTTATTGCGTCGTACAAAAAGTTTAATAAGAACCATAAACCTGCCCGACTCAATACAAAGTACCTGAAACTTGGTGGGCCTGAGAAACAAGTTTTCATATCTGAGGCTCTCACACCGAAGGCTAGAAAGCTATTCTACCTTGCACGAGAGTTTGCCAAGGCAAACAGCTTCGACTTCTGCTGGACTGCTAATGGCTTAATCTACCTCCGCAAGCGGGAAGGCATGCCCCACATAAGGGTAAAGGATGCTGCCGCTCTCGATAGCCTAAAGACCCCAGCCTGACTCGACTTGTTGAGTATAAGTCTTATTACAACGCATGGTAAATGTTTGTTAGAATTAGCTTATATAATCTTAATAACTAGTATGTATATTAACAACCTTTTTGGGTGCTTACCATCTTTGGTTGTCTTTGTAACGCTGCCATTGTTAAATGTAGTTTTGATAAATTTTTTTAACTTGCTGCCCCATACACACTTCACAATTCATATATTCAACAAAAACTTGAAACATACCTTTCCTCTTGAAACAACACACCACTTCTACTTGGTGTTGTCAGGTCATCTTTACTATGCGTTCTCTCATAATGGGTAGTTTCGATCTAAGTAATGAACTCACAATTTTTGGCTCAACCAAAGCCTTTGAGTGCCTACCTCATGAGTGCAAATCCTACATTTCTGCTGATGAGGGGCGACTCTCCGTTTTTCACATGAACATTCGGAGTATAAATCGAAACTTTGACTCACTCGTTGTTTTCTTAAACAATCTTGAGATGCAGCTCGATGTTATCTTTCTCACAGAATGTTGGCTAAGTAAAGTAACTCATATCCCTGTGATGGAAGGTTATACGTCTTATCACTCTAAAGACCCTGTCAATCAAAACGATGGAATTATGCTATTCATTAAACAAAGCATCGCTCACCAGATTGAATATCCTGCATTTGTTGATGGATCGGCTTTGACCTGTAACATCGGTAGGAATCTTGCTTTGGTTAGCATTTATCGTTCCCCTTCCTTCCGGAATATTGAGAACTTCCTCCTTAGTCTTGATAAAACTCTAGCTCATCTCTCTTCCGTTAGAAATGTTGCATTGCTCGGTGACATCAATATCGATATATCACTTGAGGCTGACAGTGGCTCCGCAGCTGGCGACTATTTAAACCTGTTAGCCTCACATGCATTTCTCCCAGCTCACTACCTAACAACGCACAAGCGCACATGTCTTGATCATGTTATGCTAAAATCAGACCTTAAAGCAACTACACTTGTTATGTATCCTTGTATTACCGATCACTCACCGACCATACTATCCCTGGAGCTCAAGATAGATAGACTTGATCCAAAAATGCACAAAACCAAGGTAGATTTTGATGGTATCAAATTAGATATACAAAACTATGACTTTAGTGTTATTTTTACTCAGGAGAACGTTAACATGGCGGTTGACCTATTTATAAAAATAATTTCGAATATAATTCAGATTCATACAAAAGTGGTCAAGCTTCCAAGGCACAAGAGAAACATCAAGCCTTGGATTACTCCTGGACTTCTTAGGTGTATACGTAACAGGGATCATTTACATATGAAGCATAGAAAAGATCCCAAGAATGAAATATTAAGAACCACTTTCACAAGGTACCGGAACTTTTGTAACAAGCTTTTAAAAAAACTAAAGCAAAACTATGAGCAGGCTGAATTTGAGAAAGCAAACAAAAATCCAAAATCCATTTGGGAAGCTATAAAGCGCATTACACACAGTTAATAAAATTAACCAATATTTTGCAGGAATCGGTGAATCTTTAGCAGCTAAATTTAATAATGACAAAACTACTGATTCTCAATTACTAACTCAAACGGAAATCCTCTCAGTCAATTCCCTTGGTCTAATTGAGACTGATATTGAGGAAGTTTCAACTATTATAAATAACCTACGCAACAGCTGCGCCGTTGGCTGGGATGGAATCTCCTCTTCTATCTTAAAGCAATCTAGCCTAACCTTGGTCCCCATAATCACCTACCTGTGTAACCTCTGTCTCTCCGCTGGCGTTTTCCCGACTGCACTAAAAAAAGCTATAGTGCATCCGATATTTAAAAGTGGGAACAGAGACAGTGTGAGTAACTATCGTCCAATTTCTGTTTTAACTACTATCTCAAAAATTATGGAAAAACTGATAAATAATAGACTGATTGGATTTCTTGATAAAAATAAAACTATCTCCAGTATGCAGTATGGTTTTCGCAAAGGTAAATCCACCGAGGATGCAGTAGTAAAGTTAACAGAAATTATTTCCCAAAATCTCGACAGTAAATTAAAATGTATAGTAATCTTCTTAGATTTGACAAAAGCTTTTGACACCGTCTCTGTTCCCTTACTATTAAAAAAGCTGGAAAACGTTGGTGTTAGGGGTCATGTACTTCAAATTTTCAAAGATTACCTAACAAACAGAAGTCAATGTGTCAAAATTGAGAATCTTATTAGCGACGAATTACAAATGTCTTACGGCGTACCACAAGGCAGCATCTTAGGTCCAACGCTATTTCTAGTATACATAAATAAGCTCTGCGACCTTAAACTAGAAAACAGCAACATAATTTCTTATGCTGACGATACTGCGATTATTGTTAAGGGAAACACATGGGAAGAAGTTCAATGTAGTGCGGAATCAGCCTTGCGTACTATTATGCACTGGTTGTCTTGTAACCTTCTAACGCTTAACGTTAAAAAAACCATGTGTATTCCTTTTTCATTAAAGATCTCGTCGCAACCACCCCCTAGCTTCATGATAAAAGCCCATACTTGTGCCCGTAATGACACCGCATGTTTGTGTGCAACTCTTGAAAGAGTATCAAACGCCAAATACCTGGGAGTCTACCTAGATTCCACACTTTCGTGGCATGTACATATTAAAAAAGTTACGTCTAATGTACGAAAACTTATGTTCATTTTTAAAACTCTAAGAGCCTCAGCTACTCCTACTATATTAAAAACTGTTTACTTTGCACTAGCGCAATCTATTATTTCTTATTGTATCTCGGCCTGGGGTGCTGCTCCCAAAACGACCTTGTTGCAACTGGAAAGAGCACAAAGAGCGGTTCTTAAAGTAATGACCAATAAAAACTTTAGGTACCCTACGGCCTTACTTTATGCCGACTGTAAAGTCCTAACAGTGCGGCAGTTATTTGTGCTCCAAGCAGTCCTACGAGCGCATAGCAGTCTCCCTCCTAACGCCGATGCACACAATTTAAAGCGTAGGAAAGACAAAGTTTTTAAAATCACTAAGCACAGAACAGCTGCGGCTGGTAGACACATTGACAAAATTGGAAAACATATCTACAATAAAATAAGCCAACACATAACCCTGTATCCTACTGGTAAGTTCAAGTGCAAGACCTTAGTGAATGAATGGTTACTTGCGAAGGGTTATGATGAAACGGAAGCGTTAATCATCTAACTAACTTTTTCACGCTTGATGATATTAGGTACTACATAGAGGTATAGTGACGTTGTCAGGTAAAATTACTTTGTCAAGTAATTTTTAACATTGTCGCGCTAGTGGGCTCCCTTGTGATATCCAGACTCCTAAGAGACTGGCAGTAGCAGGGGTCCCCTCTTTTTTCACTCACCCACTACATTAAAATCATCACACTCATTCACTACTCATTTAGACAACTATCATTGTGGGCCACTGTGATATCCAGACTCCTATGAGACTGGCAGTAGCAGGGTCCCACATACTCATATCCCCAAACACATAACACTCACACACATACATGAGAGTTCTCCTGTGTAACCCTGGCTGACTGGAGACTTGGCAGAAGAACTCTCACAAACACACACCACACCCCTCATACATATATCTCCCACACTCCCCTCCCCCACATACTTACACACTCTCACCCCTCCCTACTCTTACACAAATTAATAACATGGGCTTAAATTGTTGAATATATTAATAAACAAATGAGAATTTTCTACTTACTAGAACCTTTTGTGATTTTGCATGCCAATATTTTCATTTTATAATTTAAATGTAATCTAATTATAATTATAGTTTACTTATGTACATCGTAAATCGTCATAGAACTCCCAAATTTAACTAATTTCTTTGTTATTAAAGCTATGGTTGTATTTCTCTGTATAACGTCATCTGGAAGGGACACCTACAACACAAGTCTGCAAGGACTTAGTGTAGGGTCTTGAATCTCTAATTTTATCTACAAGCCATGTAATTTCTCGATTTCCTTATGTTCGTCTGCATCTAATTGTCTGTATCTATTTCTATGTGCTTTTTTTGCCGAAAATAAAATTAGTTATAGTAATTAGTTAAGTTTAAAAATAGGCTAAGCAATTTTTTATTTTATTTTTTAGCTTTTTTGATATAATAAAGAACGTAGGCGTTCTAATTCCTCCGTAGATTGCTGATCGTGTGGATGGTTCAATAATTTCCGAGGCAGCATTTAGTTTAGTTCTGTTTTACCAACGATCACAAATAATTGATTTTTTATAAAAACTTTTAATATCTTCAAAACGGCTTAATCGTTTTAGATGCGGTTTTTTCTAAACGATTTGTATGACTTTATGATAATATATATTTTAGTAAGTATATCTCACGGCCTCGGAAAGGAATTTTGCGTTTTGGTTTTGTCTTTGAGGATTTACTTTAAATTAAAAACAAATATATTATTTCAAAACACTCTATCACCTTCGCCTTCGCCTTCGGCAATCGGGTAAAAAACGGCACGGCGCTGGCGGGACGGGGCGGGACGGGACGGGGCGGAACTAGGGCATGAATACCGGAATCCCGTAATACCGAAATACCGAGATCCCGGAAGATTTTGGTATTTCAATACCGGGATTGAAGGAAATCAATACCGGTATTGCCCGGTATTGAAATCGAATAATCAATATCGAATGTTGGCTGCAATTAGGCATATTTTATTATAATAAAATAATAGAATTTATTATTGATTGTTAACAATGTGAAAATTTAAATATTTAAAGTGAATTACTTGAGTTTTAGTCAACATGACCATTACTTAGATAAAAATAGATAAGTCTATTTAACTAAAGCTTATGAAAATCTGATGCGTATTTTGCTTGCAAGCGTTGAGATCTGACAGTGAGCGAATATTTTATTCTGCGGGATACCTACTTTTTAACCGATTAAAAAGCTCACTCTCAGATAAAATGCTAGATTCTCTTTCATTCTTGAGAACATATTATCAAGAAGAAAGTTTTTTGTCCATGTCGCTGATTATGAGTAGATTATTTCTATGGTATAATCTTATTACATTACAAGCCAAAATTGGTTAATATAGTCATCTTAGAGCAGAGCATGTGGCGATTGTATCGTCCACCATTTTGTCTTTCCCATCCCTAGGCGTAGTGTCACGTCACTAGCGCGGAGGGGGAATGACCTTGATAATCTTCTTGTTCGGACATGATCTGATGTTCCGCTAGATATTTTTGTCCATTGTAAAAGAAGACTGTACCTAATTGTGGATTAAACTTTATTGAATCTACCTTGGCATCCAGTTTCATTTTATAATCGCGGGAGAGCTGAAATCTCCCTCATTGGTGACCTTCGACGATTGAAGAAAACAAAGCGTTGCGCTTGCTAGGCTGATAGCAATCCTAGTTGCTAGCTAGCTGCGCAGGAGTACCTACTTCATAACAATCTACTTCGTGACAAACTACTTGCCGCTGGTGGTATCTAAGCTGCACATTGCCTCAGCACAGTGCTTGTGAGCAGTGCGAGGTCCGCTGCACTTCTGCATCCTATTCGGCGTCCCATCCTACGTACCCGGCTACATTTTCCTGTTGGATTGATGCTTCTGCTGTTGTGTGTGATTGACTGACCCGCTGCCCCTTTACTACCAGTGCTTAAAACTTCACAAAGTGATATGTACTACTAATCCTAAATGCTACTAACACTAAACCCTGCATGGTGATGGACATTCCCGGTGCCAATTTCATTGTGTTTATGTGAACAGATTCATTTGACTCCAGCCACGGACATTGCACGCAAGTTTATTTTACATTTTTATTTTACATTTACATTTTATTTCATTTTACAATTTTGTTTTACACATTAGTAACTATTTTATACTTTCCACCCCACTGTTATCTGGCCTAGGTATTGTCTAACACATACTAACCTTTTTTACCTTTATTGCCTAACATACATATTATTTTACTGGGAGTGTGTTAATTGGTGTATTGCATTGTGTTCAACTAATAAGCACTTATTTATAATAGCTACTGTGTAAAAAAACTGAGCTTTGGTTTTTGGGTTTAATAGTAACATTTGAATAACAAATACCTGACCCGCATCAATAACAAAACTTAATTTTTATTTTATATCGTTGGATTGCATAGTTGTTTTCATTTTAAACTTATTACTGCATTGCCTGGGTTATTGCCTGCCTACCCCTAACAAATAATTGTATTTATTCATTTTTGTTTAACTAAAATTTGGAGTTGGTTGCATTGTTCTTACCTGAAATTTCTATATAACTGTTGATTTTATTTTTGGTTCTGCTGGGGTGTGTGGTATTATTGTTTTTTGCCTTAGATTAATTATACAGCATGGCAACAGAGGAGCTTCCAGTTCAACTCGGTCAACTTTAGTCAGAAAATGCTGCGTTGAAAAAACATCTTGGGCAGAGTGAAACTGAACCAAAGATTTGTAGAGTAGCAGTAAAATTGCCCACATTTTGGCCTGACAAGCCAACCATTTGGTTTGCTCAAATAGAGGCCCAGTTTCAAATTGCAAACATTGTTGGTGATGCTACAAAATATAACTATGTGGTAGGGCACTTGGATCAACGAATGGCTGGTGAGGTTGAGGATATTATAACAAATCCTCCTTCTGAAGGGAAATATGATAAATTGAAGGAGGCCCTTATACAACGCCTTTCATTATCCCAGGAGAAACGGGTAAGGCAACTTCTTAGCGATGAAGAACTCGGCGACAGAAAGCCATCCCAATTTCTTCGCCACCTTCGCTCTCTGGCTGGGACAGTCCTTTCAGACAACAACATCATCCGACAATTATGGTTGCGCCGCTTGCCTCAACAAGCACAGGCAATTCTTGCAGCACAGGCTGATCTTGATTTAGATAAAGTAGCAGAGTTGGCTGATAAAATAACAGAGTTGGCTCCAGCACCAGTTATCTGTTCTACAGCATCTGGATCTCCATCTTTAACACTAGCTACTTTGGCCAAACAGTTGGAGGAGGTTAGTAAACAAGTAGCCGCACTTTCCAGACATCAGCGCGAGCCCTCACGTGACCGATCTAGGTCTTCAGATAGGACCTCTAACAGCTCAAAGCGGTGTTGGTACCACAGGAAATGGGGTGTTAAAGCTTCTAGATGCAACATTCTGATTTTTTAGCATTTTATCACCTTCTACCCGACTGCCGCAATAAAAAAGTGGTCGATGGCACTACTGGATTGACATCGGTTGCGTCTGCTGCCAGTATTGACCAAACCAGCGTGCGAGCAGTAGTTTCTGGTAAGTCAATTTTTACTAAGCTCTTAGCTGAGTTTCCTGACATTGCGCGACCACCTGGCCTTCCCAGAGCTGTAAAACATGACACGGTGCACTACATTAAGACTACAGATGGTCCCCCGGTTTCCTGCCGTCCTCGACGTTTGGCGCCGCAAAAGCTTGTCTCGGCTAAAAAAGAATTTGAAGAAATGGTAAGATGTGGCACAGCACGGCCTTCCAAAAGCGCATGGTCATCCCCGTTACATATGACCATTAAGAAAGATAACACTTGGCGTCCTTGCGGCGACTACCGCGCTCTGAACGCCAGGACCGTACCTGATCGATATCCAGTGCGACATGTTAATGACTTTGCCCACAACCTCGCTGGCGCTAAGGTATTTAGCACCTTGGACCTCGTTAAGGCGTACCACCAAATTCCGGTTTTTGAAGAGGATATTGCCAAAACTTCCATAGTTACTCCGTTTGGCCTCTTCGAATTCCCTTTTATGACCTTCGGCTTAAGAAATGCAGGACAAACCTTTCAGCGTTTTATTGACGAAGTTACACGGGGCCTTGAATTTTGTTTCCCATACGTGGACGACATTCTCGTATTTTCCAAAGACGAGTCTTCTCACCTAGAGCACTTGCGTATCCTCTTCAAACGCCTACAGGACTACGGGGTGGTTATTAACCCTACCAAATGTAACCTAGGCGTCAGCGAAGTAGTTTTCTTGGGCTACCACGTCTGTGGCAATGGTACTCGACCACCCCAAGATCGCGTTCAAGCTCTGTTAGATTTTCCACCACCTGCAACGGTACAAGGTGTGCGCCGATTTCTCGGCATGTTGAACTATTACCGTCGTTTTGTACCTCGTGCTGCACATTTCCAGGCTCCATTGATTGATGCATTAGTTTCTACAAATAGTAAGGGTTCTAAACCATTTCCATGGTCACCCGATCTACTACAGAAATTCGAAGCCTGCAAAAAGAGTCTGTCCAACGCCACGCTATTACATCACCCAGTCAGCAATACCAAGTTGGGTTTGTTTACCGATGCTTCCAGCGTTCATATTGGATCCTGTCTTCATCAACAGGTAAATGGTCAATGGTTTCCGCTTTCCTTTTTCAGTAAGAAGTTGACACCGCAGCAGGCGCAATGGCCGGCCTATTATAGGGAATTGCTAGCGGTGTACGAAAGCGTACAACATTTTCGGTACATTCTGGAAGTCCAGCATACCACAATATTTACAGACCATAAGCCGCTTTTGTATGCCTTTTCACAGCGACGCGAGAAACTTCCTCCGCCCCAACTTAATCAGTTGTCATTTATCAGTCAGTTTACGACGGATATCCAGTACATTAAGGGTGAAGATAATGTCGTGGCTGACGCTATGTCGCGTATTGATATCGACGCAATTTCCCTGGAGCAAGATTATAAAGACCTCGCCGAGTCTCAAGCCTCAGACCAGGAACTTGCTACCTTGTTGCAAGGGGGTTCCAGCTTAAACCTGACCAAGGTTTGCACATCAGGAACCGAAACTCCTGTTTACTGTGACATCTCGACGGGTAAACCGCGTCCTTATCTGACCCCTTCTTTCCGCCGGGCAGCGTTCGACAAGTTACACAAGTTAAGTCATCCCGGTGCTAAAGCTTCTACACGTCTTGTGGTAGACCGTTTTGTTTGGCCCTCGGTACGAAAAGATTGCCGAGCCTGGTCTCGATCTTGTGAGGCGTGTCAGCGCAGCAAGGTTTCGAGACATAATTCTGCTCCCTTTGGTGAGTTTGATATACCATCCGGTCGTTTCATGCATGTCCATATTGATATCATTGGACCCTTGCCAATTTGCAATGAATTTCGGTATTGTTTGACGGCGATAGACAGAGTATCCAGGTGGCCTGAAGTTTGGCCAATGCGATCTATCACTGCTGAAGAGGTATCAGAGACTTTTACTAGAGAATGGATCTCTCGATTTGGCGTTCCTTCTGTTATTACGACCGATCAAGGTTCTCAATTTGAGTCGGACCTTTTCCATCGACTCCTGCAGCAGTTTGCTACCAAGCGTATTAGGACCACCTCATACCACCCCTGTGCTAATGGGATGATTGAGCGGGTTCATCGCCAACTTAAGGCTGCTTTGATGTGCCATAACGATTCATGGGTAAGGTCACTTCCGATGGTTCTTCTAGGGATGCGTTCGGCTTATAAAGAAGATATCGAGGCAACAACTGCTGAGTTTCTTTACGGCGAGCCTCTCCGGCTCCCTGGGGAAATGTTAGTTTCTTCTTCATCTTCGGAAAAGGTTGAAAATCCTGCCGATTTCGTTGTGCAGTTGCGAAATAAAATGTCTGTACTTCGACCGTTACCAGCTTCTCGACATGGAGAGTCCTCTTCTTTTATTTTCAAGGATTTGTCAACTGCGTCTCACGTTTTTCTGAGAGACGATACGGTACGACGGGCATTACAGCCTCCTTATACTGGCCCATTTAAAGTTTTGGAGCGCTCACGTGATGGTAAGACGTTTACTCTAATAGTAAAAGGCAACAGTGTGGTTGTCAGCGTTGACAGGCTCAAACCGGCTTTCATTGATCATACCGGTCAACAGCCGACTCAACCTGAGCCGCCGTCTGCTCCATGCGATCGTCCTTTGTCGCAGACAGCTCAGAGCCAGCCTCCTACTCCTAAGTTGCCCTCGTTTGTACCACAACCAACCCAGGGTAAAGTGCCCTTAAAACAGCCTTATACCACACGCTCTGGCAGACGGGTTAGATTTAAGAATTTTGATTGATTTTTGCAACTAATGTGTACTAGAAGTATTAGTAGTAAGTAGTGGTAAATTGTATTTTTGACCAGTTTAATTTTCTCCGTAGGGGGGTGATGTGGCGATTGTATCGTCCACCATTTTGTCTTTCCCATCCCTAGGCGTAGTGTCACGTCACTAGCGCGGAGGGGGAATGACCTTGATAATCTTCTTGTTCGGACATGATCTGATGTTCCGCTAGATATTTTTGTCCATTGTAAAAGAAGACTGTACCTAATTGTGGATTAAACTTTATTGAATCTACCTTGGCATCCAGTTTCATTTTATAATCGCGGGAGAGCTGAAATCTCCCTCAAGCACACGATAAACAAATCAATAAACAAGCAGTAACAACGTCTCCGTCGTCGACACCGGCGGACGTCATCATCATCATTACGTGAAATGATATGAAATGTTATTTAATTTTTTTAAGCTACAATGTTGATCTGTATATAGAAATATTTAATTTAAATAAAAGGTATATTATTGATAGTATGACTACATTTGGTACGTACACGTAGAGGTGTACTAAGAAGGGATTTTGGGAAATTCAAACCCTGAGGTTGTAAAAGGGTTGAAAACGTTTGCATGAAAAATAGTATTCCTTGAACCTACCCCTTCCGATGGCAACCGGCCATCTGATGGTTCCTTAAACAAGGTCCGCATCCGGCAAGCGGCCAGCTACTGGTCGGTCAACATGTGTTTTAGTTTGCTTCAAATTGGAGGGTGAAACATTTATCGATCCTATTCTAACCTGTAGGACAGTATAGCTAAAAGACAAAGGTGGATATACTATGTGATCCGAGTCCCACTGCCAAACAAATTGTATCGAAATTTTATAGTATTTCTTAAGTGGTTGCGCGAGTTGGAAGGTGTCCGCGGAAGTGTTTGTTATTGTTTGTAGAAGTGAAAAGAAACTCAATTTGTGCTTTTACAACATAGATGGGTAAGTACTACAAACTTGAAACTTGAAGTAGATGTACTCCTAAGGCAAAAAAATAGGAAAGGCATTTTCGGAAATTCAACCCCTAAGGGTGTAAAAAGGGTTGAAAACGTTGGTATGACAAATTGTATTCCTTGAACCTACAAACTTGAAACTTGAAGTCGATGTACTCAAAGGCTAAAATATAGGAAAAGCATTTTTAGTTTATTAAAACTACCCTTAATAAGTGTGTAAAGGGATGTCAAAGTTTGTATGGGAGTTTTTTTAACACGTAGTGCGATTGACTTAAAACTTGAGGTAAATGTATTAAGCAACAAATAATTAATAATGACGCTTTTAACTTTTGATAATTACCCTTGCAAAGGGTGCAAATGACTGTAAAAGTTAGTATGAGAGATTTTTTACGCGTAGTGCGATTGATTTCAAACTTGAAGTAAATATACTCCACAATAAATAATTTAAAATCACGTTGCCCCTGCAAAAGACTACCAAAGTTCCAAGTTTTGTATGGGAGATTTTTAACGCGTAGTGTAATTGGGTCGATCAACTATTTTTTGTCCTCACACGAATATAAAAAAAAAATTGCAAGTAGCTTTTATTTGGTTTCCAATTACATAAGAAGATAGATAATTTATCCAATTTTATAATTCCACCAAGAGCATCGCACTTTTTCTATTCAAAACTAGATTTTAGACCAAAAAACCTGATAACGGGCCGAAAAATCTGTCCATTGGACAACCTAAACTTAAATTTTTAGATCCTTATGTAATAGTTAAAACTGAAAATTTGCATATCAGTTGTGTTGTAGAATTAATAAACATTTATTTAAAAATTAATCTAACAGTTTCGCATTAACTATTCTTGAATTATTTACAACTATAATGTCTCTTGGACAACTTGTGAATCTATTACTGGTAAAAAGTATTATAAAAGCAACAAATCAAACTTAAATTCTCAAAAAAACAATAGGATAGATTAATTATTCACTACAAAACATAGTTCGTAAATATTTGTAAGGCTTTTAATTTTTTTTAACAGAATTATGTAGCTTAATTGAGCCTGACATCTGGGGACAACACGGTTGTCCAAGAGACATTTGCAGTTGTCTAAGAGACATGCTTCTTCTTAAATTACTTAGTATTTGAACTTTTAGAGACAAGGAAAAGGACAATTAAAGATTTTGATGATAATCACAAATATTTATTATTACTTTTTTGCAAAACATCCTAAAAAAAGAAAAAAAAGCAGTGCAAAGTATGAAGAATGGAAAAGCTTTAGGACCAGGTGGTATACCAGTTGAGTTATGGAAGTTTTTGAAAGCGAATGGATGGAAGTAGGTACTGACTTTATTCTTCAATAAGTTGTTACAAGATGAGGCGATCCCAGAAGAATGGTGCAACAGTTCGCTGGTGCCCATTTTCAAAAACAAACAAGGGTGATGTACAGAACTGTAACAACTATCGAGGAATAAGGCTCATGTTACATAGCATGAAAGTTTGGGAGAAAGAAATAGCGAGACGAATGAGAGAAGAGAGTGAGGAATCACAGAACCAGTATTGGTTTATGCCTGGACGTGGGACAACGGACGCAATATTTGCTCTTCGTCAACTTTGCGAAAAATACCGCCGTGCGCACAAGAACTTGCATATGGTGTTCATTGATCTGGAGAAAGCATACGACAGGGTTCCCCGTGAGGTTCTGTGGTGGGCTATGAAAGAGAAAGGAGTGGCTGGGAAGTACCTACCTGCAGCTTATTCGGGCGATGTACAATAGAGCTTGTACACAAGTCAGGTCCGAAGCTGGCGTTACCGATAAGTTCAATGTGGCTGTGGACTTGCACCAAGGATCGGCTTTAAGCCCTTAGTTGTTCCTCCTGGTAATGGATGCACTGACATCAGACATACAAGAGGAGGCACCCTGGTGCATGCTGTTCGCCGACGACATCGTACTTATCGGAGAAGACGCAACTGAGGTCCAGAGGCTGGTAAAATGGCAGGGGAAATTGGAGAGTGTCGGATTGAAGATAAGCAGGACCAAGACAGCGCATCTGTTTTGTGACTTTGGTGGTCCTTCCAGTTTCGCTACTATTGCCTTAGATGGTGTATCCCTACCAGTCTGCTCCGATTTTCGGTACCTCGGTTCAGTAGTACAGAATGATGGGGAGATTGATAGGGATGTAAAGAACCGAATAAATGCAGGATGGATGAAATGGAGACAGGTCACAGGAACAACTTGCGATCCGCGAATGCCCCTCAAACTAAAGGGGAAATTTACAAATCGATCATACGACCTGTCGTTTTGTATGGATCTGAGTGCTGGGCCACCAAAGGGATGGATGAAAGAAAAGTGCATGTAGCGGAAATGAGAATGTTGAGATGGATGTGTGGTGTGACGAGAATGGATAAGATAAGGAATGAGTTTATTAGGGGCAAATTGAAAGTGGCGCCAGTGACTGAAAAGATGGGGGGTAATAGGTTAGTGTGGTATGGGCATGTTATGCGAAGGGAAGAATGTCATGTAACGAGAAGAATGCTAGGGATGAATGTGGATGGATATAAGAGTAGAGGTAGGCCAAAGAAAAGATGGATGGACTGTGTGAAAGATGACATGAGTAAGAAAGGGGTGACTGCTGAGATGACGGCTGATAGAAGAGAGTGGAGGGAAAAAACCTGTTGTGCCGACCCCACATAAAGTGGGATAAGGGCAGGAAAACGATGATGAAATCATCCTTAAAAAAAACGAAGTTCTTGAATTTCATTTTCATATGAAATGTGTTTATTGCTTTTTTGCGTTTTCTTTGTTCTCGGCATATGATCTGATAATAGTATTATATTTTTATGGTAGCTCTCCCGCTTTTTTCTTTTTCTTTCGACATATTTTTCTGGATTTTCTTTTATTCTCTCTCTATAACGTTTTGGTTTTTCTTTTGAAGCCATTCCCATTTTGTAGATTCTAAAATAAAAGATTCTACATGAATTTCAATGTTAGAGTTTAGATTTATTTTTAACGATTAATTTGTAGTATTTATTGTTTATAGTTCCTTCCAAAAATGTTGAAATTGAAATTTATTCCTCTGGACAACCAATAATGTCTCTTGGACAACCATTTTAGTTGTCCAAGTGACGGTTGTCCATAGGAAATTGATAAGGTTTTGCGACTTTTATTGCATAAATATTGAAATAATATCCTGATTTTAATGTTTAACATTACTCTAACAATACGACTAAACTATTGCAATAAAATCTATAAAAAATATCAAGTTAACTACGATTTTGGTGAGGTGGTTCAGCGGACACACAATAAAGACACGCACGCCCTTTTGTTGAGCTGGGCCGACTAACTCGAAATTTCTCCAGAAAACTATAATGGCAGCTCTGTTGCCGCGCTGCCGTTATAAATTGCTTTATCGACTGCAGACTAAAAGCGCCATCTTGTAGTGTTAATCTTTTCTAATCCTTTTTATATCACTGTTTTTACTCTTTTTCTTAATACTTCTCTGTAAATACTCTCTAGGAAGGAAGTTACTGTTCATTTTAGGTACTTACAATCAATATTTTAGGCTCCTTTTTGGTATTTTAACTTTATAATTCTAAATTTTCACTTAAACACCAATCGATAGAGCAGAATTTTCTGATCCTAGGAGTATAAATGAAGCTATATCTATTTTTATTCTATATTACTATTTTTATCAAAACATTGAAATTTTCCTCTTGACAATATCGACACTGTCAGTCGTATTGTCAAACTTTTAGTTTTAAATCTCAAATTTCGATAGGTTGCTTTACAAATTGTCATCCAAACTCAACTCTACAGCAAAAGATGCTAGCAGCTGAAGGTTCCATTTTTGAAAATTAAAAAGATAATATTTTGGATGGATTTTGCTATATAAGCGGAACCAGGCGACAAATCGGGAGTTCATTGGCAGACGCCTTGGAGAGTACTACATAAGTACCTAGCTACAAGTCCTACAAGTTACCCAGTTACAAGTACCTACAAGTCGGAAAGGAGTACACCTTGTACTGTATCCAGATACCGTGCTCAAAGTCAAAGTCAAAGTCAAAGTCAATAGGTATTTATTCAATAAAATCACAAGGATCACTTTGAAACGTCTTAAAGCTAGGTGACTCTAGGTGCCAGTTCCACGCGACCAAAGCCTAGAAGAACAGGCAACAAACTTACGGCTTGGTTCCTACCGTTCTTTTGTATGATCCTTTTACAATGTAATATAATATATTATTGAAGTTAAGTGAGGCGTAGGCATACAGAAAAAGGTAAACATAATCAAATTTATAAGACAGCACACGCTACGCTTCAAACTAATAATACCTAATGCATAAAATTAAATACAATCTATTAAATCAGAGAAAAATAAAACACACAATAGTAGGTACAGTACAGACATTGCAGACATGTTAGCTGCCGATGGGCAGAGCGACCGGGACATCGGGCCACGCACTTTTATCATCAATATAGCTATCTAAAGTATAATAAGCTTTACTTATTAGATTATTCTTAATGTATGCTTTAAATTTTCTAATAGGAAGCCCAGTGGCACTTTCTGGAAGTTTATTATAGAAGCGTATACCGTTCCCCATAAACGAGCCATTTACCTTTTGGAGTCGAAATTTAGGAATACATAATTTGTTTTTATTTCTAGTGTTAACGTTATGTGCATCACTCTTTTTCTTAAAGCTATCTATGTGTTTATGAGTGTATAATAGATTTTCATAAATATACTGTGAAATTACTGTGAGAATATTAATTTCTTTAAATCGCTCCCTCAATGATTCGCGTGGTTTCATTTTATAAATGGCACGTATCGCCCGTTTTTGAAGTACAAATATACTTTGTACATCAGCAGCTTTCCCCCAGAGCAAAATACCATAAGACATTACACTATGGAAGTAGCTAAAATATACTAGCCTAGCTGTAGCTTCATCTGTAAGCCATCTTATTGTGCGAACTGCGTATGCAGCCGAACTCAGTCTACCAGCAAGTGATTTGATATGTGGACCCCACTGCAATTTTGCATCAATATTAAGTCCTAAAAAAATAGTAGAATTGACAAGGGTAAGTGATTCTCCATTTAATTCAATATTGGTTGGACGCTGAACCACATTTGGCAAAGTAAATTTAATGCATTTCGTTTTCCCGGCATTGAGCAAAAGATTATTAACAGTAAACCAGTTAAGTACTTGCGACAGAGATGCATTAACGTCATCGAAATTAGTCTTCAATCTGTCGACTTTAAATATTAAAGAGGTATCGTCAGCAAATAGAACTATTTCACATAAATCCTTTACAAAAGGTGGAAGGTCATTTACATATACTAGAAATAAAAAGGGACCCAATATGGAACCTTGAGGTACCCCTATATCAATAACCGACCCAGACGACCTCTCACCGCCAACATCAACTTTTTGCACTCTATTGGTTAAATATGACTGTAAAAGACCAATTGCCTGGTTTATGATGCCGTAATGTTTAAGTTTAGATATTAAGGTGGCATGACTTACACAGTCAAAAGCTTTGGACAGATCGCAGAATACCCCGATCGCATCTTGTGAGTGTTCCCAAGCATCATAAATGTGCTTCAGGAGCGTCGAACCGGCATCTGTCGTTGATCGACCTTTAGTAAATCCAAATTGATGACTATGAAGTATGCCGTTGACGTTGAAATGTGATAATAACTGAGTAAGAACAATTTTTTCATAAATTTTACTTAACGAAGGCAGTACCGAAATAGGCCTGTAGTTCGCAGGATCTTGTTCATTTCCAGACTTGTACAGGGGAATGAGTTTACTGTGTTTCATTAAATCAGGGAAAACGCCCTCATCTACACATCTATTAAAAATGTATGCTAGACATGGTGCAATATCAGTTATAATAGCGCTTAAAACTTTTGTGGACATTCCCCATAGATCTTCAGTATTTTTAATATTTAAGGATTTAAAAGTTTTTACAATATTATCAGCATTAATATATTTAAAACTGAAGATATCATAACATTTTTTAACGCTAGACTCTAATAGTGTTGTCGCTTCAGCAGCTGAGGAATTTAGGGATGAAGTCACAAGTTTAGGTATACTGGAGAAAAAACTATCAAACGCGTTGGCGACTTCAATATTTTTAGTAAAAACATTATTGTTTACTTTTAAATTTATCTGTTTATTACCGATCTTTGATTTGCCTGTTTCGTTATTAACTACCTTCCAAGTGGCTTTAATTTTATTTGTCGATTTTTCAATGGCTCGTGCTGGAACGTGTCCAACAGATGTCGGATACCCTGGGTTGATTAAATCCTAGTCAACCAACACCCCTGGGTTATCAACTTGAAGAAATCCTCAAAACCTAAATTCCTTTGCGCCTCTCCAGGTTACATCAAACGGAATTCCACCTACGACTGCTTCGGACGTTCCATCAGCGTCTGCGGGGACGTCCACTCTATACCTGCATCCTCTGCGGGCATTACTACGGAATCTTCTACGTCTACTCCACACCTGCACCCTCTCCGGGCCTTACACCTGCACCCTCTCCGGGCCTTACACCTGCATCCTCTCCGGGCCTTACTACGGAATCCTCGCCTCCAACTCCACTTCTCCCTGCCTCAGCGTCTGCCGTACTGCCGTCTCCTCATCTGCTACCTTGGTTACTTTAAATAAAACTTAGTCATCTTGTTCCATTTCTTTTTTTAAAACGTTAGGATAGGTAAAAGTCCTCTTCTAAATTAACTTGTGCGTTCAATCCTCTTTAGGAAAGGTGTATTAGACACAACAAAAATACCACAAAAAATATAAAATACTTAACAAGACTTCGACACGTGTTTCGCCTCTCTACGAAGCATCTTCAGGAAGAATTGGCTTGCTGTGCACTGAATGACGTCACCTTGACGTGTTGTCTCGTCGAGCGCCGAGCAGAAAGTGAGTAATGGCTCGTCCGGACCCCTATTTATACCTGAGTGTCAACAACCGATCGCCTGTTGGTGACTCACGAGGTGATTAGGTAATGACGGTTGGTCGGTATTCACAGCGCCGTTTGCAAAAATTCTTAATAACGGCGACCTTGGGAATGTGTTTAATTCATTCAACAGTGTGAAACTATGTGTATTGTGTTTTACAATTTCTAAACATTCTAAAACACACATCCTAAAACCTTTATCGCAATTGTGTAAAATATTATAAGTGTGATTGTTATTTAGTGTATGAGAGGACTCGATGAAATGTTTTGCAAAATGAGATCTTTCTGGACAATTATTACACAGCAAGTCAATTCTTCCTGAAGATGCTTCGTAGAGAGGCGAAACACGTGTCGAAGTCTTGTTAAGTATTTTATATTTTTTGTGGTATTTTTGTTGTGTCTAATACACCTTTTTTCACGTTACAGAATTTGCAGAGTATGCAGAGTTTGCAGATGCAGTGAAGGGTGCACACTCAAGTCTACATTTGATTTACTTACATAAGATTAGATTAGCGGATTAGTACTATATATTTGTTTCATTAAATTTATGTTTAACAATGGAATTCCGCAAAGTCACGCCTGAATCAATTAATTTTCATAAATATAGTCTTAATTATTCGGCAAATGTTTAATTTTCGCATTAACAACCATACTTTTTGAGAAAAAAATATTCAAATGTCTGGGACAGGGGTTGGACAAAAAAAAGTTGATCTACCCAATTAACTTCTAACTAAAAGAAAATATGTTCTGTGGATAAATAACAAAAAGACAGTTTGATTTTCGAAAACAACCCCTAAAACGTTACCCTCCTTCGTTGCGCTCGAGTAAAAAGGATACAACGAGGTGTCAATGTTTGTAAGAAACATTCTAAAAACGGGAATCTTGAGTTGGTACGAATAGATCTGAGGGTATCTACAATGCCTGGGGATCAAAGTCGTGAAGCTGTTTCGTTTCGTTTGTTTTTGGGGTAGAAACTAGGAACAAATAAGTACATATTTTCCGTGTAAGGTTGTCTTTGTTGTATTTGTCATGTTTGTGCTATACTCAGTACCTATACCTACCTACCTAATATAGATAATGTACGCCTATAGGTATCCCTTATACCTACGTAGGTATTTAAAATCCAACCCTAATTATACAAGGTGTTCCATAAGTTGTGTATATAAACTTCAGGGGGCTAAAGTACCCATCAATATGAACAACTTTTTCTAAGGAACCAACACTGTGAACGCGAAAAAAAAAACAGCTGTTTCATACATTTTAGCCTGGTAGGTATTGACTTTTGTATGAAACAGATTTTTTTTTTTCGCGTTCACAGTGTTGGTTCCTTAGAAAAAGTTGTTCATATTGATGGGTACTTTAGCCCCCATTACACAACTTATGGAACACCTTGTATACAAATCAATGCGAAAGTTACGATGTTTGGATGTTTGTGGCTCAATCACGGCTCACCACTTCAACGCGTGCAAAGCTGCGGGAAGCTACTAGTTTATTTTAAAGTAAAACTAAATATTCGGTGAATATTTCAAGCGTCTACCTGTTGCCGTTATCAATATAGAACAAAAACGAGGAAAAAATCACGTTTGTTGTATGGAAGCCCCCTTAAATATTTATTTTATTCATTTTTTTAGTATTTTTGTTACAGCGGCAACAGAAATACCTACATCATCTGTGAAAATTTCAACTGTCTAACTATCACGGTTCATGAGATACAGCCTGGCGACAGACGGACAGACAGACAGACAGACAGAGGGTCGGACAGCGGTATCTTAGTAATAGGCTCCCATTTTACCCTTTGAGTACCCTAAAAATTTTGAATGTGTGGCACAGGAGAGAAGTGGGTCGGTAGCTTTTAGGGTCTTTCAGAAATTATCCTGGCTTAAGTACCTAATAGTTTTCCTCGCCGTTCTACTGTTACGTGTCATGTCTACTTCAGTTACCGGTGTCATCCATTTACGTTTGCGGTTTTCGTCAATGCGGTGACGCGTAAGTGCCTCACTCACACGTTTCCAGCATTTGCTCAGAAATGGTCGATTTTGTACAAGGATTCATATCGGTATTAGGTACCACACTACATGTGGTGGACGGCATGAATATGAATTATATGAAACCACGCCATTTACAAAATAAGTTACTACAAAATTCATTTTTAATAGCAATGCGTATGCACGTAGCTTATTGCTATTAAAACTCCTGAACCTGACTGCTTGACATAAGCTAGATAGGCAGTTCCTAGGCAATGAAGTAGGTGCTTGGCTTGCCACTTTTGACTTAGATAATTCAAGTGTAATTAATTGATCGATAGAAGTGGCAGGGGCTGCTCGGCGCAGACCACAAGGTCGGCTCGATTGCACTCAGAGTGCTAAAGAGTTTGATATTTTTTTCAATTTAGCTAATAGGTAGGTACTTACAGTTTTGATCTCGTGATATTATCTTTTGAATGGAATGTCTGAATTGTAATTACAGGCACATGAGGCTTAACATCTGTATGCCCAGTGGCGGATTAAGCCAGTGCGGGGCCTGTAGCAAATTCTGTCAAGGGGCCCTTGGTTTGCTTAAAAATCTGGCCGCTTGAAGGGTAAAAATGTGGTATAGATGCTAGTCTAACTAGTGGATCGCCCCGAACTGAAATCTCGTGATGCGACCCAACGAACGTACCAAAGCTTTGAGTAGGTGGTAGTCAGAGGCAAGTCCAAACATTATGTTTGGACATTTTTCTGACTACCGCCTACTAACTTGGTATGTTAACCAAGTTTCAACTCTATTGGCCTATTTATTGAAGAGTAACAGATCTTGGCTCCATCATTAGACCTGGTCGTTGTCACCATTTTATGAGAACTGTCAACAAATAAAGCCCTTTCATATGACATTTGATTTTTTTATGTAATTTTTTTTATTTTTGTCCCCTTAAGAAACCCCATATCTCAAAAACCCTTCATCCGATTTTACTCATATTACCAGTAAATTTGTCAAGTACAAGCTATCGATTTATCAAATTTCATGCAGATCGGATCAACGGTTCGAAAGTTATGGCTAGACAAACATACATACATAAAATGCCAATTCGCCTAAATTGATTGTAAGATCTTCGTTCGCTTCACTCACTCGATCGAATATATCGATACATTAACGTTAAACAGTTCGTAAAATACCTACTTATTTTTACGATTTAACGTGTCGAAATCGAATTTTAGATTTTCAACTCGAAGTGAAGCATAGCCTAAGCGCTTCGTGTTTAAGGCATGCAAAATATTTTACGCTCCTATCTAAATTAATATTTTTTAACTAGCTATAACTCGCGGCTTCGCTTTGTTCACTGTTACCTACTTTATTAAAAATACTCTACATAGTCGGGCGGGCTGCTAGCGCCCTTGGAAATTTCATGCAATGTCCAAGGAATAAAATGTTTTATGCAAACTTTTATCCTCTATTTCACCCCTTTAGGGGTTTGGGGCCTGTAAATAAAAAAAATCATACAAACTGTTATTCCCTATTTCACCCCCTTGGGGTTTAATTATGAAAAATCCTTCCTTAGTGTATGCCTACGTCATAAAAGGAATACGTGTGTTAAATTTTAAGTTTCTAGCCCTAAGGGTTTGGCCTGTGCGTTTATTTAAAACTTTTTTCCCCTATTTTACTCTCTTAGGGGTTGAATTTTGGAAAACGCTAAAATACGTAACTCATTATTTTTGCCGTACTCAATTCATACAAAATTTCATGCAAATATGTCCGAGGATTAAAAATTTCATACAAACCTTTATTCCCTATTTCACCCCCTTGGGGGTTGAATTTTGAAAAATCCTTCCTTAGTGTATGCCTACGTCATAAAATACGTGTGCGAAATTTTATGTTTCTAGCCCTAAGGAACGTTGACCTGTGCGTTGATACATCAGTCAATCAGTTTTGCCTTTTTTTGATCGAGTGAGCGAAGCGAACGAAGATCTTTAGTTTCAACTTGGGCGATTTGGCATTTTATGTATGTATGTATGTATGTATGTATGTTTGTCTGGCCATAACTTTCGAACCGTTGATCCGATCTGCATGAAATTTGATAAGTCGATAGCTTGTGCTTGAGAAATTTACTGGTAAGTATATGAGTAAAATCGGATGAAGGGTTATTAAGATATGGGGGTTTTTAAGGGGGCAAAAATAAAAAAAGTTACATAAAAAAAATCAAGTTACATGTCATATGAAAGGGCTTTGTTTGGACATTCCAAAACAATTTTTCCATTTTTTCTGGAACGCTCGGTTTTTGAGATACAATAAAAAAGTTAAATTAAGATAACCAGCGATCCAAGAGCTCCCATCTCTAAGAGTTTCGTTGGCATCAAGGTTTTTCTACTGGTCGGCCAGTTACTTTGCTTTTTCTTATTTTTTTTTCTTGAAATATATTAAGGAGGTACTCAGTTCTCATAAAATGGTGACAACGACCAGGTCTGATGATGGAGCCAAGGTCTGTTCAACGGAACTCTTCAATAAATAGGCCAATAGAATTGAAACTTGGTTACCGTACCAAGTTAGTAGGCGGTAGTCAGAAAAAAGTCCAAGCGTTAATGTTTGGACTTGCCTCTGACTACCACCTACTCAAAGTTTAGGTGCGTTCGTCGGGTCGCATCACGAGATCACAGTTCGGGGCGAACTACTAGTATACAATGTGTCTGGTTACCGGTGTCGGAGACTTTGGGGGGTGAAATACGGTAAATTTTATCGACAAATCACTATCCCTATTTTTATTTTCTCTCTCCATGATAAAATGGCAGCCATTTTTTTTTTGTCCCAAGCACGGGTGCTTGTACTGATTAAGCTATAGCTAATTAGCTACCCACATAGGGTTCCTAGGAAGACGACAGAGGACTCATTTGATAGCCAATAATGTAGACAAAAAAGTAATGATAACATAGTTGAAATTTCTATTTTATAATAGAGGAAAAGAGAATTTATAAAACAAAAAAAATATGTTTTTTACCTTAAATGATTAGTTTTTTCATAAAATCTAAACTGTCATGCTACTTTATTTTTGTTTCTGAATGATAGTACAAAATATGTGCTTCAAAATAAGTCTTACATCTTAGCCCATAATAAGATAGTTTAGAAGTTAAGACGGTTTGAATAAAGCTAAATATCCCGTTAATAAACAACTAGACTCACGGTTTCGAGAAATTCCAAGGGCGTGTCTTTTTTTTTTTTTTTTATACAATTAGCTGACGGAACAAGCAGATGGCCCACCTGATGTTAAGTGGTAACCATCACCTATAACAAAGCACTGCCTCGTAAGTCACGCACGATAGGGACGTGCCCTACGATGCACTGCCCTGCGTCCATCAACTTGAGGCATACAGATGTTAAGCCTCATGTGCCTGTAATTACACCGGCAACCACACTCTTCAAACCGAAACACAGCGTTGCTGCTTGGCGGCAGAAAAAGGCGTGGTGGTAGTACTTTAGACAATGCTGTGCTTTGTTGTAGATTAGTATTGTATTGATTTTGATAGAGACCTAAGTGTTAATTGATTTATTTTGTTTTCTTTTTGTACTCCAGGATTTAGTAACACTTACCATGTTTAAATTGTCATAACTTCTAAACTATCTTATTATGAGATAAAAATAAAGTACCTAGCTGGACAGATTAAACCTTTACCTCCATGGATTAAACTGTATGAAAAAGATAATAATTAAAAAAAAAATGATAACAAAAACTTTTTTTGTTTTAAAATTCTCTTTTCCTATATTATAAAATAGAAATTGCAACAATATTATTATTACTTTATTGGCTATCAAATGAGGCCTCTGTCGTCTTCCTAGGCCCCCTACATATAGCTTATCAGTACAAGCACCCGTGCTTGGGGCAAAAGAAAACAAAATGGATGCCATTTTATAATGGAGAGAGAAAAAAAATAGGGATAGTGATTTGTCGATTAAATTTACCGTATTTCACCCCCCACCCCCCCCCCCAAAGTCTCCAACACCGGTAACCAGACACATTGTACAGATCTAGCCATGGGTAACTCACTCAAAAAACATGATCCGCAGCTTATCAGCTCATTTATAGTCTCGAGCCGGAGCTGAACCGCGGTTCAAACGGCTCAGAATTTCAGGGCCAATTTATTTTCATGGTAATGGTACCTTCAAAGACTCCAAGCAAGCACCGATGAGACTTGGCAAAAGGACTAGACACCAAAACAAAAAAATCTCTAATACTATAAGACTCAAAGTCCTGACTGACTGACTGACTGACTGACTGACTGACATATAGACAACGCACAGCCTAAACCGCTGGTCCTAGAGACTTGAAATTTGAGGAGTACATAGGTCTTATGGCGTAGAGGTGCACTAAGAAGGGATTTTTGGAAATTCAACCCCTAAGGGTGTAAAAAGGGTTGAAAACGTTTGTATGAAAAATAGTATTCCTTGAACCTACAAACTTGAAACTTGGAGTACATATACTTCAAGGCAAAAAAAAAGGAAAGGCATTTTTAGTTTTTCAAAACTACCCTTAATAAGGGTGCAAAGGGATGTAAAAGTTTGTATGGGAGTTTTTTGACCGCTGGTCCTAGAGACTTGAAATTTGAGGAGTACATAGGTAGTATGGCGTAGAGGTGTACTAAGAAGGGATTTTTGGAAATTCAACCCCTAAGAGTGTAAAAAGGGTTGAAAACGTTTGTATGAAAAATAGTATTCCTTGAACCTATAAACTTGAAACTTGGAGTACATATACTTCAAGGCAAAAAAAAAGGAAAGGCATTTTTAGTTTTTTAAAACTACCCTTAATAAGGGTGCAAAGGGATGTAAAAATTTGTTATGGGAGTTTTTTGACCACTGGACTTAGAGACTTGAAATTTGAAGAGTATATAGGTCTTATGGCGTAGAGGTGTACTAAGAAGGGATTTTTGGAAATTCTACCACTAAGGGTGTAAAAAGGGATGAAAACGTTGGTAAGAAAAATTGTATTCCTTGAACCTACAAACTTTTAACTTGGAGTACATATACTTCAAGGCAAAAAAATAGGAAACACATTTTTAGTTTTTTAAAACTACCCTTAATAAGTGTGCAAAGGGATGTAAAAGTTTGAATGGGAGTGTTTTGACCGCTGGTCCTAGAGAGACTTGAAATTTGAAGAGTACATAGGTCTTATGGCGTAGAGGTGTACTAAGAAGGGATTTTTGGAAATTCAACCCCTAAGGGTGTAAAAAGGGTTGAAAACGTTGGTATGAAAAATTTTATTCCTTGAATCTACAAACTTGAAACTTGAAGTAGATTTACTTCAAGGCTAAAAAAATAGGAATAACATTTTTGGTTTTTCAAAACTACCCTTAATAAGTATGCAAAGGGATGTCGAAGTTTGTATGGGAGTTTTTTAACGCGTGGTGCGATTGACTTAAAACTTGAGGTAAATATACTAAGAAATAAATAATTAAGAATAACACTTTGAAGTTTTGATAATTACCCCCACAAAGGGTGCAAATGACTGTAAAAGTTAGTATGGGAGATTTTTAACGCATAGTGCGATTGATTTCAAACTTGAAGTAAATATACTCCACAATAAATAGATTAAAATCACGTTTTCACTATTTTAAAACTACCCCTGCAAAGGGTGCAAAAGACTGCCAAAGTCCCAAGGTTTGTATGGGAGATTTTTAACGCGTAGTGTAATTAACTTCAAACTAAAAGAAAATGTGTTCTGTGGATAAATAACAAAAAAACAGTTTGATTTTCGAAAACAACCCCTGAAACGTTACCCTCCTTCGTTGCGCTCGAGTAAAAAGGATACAACGAAGCGTCAATGTTATATTCTGTGTTATATATGGGATATTCTAAAAACGGGAATCTTGAGTTTCGTTTTGTTTGTTTTTGAGGTAGAAACTAGGAACAAATAAGTACATATTTTCCGTGTAAGGTTGTCTTTGTTGTATTTGTCATGTTTGTGCCAAACTCAGTCAGTACTTATACCTACCTACCTAATATAGGTAATGTACGCCTATAGGTATCCCATATACCTACGTAGGTATTTAAAATCTTACCCTAATAATATACAAATCAATGCGAAAGTTACGATGTTTTGATGTTTGTGGCTCAATCACGGTTCACCACTTCAACGCGTGCGAAGCCGCGGGAAGCCACTAGTACTACTATAAAAATAATTTTGTAGAAAAATAAACGAGTCCTAAACGGAAAATAAACAGGAAAAAATCCTTGAATTTGTATGTTAGCAATAACTAATAAATATTGCTAACAATGAACGATGAAATAAAAAAAAAAATCAGTAAAATTCTACTATTCAAAATGAACCTTACTTGATTAAACGATAAAACGGAAAATATTTATGCAAATTATGACGAGCCTAGAACGTAAAATATCCTTAAATATTTATGCTACCACGAGAGGGCATCCACGGGCTGTTGCTAAAACAACTCAAATTAATAATTCAAATTCGTAAACCATACCATTTAAAAACATGCTTTTCTAAAAAGAACCCTATTCCTTCAATTCATCTTTACTCCACTCACTCGCCCGCGCAGATATTACTTCAAACGATTCAACTGTTCGAGTACGTACGTTTGGATTCATTGAGAGGTTCACCTCAATGAATCAAAACAAATATTTTACTCGAACGGTTCAGGGTTCTGTTTATCATAAAACCAATTTTTGAACCGTTTCAGTTGTGTATCACATTTATGAGTAGACCTTTAAACCGCTCCACAGATCAAGAGCGGCAAAAATGCAGCATTGGAAAATAGATCTTATTATCTAGCCGAAATTCAATTCAATTTCATTTAGCAAAATTTTTGATCTGGATATCTTTTTTCTAATATAGACCCTATCTACCTAGGAATAAAATTTATATTAGGCTGGCATGAGAGCTGTTGAGCCGCTCCAAAAGAAATAGAGCCGTTACTGACGTACTCACAACGGTATGAGCCGCTCCAGACGCGTACGTCTGACTCCTTCACCCACGGCTACAGATTACGGTCAGACAGGCTTTGGAGCGCGAGGCCCCCAAATGCGCGGGGCCCGTAGCATTTGCTACTCCTGCTACGTGGCTAATCCGGCACTGTGTATGCCTCAAGTTGATGGACGCAGGGCAGTGCATCGTAGGGCACGTTCCTATCGTGCGTGACTAACGAGGCAATGCTTTGTTATAGGTGATGGTTACCACTAACATCAGGTGGGCCATCTGCTTGTTCCATTAGCTAATGGTATAAAAAAAAAATGAATAATTCAAAAAGTTATTTAAAGGTATTGAAGCAGTCTCTAATTTGAAGTAATTTCTTTATTTTGATATGGATTAATACCAAGGTACAAATAAAGGGCCTTTTCTAGCGGCGGCATTTCAATTACTTATGTAATTTTTTAACATAAAAGAACACTTATTGTGACATAACTATAATAGCGACACGTTTTGTAGATACTTATGTGTTCTGCAAAGTCGTAGTACCTGCATTATTTTGTTCTATCACCAATAGTTTCCGCAGCGCACGCGATGCGATGTAAGGATTTTTTTAGGTAATTTTTTTACACCTTACATTATTGGAGTTTTAGTAAGGATTTCTAATTTTATCTACACTAATATTATAATACTAGCGGCCTGTCCCAGCTTCGCATGGGTGGTCATAAATTTTTTGAACATTTTAGGATAAACTTAGACCGTGGGTTCGAGCCTCGCGTCTACTTATTTCATACATTTGCACGCCAGAGAGTGAAATCGCACCCCGAGCGTGACCCGTGGACCCGTTAACCCGTTAATATTCAAGACGGTTTCAATACCTATAGATTACTTCTTGAATTTTTCAAATCGGACATTCCATTCAAAAGATAAGACGAAATTAAAAATGTTAACGGGTCCACGGGTGACGCACGGGGTGCGATTTCACTCACTCAGGGAGAAGGGCGTGCAAATGTATGAAATAAGTAATCGCGAGGCTCGAACCCACGGTCTAAGTTTATCCTAAAATGTTCAAAAAATTTATGACCACCCATGCTTCGCATGGGACAGGCCGCTAGTTGAAAATATAATAATAGCCTATGTCACCCAGGGATAGTGTAGCTTCCCAACGGTGATAATTTTATTTAAATCGGTCCATTAGTTTCGGAGCCTATTAATTGCAAACAAACAAACAAACAAACAATCACATTATAGTATAGTATGGATGCGAAGTTCTGGAGTTATTAAGTTCTGAAAAGTGCAAAATTTTTAACACTCACTCGTCAAGCTTCTTTCAACAAGAACTTGTTTGGCATCAAGGTATTGTACCTATTTAAATGAAGATGCGGCGCAATGTTTGGACGTAAAAGGTTAGATAATTGATCGAGTGAGCGAAGCGAACAAAGATCTTAGTTTCAACTTGGGCGATTTGGCATTTTATGTATGTATGTATGTATGTATGTATGTATGTATGTATGTATGTATGTTTGTCTGGCGATAACTTTAGAACCGTTGATCCGATCTGCATGAAATTTGATAAGTCGATAGCTTGTACTTGAGAAATTTACTGGTAAGTATATGAGTAATTAAATCGGATGAAGGGTTTTTGAGATATGGGGTTTTTTAAGGGCGCAAAAATAAAAAAAGTTACTTAAAAAAAATCAAGTTACATGTCATATGAAAGGGCTTTGTTTGGACACCTCAAAACAATTTTCACTTTTTTTTGGGACGCTCGGTTTTTGAGATAAAATAATAAAAGTTAAATTAAGATAACCAGCGATCCAAGAGCTCCCATCTCTAAGAGTTTCGTTGACATCAAGGTTTTTCTGCTGGTCGGCCAGTTCCTTTGCTTTTTCTTATTTTTTTTTCTTGAAATAAATTAAGTAGGTACACAGTTCTCATAAAATGGTGACGACGACCGGGTCTGATGATGGAGCCAAGGTCTGTTCAACGGAACTCTTCAATAAATAGGCCAATAGAGTTGAAACTTGGTAACCATAAGTCAGTAGGCGGTAGTCAGAAAAAAAGTCCAAAGATAATGTTTGGACTTGCCTCTGACTACTACGAACTCAAAGTTTTGATGCGTTCGTCGGGTCGCATCGCGAGATCTCAGTTCGGGGCGAACTACTAGTTTAGTAAGTATATTATGTACCTACATAGGTAAGCCGGAAACGCTTTTACTGGGTCAACTATTCAACTTAAATTAAATATTAATATTCCGACAAAAGCATGGCGTCGTCATTGTGGACGAAGGGGGTTGAACAACTTCAAGGTTAAAACAGTTTCGGTGGATACCTAACTACCTACCAATACAAAAGTTCAACAAAAATATTATTGAGATCCAAACAACAAACCATTCGTGACAGACATTATGCACCGAGTGGGATCCGATGGCGCAGTTGTTCAGCGCATTCCTGGATAAACGGGTAGAGTCGGGTCGTGGGTTCATATCCCGCATGGTCACAAGTCTTGGGACATAAAAAAATGTCTAGGTATGCAATGCAAACTCTAATAAAAGTAATAAATCATAAAATAATAAAGCGGTACTTTATTATCACATCTATTCGCAAAGAGCTAGTTTGTTTTATTTATTTAGGATTACCAACAAAAGATACACAAAAATTACAATAAATTCCATACAGTTTGGATTATATAAGGTGCTCTTTCAATTATAGGCAAGCACAGAATGCTCTATAATATAAAATGAACAGGTAGGTAGGTAGCATAATATAAACGAAAAAAAACATTTTAAAGACAACAATAAATCACATAGGTACTCTACTAAACTTTAAACTATTAGATGTTGTAGTAGATTATACTAGCAGACAAAATTTTAATCTCTAATACTATAAGAATCAAAGTCCTGACTGACTGACTGACTGACTGACTGACTGACTGACTGACTGACTGACTGACATATAGGCAACGTACAGCCTAAACCGCTGGTCCTAGAGACTTGAAATTTGAGGAGTACATAGGTCTTATGGCGTAGAGGTGTACTAAGAAGGGATTTTTGGAAATTCAACCCCTAAGGGTGTAAAAAGGGATGAAAACGTTTGTATGAAAAATGGTATTCTTTGAACCTACAAACTTGAAACTTGGAATACATATACTTCAAAGCAAAAAAATAAGAAATGCATTTTTAGTTTTTTAAAACTACCCTTAATAAGTGTGCAAAGGGATGTAAAAGTTCGTATGGGAGTTTTTTGACCGCTGGTCCTAGAGACTTGAAATTTGAAGAGTACATAAGTCTTATAGGGTAGAGGTGTACTAAGAAGGGATTTTTGGAAATTCAACCCCTAAGGGTGAAAAAAGGGATGAAAACGTTTGTATGAAAAATTGTATTCTTTGAACCTACAAACTTGAAACTTGGAGTAAATATACTTCAAAGCAAAAAAATAGGAACTGAATTTTTAGTTTTTTTAAACTACCCTTATTAAGTGTGCAAAGGGATGTAAAAGTTCGGATGGAAGTTTTTTGACCGCTGGTCCTAGAGACTTGAAATTTGAAGAGTACGTAGGTATTATAGCGTAGAGGTGTACTAAGAAGGGATTTTTGTAAATTCAACCCCTAGGGGTGTAAAAAGGGATGAAAACGTTTGTATGAAAAATTGAATTCTTTGAACCTACAAAATTGAAACTTGGAGTACATATACTTCAAAGCAAAAAAATAGGAAAGGTATTTTTAGTTTTTTGAAACTACCCTTAATAAGTGAGCAAAGGGATGTAAAAGTTTGTATGGGAGTTTTTTGACCGCTGGTCCTAGAGTCTTGAAATTTGAAGAGTATATAGGTCTTATGGCGTAGAGGTGTACTAAGAAGGGGTTTTTGGAAATTCAACCCCTAAGGGTGTAGAAAGGGATGAAAACGTTTGTATGAAAAATAGTATTCATTGAACCTACAAACTTGAAACTTGGAGTACATATACTTCAAGGCAAAAAAATAGGAAAGGTATTTTTAGTTTTTTGAAACTACCCTTAATAAGTGAGCAAAGGGATGTAAAAGTTTGTATGGGAGTTTTTTAACCGCTGGTCCTAGAGTCTTGAAATTTGAAGAGTATACAAGGTGTTCCATAAGTTGTGTATGTAAACTTCAGGGGGCTAAAGTACCCATCAATATGAACAACTTTTTCTAAGGAACCAACACTGTGAACGCGAAAAAAAAAACAGCTGTTTCATACAAAAGTTCAATACCTACCAGGCTAAAATGTATGAAACAGCTGTTTTTTTTTTCGCGTTCACAGTGTTGGTTCCTTAGAAAAAGTTGTTCATATTGATGGGTACTTTAGCCCCCTGAAGTTTACATACACAACTTATGGAACACCTTGTATAGGTCTTATGGCGTAGAGGTGTACTAAGAAGGAATTTTTGGAAATTCAACCCCTAAGGGTGTAAAAAGGGATGAAAACGTTTGTATGAAAAATAGTATTCCTTGAACCTACAAACTTGGAGTACATATACTTCAAGGCAAAAAAAAAAGGAAAAAGCATTTTTGGTTTTTTAAAACTACCCTTAATAAGTGTGCAAAGGGATGTCAAAGTTTGTATGGGAGATTTTTTACGCATAGTGCGATTGATTTCAAACTTGAAGTAAATATACTCCACAGTAAATTATTTAAAATCACGTTTTCAATATTTTAAAACTACCCCTTCAAAGGGTGCAAAAAACTGCCAAAGTTTCAAGGTTTGTATGGGAGATTTTTAACGCGTAGTGTAATTAACTTCAAACTAAAAGAAAATATGTTCTGTGGATAAATAACAAAAAGACAGTATGATTTTCGAAAACAACTCTTAAAACGTTACCCTCCTTCGTTGCGCTCGAGTAAAAAGGATACAACGAGGTGTCAATGTTTGTAAGGGATATTCTAAAAACGGGAATCTTGAGTTGGTACGAAGAGATCTGAGGGTATCTACCGTGCCTGGGGATCAAAGTCGTGAAGCGGTTTCGTTTCGTTTATTTTTGGGGTAGAAACTGGGAACACATAAGTACATACGTTCCGTGTAAGGTTGTCATTGTTGTATTTGTCATGTTTGTGCTAAACTCAGTACCTATACCTACCTACCTAATATAGGTAATGTACGCCTATAGGTATCTCTTATACCTACGTAGGTATAAAATCCTACCCTAATAATATACAAATCAATGCGAAAGTTACGATGTTTGCATGTTTGTGGCACCACTTCAACGCGTGCGAAGCCGCGGGAAGCCACTAGTAGAGTATTATAGTGCTTACATAAACATTACATAATTTTTCGTAAACAGGGAGCAAAATACCTACCTCTCTTTGAAGTTTAATGTGGATATCTCTAATACTTTAAGATGATAATTACCCCTGCAAAGGGTTCAAATGACTGTAAAAATTAGTATGGGAGATTTTTAACGCATAGTGCGATTGATTTAAAACTTGAAGTAAATATACTCCCCAATAAATAATTTAAAATCACGTTTTGAATATTTTAAAACCACCCGTGCAAAGAGTGCAAAGGGATGTCAGAGTTTGTATGGGAGTTCATTAACGCGTGGTGCGATTGACTTAAAACTTGGGGTAAATATAGATAGATAGATAGATAACTCTTTATTGTTCACCACACAGAAACATAGTATAGGGTTATAGCATACATTAAGGTAAAAACAATGGGCGACCTTATCGCTGAGAGCGATCTCTTCCAGGCAACCTTGGAAGAATAAAAACTAATCGGAATTGACGGCGGTGTAGTCATTTAAGTAATATATGATATTTTATTGGACCTATACATATTATGTAGCCAACTAGGTACCTAAGTACCTACTCAAGGCACCTAAACCTAACTAGCCTTTTTTTTTTTAACATAACAATCTAAGCAATCCTAATACTTACTATACAAATAATAAATTATCTAATACATATAATACTAGCGGCCCGTCCCAGCTTCGCATGGGTGGTCATACATTTTTTGAACATTTTAGGATAAACTTTAGGATTTTAGGATGGTAGGTGAGCAACACATGACGGAGACTAAAGTCCAGAGTCTCGAACACCGTCGCAAAGTTGCTTGCCTATCGATCTTCTATAGGTTACATTTCGGGGAATGTGCCCAGGAACTTCACGATATTATACCGCCATCACCATTCCACCACAGGACTAGTAGACGCACGGCCGGGTATCATCCATATCTGGTTAGCATACCACCTATTCGCACTAAGCGTTTTGCTTCTAGCTACATTATGCGAAGCTAAGGAGTGGAACTCATTACCGTCGTCTGTTTTTCCTGACCACTACAATCTAAATCTCTTCAAGGCTAGAGTGAATAGGTGTCTTCTAGACCGTTCTGCTCCAACGTCGGCTACATCGTCGCTTACCATCAGGTGAGATTGTAGTCAAAGGACGGTTTATTCATTATAAAAAAATAAAAAAATAAAAAAAACTTAGACCTTGGATTCGAGCCTCGTGTCTACTTAATTTCATACATTTGCAATCCCTTCTCCCTGAGTGAGTGAAATTGCACCCAGTGCGTGACCCGTGGACCCGTTAACATTTTTAATTTCATCATATCTTTTGAATGGAATGTCCGTTTTGAAAAATTTAAGAAGTAATCTATAGATAGTAATCTATTGAAACCGTCTTGAATATGAAATGATTTATTTGGATAAGGATTAATACCAAGGTACAAATAAAGACCCTTTTCTGGCAGCGCCATTCCAATTATTTTTTTTATAATAAAAGAACACTTATTGTGACATAACTATAATAGTTAGACATGTGCTGTCGCGACATTTTTTATAGATGATGACGTGTTCTACAAAATCGTAGTACATTATTTTGTTCTATCATCAATAGTTTTCGCAGCGCACGCGATGTAAGGTTTTTGTTTTCCACCTTGGGTTACATTATTGGAGTTTTAGTAAGGATCCCTGATTTTTTTGAAAATATAATATAGCCTATGTTACTCAGGGATAATGTAGCATTCTAATAGTGAAAGAATTTATGAAATCGGACCAGTAGTTTTTGAGCCTATTCGTTACATACAAAAATACAAATCTTTCCTCTTTATAATATTAGTGTAGATAATATAATATGCTTCTGCTTAATAACAATATTAATATACTAAGAAATAAATAATTAAGAATAACACTTTTAAGTTTTGATAAATACCTACCCCTGCTAAGGGTGCCAATTGCTGTAAAAGTTAGTATGGGAGATTTTTAACGCATAGTGCGATTGATTTCAAACTTGAAGTAAATATACTCCACAATAAATAGTTTAAAATCACGTTTTCAATATTTTAAAACTACCCCTGCAAAGGGTGCAAAAGACTGCCAAAGTTTCAAGGCTCGTATGGGAGATTTTTAACGCGTTGTGTAATTAACTTCAAACTAAAAGAAAATGTGTTCTGTGGATAAATAACATAAAGACGTTACCCTCCTTCGTTGCGCTCGAGTAAAAAGTATACAACGAGGCCTCAATGTTCTAAAAACGGGAATCTTGAGTTGGTACGTAGAGATCTGAAGGTATCTACCGTGCCTGTGGATCAAGGTCGTGAAGCTGTTTCGGTTGCTTTTGGGGTAGAAACTAGGAACAAATAAGTACATATTTTTCGTGAAAGGTTGTCTTTGACGACAACACAAGCAACAGGCTATACGATAACGTAAATCTCGCACGAGACAAATAAAAAAAAACAATTTGTAAAAAAATCTTGCCAAATGGAATGCATTTGGCACCATTTTGTTTTCCTTCGTTCGTATTGTTTACTTACTCAAATTTGGATTTTACTTAGGGCCGGTTTCACCATGCTCTGTTAGCAAATCTATTAACAAAGGATTAAAGGGCCGTTAAATGTCAAAATGTACGCGTTTGACCGCTAAGGTTAGATTTAACGGCCTGTTAATCCTTGATTAGTAACTAACAGAGCATGGTGAAACTGGGCCTTAGTTTTATTTATTAATTGCTGTTAACTGTGTGTGACGTCAGAGCAAGAAGTTTCGTGGGCTCCCAAACTGATTTACCGTCGCCGTTGTTATTGTAGGTACCTAATTATGTAGGTACCATACCCGAGTTGTCTTCTAGTACCTACTAAGAATATTTTTTTACATCTTACTCATTATCGCGAGGTTCTCGCTTAATAGGGCAAATGCATATCCGGATTGATTGACGGTCATCGTATAGGTAAATGTCTTATCTTGCTGAGGTAGTATAGGACATAGGTGGTATATGTAATGGCTTTCCAAAGTCGGCACGGCATGCGGCAGCCTCGTGTGAAGGCCCCATGACGTCCAGTGTTTCATTAATGAACACGCCAGGTAAAAGTAAAATCAATACAAACTTACTCGTAGTTCGCCTTGCGGTAGCTGTAGGTAGGTAGTTCCGAAGCTTTCAAAGTCACTTCCGGAGTTCCGGCCGGCCAAGTGTACACGATCGGGTAGGGCTGCGTCGACACCCTTGAGGGTTTATGCGGAGCGCGGCACTCCCGACTATAAGTACTTGCCGGTGGCGCTGGCGGTGTGCTCGTGGTGGCTATAGGTACGTTGTTGTTGTTAGCGTGGTGAACGCGCGTCACAGTTCAGCCCATGGGGCTCTAACTGGTGTGCGTTGCGTGCGGCCGGCAGCGCGGCCGAGTGACACTGAGCTGAGACTTGCCTTGCCTGCCTGGCCGTGCCGTGCTTGCTTGCCTGTACTACATTACTGTAGGTACCTACATTGCTTACATTGTTGTAATGTATGCGTACCGCCACTAGGTAGGTACTGCAGATGCCGCGAGCGGACTGACCGGCCTCCAACCTTCACGCACAATTCTTAGTGTTCCGAAATACCTACCTACTTACGCAAGCCTCTCTTCTCGTGATGGTTAGTTTGGTGAGTTCCGTTGAATACCTATATTCGGGCTACGAGCGACATCCTGCAGGCTTTCACCATTCTAAATACTAAATACCTACCTCCCAATAAATACTAGTCTTTATCTACACTAATCTACACTTCTACATCTACATCTACACTAATATTATAAAGAGGAAACCTTTGTATTTTTGTATGTAACGAATAGGCTCAAAAACTACTGGTCCGATTTCAAAAATTCTTTCACCATTAGAATGCTACATTATCCCTGAGTAACATAGGCTATATTATATTTTCAAAAAAATCAGGGATCCTTACTAAAACTTCAATAATGTAACCCAAGGTGGAAAACAAAAACCTTACATCGCGTGCGCTGTGAAAACTATTGATGATAGAACAAAATAATGTACTACGATTTTGATGAACACGTCATCATCTACAAAAAATGTCACGACAGCATATGTCTAACTATTATAGTTATGTCACAATAAGTGTTCTTTTATTATAAAAAATTAATTGAAATGCCGCCGCCAGAAAAGGGTCTTTATTTGTACCTTGGTATTAATCCTTATCCAAATAAATCATTTCATAATTAAGACGGTTTCAATACCTATAGATTACTTCTTAAATTTTTCAAATCGGACATTCCATTCAAAAGATATGACGAAATTAAAAATGTTAACGGGTCCACGGGTCACGCTCGGGGTGCGATTTCACTCACTCAAGGAGAAGCGCGTGTAAATGTATGAAATAAGTAGACGCGAGGCTCGAACCCACGGTCTAAGTTTATGCTAAAATGTTCAAAAAATTTATGACCACCCATGCGAAGCTGGGACAGGCCGCTAGTACTAATATAATAAAGAGGAAAGATTTGATCGTTTGTTTGTTTGCATTGAATAGGCTCCGAAACTACTGGACCGATTTTAAAAATTATGTCACCGTTGGGAAGCTACACACTATCCCCGGGTGACATAGGTTGACATATTAAATTTGAAATAACTATGGGATCCTTACATACTAAAACTCCAATAATGTAACCCTAGGTGTAAAAAATTAGATAGGTAGGTACAGGGCCGGATTTAGGGGAGGGCAAACGGGGCGATGGCCCCGGGGCCTCCACAAACGGGGGGCCCCCACAATAGAGACTTCGGAAAACAAAATCTTTCAAATTCTACTAGTAAACATCGAAATACGACGGCAACGACCGATGGTACCTGTTTCCCCCGTTTTTTGTCTGCACGAGTGTACGACCCGTCAAAGCGTTGACAAGTGTCCGCTGAGTGGCGGGCTTGTAGCAGAGAATCCCAGAATTTGATACATTCTCGTGCGTCTGAGAAGCTACGAACTTGCGAACATTGTGCAACAAATGTTTGCAACAAATCATTTCAAATTTTTACGGACAGACCACAGACGTTAAGACGTGAGTATTTTCATCGTTATCTTGTAATCTACAATATAAACCGAATGTCATATTTGATTGTGCAATTACAAAATGGTGGTTTTTTTTCTTAACATATAATAGAATATATGAAATATATGCAGAGAACATAAGAACATAAAAAACGGTTACGGAGAGGTTATGATTTATTGTTTATCATGCGTTTGTTTGGTTCTGCGTAAGTTAATCATTAAGGCGACTGAAATATCGTGATCACATGCTAAACTAGGTAAATTGAGGTTTCCTAATTTAATTTTGAAATATTTTTTTCGCAATTCACTTCTGTTTTTGTCTCTTATTTTTTGAGTGCATGCACATAACTCGACAAGTTTCAGTACATTGCTTGCAGCTTCTCTATTCTTTTCATTTTCCATGTGACATGGATAATGATAGCCCTTAGGAAAAGAATAGCAGTTCACCAATAGGAACATAGTCGTGGAGCTGATAGTCGAGAAAAATAAAATATTAATAGAAACACCAAAAACAGTTACGAGCAGAGCAGAACAATAAATTATTTATTGTAAACACGACTGAAAAAAATTGTTCACTTTATTTGGAAAATAATTTGGGGCGAGGGGGCCTCCGCTCCTTTGTTGGCCCGGGGCCTCTGGACCTCTAAATCCGGCCCTGGGTAGGTACTTACCTGAAAAATTCCTTACATGGCGTGCGCTTTGTGAATAGGTACCTACATCATTATCTACAAAGTGTCGCGACAGCATTATGCTCAACTAATTATAGGTACCTACTGTAGTTACCTTTGTCACAAATAATCACAATAAAAGTGTTCTTTTATTTTAAAAAAATAATTGAAATGCCGCCGCTAGAAAAGGCTCTTTATTAATTTTTATCAAAATAAATGAGGTAGGTAAGTACTTCATATTCAAGCCTACTTCAATACCTTTAAATGACTTTTTGATATTGAATTATTCAATTTGGACATTCCATTTGAAACATATCGCAAGTTCAAAAATGTGAGTACCTAGGTACCTAACTACCTACCTACCTATTAGAAAAAAGTCGCGTGCTCGCCGCTCACTCCGCTCGGCTAACTGTGCGATGTACCTAGGCGTTACTGGGGTACCTACGATGTTTGTGTTTTATTGGACCTAAAGAATGTGTGTGTGTGTTTTTTTTTAATTTATAATTTTTATAATTTTTGTTTAATACTTGGTGCGAAGCCGGGACGGGCCAATAGTTGGTAATAAGTTGTTTACGGGCGGCGCAGTCCAAACATTGTGTTCGGCATCAATACAAGGTGTTCCAATACTTGTATTTAAAAACTTTAGGGGGCTAAAGTACCCATCAATTAATATGAATAACTTTTGCTAAGGAATCAACACTGTGAACGCGAAAAAAAGCAGTTTCATACAAAAGTTCAATTTCAACCTGGTTCAAACCTAGCTAATATGTATGAAACAGCTGCTTTTTTTTGCATTCAGTGGTTGGTTCCTTAGAAAAAGTTATTAATATTGATGGGTACTTTAGCCCCCTGAAGTTTTTAAATAAAAGTATTGGAACACCTTGTATAAGCCGGCGCGTACCTACATCACGGGATCTCAGTTCGGGGCGAACTGCTGGTTTTATAAAGGTGACATAATTGCTCAGGCTACCAGGGAGGCCTACTGAGGAGATGGACACCTAGGCACGGTCACGGTGCCTGCGTTTGAATGAGAGTACCTACACCTACCTACCTACCTACCTACCGGTAACCGGAGCCGGCGCGGCAGTGCGGCCGGGGCGGCGTCAGGCGCACTAGTCCAGTCGGACCGGCTCGCTCGCTGTTCCTCCATAGTCCCTACCCCTCTATTGTACATAAACAACTATAGTCTTTGCAGGTACGTAGGTAAAGAAAAACTAAAATAAACTTACTTGGCGTACTTTATGGAATGGACTAAATGCTGGTGATGGTCTAACGATTCTTACAGCCAGCGCTTAGTGTCGCTCGCTACCGCACGCACAGTGGCGAGCGCGAAGGGCGCTCAATCGGTGCGGTTAGGTTAGTGGTTGGCACGAGGCGCTACGGGTCGTCTACGAACCCGCGCCGCTGTCGGCTAGGTTGTTCTGTCCGAACTACATACATAGATGACTCGACATCACCTACGCGATATTAGCGGACGCGATCCCGTCATCGGGACCACTAAAGATAAAATAAATCATCGATCCCTTGGTATAAATCATTTATTGAGAACTTTGCACATACATGGCTGTCCCAGAAACCGACGTCAACCCGGAAACGGGTGATAGGCCAAGTCATAATAGTTATCTGAAAAAAATAAAACTAAGTTAAAAAAAATTAAAATTATTGGCTTTTAAAAAAAATTAGAAAATCCCATGATGGTCTTTTGACTGGCGTTACTACAAATCTTTCTTTTTTATCAATATTATTTTTATTTTGTTATCCTGAATAATGCCTCTGTAAGTTGTTATCAACTAGTAGTTCGCCCCGAACTGAGATCTCGTGATGCGACCCGACGAACGCATCAAAACTTTGAGTAGGTGGTACTACCGCCTACTAACTTGGTACAGTAACCAAGTTTCAACTCTATTGGCCTATTTATTGAAGAGTTCCGTTGAACAGACCTTGGCTCCATCATCAGACCTCGTCGTTGTCACCATTTTATGAAAACTGAGTACCTCCTTAATTTATTTCAAGAAAAAAAGATAAGAAAAAGCAAAGGAACTGCCGACCAGTAAGAAAACCTTGATGCCAACGAAACTCTTAGAGATGGGAGCTCTTGAATCGCTGGTAATCTTAATTTAACTTTTTGGTTGTAGCTCAAAAGCCGAGCGCCCCAGAAAAAAAGTTATAATTGTTTTGGAATGTTCAAACAAAGCCCTTTCATATGACATGTAACTTGATTTTTATATGTAACTTTTTTTATTTTTGCCCCCGTAAAAAACCCCTTTACTTAATAACCCTTCATCCGATTTTACTCATATACTTACCAGTAAATTTCTCAAGTACAAGCTATCGACTTATCAAATTTCATGCAAATCGGATCAAACAACGGTTCGAAAGTTATGGCCAGACAAACATACATACATACATACATAAATAAAATGCCAAATCGCCCAAGTTAAAACTAAGATCTTGGTTCGCTTCGCTCACTCGATCAACAAAATTTAACCAACTGCTCCCATATTGAAAGAAAATATCACGTTTTGCCCAACTAAGGCCTGGTTTCACCATGCTCTGTTAGTTACTAATCAAGGATTAACAGGCCGTTAAATCTAACCATAGATGTCAAACGCATACATTTTGACATATTTAACGGCCCTTTAATCCTTTGTTAATCTAACAGAGCATGGTGAAATCAGCTCTAAGTATTCAAAATTAATAATTCACCTATTTTTAACTGACTGAACTGGAAAAAAATGTACTACCGTAAAGTTGGGACCTGCATTTCATAAGGACTCCAAAATGGTATAATACTTGCTAGATTCATTCTTGAACATTTTTTTTTTTGTAAAGAAACCCAGTCGTGATCAATGTTTTTCTTACATTCTTGAAATCTAGTATAGGCTTTCCTCACAACCGTATCATTAAGATTCTAGGTTAATTCTAGGTTAAGACAGTGAAGTGTTTAAAGTTTAAAGCTCTTATCAGGATACCTTTACAAAAAAAAATATGTTAGACGTAGACAAACATAGACATAGACATACATTTATTTGCTACTTTAACACACACATTACAAATTATTAAAAAAACTAAAAAAAAGAAACATTTCAATGATTAATCATGTTCAAGAATTAATCTAGCAAACATCATACCATTTTGGAATCCGTAGGAAATGCAGGTCCCACCTTTTAATGTTACTTGCCAAGCTATTGTAGTACATTTTTTTTCAGTGCAATCAATAAAAAATTGGTGAAGTATTAATTTTGAATACAAGTGGCAAACAAGGCAAAAAGTGATATTTTCTTCCAAAGTCGAAGCAGTTGGTTGAATTTTTTTGATAACAATTACAGAGGTATTATATTCAGAGTTACATAGTAAAAATAATATTGATCAAAAATTAAGGCGAAGACAAGAGCTAATGTGATTCTCGCTCGCACGTTTCGACATGTTGAAAGATATAAAATCACTAAACAAATTTTCGAAAAATCGCAATCAATTATTTTGTGTGCAATCACATTGCACACAGTTTAGTAAAAAAATCATTTTGATCGATACATGTTTTCCTACTCAAAAGTTTGATTTACTAGTTTTCGTACATAAGCAAACTTTTAAGTAGGAAAACTTGTATCGATCAAAATGTTTTTTTTTCTAAGCTGTGTGCAATGTTGAAAATGGTTGATTGCGATTTTTCGAAAATGAGTTTAGTGATTTTATATCTTTTAACATGTCGAAACGTGTGAGCGAGAAGTTGTTTGATGGTTGTCAGCCCCTTAAGATTTGTAGTAGGTAACGCGAGTCAAAAGACCATCACAGGGTGTATATTTTCTCGTTTTTTTTAAATGCCAATAACTTCAAAAATACTTAATATAGATTTATTTTTTCTGATAACTATTATAGCTTTATTGTTTCTGGGACACCCTGTATTATGCTACAGTTAAGCGCTGTAAGTTAGGTATCGTAGTATCGTCGTAGGTGCGGCATGCAGCTCGTCGTCCAGATGGGATGCGAGCACGGGACCAACCATAATAATCATGAAACAAGCTTTAGATAATAATTGATTCAGTGAGCGAAGCGAACGAAAATCTTACAGTTAATTTGGGCAATTTGGCATTTATGAATGAATGTAGGTACTATGTATGTTTGTCGGGCCATAACGTTGAAACTGTTGATCCGATCTAAATGAAATTTTGTTAGTCGATAGCTTGTACTTGAGTTTACTTGTAAGTCTAAGAGTTAAATCGATTATCGAGTTATTAGGATATGGGGTTTTTTAAAGGGGCTCAAAAAAATCAAGTTACATGACAGCCTTATTTATTTAATTCTTTATTGCACCAAACAAAGTTTGTACAAAAGGAGAGCTTAAGGCTTGACAGCATTTTCTACCAGCCAACCTTGACAGGTGAAAAACAAAGAGGTTGGCGTGCTAAAAACTAAAGGAGACAATTTGGTATTACATTTACTAACACAAAACTTTAAAGGTAAGTACTACTAAATATAAATAAATAAAAATACTATACAAACTACATAATAATAAAAATAAATAGTATACTTATGTATTTATTGATCGAGTGAGCGAAGCGAACGAAGATCTTAGTTTCAACTTGGGCGATTTGGCATTTTATGTATGTATGTATGTATGTATGTATATATGTATGTATGTATGTATGTTTGTCTGGCGATAACTTTAGAACCGTTGATCCGATCAGCATGAAATTTGATATGTCGATAGCTTGTACTTGAGAAATTTACTGGTAACTATATGAGTAAAATCGGATGAAGGGTTTTTGAGATATGGGGTTTTTTAAGAGGGCAAAAATAAAAAAAGTGACATAAAAAAATCTAGTTACATGTCATACGAAAGGCCTTTGTTTGGACATTCCAAAACAATTTTTACTTTTTTTCTGGGACGCTCGGTTTTTGAGATACAACAAAAAAGTTAAATTAAGATAACCAGCGACCCAAGAGCTCCCATCTCTAAGAGTTTCGTTGGCATCAAGGTTTTTCTACTGGTCGGCCAGTTACTTTGCTTTTTCTTATTTTTTTTTCTTGAAATAAATTAAGGAGGTACTCAGTTCTCATAAAATGGTGACAACGACCAGGTCTGATGATGGAGCCAAGGTCTGTTCAACGGAACTCTTCAATAAATAGGCCAATAGAGTTGAAACTTGGTTACCGTACTGAGTTAGTAGGCGGTAGTCAGAAAAAAGTCCAAACATAATGTTTGGACTTGCCTTTGACTACCACCTACTCAAAGTTTTGGTGCGTTCGTCGGGTCGCATCACGAGATCTCAGTTCGGGGCGAACTACTAGTATATATATAGTATCACGTGGTAGAATTAAAGTAGTGATCATGGACAAGGCGTTTGAAAGCGGGTGAAGTACTTAGGGGAAGTGCATTCCACAAACCCACAGCCACCACCTCGAACGAATTTCCTCGATAGCCAGAGGAATGTCTGGGAGTTGATAGGCAGAGAGTGTCTGAGGACCTTAAGTTATGATCGAAGTATGTATTTTTACAAAAAAAATAAGTATATATGTATTATATCAACTATCTGGTTCCCATATTACAAGCTTTGGCTTAGTTTGGGGCTAGATAGTGCTGTGTGGAAAGTCCATCAGTATTTATTTTATTTATTTATATGAAAGGAATTTGTTTGGACATTATAAAACCATTTTAAAAAAATTCTAGGACGCCTGGTTTTTAAGAAAAAAAAAAAAAGCAAATTAAAATAACCATAATAGGTATTTATCATTCTCATAAAATGGTGACAGCGTCCTGGTCTGATGATGGAGCCAAGGTCTGTTCAACAAGGAACTCTTCAATAAATAAGCATAAACATTGTGTTTGAACTTGCCTCTGTCTACCACCTAAGGATTAAAATTTTTGGACCCTTTGATCCAATCTGCATGAAATTCGGTAGATCGATAGGTTGTACTTGAGAAATTGTAAATTATGAATTTATACCTACATAAGTATATTTATTCAGTCGGACAAGGTGGTTATTGAGATAATTAGGGGGTTTTCAAAGGGAGTAAAAAAAAAAATGTTGCACAAAAATACCAAGTGAGGTGTCATTATCAATGGGTTTGGTTTGTCCCAATACCATTTTTATTTTTATTCCTGGACGTATTAATACCTACCTATCTACCTACCTACTAACATCTCCTACTAAAAATAGTAAGGTCTAGCTAGCCGAAAGGTACGCGGAACAAGATCAAAGCAGCGTCATCCGGTCCGGTAGTTGGCCACCACCACCACCGTGAAGGAGACGCTGACGAGGATCGTCACGAACGTGAGCGCGAGCAGCGCGCCGACGCACTGTGCGGCCAGCGCGGCAAACACAGCGCCGCCAGCGCGGCCAGCACAGCGCCGCCAGCGCGTCAGCACAGCGCCACCAGCGCGGCCAGCACAGCGCCGCCAGCGCGGCCAGCACAGCGCTGCCAGCGCCCGCACGCGCACGCACAGGCAGCACCGGCGCCGCGGCGGACACTCGTCCAGCGCGTACCCCATCGCTACCATCACGGGTGCCGTCCAGGGTCCTTTTGCTCTTGAGGATCTTTCGACCTTCTACGGGATTCTGAAGGATCCGAATCGATTTTCGGACTCTAAGAATGCTCCAGAAACACTTAGAATTCCCTTTTGAACAAACCTAACCGACATTCTAAACTAGTGAATGTACCTACCTATCGTCTACGTCAAAACTTCCTACGAAGTCAAACAGAGATGGGACCGAAAAGTAGGTAGGTAGGTATACCTAGGTACCTATATTGTTATGTACCTAGTAGTAGGTATGTATTTCTGTGTTCTGTGGTAGGTAGATTCTTACCTAATAGGTAAGTATATGGCATTGATGATCTTAGCTCTTAGGTAGGTACATATACCTACTTTTTACACGAAATAGTTATAGGTAGGTACCCCGTCCGATACCAATGTAGGTTTTCATTAATAGATCCACTCGGGCCTAGTGATGCCTATACTTGTACGGTTGTTTGTGCTGTCGAGTCGAAATGAGGGACAGGCAGGAGCCATAAAATGCATGAAATGAATACCCAATGTGAAGATTTGAAACGAAATGTTTCCTAAAAGCAACGCGACGGGAGCGCGGTCCGCGTTGCTCTTGTAAAAAAATGGTTCTCTGTCTTCGTCAGTTTTAAAAGAAATCGCCACTATTTCTAACCGACTTCATAAAAGGTAGAGGTTCTCAATTCGACTGTACGTTTTTTTTCGTAGGTTCATTAGGCGACTACCTCCGCCAATGATGAATTCTCCTTTTTGTGGTGTCACTATCGCTAGTTCTTTTGAAGCAGTGTGGGTGAAAAATTAAAAGTGGGCCTCAAAGAGTACCATTTTTTTTTTTTTTTATACAACTCGCTGATGGAACTGGCAGATGGCCCACCTGATGTTAAGTTGTAATAATCACCTATAAACAAAACATTACCTCGTAAGTCACGCACGATAGGAATGTGCCCTACGATGCACTGCCCTGCGTCCATGAACTTGAGGCATACAGATGTTAAGCCTCATGTGCCTGTAATTACACCGGCAACCACAAAGGCGTGGTGGTAGTAGGTACTTCCCCGGAGGAGCCCTTCACAAAGAGCTCCACTACTCTTATCATTTCGTGTAGATGACCTGAGGTACATCTACATACCTCTGACAAAATAAAAAAGATTTTGTCTGAGCTACATACATACTTCTTAACATAACAAGCAGGCAGGTGGCTCACCCCGCAGCGCGCGTCGCATGAGGCAGCCGATCATCCGGCGCACGTCCCCACCGCGGCCGCGCCCGCGCCGCCTCGGCTTCTTCACCCCGAGCTTCCTGCGACACTTCACTTCCCTCACGGTTCCTACACTTTCCGCACCGGACGATTCCTCTCGTCTCTCGGTCCTCACTGGCGTCACTCTCGCGGGAGCCGGCAGCTCGATCGGTGGAAGAGAAAATCTACTGAGACATTTCGTGGGCCAAACGTCGTCCGAACTGTAGGTATCCGTCAGGTCCCTCGGGCTCGGGATCCGCAGCGGCGGCAGGATCCTCGCGCGGGGAGCGCGCCGCGGGAACTCGACCCGCGAGCCGCCGCTCGACGGGAACCAGTAGTCGCTCGCGAACAGCGCCGACGACAGCGTGGAGGAGGCGCGGCGCGCCAGCTCCACCGCGCAGCGCCGCCCGCGCGCCGCCGGCACCACGCTGACCGGCTGCGCGTGCACCGTGGCGGCGCCCAGCTCGTAGCCCCCGCCGCCCGGGCTGCTGCTGCCGCACGAGTCGGCGGAGGCGCCGGGGGCGGCGGGGGCGCCGGGGGGGACCGATCCTGTCCAGTAGAACGGCGAGATGGGCTCCATGTTGAGGAAGGCGCGCGTGACGCTAGGCGGCGCCGCTGTGATGGTGGGCGGCTCCGGAGACAGCACGCCGAACGGATGTGTGAAGTAAAACAGACACAGCGGCCGATCCTGAAAGGAAACAAAATAAATTAAATTTCTAGCAGTGGACTTTTCGGGCTGTCATTTAGGAAAAAATATACCAATGGATCCACTTCTGCTTCTTTCGAGTCAATGGCATAACAAACTTTATATGACGTGAGCCCAGTAGGAGGCAACCTCGGTACCTCGTCCAGTTGCCTGGTTTAGGTCCTTGCGTGTGCACAGGTTAGGTGGTCGAGCAACCCCAATTGGCAAGGTTTTCTCTGCAGCAGCAGCCAACTTGGGTCCTCAGCCGATTAAGAGACTTCCAGGTTGCTCTACTGCAGTTCGTGGTCAGGGGGCAAGTGCGCTGGTGTAGGGGTTGGAAAGGGGGAACTTGGCTTTTGGGTTTCGAGGTCGTTGACCGCAGAAAACTCTTACGGCTTTTTAAACGGACTGGCGGTGGCTGATGGCCGTAGAGAGGATAACGAGAATCGGTTTCCTGGTGTAGGTACAGCTTCCCGTACTTATCTACTGTAAGCGTTTCGATGGAGTTATCAATACGCGATAACGTAGACTGGACGACAATGTTAGGCCGAACGAAAACTACCATAGGTATTTTGCATGTGGTGTTTCTACAGTGAGGATCATTCCGGGGATTTGTGAACTTGGTCGGTGAGTGTCACGATGGCTCTCTTGGACACTATAGTCATATAATATCGCATTGTGATTCCCGGCAGAGTCTCCCAAGGAGCTCACTTTTTGAACCTTCTATGTTGATTGATATTTATTTATTAATTTATTTTGATATATTGTCGGAGCAGGTATTTTGCTCTAGGAGTCATTGTTAGGTTTTGCCATTGTGGTGAAAGAATTAGTCAGATTAGGACAATGCGTGACCGTGCCTTAGCTGTTACCGAGATCTAGTATTTTCTTATCTGTGCCGAGATGCGCCGCGTGGAGGCTTCTTTCATGAATCCCAATGGTTCCACTGGTGGACTCAAGAGGAGAAAAAAATTGCTTTGGCTCCATCACTTATAAGTTTACAACAAATCATTGCCTTGCAAGTCACGCACGCACGATACATAGGTAGCTACTAGTCCGATGCACTGCCCCGCATAAATCAACATGAGCCATACCACAGGCCCAGATAGGAAAATACGCCATACAGATGTTATGATGCCTCATGTGCCTGTATGTATGTAATGTCACCGGCAGAAATGGGCATGTAGGCATTTAAGTATTATAATTAAAAAGGTAGGTCTAGTAGTAATAGCTCTTTGTGATAGAGTTTCGTCCGGGGAAGTGGAAATCGTCCTCCTGGTAGGTAGGTAGTAGGGTACCTAGAGTATGCATTTGTTATAGGCAGAGGTAGCCGCTCATTATCAGGAGGGCAATCACTCAAAAACGAGTAGATACTAGGTATATTAGCTTACCTTCACATCATCAGTGGAAGTGGAAGCATCAGATTTGCCGCCATTCATCTTCGCATATTGAACGCACTTCACGCCCACCACCACCCACCGAGACACAACACAACCCAACACAACTAGACTAGGAGACTACCTAGCTAGACTAGAACACGCATTCTCCACTCAGCACACATACCTAACTGAGCAGATAGATCGGTATGGTACCTTCACTAGATACTAACAACTACCTCGATGAATTATTGTTTGCCAGACGACGCACTTTGGGCTTTTAGGTGAGTCTCTCATTCACTGCACTAGATAATTGAACTCCTGAACGGTCTGCAAGAGCAGGCGTCACCGGGTCGGCCGGTCGATGGCTACGTTTGCATCGGTAGGCGGCCGACGCGACGCCGCGTCGCGACATGACGGAGCCCTGCCCTGGTGGAACTGTGTTAGTGGAGCACAGTGCCACACAATGGAATAGGTACGAACGGAGCGGAGCGGAGGCACGCTAGCTCGCTATTGTTGAATGAAGAAGGAAGGCTGTGGGTGTTGTACTGTGGGCGAGAGAGAGCGCGGAGAGCGGAGCAGGGCGCTGGCTGCACGGGCAGCGCGCAGCGCGCAGGCGCCGCGGCCGCGTGCTGCCCGTGCCAGGCACCGCGCGCTGCACGCAGCCCTGCCTGCCTCCGCCCCCCGCCCCCGCCCCCGCACTGCCTCACCGCCGCGCCTCTTCAGCCGGACATCATGTTCAGTGAACAGCACAGCAGGGTGACTGTGAAATAGGCATACTATTAGGTAGGTACTTAATGAAATTATTAAGTACTAGCGGCCTGTCCCAGCTTCGCATGGGCGGTAATAAATTTTTTGAACATTTTAGGATAAACTTAGACCGTGGGTTCGAGCCTCGCGTCTACTTATATTTCATACATTTGCACGCGCTTCTCCTTGAGTGAGTGAAATCGCACCCCGCGCGTGACCCGTGGACCCGTTAACATTTTTAATTTCGTCATATCTTTTGAATGGAATGTCCGATTTGAAAAATTTAAGAAGTAATCTATAGGTATTGAAACCGTCTTAATTATGAAATAATTTATTTGGATAAGGATTAATACCAAGGTACAAATAAAGACCCTTTTCTAGCGGAGGCATTTCAATTATTTTTTTATAATAAAAGAACACTTATTGTGACATAACTATAATAGTTAGACATATGCTGTCGCGTTATTTTTTGTAGATGATGACGTGTTCTACAAAATCGTAGTACATTATTTTGTTCTATCTTCAATAGTTGTCGCAGCGCACGCGATGTAAGGTTTTTGTTTTCCACCTTGGGTTACATTATTGAAGTTTTAGTAAGGATCCCTGATTTTTTTGAAAATATAATATAGCCTATGTTACTCAAGGATAATGTAGCATTCTAATGGTGAAAGAATTTTTGAAATCGGACCAGTAGTTTTTGAGCCTATTCGTTACATACAAAAATACAAAAATACAAATGTTTCCTCTTTATAATATTAGTGTAGATTAGTGTAGATGTAGATAATGTAAAAATTATACTTTTTATCACATCAATTCGAAAATAGATAGTTTGCTCTTCGAAAACAGGTAGCAAAATAGCACTGATGCCGGCTCGACGCTCCTGAAGCACATATATGATGCTTGGGAACACTCACAAGATGCGATCGGGGTATTCTGCGATCTGTCCAAAGCTTTTGACTGTGTAAGTCATGCCACTTTATTATCTAAACTTAAACACTACGGCATCCTAAACCGGGCTATTGATCTTATACAGTCTTACTTAACCAATAGAATCCAAAAAGTTGATGTTGGCGGTGAGAGGTCTTCTGGATCGGTCATTGATATAGGGGTGCCTCAGGGTTCGATATTGGGTCCTTTCTTATTTCTAGTTTACGTAAATGACCTTCCACCTTTTGTAAAAGATTTATGTGAAATAGTTCTATTTGCTGACGATACCTCTTTAATTTTTAAAGTCGACAGATTGAAGACTAACTTCGATGACGTTAATGCATCTCTGTCGCAAGTACTTAACTGGTTTACTGTTAATAATCTTTTGCTCAATGCTGGGAAAACGAAATGCATTAAATTTACTTTGCCAAATGTGGTTCAACGACCAACCAATATTGAATTAAATGGTGAATCACTTACCCTTGTCAATTCTACTATTTTTTTAGGACTTAATATTGATGCAAAATTGCAGTGGGGTCCACACATCAAATCACTTGCTGGTAGACTGAGTTCGGCTGCATACGCAGTTCGCACAATAAGATGGCTTACAGATGAAGCTACAGCTAGACTAGTATATTTTAGCTACTTCCATAGTGTAATGTCTTATGGTATTTTGCTCTGGGGGAAAGCTGCTGATATACAAAGTATATTTGTACTTCAAAAACGAGCGATACGTGCCATTTATAAAATGAAACCACGTGACTCATTAAGGGAGCGATTTAAAGAAATTAATATTCTCACAGTCATTTCACAGTATATTTATGAAAATCTATTATACACTCATAAACACATAGATAGCTTTAAGAAAAAGAGTGATGCACATAACGTTAACACTAGAAATAAAAACAAATTATGTATACCTAAATTTCGACTTCAAAAGGTAAATGGCTCGTTTATGGGGAACGGTATTCGCTTCTACAATAAACTTCCAGAAAGTGCCACTGGGCTTCCTATTCGAAAATTTAAAGTGTACATTAAGAATAATCTAATAAGGAAAGCTTATTATACTTTAGATAGCTATATTGTTGATAAAAATGCGTGGCCCGATGTCCCGGTCGCTCTGCCCATCGGCAACTAACATGTCTGCAATGTCTGTACTGTACCTACTATTGTGTGTTTTTTTTTATTTTTCTCTGATTTAATAGATTGTATTTATGCATTAGGTATTATTAGTTTGAGGCGTAGCGTGTGCTGTCTTATAAATTTGATTATGTTTACCTTTTTCTGTATGCCTACGCCTCACTAAACTTCAATAATATATTATATTACATTGTAAAAGGATCATACAAAAGAACGGTAGGAACCAAGCCGTAAGTTTGTTGCCTGTTCTTCTAGGCTTTGGTCGCGTGGAACTGGCACCTAGAGTCACCTAGCTTTAAGACGTTTCAAAGTGATCCTTGTGATTTTATTGAATAAATACATTTTGACTTTGACTTTGACTTTGACACTTTGATCCCAAGGGCGGTAAAGTACTTTACCGCCCAAGGGCGGTAATGTGATTTGAATTTGGAATGTGCTTATTGAGTAAAAGTTCCAATCACCAAAGAGATCACGAACACTGTATGAACAAGCAGGCTTTATGATTAAAAAAAAAGTGCCTGAACTAAATAAAAATAAACAAAAACACGTGAAACGCGCATTCCACCTTTGTTCATAATTGTTTACTCAAATTCAGATTTTACTTAGTTTTATGAAAATAAATAAAATTACAATAAATACATGTGACTATGAGATTATGTGACATTGTGACAATGTGACTATGTGACTATGTGACTATGTGACTATGTGACTCCGTGACTCCGTGACTTTGTGACTTTGTGACTTTGTGACTTTGTGACTTTGTGACTTTGTGACTTTGTGACTTTGTGACTTTGTGACTTTGTGACTTTGTGACTTTGTGACTTTGTGACTTTGTGACTTTGTGACTTTGTGACTTTGTGACTTTGTGACTTTGTGACTTTGTGACTTTGTGACTTTGTGACTTTGTGACTTTGTGACTTTGTGACTTTGTGACTTTGTGACTTTGTGACTTTGTGACTTTGTGACTTTGTGACTTTGTGACTTTGTGACTTTGTGACTTTGTGACTTTGTGACTTTGTGACTTTGTGACTTTGTGACTTTGTGACTTTGTGACTTTGTGACTTTGTGACTTTGTGACTTTGTGACTTTGTGACTTTGTGACTTTGTGACTTTGTGACTTCGTGACTTCGTGACTTCGTGACTTCGTGACTTCGTGACTTCGTGACTTCGTGACTTCGTGACTTCGTGACTTCGTGAATTTGTGACTATGATTATGATTATTCATAAGTTGCACTAAGTTATTTTCTCATAGAGGGTGATAAAAAGTAGAGTGTCCACCTCGGGAGCAACACTATTTTAAGCTCGAGTGAAGTACTTTGAATCCTTCGCTCCGCTCTGGATTCAAAAAACACTCTCGCCATAAAAATAGTTGTTTGCTCCCTTGGTAAACAATCTACTATAATCGCTCTCCTAGTTCTGTCCGTTCCGCGGATAAAGACAAAGTGTTCTGTGGTCCCGCCCGCCCAACACCCAACAATAGATCAATGAAAATAAAAACTTTGGTCCAAAACAAAGCCCTTTCATTATGACATGTAACTTGATTTTTTTATGTAAGTACTTTACTTTTTTTATTTTTGCCCCTTAAAAAACCCCATATCTTAATAACCCTTCATCCGATTTTACTCATATACTTACCAGTAAATTTCTCAAGTCAAGCTATCGACTTACCAAATTTCATGCAGATCGGATCAACGGTTCTAAAGTTATAGCCAGACAAACATATACCTACCTAAAATGCCAAATCGCCCAAGTTGATGGTAAGATCTTCGTTCGCTTCGCTCACTCGATCAATAAAACCAATAGACATCTATGAAACACAGGATAAAATAGGGAAAAATGAACATTTAAAACGTCATTCAATAAGTTAATTATTATAAGTTATTGCAATTATGTCAAATTAAATAAATACTGAGACGTGGTAGCTTACTATTGGCCTCATCAACAAGCTCAAAGTCGCTCAACGGGCTATGGAGAGAGCTATGCTGGGAGTTTCACTACGAGATAGAATCAGAAATGAAAAAATCCGTTGGAGAACCAAAGTAGCCGACATAGCTCGCAGAATCAGCAAGTTGAAGTGGCAATGGGCAGGTCATATAGCTCGAAGGACTGATAACCGTTGGCGAATAAAGGTTCTCGAATGGCGACCACGAACAGGAAAACAAAGCGTGGGACGCCCTCCTACCCGATGGAATGACGACATTGTCAGGATCGCGGGAAGTCGGTGGATGGAGAGGGCTCGGAAACGTTTTTCGTGGAAATGTATAGGGGAGGCCTAGGTCCAGCAGTGGACTTCTTTAAGATGACGATGATGATGATGAAATAAATAGCCAATTAATAAATTCATCACGTCACGTGCATTACTAAGGCCCAGTTTCACCATGCTCTGTTAGTTCAAGAGTAGTAGAGCTCTTTGTTAGTAGAGTTTGTGACGCAGGGCAGTGCATCGTAGGGCACGTTCCTATCGTGCGTGACTTACGAGGCAATGCTTTGTTATAGGTGATGGTTACCACTTAACATCAGGTGGGCCATCTGCTTGTTCCATTACCTAATGGTATAAAAAAAAAAAGTTACTAATCAAGGATTAACAGGCCGTTAAATCTAACCTTAGCTGTCAAACGCGTACCTACATTTTGACATATTTTGGGCCGGTTTCACCATGCTCTGTTAGATTAACAAAGGATTAAAGGGCCGTTGAATATGTCAAAATGTACGCGTTTGACATCTAAGGTTAGATTTAACGGCCTGTTAATCCTTGATTAGTAACTAACAGAGCATGGTGAAACCGGCCCTTAACGGCCCTTTAATCCTTTGTTAATCTAACAGAGCATGGTGAAACCGGCCATAAGTAGGTAAACAGTTTCAACTTGTAAACATAAGATTCCTCAAAAGACGCTACACTCTAAATTATGTATACATCAAATTGTGTCAAAATTAGGGATACCTACATTTTCATCAGAATAATGTAAGCACAAGACAAAATCTAAAATAAGAAAACACTACAAACATCATTCTTTGTTTTTTAAATATATCTTTAATCAAGTTGTAGTTATTTCAGTGTATTTTTTACATAAATTTGATTATTCTGATTATTATTATTCCAATACAAACATCATATTATTCGGGGAGGGTCGGAACAGAAAGAGTCCGGTTGTTGTACGACATGATAATATACAGTACGATAATGTACAGCATAATATTTGGAATCCACTTTGGTACCTTTTTGGATTCGTTTTAACTGGGTGTACATTATCGGGGTGTGCAATAACTGGATGTGCAATATTGTCACGTGTAGTTAATGTGCAGCCAGTTAATACACATCATGATAATGTACAGCACGTTAATGTACAGCATGATAATTGGAAACCACTTTGGTACCGTAAAAAATAATTTCTGGCACTTCGGCGGCCGCTGCCGCGGCACGCTCGCTATGCTCGCTTGCATCGTGCGTAATTTGTATGTTTCAACATAACCTAACCAATCCGACTCGACGACGGTACTAAAGTGGCTTCCAACTAGCATGCTGTACATTAACTAGGTGTACATTAACAACACGTGACAATATTGCACGGCATGTTATTGTACGGGATGATAATGTACACCCCGATAATTCAAACCAATGGTCACGGATTAACTGGGTGTACATTATCATGCTGTGCAATAACATGCTGTACATTATTTAGCCGTACATTATAGGCTCCCAACAGAAACCGACAAATGACATGAACGGTTTATTTGTTTTTTTTTTGCGGCGCGCTTATATAAACCGATTTTTTTTATCTGTGGTTATTTTTTTTATTTGGTTATCATTTTTGCATTCGGTCTTTCGACAAATGTTTCGGCGGGACTTATTTAAACCGATTTTACAAATGGCGGACTTTTTGTTTTTTCATTTTTTGTTTTGACAAATCTGATATTTCTACCGTCAAAACTGACATTTCTATTGTCAATTATCAAACTGCTTGCTATTGATTGTTAGCAAGAACATCTACAAAGTAAAGAAGAAGTAGAAGATTGCTAACAAAATAATACGTAAATGTTGCCAACTCCAAGTTTGCCTATGATAAAGGTAATCAAACTTCATTATAAACAAAATCAAACATTATTGGATTATTTCAGCTATTTTACTAAATTTGAGAACCAAAAAGAACTACTACTTTGTATCGAGCTATTTAGGGACTTTATTTGCGAAACATGGAAAGCATGAACATTATATTGAAAAGAGAGTGACTGCTGGAAATAGAGCGACTGGGGCACAAGACACGTTTATGAGCAGCCAGAAACTGTAAAAGGCACGACTAGCTGTACATAGGGGGGTGTTAGTGCCGACAATAATGTATGGTACCTAGTAAAAGTTGGGTAAACATCAGAGTAGAGTAATGCATTAAAAATGAAAGCCGTACTTAATATGTGTGATGTGAATTTGAGTGATAGAGGAACAGTGTGATTAGAGAGAAATGTGGAGTGAAAGAAGACGTACCTAGTGATGAGGGTATAGATAGGTATGTTAAGATGATTTGGGCATGTGGAGAGGATGGATGAAAGGAGATTAACGAAACAGGTGCATCAGGCGAGCGTAAATGTCCTTCTTTGTCATCAAATTGTAACAGCTCTTTTGTAAATTTCGATATTTAACAGATAAAATAAAGATTCCATTCTATTCTATTCTATAAATGGGACTGTTGGGAGGGAAGACCTCAGAAGACGTATCTCGACCAGATAGCAGACGTTCTAGGGAACAACCAGGTCAATAGTACCTTCCCTAAATCAACAACGTATGAAGAATGTTTAGAGATTGAATGAAGCGAAAGAGGTATGTAAGGACCGTAGCAAGTGGAAATCCGTGGTCTCTGCCAAAGTCCTATGAGAAACTGAATCATCATCATCTTCCTGCCCTTGTCCCACTTTATGTGGGGTCGGCACAACAGGTTTTTTCTCTCCACTTTGCTCTATCATCCGTCATCTCATTAATCACTCCTTTCTTTCCCATGTCATCTTTCACACAATCCATCCATCTTTTCTTTGGCCTACCTCTACTCCTTAATCCATCCACATTCATACCTAACACTCTTTTCGTAACATGACATTCATCCCTTCTCATAACATGCCCATACCACGCTAACCTATTGCTCCTCATTTTTTCAGTCACTGGCGCCACTTTCAAACTGCCTCTAATAAAGTCATTCCTTATCTTATCCATTCTTGTCACTCCACACATCCATCTCAACATTCGCATCTCCGCTGCATGCACTCTTCTTTCATCCGTCCCTTTAGTGGCCCAACACTCCGATCCATACAAAACGACGGGTCTTATAATAGTTTTGTATATTTTCCCCTTTAGTTTTAGGGGCATTCTTGGATCGCAGGTTGTTCCTGTGACTTCTCGCCATTTCATCCATTCTGCATTTATTCTATTTTTTACATCCCTGTCAATCTCACCATCATTCTGTACTACTGAACCGAAGTACCGAAAATCGGAACAGACTGGCAGGGATACACCATCTAAGGCAATATTGGCGAAACTGGAGGGACCACCGAAGTCACAGAACAGATGTTCTGTTTTGGTCCTACTGATCTTCAATCCGACACTCTCTAATTTCCCCTGCCATTTTACCAGCCTGCTCTGGACCTCGGTTGCGTTTTCGACGACAAGAACAATGTCGTCGGCGAACAGCATGCACCAGGGTGCCTCCTCCTGTATGTCTGATGTCAGTGCATCCATCACCAGGAGGAACAAATAAGGGCTCAAAGCCGATCCTTGGTGCAAGCCTACAGCCACATTGAACTTGTCGGTAACGCCAGCTTCGGACTTGACTTGTGTACTAGCTCGGCTGTACATAGCCCGTATAAGCTGCAGGTACTTCTCAGGCACTCCTTTCTCTTTCATAGCCCACCACAGAACCTCACGGGGTACCCTGTCGTACGCCTTCTCCAGATCAACGAAAACCATGTGCAAGTTCTTGTGTGCACGGCGGTATTTCTCGCACAGTTGGCGAAGAGCAAATATGGCGTCCGTTGTCCCACGTCCAGGCATAAACCCATACTGGTTCTGTGATATCTCACTCTCCTCTCTTATTCGTCTCGCTATCACCTTCTCCCAAACTTTCATACTATGTGACATAAGCTTTATTCCTCGATAGTTGTTACAGTTCTCTGAATAAGGAATCAAAATAAATCTATTAGTCATATTTTAACTATATAACTTTCAGTTTGAGAAACAAACAGAATTATTACCTACACTTAAAACAAGAAAGAAATCGCTTTCAGCGATAAGGCCGCCCATTGTACTTTATTATTTTACGCCTAGATTTATGATGTATCCTTGTGTACAATAAAGTGTTATCTATCTTAATTTGAGTATCCCGTTTTTTTAAACTGAATTTACGCTATTTAGGGAAATTTAGTTGGCAACTGGCGTGGCTGGCGTTGACTTGTTTTGTTTGTTTATTGTTTAATGTTTATGTGTTTGGATTTGCATACCTATTTCATTAATTGCATGTATGTTGATTGTCGGACGAATAAAAACGCTTGCACCGCGTTAGCCTCATCGATACAGATAGAGTAACATGTAGCACGAGCTTGTGCCTATACTTACCTAAAATCTACAATAGGTTACAAAATTTGCCAAGTAACATTTTTGATGGGTGGTACACCTACCAAGAGAGCTCGAAACAGATTCTGCTGTTCCATCCAAGATTTAGGTAAATACCTACTTACTCGATAGAGTATTGTACTGTACCTACTTGAATTTCTCTAAAGACAAATTTATTGCTGCTGATAAAATTGATCCTGTTTTCACAATTAAAGTTTTATTTATTATTTTGCAGGTACTATAAATTAAAAACATTTTCATAAAATTATATTATTTGCTGAGCAGTCCTATTGCAACCTTGAACATTTTCCTCCTGAACAGTCACTGCCACATGAGATGCCACCACCGACTCCTACTGTCTCAAAAAAATTAAAAATCTACAGCAAACTACCACACTTCATTGTGGATGTGAATACCACTATGTAATTCATTATTAAACTAAAAAAATTACAAGACTGAGAACTTTACTGTACACAAATTCTATGAAAACAAATTCAGTGCCGCTGATAACAGGTCTGACAGTTTCGCTGCCTGCATGCGTAAGAAAATTGAATCACAGCTGGCAGTCAGTGGAAGTTCCAATAACATCCTGGACATCATTGTTCATTAATAAGAAAGCCCCTTCCTCAAGCACTGTTTGCGAGTAATGACAGCACAGGATCACCATTTTTCTAAATACTAACCTAACATAGTTCATTAAGTTTATTATGTACTAACAATAAGGATTTAAGTTATCTGAAATAAAATTTATATTATTACTAATATTATAACATTTATTCTGTTTTCACCACTGATGTTTTCATTATTATTTTACCAACTCAATATAATAGTACCTTATGAATAAATAATTAAATTGAATTTGAATTAATTTACACACCGACAGAATACCTAGTCGAACACCTGTATAATGTAGGATCTACATTATACAGCACTTGGCTCCATCATCATATCAGCTAATTGGAATGCAGTACTATGTATAAATTCTTGAATAAAAAAATACCCATCCCAAACAGCTACACTTAATATCAAGAAAAGTCCCTGAGTCCTGTTAGTTTGTTTAAGTTATATTATATGTATGTTAGTCCGTAGGGTATTTATTGATATGGGTCATGGCATTATATTTTATATAATGTCAGGTTGCCTGAAATAAATGTATTATTATTATTATTATTAATAACAAATACATCATCGAAATACAATTAATTATTATGACAAGTAACAGATAATTACTATAATCCATAATAACTAAACTTGAATCTGTGTCACGCAAAAGTGTGACACAGATTCAAGTGTAGTTTCTATGTGTCATAGTAACTATCTGATATTCTGTAACTCGCCAAAATCTTATTTTCACCGATTTTTTACATCATCATCACCCGATCACATACTAACTATGTTTTATTTCCATGTCACTAAAACTAGCATCAAAGCTAATGTAGTGAAGATTTATACAACCTTATTTTATGAATAAATATACTCTGATCCAATTGGACTAAATCATTTAATTAAATTCTTATGTATTTTTCAACTTTGTCTCCCTGTGCTCAATTTTGGTGTCCCCATCAAGAATGGCCGCCGTCACCAATCACTTTTTGCCCTCCCCTCTCATTAGTTCCATTTTTACTCAACTTGCGTGATTGGCGCCACCGGCCCTCTCTTCCGTTCATCAATAATACCACAATTACTTAATATTTACAATCATTGAGTAATTATACATATCTTAAAAATAATAATAAAATTATTAAAGATTATACATAATTATTATAAAGTTACTAATTCTCGGAATACCCAATTTACTAATAAAAATACATTGAACGCCTGTTGATACCATAATCATCTCCGAAAAAAACTACTAAAGGTCCAATGTTGCACACTAAAATACGAAATGTTTGTTTCAAACATGATAAAATCATTACATTCGGCCATCTGAAACGGTGCCACCTCCCGGTGCACAAAATCTTCAATCTCAATAGTTTCAAATACATTAGATAAACATAATATCGAAAAGATAAAAAATAATTATTGATTTATACTTTATCAATATTCCTATAAGAACACAATTCTCATCACCTTTATTTTTAATCACTTTTTATATACCTCATTATTATTTTAATTTAATAATCATTACATTCTGTTATTCGTTGATAACCCATGTACTTACAAATCAGTAATGCAATAATTATACTTAAATAAGCCTATGTCCCATATGCAATTTTTTTTTTTATATCATTCTAGTTTTCATCACCATCCATCATTTCATCATCCGTCTCACTTTAATTTGACAACGGTATCATCAACGGTATCATTCAATAGATTGAACATTAAAATAATATTATTTATGACACTTATATGTCTCAATTTAACTTATTATAATTGCTAAAACATTGGAAACATATATATGTTTCAATGCGATGTATTATTGAAGACATCTACATGCCTCTATTAAATCTACACTTCTACACCAACATTATAAAGAGGAAAGACTTGCACTTTTGTTGTTTTGTTGTTTTGTATGTAACCACTGGTCCGGCCTCAAAAACTCCTTCACCACTAGAATGCCACACCATCCCTGAGTAACATAGGCTATATTATATTTTCAAAATAGTCAGGGTTCCCCACTAAAACTCCAATAATGCAACCCAAGGTGGAAAAAATAATCCATACATCGCGTGCGCTGCGAAAACCATCGACGATAGAACAAAACAATGTACTACGACCTTGCAGAATACGTCATCATCCACAAAAATTGTCACGACAGCATATGTCCAACTATTACAGTTATGTCACAATAAGTGCTCTTTTATTATAAAAAAAAAAATAATTGAAATGCCGCCGCTAGAAAAGGCTCTCTATTTGCACCCTAGTATTAATCCTTATCCAAACAAATAACCCCATATTCAAGATCATTTCAACACCTGTAGACAACTTTGTGAACTATTGAAATCGGACATTCCATTTAAAAGATATTACGAATTTAAAAATTTTAGTTCGCTTTAAAAATATTATGGAACGCGCGGGGCCACGGGGCGTGCTCTCACTCTCACTCAGGGCGAAGGGCGTGCAAATGTATAAGGTGACTTAAACAAAACGTTCAATGAATTTCACGATTTTTTTTTTGTCTGTTATATAATTTATGCTCTTTTTTTTTTTTTAAATATGAAGATAAACTAAATTATAAATTAAAATAAAGAGATTATTAATTCCAAGTCGTAAGACTGCTTTATATCATAAAAACAGTCACTTAATGTCAGTAAAAATATTTAATAAAATACCCAAAGCCATCAGAAAACTTACTTAAAATAAGTTCAAAACAAAACTGTATGCATGGTTTCATTTTATGAAAATTGAATTAATTTAAATATGTTTAATTTAAATTTGAATATAATTTTATTATACTTATTAATTTACAAAAACTAATTATTCCTAAATTGTATTGTAATTTAAATTGTATTATGTACATAGAGAGATTTCCTTTTTTTTTTAAATATGAAATCTGTTATATTTCTATTACATAACTTAATCAATTATTTATAGTAAAACCATGTTGTAATTAAATAAATAAATAAATATAAAATTTTCTCTATTATATTTGCATGCTAGGTTTTTCTGGCGAAGTGTGAGATTCTTTCAGTATCCCTAATACCTTAATAATGTATCATACTTCACGCAAATAAATCATCTCATCTCATCTCATCTCATCTCATCTCATCTCATCTCATCTCATCTCATCTCATCTCATCTCATCTCATCTCATCTCATCTCATCTCATCTCATCTCATCTCATCTCATCTCATCTCATCTCATCTCATCTCATCTCATCTCATCTCATCTCATCTCATCTCATCTCATCTCATCTCATCTCATCTCATCTCATCTCATCTCATCTCATCTCATCTCATCTCATCTCATCTCATCTCATCTCATCTCATCTCATCTCATCTCATCTCATCTCATCTCATCTCATCTCATCTCATCTCATCTCATCTCATCTCATCTCATCTCATCTCATCTCATCTCATTTCATTTCATTTCATTTCATTTAGTATGACGCGAGACTCGAACCCACGGTCCAAGTTTATCCCAAAATGTTAAAAGAAATAATATCCACCCATGCGAAGCTGGGACAGACCGCAAAATTTTATCATATTGAAAACACATACATGTCTCAATGTAACTTATTATAAAAACATTGGAAATATTTACATATTTTAATGCGTTGTGGTATTATAGACACCTACATGCCTCCATTAAACATAGACGTATTATTAGCGTCATAATGATATTACAAAATATCATATCATAATATTATCATATTGAAAACACATACATGTCTCAATTTAACATAATATAGAAACACTGGAAATACCTACATATTTCAATGCGTTGTGGTATTAAAGACACCTACATGCCTCCATTAAACATAGACGTATTATTAGCGTCATAATAATATTGCAAAACATCATATCAAAATATTATCATATTGAAAACACATACATGTTTCAATTTAACTTATTATAAATGCACTGGAAATACCTTCATATTTCTATGTGTTGTGGTATTGAAGACACCTACATGCCTCCATTAAGCATAGACGTATTATTAGCGTCATAATGATATTACAAAATATCATATCATAATATTATCATATTGAAAACACATACATGTCTCAATTTAACATAATATAGAAACACTGGAAATACCTACATATTTCAATGCGTTGTGGTATTAAAGACACCTACATGCCTCCATTAAACATAGACGTATTATTAGCGTCATAATGATATTGCAAAATATCATATCATAATATTATCATATTGAAAACACATACATGTCTCAATGTAACTTATTATAAAAACATTGGAAATATTTACATATTTTAATGCGTTGTGGTATTATAGACACCTACATGCCTCCATTAAACATAGACGTATTATTAGCGTCATAATGATATTACAAAATATCATATCATAATATTATCATATTGAAAACACATACATGTCTCAATTTAACATAATATAGAAACACTGGAAATACCTACATATTTCAATGCGTTGTGGTATTAAAGACACCTACATGCCTCCATTAAACATAGACGTATTATTAGCGTCATAATAATATTGCAAAACATCATATCAAAATATTATCATATTGAAAACACATACATGTTTCAATTTAACTTATTATAAATGCACTGGAAATACCTTCATATTTCTATGTGTTGTGGTATTGAAGACACCTACATGCCTCCATTAAGCATAGACGTATTATTAGCGTCATAATGATATTACAAAATATCATATCATAATATTATCATATTGAAAACACATACATGTCTCAATTTAACATAATATAGAAACACTGGAAATACCTACATATTTCAATGCGTTGTGGTATTAAAGACACCTACATGCCTCCATTAAACATAGACGTATTATTAGCGTCATAATGATATTGCAAAATATCATATCATAATATTATCATATTGAAAACACATACATGTCTCAATTTAACATAATATAAAAACACTGGAAATACCTACATATTTCAATGCGTTGTGGTATTAAAGACACCTACATGCCTCCATTAAACATAGACGTATTATTAGCGTCATAATGATATTACAAAATATCATATCATAATATTATCATATTGAAAACACATACATGTCTCAATTTAACATAATATAGAAACACTGGAAATACCTACATATTTCAATGCGTTGTGGTATTAAAGACACCTACATGCCTCCATTAAACATAGACGTATTATTAGCGTCATAATGATATTGCAAAATATCATATCATAATATTATCATATTGAAAACACATACATGTCTCAATTTAACATAATATAAAAACACTGGAAATACCTACATATTTCAATGCGTTGTGGTATTAAAGACACCTACATGCCTCCATTAAACATAGACGTATTATTAGCGTCATAATGATATTGCAAAATATCATATCATAATATTATCATATTGAAAACACATACATGTCTCAATTTAACATAATATAAAAACACTGGAAATACCTACATATTTCAATGTGTTGTGGTATTAAAGACACCTACATGCCTTAAAATTATAATTCATTTTAATTTAATTCAATCCAATCTAATCCAAACCAATTCAATTCATGCCAATCCAATCCAATCCAAACCAATCCAATCCAATCCAATCCAATCCAATCCAATCCAATCAAATCCAATCCAATCCAATCCAATCCAATCCAATCCAATCCAATCCAATCCAATCCAATCCAATCCAATTCAATTCTATCCAATCCAATGTAATCCAACTCAATTTAATTTAATTTAATTTAATTTAATTTAATTTAATTTAATTTAATTTAATTTAATTTAATTTAATTTAATTTAATTTAATTTAATTTAATTTAATTTAATTTAATTTAATTTAATTTAATTTAATTTAATTTAATTTAATTTAATTTAATTTAATTTAATTTAATTTAATTTTATTTAATTTAATTTAATTTAATTTAATTTAATTTAATTTAATTTAATTTAATTTAATTTAATTTAATTTAATTTAATTTAATTTAATTTAATTTAATTTAATTTAATTTAATTTAATTTAATTTAATTTAAATATCAATATCAACATCAACATCAATATCAATATCAATATCAATATCAATATCAATATCAATATCAATATCAATATCAATATCAATATCAATATCAATATCAATATCAATATCAATATCAATATCAATATCAATATCAATATCAACATCAACATCAATATCAATATCAATATCAATATCAATATCAATATCAATATCAATATCAATACCAATACCAACACCAACATCAACATCAACATCAACATCATCATCAACATCAACATCAACAACAACAACAACATCAACATCAACATCAACATCAACATCATCAGCTTCAACTTCAACTTCAACTTCAATTTCAATTTCAATTTCAATTTAAATTTCAATTTCAATTTCAATTATTAATGTAAGTATTTTATTTTCACTTACATTCAACTAAAACAGTAATATATGGAAGTCATTAGCGACGTCATACCAATACCAATTATCACTATAATTTTTTTTGTTGTTATTGATGATTCTCGTTACAGTACTTTTTCAGTACCGAAACATCAGCAATAATGCATTTTATCGCTCGGATATTGTATCTGCAGCGCAAGTACGGAACTCATTTCGCAAAATTTATCGATCGTCAATTTAATATTCGTCCAAATATTTTGACGAATTGTGCGAGTACGGAACTCGGGGTCGCAATTTTCGCGGTAATTGTAAAATGGCAACTCGGAAACTATCGGTTTTGAACACAGTCTATGGATTCGTGAAAATGATTCATCTAATTCGCTTATATTCACGAATTTGACAACACTATCGTGAAATCAAAAGTACCATCCATACCCGCATTCCAGCGAAATACGCTAAAATTTTACGAATTTTAAGACTTTCGTCAAAATCGCCAAACAATCGCTAAAACTCGTTTTCACGAATAGAAATGTTCGTAAAAAGATCGGTAACCAGGCTGAGCTAAATATAGATCGAGTTGAAACTATTTTTCACAACTACCCTCAAAAGTCAATTTTCTTAATCTCGTTTAAAAATTGTAATAAATCTGTATCTTTTAATATAGTTACTTCAAATATACTATCAAAAATATCAAAGATAGATAAAGAATTACAGTCACTTAACGACAAAAATTTCATAATGATGTTTCAAAGGTACTCACATGCCTCTCGTTGTCGGCCACGAAATAATATGTAGGCGTAGATTAAATAATCGCACTTCTGAATTTTTATGAATAAATATACTCTGATCCAATTGGACTAAATCATTTAATTAAATTCTTATGTATTTTTCAACTTTGTCTCCCTGTGCTCAATTTTGGTGTCCCCATCAAGAATGGCCGCCGTCACCAATCACTTTTTGCCCTCCCCTCTCATTAGTTCCATTTTTACTCAACTTGCGTGATTGGCGCCACCGGCCCTCTCTTCCGTTCATCAATAATACCACAATTACTTAATATTTACAATCATTGAGTAATTATACATATCTTAAAAATAATAATAAAATTATTAAAGATTATACATAATTATTATAAAGTTACTAATTCTCGGAATACCCAATTTACTAATAAAAATACATTGAACGCCTGTTGATACCATAATCATCTCCGAAAAAAACTACTAAAGGTCCAATGTTGCACACTAAAATACGAAATGTTTGTTTCAAACATGATAAAATCATTACACTTAATAAAAATGTTTGCTAAAGTGCATTAATTTAAAATGTCAGCATTTTATAATAATTTGTTGACGATGCATGCGTAAACATTATTTATACATCGATGTTTTCTGGATTCAGTGGAATAATAATGAAATTATGCTCACATTTATAATTTAAGAATGAGAAAGTTACATGGTTGAATATAATGTGAAAACATTTGTCGAAAGACCGAATGCAAACATGATAACCAAACCACAGATAAAAAAATCGGTTTAAATAAGCGCGCCGATAACTTAATCAACACGTTGTACAGGGTGTCTCAAAAGAAAGTTCACATTTGTTTTGGTTATTGCGTGAACGCAACTATTCTGAGGGGCGCGGGGGGGATGGCAATCGGTAGCCTGGCTTTTGGGAATTTAGTCGCTATGGAGCGTTTTTCGGGAGCGGACCGTGCGTTGTGCGTACGCGAGTTTTATAAAAATGGTAATTCGGCGACTGTAGCGCGTAGGAAATTCTGCAGCATTCGACATATTCGTCACTTGAATGATGCGCCAACCACTCGACTCATTGCAAGATGGGTCGAGAAGTTTGAAGAGACCGGTTCAACACTGGACAAACCAAAATCCGGGCGTCCAAGATCTTCTAGAACGGTCGAAAACGTAGACAGTGTCGCCCAGTCTATTCGGGACGATCCGAACCTTTCAATTCGGAAGCGTGCTGTGGCCTTAAACGTGCACAGATCGTCATTATGCCGCATTTTGCATAAAGATTTAAAACTGCACCCGTACAAAATTCAGTTGGTGCAAGAATTAAAGCCTCAAGATGCTGGTCAGAGGCTTGCCTACGTAAACCTCCAGAACCTCCTTGATCTCCAGAAGAGGTGACATAAGTTGGCCTCCACGCAGTCCCGATTTGACACCTATGGACTTTTTCCTGTGGGGTTACGTCAAATCCAAAGTTTACGCCAACAAACCGACTTCCCTGGCACAATTAAAAGAAAATATCCGTCACGAAATCGCATCCATCACGGAGAATACCTGCCGAGCCGTCATAGGCAATTTTAGTGCTCGATTAAACGAATGCCCTGAACGCAACGGCTTACATTTGGACGATGTAATTTTTAAATAATAAATTCCCAAACAGTGTACTTTAATATGTAATAAACATTTTTTCAATAAACTCCTTACTTTTTTTAAAATTATGGTTTTAAATATGACATTTCTTTTGAGACACCTTGTATATCATAGATTAATTGTATACTTGATCTAAGTTGTATAAATATTAGTGTAGATGTAGAGGGAGCCAATAATGTACGGCCAAATAATGTACAGCATGATAATGTACACCCAGTTAATCCGTGTCCACTGGTCTAAATTATCGGGGTGTACCTACATTATCATCCCGTACATGCCGTGCAATATTGACACGTGTTGTTAATGTACACCCAGTTAATGAACAGCATGATAATTGGAAGCCACTTTTGTATCGGCGAGTCGGATTGGTTAGGTTATGTTGAAACATATAAATTATGCACGAGGCGAGCGAACAAAGCGAGCGTGCCGCTGCAGCGGCCGCCGAAGTACCAGTTATTATTTTTTACGGTACTAAAGTGGTTTCCAAATATCATGCTGTACATTATCATGCTGTGTATTAACTGGCTGCACATTAACTACACATGACAATATTAAGCCCTCCTTTTGTGCCTTAACATTGTGTTTTGTGCAATAAATGATAAATAAATAAAAATAAATAAAAAATATTGCACATCCAGTTATTGCACACACCGATAATGTGCAATAACTAACAATAACCAAATATCGTGCTGTAATGTACAGCACGATATTTGGAATCCACTTTGGTACCTTTTTGGATTCGTTTTAACTGGGTGTACCTACATTATCGGTGTGTGCAATAACAGCGAGAGTCCAGCTGGCTGATCTGCTGGCTGATCACGTAACTTTGTTGCAATCAGTTTCTGTTTGTACCTACTAAGTAAATATGACGGCTATGCGGTTACATTTTAGCTGCAGTTGCTAACAAAGTTAGATTGTGTTTATATTGATGGTTAATAGCAAAACTTTCATAATCTTTTATAAAGTACCATAGTGGTTTCAAAAAAACTGATACGTGATCAGCCAACACATAACTTTGTTGCAATCAGTTTCTATAAGAAACCAAAAAATTAAGGACAAGTAGTGCCGTTCCTCTCGAACTCCTGTCAAACAATATTTGGGTGAGTGGGACGGCACTATACAACGGTAAAAATTCGTGCGTCGGAGTAACCTTTCATTTCATTACCTACCCTATCAACCCATAATTACCTAATTAATTACCGTAGAATTTGCGAAAAGCTGTAAAATCTGCTACTGCCACAGGTATGCAGCCATAGGCCGTGGATTTTGTGTTTTTTTGGCCTGAATATCGCATGCCGTAGAACACGGTAATTGCCGTACCATAATTATTGGCAGCACTGCTTCTAGTCTTGCAGTAAAAAGTTTCGAAGACAATGGGTTGCCTTGTTTGACTCCTTTTTGAACACACAGAAACAATTTATAAAAATTACAGACAAGCCATGAACAGTAAGCTCAGACAAAATATACTTTTTTATTTTGTCTGAGACAGTAAGTAGTAAAATGCTTGTAAAATGTGACTTATAAAATTGTAATTTTAAATTAATACACTTTCATTCCAAAAAGACGTATGGTTACTATTATTGAAATGTCACAGCAGCACTTATAATAATAATAATAATAGTTTATTCAAAAATAGGACATAGGTACATTACATTTAATTACAGGACAACATTAGGTTAAACACCTGAGTTGTGTCGCAAGTTTGTGACGTGCAGAGCCTACACTAAAGATTAAAAATCTTGTGTCGCAGGTTCTGCGAAGCCTTCGATTGTTACAACTGATAGTCGAGCAGTGTTATTGTGTACTGTGTTGCATAGGGTAAGCATGTTTTTTTCTATTTCTTCTTATGTTTCCGGTATTTAGTTTAATATCAATTGCAAAATAATAAAACAAACATAAAAATTAAAATAAAATCAGATAAGTTAATTACCTACCTACCTACTAATCGCATGGAATTGTGTGAGAGTACGTGTATAAATGTGTATTAAAGGGTATATGCGTGAGGTAAAGAGTGTGTGTGAGGGTGTGTGTGTGTGTGAGGGTGTGTGTGTGTGTGTGAGAGGGTGAGGGTGCGTGTATGCATGTGTGGGGTTGAGTACGGTTCTCCTGATTACACGAGTCTCTTATGAGCCAAGGTTTCACAGGAGAACCGCACAGATGATCGAGTGAGTGTGAGCGTGTGCGTTTGGGGATGAGGGAGTGGGAGGAGGAGCGAGTGTGAGGGAGACAGTATGTATTTGTGTGTGAAATGTGTGCGTGGGTGCGTGTGATAATTACCTATGTTAGGTTATAACTTTGAGTAGGTTTTCTGTTTCAGCGTGGCTGAGGGTTCTCAGCCATTTGTTAAGTGCAAGTTTGACTTCCCTGTTGGTAAGTGAGACTAGTGTTACAATTTTGCTTGTGTTGTTGTAGAGATATGTACCGAGAAAAGATTGATGAAGTTGTGCAAGTTTTGAATTTAATTTATGTTTAGGAAAAACACGGTGTTTACTTCTTCTGACTGAGGATTGGTTTACAAGATAAGGCGTCGCAAGTTTGTGTTGGGCCAATATGAGGTCGTGTATATAAAGTTGTCGTACTGATAACACTCCGCAGTCTTTGTATAGCTCAGACGTAGGGAATCGGAATGGTCTAAAGGTGGCAACCTTTAAAACAGCGCGTTGGGCACGTTCTAGTGCAATCAAATGGGTATTACATGCTCCTCCCCATGATGTGTTGCAGTAGGTTAAGATAGCCTTGCAGAGTGCATTGTATACATTAATTGTTAGAGCTCTATCAGCCACATCGCGGAGGTTTTTAAAAACATATATGAGTTTCCGAACCCGCTTACTAAGAGAGTCAATATGGGGTTTCCAGGTCATATGACGATCTATTGTCACCCCTAGGTATTTGATATGTTGGACACTCTCTAATTTACAGCATGTGCAGTTAATCTTTTTACAGCTCGAATGCGCACTGATACTGAGGGAGGGCAGTTTCCTGCGCGTGATCGAGAAGGCGATGAATTTAGTTTTCTCTACATTTAGAGAAAGTAAATTTTCACGAAGCCAGTCAATGACTCGGTCCAGTCCTTGTTCGGCATAGGTCTGTGCCTCCTCCCAGGTTTTGCCAACGAAGACTAAGGCGGTATCGTCTGCGTATGAGAAGATTTTTCCCTGTTCTAGCTTCAAGTTGCAGTGGTCGTTGACATAGACCAAGAACAGACTTGGGCCCAACACGCTACCCTGTGGAACGCCAAAGCTTATGTCTTCAACCTCACTAACAACATTATTGATTTTAGTTTTTTGGGTTCTTCCTGACAGATAGTCTCCTAATAAGTTCAAAGTGTTGTCTCGTATTCCAATTCGCTCAAGTTTTCTTACAAGGATGGGTACAGAGACAGTGTCGAACGCTTTGGCAAGGTCCAAAAATACTCCTATAACTTTATTTTTGTTGTCAAGTTTATCCACTATATATGTTGTCAGTTCTGATACTGCATGTTCAGTTGAGCGGCCAGAACGGAAACCAAACTGTTTTGGAGAAAGAATGTTAAATTTTTCTAAATATGCAGTCAGTCGCCTGTTTATTAGTTTTTCTAATACTTTTGAGATTGTCGGGAGTATCGAAATAGTTACTTATCTCAAAATAACACGAAGAAAGAAAGTGAAGAGTGTAATAAAGCTCTTTGTGAAGGGCTTGTCCGGGGAAGTACTACCACCATGGCTATTTCTGCCAATAAGCAGCGTTGCTGTATTTCGGTTTGATGGGTTGAAGTGAAATTACAGGCTATGCCTCAAGTTGAGGGCGGTGCATAGTAGAGCACATTTCACATTGTGCGCGTCTTACGAGGCAATGCTTTGTTATAGATTATGGTTACCACTTAACATCAGGTGGGCTATCTGCTAGTATAATTTTTTTATTAAAAAATCTTAAAAACAATTGATGAAAACGCTATTTTGCTTCCTAAAATTATATAAGCATACGGAATGGAAGTGATGGAAGTAACATGAAACAAATTGGACTTGGCAAAAAAACTAGTATCCAGCACCAGAACGAAATTAAAAGTTGTTTGGTTGGTTTTCTTATGTTGCTTGATGTCTTGTTAATTTGTTAGTTGGTTGGTCTTGCTTGCTTGTTTGTTTGTCTGCCAGGCCAGTTTGCCTGATCTGTCTGACTTAATATTATAAATCTATGGTCTGACTGAACGTTTGTTGGTCGGTCGTCGGTCGGAGGATGTTTTAAACGTTTCGCGAAGTTATTTCTTATTTGATTATAGCTGCGTACGCTGGAAAAACGTGCTGTAATTGTGAGTGATTATTTGGAAGCCGCGCCCATACTTCCCACGCCTGGAGCTGCGTCTCAGGCTTGTTTTCAAAGTTTGGAGCAAGTTTCGAAGTTGTTCAACTCGCGAACGACGTTTGTGATGTCTTCACGAAACTTTTTATCATTACCTAAAATCAACTGATAAGTGAATATATACACCGGGTTATACGACAGTTTGAAGAAAATGGAGCAGAGTTACGTAGGTAAGTAAGAGCCGAGGGCGTAGGAGCAACAGCTTATGAATAACTTGGTCGAGCGAGACCTTGACTCGATCGAGTGTGTACTCGAATTAGGAAGGTGCATTATTGTGTAGCGGTGATGCAATGCGCTGGCCACCTTTATTATCTTATCTGGCGCTCCGCTGACGGCGCGCTGCTATGTACACAATTTTGATAAATTTGGAACAACCTTTTTCTTATAGACTTTAAAATTATTCCTAATAATCTGATACTTACCTATAAATGTTCTCATAAACCACATATATATTCCTCACTGACAAAACTGTATACTGCATAACTTAGATGATACTTAATATAAATTACCTACCTACTAGTAAATAATAATAATAATACATTTATTTCAGGCAACCTGACATTATACATATAAATATAATGCCATGACCCATATCAATAAATACCTTACAGACTAACATACAAGTAATATAACTTAAACAAACTAACAACTTAAGTAAAGACAGACAAACCTTACAAATGTTTGTCTTTGTGGGAACCTCACTCCTTGATCCCCTCTCAAACCTCCCTTACCCCTTATACCCTTGACTTTGGTAAATGAGGTAAGCATGAGGTAAGTAATTGTTAACTTTTTTGTGATATGTAAAGAAGTTTTCTGTTTGTGTTTTTTTAGGTCAGTTATTTTTGGTTAAATGCTGGTTCACACAATGGATTTCATAATTTTTTGTTTTAATCTTGCCTAGCAACAAAGAATAGATAATAAGTTGGTAGTAGCTCTGCCTTCAGCGCTGTAGGCCATGGGTTTGATTCCCACCGAGAACAAACATTTGTGTGGCGAATATAGGAGTTTGTTCTCTGTCTGGGTGTTATTATATATGATAAGTAATATTTACAAAAAAAAAGTATTTAAGTATTGTATCAACTATCTGGTTCCCATATTACAAGCTTTGCTTAGTTTGGGGCTAGTTAGTGCTGTGTGGAAAGTCCACCAATATAATATTATATTATATTATAATATCCTTGAGTCTTCAAGTAAGCCTTGTCTTACTTGAAAACTTTCACATTTGTTGTCCACAGATGGGTTTTTATATTTTAGTATTACTTGTTTCATTCAATCATTTTGGGTTGTTATAAAATATTATAATGTTGGACAGATGACCATTCCAATGCCATTCCAACATAAAATTAGTAAATCAATAAATATTGGTGGACATTACACACAGCATTATCCGAGCCCAATCTAAGCAAAGCTTGTACACACGGATATGCATCTGGCTACACACTGCTCCCTTTTGTGTCCTTGTAATAATTTAAATTTTTCTTTGGCTTTGTGTGGCTTGATCCCTGTTTACTGGAAAGTTAGAAACCAGATAGTCAAATTAAGCAGTGTCTTTGTAACTAGTTTTAACATTTGAATGCTAACAATATTTAGTAGCTAGTAATAAAATATATAAAGTGAGATAGATTCACAAAATAAATGAGCCGCTTGCCTAATGCATTAATCATAGAATGCGCTGATAATCAACACGTGCGGCAACACTTGGGCAGGTAACTGTCATGCACCAATTGTGCTGAAGAAAGCTATGAAATATAAGTGCCTGCCTTCCTGCAGATCATATTCATCCTTATGGAACTAGTTTGACCGCTTTTTCCATTGTCTGGGCTCACATATTACTTAAATTTTTATGTAATTGTATGGTTTTTATTATTATTTTTCCCTGTATTTCAATTTAGACTAGTGTTGCCTGTTATAATGAATAAATGAAAAACAACTAGGTAAGAATAGGTAATTGTTAAAGTTCAATCAATCTTCAAGTCATCCCTGGAAATGGGGGTTTTTAAATACTAGGTACTTATAAAATTAGCTTTTTAGTTGATGTTTACATGACTACCTAGTTAAAAACAGATAGTTGATAGGTATCCAATGTGTAAAATACAAAATTATTTTGACTAGAATCGCCACTGTGAAGAGCTTAATAAAGTGAAATAGGCTACCTTTCTTGAACCCTTCCTGCGGCCGCATCATAAATCTCAATACGGTTTATCGGACGCGTCATAAGCACCTAATGCAAACAAAATGACATCACAATAAAATACCTCATTACATCAAAAATACCAAAATATGTCCCATAGAATGCATAGTTTTTTAATAATGATCCAGGGTGTGATAATCTTTATCTATAACATCCCCTTTCTAAGCAGAGCGTTCGCCGCGTCGTCGTCTAGCAAGAGTCGTGTTCGAGCATCAATGATGAGTTGCAGGGATCCTGTAGATCGCGGCAGGTTGATTTGCTGCTGCCTACAGTATTACATAATGTGTGCACTACACAATACATGCGCGTACCTCGGGTATAGTCGATTCGAGCAGATGGGTGCGTAACCCGTATCCCGCATCCCGCATGCACAAACTGCACCTTGCAACACCTTACTAATAAGAATGTGTGTAGGTGCAAAATTAAGGCGTTAAAATTAAGCTTAAGGTATCTAGGTAACTACTTCCGGCCTCACTAATAAAAAACTGTCAAACTATAATCAGTGTTTAAACGCGAATACCGAATAGCCTTGTGAAGTGCACCATGCGAGCTCTTGGTCTTTCGTTAGTTCAGCGCCGCACATTAATAGAAGACACGATCAGATAGACAATAGACGAGTAGGGTACCTACCTAGATGTTCCTTACACCACAGTATTGTCAGTAGGTATTGTTGACACTACATCAATGCTAATAGCATCCAAGTGTAATGTTGTAGTGAGACTGGCGGCAGCGGACACAAGCAATTAAGCATTATGGCAAGCATTCTCCTACATTGTGTGTTAAAATGTTTAATTGAATGGAGTGCGTCATCCACCGGCATCGCCGTTAAATTAGCACCTTTTCGGTCATCGCAGTCGATTTGTGCGGTGAGCGTGACGTAAACCTAATTGTCAAAGGTGAAGGCTTCATGTAGTAGTAATAGGTAGGTATGTTCGGCTTATCTTGAGATATTTCGTCCGAGGGCTTACCAGTTGGTATTCATTTGTTTCTCTAAGCGGGAGTAGCCTAGTCTCACGATTTCTTCGCTCGGCACAGCGCCGTGTTGAAGTCATATCAAACCTAGTTAATGACTAATTGGGAATTCGTAGAACAGTGTCTGTCTGCATATGAGCACTAACAGGCGTGAGAAAATATTAGATAATTCCGGGTGGGCCGATTCACATCCCAAGATAGATCGTGCGTGACATGCTTAACTGGTAGATAGGTAACTGTTGTGTCGACAATTAGACTGCATCTTGATTTTCACAAGCAAATGAATGTAGGAACAGAGTAATGTTCCATTATAATGAACTAGCTTTCCATAAAATAAACCTTATTTCCAACTTGTAAAAAACTTACGAAACCTATTATTATCCAGTTGTAGAGTTAAATGAGCGGCTGACCGCCTCTTTAATTTCATATTTATGACAAGCTACCCATAACTGTGTGTCTCATCGAGACAATGGCTTACAACTATCACATTACTATGCGCAGGGCGCCAGCGCCACACGACGTCTTAACTAGCACGCTATATTTGTCACCTAACTGTTGGGAGTTCATCAACTCGCCCGTTATTTAGTATATAAGGGTTACCCCTAGAGGGTACATAACATAATAATACCCTGATCGTAGAGCAGTGCACTAAAATAACAAATAGGTAATTGAAAAAGAAGTGCTACTAATTTACGGAAATGGGTAAAATCCTACAATGCATTCCCGATTTGTCAATAACTCGTGTTGGAATCAAATACCCACCTAATTACCGATTTGAATTCGTCAGTTTCCGTTGCATCGTCAGTGCCACAGCGAGATCTAGTTTCCATACTAGGATTCCTGGCAGACAGCGAGTTTCTCCCAAGAACCTGTCATTCGTCAGATGATGCAGTTGCCGACACTCAAAAGTGCAAAGAAACCGGCCCAGAGCACTGGAACCTACCTACGTTCGTTTCAATTCGACGCATAAATCACAAAAGACGAAAATTGTGCAAGCTGTTTCAATTGAGAAAATAATCGTCTCCTAAACATATAAAAAAGAGCCGAAAAATGTTTTCTCCTCCACCCGTCAGATTCGAAGGCTTCATCATTGCGCTCGCACAAATCTCTTCTTTTTCCTGTCCTGGATTGCATCGACTCCTGCTAGGTACCTCGACTTCGCTGAGGAAAAGGAGAGTTTACCGGAGCTGTGCCGCTAACTATGCATTTATTCGACTTAGTTGTGAACGGTTGTGAGTTTGTTCACGTCCGCTAAATGAGATGCGGACATGTTCCGGCGCGCGTGGAGCATTGACACTCCCGCGACCGACGCAACACCATGCCATCAATACCATTACAATATTATATCCATTGCTATTATTCGCCCAAAATAAGGGCTTTAACTCTATCTGAAACAAAAATAAGTACCTAATAAAAAACTTCATTCTGTAGCATGATGCGATTTCGTGTCCGAAATACCTATTTGAAGTAGATTCGTATAATGCTTCGATGACCTGAAGTACCTACCACAATTTACAAAGTAAACACTGCAGTTAAAATATATTTTTGCTTGATTCAGTGATATACCTAGTAATAATATGAAAACTCCAATATCTGTATTCGATTTCGCTTATTGCTAGAGATTCTCACATCGCCAGACTTTCGCGAGAGCGTTTGCTCCGTCAGATGCAATGTAATGCAGCCGCCGCCGAAGTCGCGCGGCGCGGGACGGCGCGGCGCGCTGGAATGTCGGCGTGTCGCGCGCTCCTCCATGCACACACATGATACCCTCCATTCGAGCCGCGACTCCTACCAGTCCGCTAATCCACTATTGACGACCTCTATCCATCGGAATCTCTAACTCTTACAAAATTACCTACCCACCTTATAATTGCCTGATAATGCTACAAAAAGCGATCATCTAGCAGCAACAAGTGCTCTAAACTAATAAATGCATTTAGGTAGATCAGATCAGGCAGACCACCGGCCGTTTTCTTTGTAAAATTGGCTTTTTGTCGACGTTTAACAAGTCCTTACATTACGTAATTAGCAATCATTAACATTACGCACTTGTGCCTACCGTTAACTTAATGCAGACAATAGACAATCCACAGCCTTTCATTTATTAAGGACATTTTGCATTTACTAGTTATCACGTGTGGTTCTGCCGAGTGCTTTTGCTTCAAAAACTATACTACATAGTTGAGACACAGAATAAATAATTATACTTACCTACTACGGTTGAGCACACAGCAAAAGTTAAACTCTTAAAGTGGCTGTAACGTATCCAAAGAGTATTAGGCACAATGGCTTTTTAAAAGTTTCCCCGTCCGTGGGAGGCAAAGCACAACCGCTGTTGCCGCTGTATTAGTATTTAGAGACTTTGAGGTGCTTTGGGTCGTAAAATGTAACTTTCTATGAGTGTTGTAACGCACCTTTTGAGATGTGTGCGTGTCGAGTGACCGCCCACACGTGGATACGGGTGTCCACACTGTCCACCGTCCAAGCGCCAGCGCCGGCGCCGCTCGCAGCTGAACTAGACACTGATGTATGCCACTCATGATGTTCCAATACTGGATGAATGGATCAACCTTGATGTGTCATCTCACGTGCTCTAATTAACTATAGCCTGTTGGGGTTCCAATAGGCAATCAGTGCACAGTGCTGTGTGGCAGGGTCCTACACGCGACACCGACCACCGACCTTCCTTATACTTGTACTGACTATAAATGCGTTCTTCTTCTCATCATATTTAACAACAGTTAATTCATTAAAATAGACTACCAGCGACACAACGATCCCGAACAGTAAACATGTTTGTTTGTCTAATATGAATGTAACATAAACAAGAGTCGTACGATTATAAATAATTATGTCAGTTTACCTTAGTCGGGCAAAAGGGCTTTCGACACATGCTCGGAAGGGCAACACAAATAAACAGCAGGCTTACGAGGCAACGCATGCACAGCCGTTACCGCACATGTTTTTTTTTACTGCTAGTAGATGGAACAAGCAGATGGCTCACCTGATGTTAAGTGGTAACCATCACCTATAACAAAGCATTGCCTCGTAAGTCACGCACGATAGGAACGTGCCCTACGATGCACTGCTGATCCATCAACTTGAGGCATACAGATATTAAACCTCATGTGCCTGTAATTACACCGGCAACTACACTCTTCAAACCGAAACACAGCAACGAACGCTGCTTGGCGGCAGAAAAAGGCGTGGTGGTGGTACTTCCCCGGACGAGCCCTTCACAAAGAGCTCTACTAGGTACTTGTAGGAGATGTTGGTACGCCGCCCCATGCCATACTCGTATTCAATAAGTCGCGGGAGCCCGGCCCGGGAATCATTTCTGATTTGTTGATTGTGTACCTGTTAGGTCTTATACTCTAGGCTAGAATATCCCTTGTTCCTTAGATAAAACAAAAAAGGCATTTACTCAAAAGCCATTATGTTCAATAAGTCCGTTCAATGTTTTGTACATTGGTACAATACCTATATTTTAACCAAAAGCATCATCATCATCATCATCATCATCCACAGTCCGACTTCACCCACTGCTGGGTATAGGCCTCTCTTTGTATTCGCCAAAAAAGCATCATAGATTCCGTTAATAGGTAGCGAAACTGCAAATTGCCGAAGAGGCGCGACAAAAACTTGACCTTGCTTGCGAAGGCAGCCTCCGATCCAGATCGAAGACACTCTTGTGTACCGCCTTCCGTACGCTTTCTTGAATACCTTCTACAATACTTTTAAAAAAAATACTTTTTTATTAAAAACTTATTCAACCTATTTTTATATAAAACTAGCAGCGAAACCCGGCGTTGCTCGGGTTATAATACATCGCATGTACTGACGAAAAGTCACTGGATTTCGGTTTATATGTATATCGTCAAATATCGAAATTTCTGGTACCAAAACACTCTAGAATATTCAAATAGTTCGGTCGCTTTCGTTTCTCGGAATTACTTGAATTTGTTTAATTACTGTTCACTCGAACTTTGAATGATCTTCAAGTTCCTTCAAGTTAACAATAGAAACTATTTTAGAATTTTCTAGATCATTTCAGAAATTTTTAAAATTTTCTAGATAATTTCAGAAATTTTTAGAATTTTCTAGATCATTTCAGAAACTTTCTACAACATTCTAGTTCGATTACAACAATTGCAACCATTTTAGAATTTTCTAGATCATTTCAGAAATTTTTAGAATTTTCTAGACCATTTCGGATCAATTTTATCGATTTTAACAGTTGCAGATCTTTGGAACTTTCTAGATCTTTCCAGAAGCTTTCTAAAACATTCTAGATCGATTACAACAATTGAAACTATTTTAGTATTTTCTAGATCATTTCAGAATTTTTAGATTTTCATGATCATTCCAGAAGTTTTCTGAAATATTCTAGATCGATTACAATAATTGCACGGCTTTTTGGAACTTTCTAGATCATTCCAGAAAGCTTTAGAACTTTCTAGATTGATTTCATCAGTTGCACACATTCTGGAACATTCTAGATCATTCCCGAGATTCCCGAGATTTTAAGAATTTTATAGTAGTTTTCTGTCCTTCTCTAACATGTATAGTTAGAGAAGGACAGGTATATATTATTCCATATTTTCGCCACCCACAACCACCCTCTTCCACCCACCCCGACCAAACTCCCTTATGCACACCAGGAGACCAAGGGGTATTTGCCATCCCAACGGGAAGTTGATCGAAGTTGCGGATCATAGAGAAAACCGTGGACACACGTACGAACATTAGCATTTTATATAATACTAGAGGCTTCCCGCGGCTTCGCACGCGCTGAGTGATGCCGTGATTGAGCCACAAACATCCAAACATCGTAACTTTCGCATTGATTTGTATAAGTATAAGAGATACCAAGAGACGTACACTACCTATATTAGGTAGGTAGGTATAGGTACTGAGTTTAGCACAAACATGACAAATACAACAAAGACAACCTTATACGGAAAATATGTACTTATTTGTTCCTAGTTCCTAACCCAAAAAACAAACGAAACAGCTTCACGACTTTGATCCCCAGGCACGGTAGATACCCTCAGATCTCTTCGTACCAACTCAAGATTCCCGTGTATAAAATGTCCCTTGCAAACATTGACGCCTCGTTGTATCCTTTTTACTCGAGCGCAACGAAGAAGGGTAACGTTTTAGGGGTTGTTTTCGAAAATCAAGCTGTCTTTTTGTTTGTTTGAAGTTATTACACTACGCGTTAAAAATCTTCCATACAAACCTTGAAAGAGGTAGTTTTAAAATATTAAAAACGTGATTTTAAATTATTTATTGAGGAGTACTATATTTACTTCAAGTTTGAAATCAATCGCACTATGCGTAAAAAATCTCCCATACTATCTTTTACAGTCATTTGCACCCTTTGCAGGGGTAGTTATCAAAAGTTAAAAGCGTCATTCTTAATTATTTATTTCTTAGTATATTTACCTCAAGTTTTAAGTCAATCGCACCACGCATTAAAAAACTCCCATACAAACTTTGACATCTCTTTGCACACTTAATAAGGGTAGTTTTAAAAAACTAAAAATGCCTTTCCTATTTTTTTGCTTTGAAGTATATCTACTCCAAGTTTCAAGTTTGTAGGTTCAAGGAATACTATTTTTCATACAAACGTTTTTATCCCTTTTTACACCCTTAAGGGTTGAATTTCCAAAAATCCCTTCTTAGTACACCTCTACGCCATAAGACCTACGTACTCCTCAAATTTCAAGTCTCTAGGACCAGCGGTTTAGGCTGTGCGTTGTCTATATGTCAGTCAGTCAGTCAGTCAGTCAGTCAGTCAGTCAGTCAGTCAGTCAGGACTTTGATTCTTATAGTATTAGAGAAGAGATACTAGCAGCGAAACCCGGCGTTGCTCGGGTTAAAATACATCGCATGTACTGACGAAAAGTCATTACAACAATTGAAACTATTTTAGAATTTTCTAGATCATTCCAGAAAGCTTTAGAACTTTCTAGATAGATTTCATCAGTTGCACACATTCTGGAACATTCTAGATCATTCCCGAGATTTTAAGAATTTTACAGAAGTGTTCTGTCCTTCTCTAACATGTATAGTTAGAGAAGGACAGATATATATTATTCCACATTTTCGCCACCCACAACTACCCTCTTCCACCCACCCCGACCAAACTCCCTTATGCACACCAGGAGACCAAGGGGTATTTGCCATCCCAACGGGAAGTTGATCGAAGTTGCGGATCATAGAGAAAACCGTGGACACACGTACGAACATTAGCATTTTATATAATATATAAGATTAAGATTATTGTAGTAGCATCTATTAGAGAACTAGGTAATTTATTTCTACCTACTATTACTATGCTACGAGTAACTATAGTGCCCTGCTCGTGTTCGCATCTTGGTGCAGGCACTAAATATAAACTAGTGGTTCGCCCCGAACTGAGATCTCGTGATGCGACCCGACGAACGCATTAAAACTTTGAGTAGGTGGTAGTCAGAGGCAGGTCCAAACATTATGTTTGAACTTTTTCTGACTACCGCTTACTAACTTGGTATGGTAACCAAGTTTCACCTCTATAGGCCAGGCCTATTTATTGAAGAATTCCGTTGAACAGACCTTGGCTCCATCATCAGACCTGGTCGTTGTCACCATTTTATGAAAACTGAGTACCCCTTTAATTTATTTCAAGAAAAAAAAATAAGAAAAAGCAAAGGAACTGACCGACCAGTAGAAAAACCTTGATGTCAACGAAACTCTGAGAGATGGGAGCTCTTGGGTCGCTGGTTATCTTAATTTAACTTTTTTGTTGTATCTCAAAAACCGAGCGTCCCAGAAAAAAAGTAAAAATTGTTTTGGAATGTCCAAACAAAGCCCTTTCATATGACATGTAACTTGATTTTTTTATGTAACATTTTTTATTTTTGCTCCCTTAAAAAATCTCCAAAACCCTTCATTCTAGCCATCCACCTGCGCAGGAATTTTGCTGAGTGCCGCTGAGCTCGAGAGACCTTGCCTCGCTCAACTACTGTCTTTCCCCAAACCTAAATATCACTCTTAATGAAAAAGTCTAAAAATAATAAGTTGTGCTTACAGCGGAAGCACGTCCTCTCACTTCAAGTGCACCTCTCTAACATTCGAGGACTGCACTCAAATCTCGATCCGGTCCACCACCATCTCGAGACCAATAAGCCACACTTATTATTCCTCACGGAGACGCAGATTCAGTGCCCCCCTGACACAGCTTAGCTCACATACCCAGGCTATGCACTGGAGCACAATTTTAAACCCAAAGCTGGTATATGTCTGTACGTTCGGGATGACATTTGCTGTCTGCGTCTGCGTGACCTTGAAGAGTCAGATTTTTCTGTTATATGGGTTTTGGTGGATACCGGCTTAGATAAGATCATCTATGCCGGTTTATATCGTAGACACTCTGGAGACTTCGAGACAACCAGGCTATTTAACTATATTAGTGAAGCGGCGGATGTGGCTCAAGAACGGTACCCTGACGCACAACTGGTACTTCTAGGGGACTTTAACGCCCACCACCAACAGTGGCTGTTCCCTTACCAAACTACTGACCATGCTGGAATAGAGGCTCACAAACTTGCCCTATCCCTTAATCTCACGCAGCTGGTTAGTGAAGCAACCAGGGTTCCGGACGTTGAGAGCCATACAGCCAATTGCTTGGACCTTCTGCTGACAAACGAACCGGATCGCCACATGGTATCAGTAATGCCCCCTTTGGGCACTTCAGATCACTGTGTGGTGAGGTCTGTGTCGTCATATTCGCCACCCGATCCCTCTCCTAGAGGATGTAGGCGAATATGGCGATACAAGTCGGCAGACTGGGATGAGATGCGCCATTTCTTCGCGTCTTATCCTTGGCGGCAAACCTGTTTTTCTTCCTGTGATCCGTCAATTTGCGCTGATGCCATTACGGAGGTGATCAAAAGGGCAATGGAGTACTTTATTCCATTCTCTGATGCTTCACCTTCAAACAGTACTCGCCCATGGTTTGGCCCCGCGTGTGAAAGCGCAGAAGCGCAAAAACATGCAGCCTACCATTCATGGGTCGTTGCACGGAATGCTAAAGCTAAAGATACACAGGAAAAGAAAAAAGCCTACAATAAAGCCGCTAAATCCTGCAAAAAGGTGATACGGAAGTCGCGCTTTAGCCGGATTGGCCAATTGGGGGCTAAGCTTGCCACATACCCTGCGGGAAGTAAAGCCTTCTGGTCTTTGGCCAAGTCGGTTGAAGCGAACTTCAGCCGCCCTTCTCTTCCCCCACTACTAAAACCGGATGGATCTCTAGCTCACGCCGCGATTGAGAAAGCAAATCTTTTTGCAACTCAATTCGCTGAAAATTCACGCCTAGACGCCTCGGGCGAAATTCCACCTAGCCTCCCTCGATGCGAAGCGTCAATGCCGGAAATTCGCATCCAGCAAAAGGAAGTGCTGAAAACGCTACGTGGCCTAGATGTGAATAAAGCTAGTGGTCCTGACGGTATTCCAGCTGTAGTATTAAAAACCTGCGCACCTGAGTTGTCTCCGATTCTGACTAGACTATTTCGGTTATCCCTTGTAACTGGTGTAGTTCCTAAATCTTGGAAGCTTGCCAATGTGCAACCTGTGCCCAAGAAAGGTAGTCGCGCCGACCCGTCAAATTACCGCCCTATTTCGGTCACCTCCATACTATGTAAATGTATGGAGCGTGTACTGAACGGAAAGCTCCTCGCATACCTAGAAGATAATGAACTCCTCAGTGACCGCCAATACGGTTTTCGTAAAAACCGGTCTACTGGGGATCTTCTTGTGTATGCCACTCACATTTGGAGCGAAGCCATTGAGAAATATGGTGAAGCACTAGCGGTTTCACTTGACATCTCGAAGGCTTTTGACAGGGTTTGGCATGCGAGCCTTATTGGCAAGCTTCCGGCATTCGGACTCTCAGTACAATTCTGTACATGGCTTGCCGACTTTCTGAGGGAACGATCCATTCGAGTGGTCATTGATGGCTGCTCGTCTGATCTATTGGCTATTAATGCCGGTGTACCTCAGGGGTCGGTGCTATCTGCCACGCTGTTTCTGCTGCATATTAACGATCTGCTCATGCCCGGTATCGTTGGGTATGCAGACGACAGCACAGTTGTGGAAAGATACGTATCAAATGCCCAAGCCAGACAGAATGTGGTTATTCAGGAGAGAGACGAAATGCTGCATCGCTTGAATTTGAAACTGAAGGCAGTGTCCGACTGGGGCAATGCTAATTTAGTCAAATTCAACGCGTCTAAAACGCAAGCATGTCTTTTTTCTGCCAAGAAAAGTCCGTTTCTCCAGGTTCCTGTTTTCCGAGATGTACCTATAGCAATACAAGATCGCCTAGAACTCCTTGGCACTACACTAAGACCTGCTCTCAATTTTGGCACGTACATTGAGTCTAGGGCAAAAACTGCTTCCATGAAGCTGGGCATCCTAAATAGGGTAAGGCGGTACTTCACACCTGGACAGCTTCTCAATCTTTACAAAGCTCAAGTCCGGTCTGGTATGGAGTACTGCTGTCACCTATGGGATGGCTCGGCCAAACACCAGCTTGCTGCCTTGGACTCGATAGAACGCAGAGCTCTCAGGATGGTAGGTGAGCAACACATGGCGGAGACTAAAGTCCAGAGTCTCGAACACCGTCGCAAAGTTGCTTGCCTATCGATCTTCTATAGGTTACATTTCGGGGAATGTGCCCAGGAACTTCACGATATTATACCGCCATCACCATTCCACCACAGGACTAGTAGACGCACGGCCGGGTATCATCCATATCTGGTTAGCATACCACCTATTCGCACTAAGCGTTTTGCTTCTAGCTACATTATGCGAACTGCTAAGGAGTGGAACTCATTACCGTCGTCTGTTTTTCCTGACCACTACAATCTAAATCTCTTCAAGGCTAGAGTGAATAGGTGTCTTCTAGACCGTTCTGCTCCAACGTCGACTACATCGTCGCTTACCATCAGGTGAGATTGTAGTCAAAGGACGGTTTATTCATTATAAAAAAAAATAAAAAAAAAAAAAAATCGATTTTACTCATATACTTACCAGTAAATTTCTCAAGTACAAGCTATCGACTTATCAAATTTCATGCAGATCGGATCAACGGTTCTAAAGTTATGGCCAGACAAACATACATACATACATACATACATATATACATAGGTACATACATAAAATGCCAAATCGCCCAAGTTGAAACTAAGACCTTCGTTCGCTTCGCTCACTCGATCAATAAGTAGGTACATACATACAAGTACTAGTTTACTTGTCATCTGATTCTGCATTTATAGACAATGCTAGTTGTTTGATACGATTACTGTCACCTCATTAGGTACAATCACTGCACTGCCGTGCACTGCTCGCATTTCTCGGCGAACGGGATGTGCTTTTCTATTGACCTATTAAGATTGCATTCGTAATGTACCTACCTAAGCACTTTATTTTGTTTAGTACAATTTACTGCCAATAAACAATCTGCATGTTTCTAGTGTTCTCATTATTAATGTCCCTTTAAATCTTACGTTGGTCATATCTATTATACATTCGGGGTAAATACCTAGCCCGAATGTATAATAGATATCTACCTACCTCAGACAAAATAAAATTTTTTATTTTGTCTGAGCTAGCTACCTAATGTTGAATGTGTTCCTACCCAAGTTTGTCAGTGTTTAATGTACCTACATATGTATATGTGATGATGATGATGATGATGCTTTCATCATCATCTGATTCAAGGTACGGTTGGGTATTAGGTACGTTACGTTGTCATTCGGGAGATTACAAGATAACATGATATTATAAAATTCGTTGAAAACTCCGATCTTAAGTAATAGTGATATGTTCTGTGACGCGACGTGAAGGTCGTCGGACCCGCCTCGGCCTCAGGTTATGCAATGCAAGATCAACAAAGAGACGAATGAGACAATAAGCTTACTGGTGCGAATCTGATAGATGTTCAGTTATCCCGAGTTCCTAGCATTCAGCAGCTAGGGCAGCACCAGCGCGATTTAGTCCACGTACCTATGTATAGCTCTAGATACTGTTATGTGTGTAATCAATCCAAGTCCGATAAAGTGCTTTCAAAGCTACTGACTTCATTTGCATTGATTTCATTCAAAATACCACCAGTAAATTGAGTATAGTATGAGTGATGTTGACTCTCCTGAAGACTTGCGAGGCGTTCTTCCGGCCGGCAGCGATGGGAGCAAGTGATGAGACCTCCGTGTTTTCGGCGCGTGTCTTGACGCCGTTCGTGCACTATATTGGTTGGTAGAGCATTAGAGCACGAGTGTTGGTTCAGCCAGACAGCGGCTGAACAGGGAATTCTTTGGTAATGAATAGTACGCATTATACATATAATATTATATTCACTACTCCATTTATTTTGATATAGGTACTGTCGACTACGGTGTTCACATTATATAATTTAATAATGTTTTTTATCCGTGAAAACCTATAATTGGCTCTCTCGTTTCTATATCATGTATGTTATTTAAGTTATAATAAGCTGTTGGTTTTCCAATAAATAAATAAATAAATAAATAAATAAATATATGAGATACACATTACGGGCGTATACGAAAATACGCCCAATCTGTAACAGTAACGACAGAACGAATCTTGTGAATTTTTTATTACGAATTTTTCAATATTATTGGATCCTCCCACGGAACAGAAAAATTTCTGTGGATCCTCCTAATGTTTATTTATTTATTTATTAAAATATAATTGGCTGCACGCCAATTACATTATGTTGACGATGATACTCTGTAGGTACATACACCATTCATTCATCACGTATTGTCATTGTTTCAGATGAGCGCGAGGATGTTCAGAAGAAAACGTTCGCCAAATGGATAAACTCTCAACTGGTGAAGGTAAGTGCGAGATTTCGCCAAAACCAGGTTCGCGTCAAGTAATGAAAATGTATTAGGTAACCATTCAGTAAACGTAGTCCGCTAATCAGTAATCAATCAGCCGATGCCGCCGACGCGTGACTGGCGTCGCGTCGCTGACCGAATCAGAGTAAGTTGCTCACCACTTGCCTCGCTATTGCCTCGCCCGTCCCGCCACGCCAGCCCCCACGCCAGCCGGCCAGTCCGTCTGCGCTACACTCACGCTCCAACTAAATGGACCAATTTACATGGTCTATTTAGACCAAGATTATGAGCGATCGCGGATCAATTGAGGGCAACGGCCGACGAACTTTCATGGCGTCTTCAATTATATACCTACTAGAGTAGACCATTACTAAATGTACGTAGGCACGATTAGATATGGAACCTGTAAGTCCAAGTTAGCGTGAAAGTTGAAACGCGTCATCCATATAAGTTGTCGATTATGTACCTAGTATTGCATGCTCATGATATTTACAGAATGACAAGCCGCTAGTGGAAGACCTGTTCCTCGATCTTCGAGATGGAGAGGTCTTGCTCTCTCTGCTCGAGATCCTCACTTCACAGCAATACGTAAGCATCCTTTACGTATACATTTATTGTTACTACGAATAAATAAATTACTAAACTTATACTGCCAGAAATAGATAGCAGCCTTAGAATACCTTATTGCGTAATATTCCGACACGGATGTTTGTCATAGGCGAGGCTCGAATTCACAACCTACATCGCAGAAACAGATCTGTTACATTACAGCAGGGTAGCTGCCGCCCGCGCTTCTCGGCACTCGGTACTAAGAAATCTGAAAAAAAATCACGTCCTGGACATCTTAGTCACGATGCCGTTTCTGTTTTTCTATAGGAGGAGCAGATCCGCGGCTCTCGATTCTTTTGAAATATTTAAAATATAAACCCTCAGAGCGAAGAGTACGTATCGACGTAGGTAGCGTGTAGTATCCGTGCGGTTGTGGTGTTGCAGAAGCGCGAGCGCGGGCGCATGCGCGTTCACCACATCAACAACGTGAACACGGCTCTGCGCGCGCTCGGCGCGAAGAGTACGTATCGACGTAGGTAGCGTGTAGTATCCGTGCGGTTGTGGTGTTGCAGAAGCGCGAGCGCGGGCGCATGCGCGTGCACCACATCAACAACGTGAACACGGCTCTGCGCGCGCTCGGCGCGAAGAGTACGTATCGACGTAGGTAGCGTGTAGTATCCGTGCGGTTGTGGTGTTGCAGAAGCGCGAGCGCGGGCGCATGCGCGTGCACCACATCAACAACGTGAACACGGGTCTGCGCGCGCTCGGCGCGAAGAGTACGTATCGACGTAGGTAGCGTGTAGTATCCGTGCGGTTGTGGTGTTGCAGAAGCGCGAGCGCGGGCGCATGCGCGTGCACCACATCAACAACGTGAACACGGCTCTGCGCGCGCTCGGCGCGAAGAGTACGTATCGACGTAGGTAGCGTGTAGTATCCGTGCGGTTGTGGTGTTGCAGAAGCGCGAGCGCGGGCGCATGCGCGTGCACCACATCAACAACGTGAACACGGCTCTGCGCGCGCTCGGCGCGAAGAGTACGTATCGACGTAGGTAGCGTGTAGTATCCGTGCGGTTGTGGTGTTGCAGAAGCGCGAGCGCGGGCGCATGCGCGTGCACCACATCAACAACGTGAACACGGCTCTGCGCGCGCTCGGCGCGAAGAGTACGTATCGACGTAGGTAGCGTGTAGTATCCGTGCGGTTGTGGTGTTGCAGAAGCGCGAGCGCGGGCGCATGCGCGTGCACCACATCAACAACGTGAACACGGCTCTGCGCGCGCTCGGCGCGAAGAGTACGTATCGACGTAGGTAGCGTGTAGTATCCGTGCGGTTGTGGTGTTGCAGAAGCGCGAGCGCGGGCGCATGCGCGTGCACCACATCAACAACGTGAACACGGCTCTGCGCGCGCTCGGCGCGAAGAGTACGTATCGACGTAGGTAGCGTGTAGTATCCGTGCGGTTGTGGTGTTGCAGAAGCGCGAGCGCGGGCGCATGCGCGTGCACCACATCAACAACGTGAACACGGCTCTGCGCGCGCTCGGCGCGAAGAGTACGTATCGACGTAGGTAGCGTGTAGTATCCGTGCGGTTGTGGTGTTGCAGAAGCGCGAGCGCGGGCGCATGCGCGTGCACCACATCAACAACGTGAACACGGCTCTGCGCGCGCTCGGCGCGAAGAGTACGTATCGACGTAGGTAGCGTGTAGTATCCGTGCGGTTGTGGTGTTGCAGAAGCGCGAGCGCGGGCGCATGCGCGTGCACCACATCAACAACGTGAACACGGCTCTGCGCGCGCTCGGCGCGAAGAGTACGTATCGACGTAGGTAGCGTGTAGTATCCGTGCGGTTGTGGTGTTGCAGAAGCGCGAGCGCGGGCGCATGCGCGTGCACCACATCAACAACGTGAACACGGCTCTGCGCGCGCTCGGCGCCAGCGGCGTCAAGCTCGTCAACATCAGCAGCAGCGACATCGTCGACGCCAACCCCAAGCTCGTGCTCGGTAACCAGTTCACCACCCGCGGCCCGTCCGCCGGACTCCGCTAGCGGACCGACCGACCGACACTAACCGACGATCGTTCCTGCAGGCCTCGTGTGGAGCATCATCCTGCACTGGCAGGTGCACTACCACCTGAAGGAGCTGATGACGGAGCTGCATCAGACGAACCTCGAGAAGACGTTGCTCGCGTGGTGCCGCACTCACACCCAGGTACGGGACGGTTCCTCCGGAACGAGTCTGTCGTGCGTCCGATGTAGGTGTGAGATTGAGCGCGTGCGCGGTTGCAGAACTACTCCGGCGTGGAGGTGTGCAACTTCACGACGTCGTGGAGCTCGGGGCTGGCGCTGAACGCGCTGCTGCACCGCTGGCGGCCCGCGCTGTTCGACTACGCGGGCGTGCTGGCGCGCGCGCCGGCCGCGCGCCTCGAGCACGCCTTCGCGCTGGCGCACGATCACCTCGGCATCCCGCGCCTGCTGGACCCGGAAGGTAACGGTGCACTGCTATCCGACCTTTCGTTTCTCGTTATCTTGTCGTCTCGTTGAATCTCATCACGTTATCGATCGACCACCGAAAAGATCGTGCGCTACCGGTCTTCATCGAAGGGCTGAACGTTCATTCCGCTCGATCAATTCGATGATACGTTGCAGACGTGAACACCCCGAACCCCGACAAGAAGTCCATAATGATGTACCTGATGTGCCTGTTCCAATCCCTCCCGCACTCGTCGGAGGACGTCGCCGAGCTGGACAGCCTGCCCTCCGAGCCGAGCACGCCGCGAGCCGACGCGCCCGCCGAGGTGACCTTTACCTTTTTCTATATGCCTACGCCTCACTAAACTTCAATATTGTATTACTTTGTAAAAGGATCATACAAAAGAATCGATTGATCGATCGAACGTTTCAAAGTGATCCTTGTGATTTTATCGAATATATAACCTTTTGACTTTTGACCGCCGTCGACCGACCTATTCTAAGCTCGATTTCGTTTATGAGTTTTCTGAAATGGCATGCGTTCGGTCCGGGTTCGCAGAGAGCGGCGTCGCGTCCCGTGTCGACGGCCACCACCGGCTCGGGCTCGGGCTCGGGCGAGCTCGGCGGCTACTACGGCGCCTTCGAGGAGGTGCTCGCGTGGCTGCTGGAGGCGGAGGAGCGGCTCGCCGGCGCCGCGCTGCCGCCGTCCACGGACCTCGCCGCGCTCAAGGACCGCTTCCACGGACACGAGGTCGGCGCTCACTCTTCGTTTCCGTCGCCGCTTCCTTTCCGATTCGTCGGGCCCGTGCCCGATGAATTCCTCCGGATATCCTGATCTCGTTCTCGTCGAATATTTCAGAAATTCCTGTTGGAGCTGTCCGAGCACCAGGGTCGCGTCGGCACCGTGCTCGAGCAGGGCACGCGGCTCATCCTGGAGGCGGGGCTGTCGCGCGAGGAGGCGGCCGAAGTGCGCCTGCAGGTGCGGCTGCTGAACCAGCGCTGGGAGGCGCTGCGCCGCCGCAGCATGGACACGCAGGCCGACATCCACTCGCGGCTCATGCACCAGCAGCTGCACCAGCTGGACCTCTTCCGGTGAGCGACGACCGCCCGCGCCGATAACATCCGGGACCGCTCGCGTCGCACATCTCATCCGCCGCTCGTCCGCGATCCGCAGGCAATGGCTGACCGAGACGGAGGACCGCATGTCCCGGCTCGGCGCGCGCGCCGCGCCGGAGGACGTGCGCGCGCTGCACGCCGCGCTGCGCGACCACCAGCCCGTCGTGGACGCGCTCGCCGACTGCGTGATCGTCGTCGACGAGCACGACACCAGTGAGTGCGCGCCCCGCCGCGCGCCCGGTGCGCCGCGACCCGCGCTCACCCCTCGCCCCTCGCGTTGCAGGCGTCACCGAGATCGAGGACCAGCTGCGCGCGCTCAGCGAGCGCTGGGCGCACGCCTGCCAGTGGACGGCGCAGGCGCTGCAGCGCGCCTCCGCCGGCGCCGACGCGCGCACCCACCTGCGCGACCTGCGCGCCCACTGCGACGCCGCCGAGGACGCGCTCAAGCAGGTCCGTGCCCGCGCCCGCGCCCGCGCCCCCCCCGGGAGGCGGCTCGCGGAGCTTCACCGTCGGGTTCCGTTGCAGATGGAGGCGGAGCCGGTGCGCGAGGTGGGGCCGGTGCTGGGCCGCGTGCGCGAGCTGCAGCGCCTGCAGCGCACCCTCGGCGCCGCGCAGCGAGCCGCCGCGCGCCTGCTGCGGGACGCGGGGCACGCGGGGGACGTGGAGGACGACGTGCACGAGCAGGCGGAGGCCCTGCACGACCGGCTGGACGCGATGAACATGATCCTGCACGTGCAGGCGGACAGGGTGAGGACCGCCCGCTTAGGAAAAATCGACGATTCGCCCGGATGGACGGATCGATGCCCAAAAATTGTCCCGGCCGTAATTTCGAGGCACGTTCGATATCCTAACGCACCGACGTGATATTTCCAGATCAAGGAGCTCGGCTTCGAGTTCGAGTTCGAGCCGAGCGAGTCGTCGGAGGGGGAGCCGAGCGCCGCCCCCGCCGCGGCCCTCGCGCCCCCCTCCCCGCAGGCCGAGCGCGCCAAGAAGCCGAGGCTGGAGGGGTCCGGAGCCGACTTCCAGCTGGGATACAAGGCGTTCGAGGACTGGGCGCACGACGCGGAGATATCCTTGGACGACGTGAGCGTCGTTCCTCAGATCGTCGTTTCGCTCGGGCGGCAAGGCCGACGATGGACCCGCACACGGCACGGACGTCCGGCTCACGGGAGGCTATGTTCCAGTGCGGGAAGCGGCTGGCGGCGGCGGCGCCGGAGCGCGGCGACGCGGCGGCGGCGGAGGCGCAGGCGCAGCTGGCGCGCGTGACGGCGGCGCTGGCGGCGCAGCGGGCCGACTTCGCCAACGTGGAGGAGATCCAGCGCCGCCTGGCGGGCGACGCCGCGCTGCACGGTACCGCGCTCGCGCTCCAAGGGGGGCTGCTTGCCAACGGCGAGCCTGAACGCGACGGTCGGACGGATCGCGATTACATTTTGACGTTTGAGGCGTTAATGTATCCTAGCGATATTCGACCTTATTTTGTTGCAGCTAGGATCCGATCGGTTATGCGACCGACGTCAGATTCGTTCGTGACTATAGTCGTATTTTTAATTAGACGAAGCCAACCGATTGTAGCTGATGTCACTTTGTAAAATAATGTTGCCATATTTAAAGTAATAGTGATGCGTTCAGTTAAATGAACGATGATTGTGAATAGTTAATCATTTCAAACTATGAAAGAATATTATTTCTATTTTACAATAAAATTGTATAAAAGTGCTCTGATATAAGTTACTAGTGGTATGTAACTACGATCAGTTTTTTGACGGCTTATTACAAACACCGATCAACGCCGCGCACGTCGGTCGCCATTTTGTTTGTAATTCGGCTTCTAACCTCTGCTGGTCTGATAGCACGAATGTTGTTATTGTTTAGTTATTGTTTTTGTTAAATTTTTCTTATACGTTGTGTAATTTTTGTGTTTATTTGTTGCTCTATTTTTCCGTACAAACGCGTTAAGCGTTACCGATAAACTTATGATACAAAACGTCCACAAACACGTATTTGAGGAGAAAGCTGCTTCACTATTACCTATTGAGGCTCCCGAAAAAAAGAATGTGTTTCGAAAACAGCTGACATTTGACCTCAGTTTACAGTGTGTTAAAAGAATACAAAGAAAATGAACGATTAAATCTTCCGAGAAACGTTGTTCACTTTGTCACAACACTATTTTTATTTCATCAAAAACTGACAACACGGTAAACGTCTATTGACTTCGTCTAATTAAAAATACGACTATACGTCGCATAACGAATGTAAAGTAAACTCTCCACTGAGAATAGACGCACTCGTTAGCGCTTAATGCATCCGACGCCATCGCGAGGAAGGTCCGGGTGACGGGTGGGCGTCGGCGGTGATGGATGATTATGTTCATAATTTAATCGTAAATAAAGAGACCGAATGAATGTTGCACGCCTTCCTCCGGACCCGCAGTGCTCCTCCATCGCGTTGCCTGCTCGCGTCGCACTGGCATAGCGCGACCGCTGCGCGGGTAAGTAAACGTACCGGCGACGTTCCGTCCTGCGATGGATCATTCGTGGTCGCGACCCGAGCATCGAACCATCAAAAATGTAGCATATCAATACGGCCGACCGAGTCACGGCTTAGGTGCTATCGTTATCTACTATGATATTTTTACAAAATTACGTAATAATCGAAGCGCTCATTCGGAAAATATGTAAGCGCAATCGGGTCACAAGGGAGGCACAGAGAGGATAGCTCACGATCCGACGCTCCGGCCGTCCGTCTACCTATTTATCTAGAGAGAAACAAACAAGCAGGTGCGGTAGGGTCCTCGGCGCCTGCGGAGCGTGACTGGCGGGCGTGTTGCATTGCAGCGGAGGCGTCACAGCACGCCGCCGGCATCGCGGCGCTGCGCGCGCGCTGGGCGCGATTGGAGCGCGCGCTGGAGGCGGCGCAGGCCGGCGTGCAGCGCGCGCAGCTGCTGCACGCGCTGCACGCGCACCGCGCCGCGCTGCACGACGCGCGCCGCTGGGCCGACGCGCTGGCGCCGCCGCACTCCAACAACCAGCTGATCCACCTCCGGAACAAGATCCGAGCCGTCAACCAACTCGACGCGCAACTCAAGGTCGGTCCGCGCGAGCGCCCGCCGGGACGGACCGACTGCCGGGTATCGTGCTCGTGCGCGCTCGGTCCGCATCCGTTCCGGGTCGCTCCCTCTCGTGATAATAATGAACCGGTGGTTCGCCCCGAACTGAGATCTCGTGATGCGACCTTATTATATTTGATCGAGTGAGCGAAGCGAACGAAGATCTTTAGTTTCAACTTGGGCGATTTGGCATTTTATGTATGTATGTATGTATGTTTGTCTGTCCATAACTTTCGAACCGTTGATCCGATCTGCATGAAATTTGATAAGTCGATAGCTCGTCCTTGAGAAATTTACTGGTAAGTATATGAGTAAATTTGTCAAGTACAAGCTATCGACTTACCAAATTTCATGCGGATCGGATCGACGGTTCTAAAGTTATGGCCGGACAAACATACATGTGATGTCGATCTTTCCGAACGAGCTCCCTCGATCGAAAACTAAACGTTTTTCATCCGATCGGTGCGATCTCGGCGTTCATAGGAAACGATCGATCGCAACCTCGCCTCGTCCGCAGGAGCTGAACGCCCGAACGATAATTATACTGACGAAGCCGATCTCGAACTCCGACAAGGAGGAGATCGAAGCGGACACGAAGCGAACGAACGACGCGCACTCGGAGCTGGTCCGGCTGCTGGCGGCGCGCGAGGCGGACGTGAAGCGCGCGCTCGGCAAGGAGCCGCCGGACCAGGACTACCGGCGGCTGCAGGAGCGCGTGCGCGCGCTGGAGGCGCGCGTGCTGGCCGAGCACGGCGTGCTGGCCGGCCGCGAGCCCGGCGCGCGCGCGCTGGAGCGCCTGCGCGCGCTGCGGGCCGAGCTGCGCGCGCTGCAGGCGCCGCACGACGCCGCGGTGGCGGAGCGCCGCGCGCGCGCCCGCGCCGGCAGCCTGCAGGAGCTGGACTTCAAGAGCAGCCTCGAGAGCCTCGTCACCAGGTTCGGGGACTCGAAGGCGATCCTCGACCGGAAGATCGCGAAGCTGGAGAAAGGTTAGTGACCATATCCCATAGTGATCATATACCGATTCGTATCCGGTCGTGTATCGTTACATGGGTTTCGAAGAATAGTCTGTTTAAATTATTTCGTGTTCTACAGGTCTCGAGTTGCTCGATCGGGTGGAGTCTGACTCGCGTGACGTGACGCTATGGCTCGAGAAGGTGGACTCGTTCCTCGAAGATAACGGATACGTTCCCGTGGGGGAGGTCGAGCGGCTGGAAGAGTCCCTGGAAGCTAGCAATGTGAGCTCCTAGCTATATTACTTTATGGATAAGATTGCTAGTTGTGACACATTTTACTTTAAGTTCATCTGCACTGTTTTAGCAAAACGCGCGGTCTACCTTTGAATTTATATTTCTAGAGTTGCTAGCGCATATTTTTTTTCAGAAATTCGAAGATGAGAAAGATTCCTACAGATCGAAGTTGGACAACATAGTGACCGCGAGGGAGGCGCTACTCGAGGACTGCGAGTCCTCGCTCTGCAAGACGATACATTCCACTACGAAAGAGTTAGAGAAGCGCTACGACGCCACCACGCAGAAGGCATTCAAACTCAACGAGGAGTTGCGACGAGCGCTCGAGAAGACGGAGGGAGTGTTCCGTCAGATAGACGAGGTACGTACTAGTGAAATCGAGAGATGCGATCTAGCTCATATCCAATCTCGCTTGAGCTACAGAGTCGTCGCAACTCTCCACACAAACATGAGGAAGGTAACGTTAAAGTAATTCGAGCTACGTACGTGTGCAGGTGTCCGCGTGGCTGGTGGCCATCGAGGAGCAGATCCCGAAGGAGTCGGAGTGCAACATCTCCGAGTCGGCCGAGCTCTACCGCACCAAGCTCAAGTTCCAGGCGCTCAAGGACAAGTGCGACGACAAGACGCAGGAGTTCAGGAACCTCAACGAAGCCAGTTCGTACTCCCGTCACTCCTAGTCATAAATTCTTAATAATAATTCGTCGATCTATATCTTACCTCAATTATTGACGCTCGCATAACGATCCGATTCATAGTATTCAGTTAGACACAGCATGTGCGTGTGCATGTGCGCATGCGGCGTAGTGCAGGGTGCGTGTGCGCACATGCGGCGTAGTGCAGGGTGCGTGTGCGCAGGTAACGACATCCTGGTGGGCGCGCAGGGCCCGGCGCCGGCCGCGCTGGCGCGCCGCGTCACGCAGCTCAACGCGCGCTGGACCGCCGTCATGCACGGCGTCTACGAGAGATACAAGTACGCAACACCATCCTATCGCTTCGTAATGTGCACCGTTCCTGAACCGTTGCGTGATGCGATAACATCCCATAAAAATTAAGTTTAGCTGACTTTTTGGATATATCCCGAGCTTCGACCGTGCTTTGACGGTGGACGTCCGACTCGATTTGAAGTCGTGGACTATGTGACGGTGTACCTCGAGGAGTCGTTAAGGGTTCCGTTCTTTAAGTTCGATACCTTGTTGCTACCTGCCGGGCTTCGAGAGACTTCGTAGCGCCGCACGGTGTGTGATTTCACCTCAGTTTCGGACGTCCTCGTTTTATGTGTTTTTAAAAGAGATACTATTCAAACGAAACCCCGAATAATACTCTCGTGGCTTTGTCTATCATAGTTTTAGAGAAAATTTGAAAATCGAGAAAAATCCATAAAAACCATAGAAACTTATCTCCTGATTATCTCCCTTCCTGTTAATGTTTTTTGATAGTATTTTTTTTGATAGAAAACCACTAGAAGCATAAATAAATCCATATAATATAAACCAAAATAATAATAATCAGGCTTTCCTAAGTGACAATTAAATTTTTTCTCTGTATTCGTAAAAAAAATATCTGGTAAATCTGTACATATTATCGGACATATACACTGTGCGGCGTGTTGACCCCGTATCCCGCAGAGTGCTGGCGGAGGCGTGGCACGAGTCGGGCGAGCTGCGCGCGTGGCTGGCGCAGGAGGCGGCCTGGCTGGACGGGCTGCAGCGCCGCCTGCGCCGGGACCCCGCCGCGCCCGCCGACGCGGAGGAGCTCGCGCACGACCTCTCGGTGAGTGTTGCTGTGCAGTGCACGCTGCGTGCAGTGCACGCTGCGTGCAGTACATGCTGCGCGCGTGGCTGGCGCAGGAGGCGGCCTGGCTGGACGGGCTGCAGCGCCGCCTGCGCCGGGACCCCGCCGCGCCCGCCGACGCGGAGGAGCTCGCGCACGACCTCTCGGTGAGTGTTGCTGTGCAGTGCACGCTGCGTGCAGTGCACGCTGCGTGCAGTACATGCTGCGCGCGTGGCTGGCGCAGGAGGCGGCCTGGCTGGACGGGCTGCAGCGCCGCCTGCGCCGGGACCCCGCCGCGCCCGCCGACGCGGAGGAGCTCGCGCACGACCTCTCGGTGAGTGTTGCTGTGCAGTGCACGCTGCGTGCAGTGCACGCTGCGTGCAGTACATGCTGCGCGCGTGGCTGGCGCAGGAGGCGGCCTGGCTGGACGGGCTGCAGCGCCGCCTGCGCCGGGACCCCGCCGCGCCCGCCGACGCGGAGGAGCTCGCGCACGACCTCTCGGTGAGTGTTGCTGTGCAGTGCACGCTGCGTGCAGTGCACGCTGCGTGCAGTACATGCTGCGCGCGTGGCTGGCGCAGGAGGCGGCCTGGCTGGACGGGCTGCAGCGCCGCCTGCGCCGGGACCCCGCCGCGCCCGCCGACGCGGAGGAGCTCGCGCACGACCTCTCGGTGAGTGTTGCTGTGCAGTGCACGCTGCGTGCAGTGCACGCTGCGTGCAGTACATGCTGCGCGCGTGGCTGGCGCAGGAGGCGGCCTGGCTGGACGGGCTGCAGCGCCGCCTGCGCCGGGACCCCGCCGCGCCCGCCGACGCGGAGGAGCTCGCGCACGACCTCTCGGTGAGTGTTGCTGTGCAGTGCACGCTGCGTGCAGTGCACGCTGCGTGCAGTACATGCTGCGCGCGTGGCTGGCGCAGGAGGCGGCCTGGCTGGACGGGCTGCAGCGCCGCCTGCGCCGGGACCCCGCCGCGCCCGCCGACGCGGAGGAGCTCGCGCACGACCTCTCGGTGAGTGTTGCTGTGCAGTGCACGCTGCGTGCAGTGCACGCTGCGTGCAGTACATGCTGCGCGCGTGGCTGGCGCAGGAGGCGGCCTGGCTGGACGGGCTGCAGCGCCGCCTGCGCCGGGACCCCGCCGCGCCCGCCGACGCGGAGGAGCTCGCGCACGACCTCTCGGTGAGTGTTGCTGTGCAGTGCACGCTGCGTGCAGTGCACGCTGCGTGCAGTACATGCTGCGCGCGTGGCTGGCGCAGGAGGCGGCCTGGCTGGACGGGCTGCAGCGCCGCCTGCGCCGGGACCCCGCCGCGCCCGCCGACGCGGAGGAGCTCGCGCACGACCTCTCGGTGAGTGTTGCTGTGCAGTGCACGCTGCGTGCAGTGCACGCTGCGTGCAGTACATGCTGCGCGCGTGGCTGGCGCAGGAGGCGGCCTGGCTGGACGGGCTGCAGCGCCGCCTGCGCCGGGACCCCGCCGCGCCCGCCGACGCGGAGGAGCTCGCGCACGACCTCTCGGTGAGTGTTGCTGTGCAGTGCACGCTGCGTGTAGTGCACGCTGCGTGTAGTGCACGCTACGTGCAGGGACGGCGCGGTGAACCGTCGCTCGTGTTGCAGGACCTGGAGAACTACATCGGCAACCACAGCGACGCGCGGCTGTCCTGCATCCAGGAGATCGGCCGGCAGCTCGCCGACGCTCACATCATGCCGGCCTGGATCCGCGCCGAGATCCACGCCGTCACGGAGCGCTGGAACACGCTCCGAGCGGAGGTTACCGACCGACTCTCGCTATCTCTCACATCGTCATCCGCCTGCCCTTATCCCGCTTCATGTGGGGTCGGCACGACAGGTTTTTTCTCTCCGCTTCCCTCTATCATCCGTCATCTCGGTCGTCACTCCTTTCTTACCCATGACATCCTTCACACAATCCATCCATCTTTTCTTTGGCTTTCCTCTACTCCTATATCCATCCACATTCATAACTAACACTTTTCGCTACATGATATTCTTCCCTTCGCATTACATGCCCATACCACTCTAATTAGGGCTTCCAGTATAGATGCTGGCTCAGAACCGGTATTACCGGTACTTTCGATGCTGTCCTAATTATCTTACGGCGAATGGATACCCCGATACTAGCGCCACTACATATTTTATTTAATCATTACGTTATACAAAGGAATTATCAAAAACTCGAACCGCGCGTAGACGATTTGTATCGTACAAAACTATTACAGATACATTAAAAAAAGCTTGTGATAGGTATCGTGTACGCGCGGTCCGAATTTTTGACAATTCCTTTGTATAACGTAATGATTAAATAAAATATGTAGTGGCGCTAGTATCGGGGTAGCCATTCGCCATAAGTTAACTAACTGTCTATCCGTAAAATGAAACAAAAAATGTAATACATAAAATAACTTAAGATTATTCGTTTTTTATATGATTTCAAACAATAATATCACTTACACACAACAATCAAAATAGGTGAGATCTAAGCTAAATCGAATAATCATCAAATAAATCAACAACTGGAATGGATAATTAACTTGTATTTTCTAAGGTCTCAGCTAGGTAAGTCCCCATGTTGCTCTCAGTTGAGCAAAAGCGCGTTGAGCTCACAAAATCTTGCGACTGTATTGTCATGCTTGAGGCTGTCTCAAGATTTTTATAGCAGATTAGACAACAGATGAGTTCACCACTGTGGAAAAAGCCTGATAAACCGAACACAAACAAAGCGCAAGCAGTTTAGTCGGCTGGCGAGGAACCCTTTTGCGTCGTTTGTTAGAAGAAATTAAAAAGAAATGCCCAAGATTACTGAAAAAGAAAATCTTGTTTCATCTAGATGGATTGAATCCATGCCTCAAATTCAAGATTGTGGTTTCTACGTTTCCTTTAAAAACAAGTCGGTGGCCAAACTTTTTCATCGAATGAAGAGGTCAAAGAATGTGCAATTGGGTATTTTATTTATATATTTTACTAGTGGCTTCCCGCGGCTTCGCACGCGTTGAAGTGGTGAGCCGTAATTGAGCCACAAACATCCAAACACCGTAACTTTCGCATTGATTTGTATATTATTAGGGTATAAGAGATACCTATAGGCGTACATTACCTATATTAGGTAGGTAGGTAGGTAGGCATAGGTACTGAGTTTAGCACAAACATGACAAATACAACAAAGACAACCTTACACGGAAAATATGTACTTATTGGTTCCTAGTTTCTAACCCAAAAACAAACGAAACGAAACAGTTTCACGACTTTGATCCCCAGGCACGGTAGATACCCTAAGATCTCTTTGTACCAACTCAAGATTCCCGTTTTAGAATGTCCCCTACAAACATTGACGCCTTGTTGTATCCTTTTTACTTGAGCGCAACGAAGGACCGAAAGAAGGGTAACGTTTTAGGGATTGTTTTCGAATATAACTGTCTGTTTGTTATTTATCCAGAGAACACATTTTCTTTTAGTTTGAAGTTAATTACACTACGCTTTAAAAATCTCCCATACAAACCTTGAAACTTTGTCAGTCTTTTGCACCCTATGCAGGGGTGGGTTTAAAATATTTAAAACGTGATTTTAAATTATTTATTGTGGAGTATATTTACTTCAAGTTTGAAATCAATAGCACTATGCGTTAAAAATCTCCCATACTAACTTTTACCAGCCATTTGCACCCTTTGCAGGGGTAATTATCAAAAGTTAAAAGCGTCATTCTTAATTATTTATGTCTTAGTATATTTACCTCAAGTTTTAAATCAATCGCACCACGCGTTAAAAAACTCCCATACAAACTTTGACATCCCTTTGCACACTTATTAAGGGTAGTTTAAAAAAAAAAGTTTTGCCTTTCCTGTTTTTTAGCCTTGGAGTACATTTACTTCAAGTTTCAAGTTTGTAAGTTCAAGGAATACAATTTTTCATACCAACGTTTTCAACCCTTTATACATCCTTAGGGGTTGAATTTCCAAAAATCCCTTCTCAATACACCTCTACTCCATAAGACCTATATACTCTTCAAATTTCAAGTCTCTAGGACCGGCGGTCAAAAACCTTCCATGCAAACTTTTACATCCCTTTGCACACTTATTAAGGGTAGTTCTAAAAAACTAAAAATGCCTTTCCTAGTTTTTGCTTTGGAGTACATGTACTCCAAGTTTCAAGTTTGTAGGTTCAAGGAATACTATTTTTCATGCAAACGTTTTCAACCCTTTTACACCCTTAGGGGTTGAATTTCCAAAAACCTCTTCTTAGTACACCTCTACGCCATAAGACCTATGTACTCTGCAAATTTCAAGTCTCTAGGACCAGCGGTCAAAAAACTCCCATACAGACTTTTACATTCCTTTGCACACTTATTAAGGGTAGTTCTACAAAACTAAAAATGCCTTTCCTATTTTTTGCCTTGGAGTACATGTACTCAAAGTTTCAAGTTTGTAGGTTCAAGGAATACTATTTTTCATGCAAACGTTTTCAACCCTTTTACACCCTTAGGGGTTGAATTTCCAAAAATCCCTTCTTAGTACACCTCTACGCCATAAGACCTATGTACTCTTCAAAATTCAAGTCTCTAGGACCAGCGGTCAAAAAACTCCCATACATACTTTTACATCCCTTAGCACACTTATTAAGGGTAGTTTTAAAAAACTAAAAATGTATTTCCTATTTTTTTGTCTTGAAGTATATGTACTCCAAGTTTCAAGTTTGTAGGTTCAAGGAATACAATTTTTCATACAAACGTTTTCATCCCTTTTTACACCCTTAGGGGTTGAATTTCCAAAAATCCCTTCATAGTACACCTCTACGCCTTAAGACCTATGTACTCTTCAAAATTCAAGTCTCTAGGACCAGCGGTCAAAAAACTCCCATACATACTTTTACATCCCTTAGCACACTTATTAAGGGTAGTTTTAAAAAACTAAAAATGTATTTCCTATTTTTTTGTCTTGAAGTATATGTACTCCAAGTTTCAAGTTTGTAGGTTCAAGGAATACAATTTTTCATACAAACGTTTTCATCCCTTTTTACACCCTTAGGGGTTGAATTTCCAAAAATCCCTTCTTAGTACACCTCTACGCCATAAGACCTATGTACTCCTCAAATTTTAAGTCTCTAGGACCAGCGGTTTAGGCTGTGCGTTGTCTATATGTCAGTCAGTCAGTCAGTCAGTCAGTCAGTCAGTCAGGACTTTGATTCTTATAGTATTAGAGATTTAGGTAGACCAACAGCTTATTACAATTGAAATTCTAAGTAATATAGGTTATCAGAGAAGCCAATTAGCGGTCCTCACTTATGGTTACAGAGTAGATGAGAAGAAAAATGCGCAAACAAACATTTACGGCCTTACTTATAAATGGAAGGAGTATTTTTTTTTTACTGGTGTAGAAGCTTTAACAGCAAAAGAAATGAAATGAGCTAGATAGAGATAACGTCGAAAAATATAAATAAAAGTTATTGGTATTGAACTTTGCTTTCTTGGTTAGGTCGCGAACTTTTCAATCCACCCACTTGCAGACCACAATCAGAACGAGCTAAGATCAATCGAAAAATCATAAAAAAATCAACACAAACTACGTAATCGTAATACTTAAAATTGTTTGGATTTAATTAGAAGGTTGTAAAATGTAGGTTCATAATTCGTTAAAACTCTCATTTCTGTGGCGAGCAAGCGCGAACTTCAATAGACTGAGTAAAGATCTACATTTCGACCTTTTCTGCACGGGCGTTGGTTCAGCCAGACAGCGGCTGAAAAGGGAATTCTTTGGTAATGAATAGAACGCACTTCACAATACTATATTCACTACTCCATCTTTTTTGATATACTGTCGACTACGGCACTTCACAATGTATAATTTAATAATGTTTTTATCCGTGAAAATCTTCAATTGGCTCTCTCGCTTCTATATCATGTATGTTATTTAAGTTATATTAAGCTGTCGGTTTTCCAATAAATAAATAAGACTCAAATTATAATGACGCGTTTTCGCATCGCCGATCGCCATCGCGACACACGAGACGACACTTCGTCGTCTCGGATGGATCGTAATTCTGCATAAGGACCATCGGGGAACTCCGGATAGGTGCTCTCCTTCGGTGATGTGATCGATTTTTGAAAGGGCATCGTTCATCATCTGATGTCGGGTCGCGTCGGTGTGCAGGCGGGCGTGCGCAGCGCGGCGCTGGAGCGCGCGGCGCGCGCGGCCGCGCACTGCGAGGTGGCGCTGGACGCGCTGCAGCAGTGGCTCGCCGGCGTGCAGCGCGCGCTGGACCACGCCGAGCCCGCCCAGCCGCAGCTGCAGGTACGCTCCGCGCCGGCCGGGCCTCTCGTCGCAGGAGGAACGTACACGTCGTACTAGAGCTTCGGGTCGGATGCAGGAGCTGTCGGAGCAGTTCTCGAGCCAGCGCGAGGTGCTGCAGAGCGTGCGGCGGCAGACGGAGACGTACAGCCGCGCCGGCCAGCAGGAGGCGGCCGCGCGCCTCTCGGACCAGCTGCAGCTGCTGCAGGTACGCCGCTGCGTGCGACCGCGACCCCATCTCGTTACGCCTTTGCGGAGGATGTCTCGCGGGGGGTTCTCGGTGGGTTCGAGCCCCACTTCCCACCTCGGCTGGCAGAACATAAAGGGCCATATGGCCGGCGGAGGGTGATATCGATGTCCGCGGGCCTCGCTCGCACACGCTCACGGGCGGCGCGTTTCGCAGAGCCAGTTCTCGAGCCTGGAGGCGCGCGTGGGCGCGCTGCGCGGCGGCGACGTGGCGGCGCGGCTGGCGCGCGCGCTGGCGACGCTGGCGGGCGTGCAGCGCGCCGTGCAGCGCTGCACGCCGCTGGCCGCCGTGGAGCCGGACGCCGTGCGCGCGCAGCTGCGGGCCTGTCTCGTGAGTGCTGCACTATTTTTCGCTCCTCTCGCTCGGAAAGATCGTCCTTGTAGCGTACCGGAGAAAAGATCGAATGGCATTCCTTCCTCTAGGGGGGTTTTTTAAGTTTCGTCGGCGAAATGCGAAAAAGCAAAGGTCTTTATTCATAGTAGAATATTTATAAGTGAAGACTGCCGCATTGCATTGGGGCTGCAGGAAAAGAGGCATTGGCGCGGAATTATTAGAAATTTCCCGAAAATCCCGAATATTTATTTATTTAATTATTTATTGCGCCAAACAAAGTTTGTACAAAAGGAGAGCTTAATGTTAGACAGCATTTAAATCCCTTTTAAAAAGTTCGGATACGTTTTATATTAACATGATACATAATTTTTCACACTAGTTACAGATTTTCACTACGCTTTTTTAATTATCTGACAACAATATCTTATTTTCGAAGTTTGAAACATCGAGGAGGTAAGTAAAATGAGCAGACAAAAAAAACCTTTTCCACAGTTTTCATAATACAAGTAAAAACTACTACTAAAAACCTGTATAAGGCGGATCTGACATTTGTAGGTTAAGTTAGAATTCGGAGGTTTTTTTTTCAACAGAAATTGAAAGTAATATAGTTATTGTTCAATAAAAAAAAATAAGGACCACTTTAACACGCATGTATCATCTTACCATCGTGTCAAAGTATATAAATGTAATCGCAAGTAGTGCATGTTAATGTGGGTTGTTGTATGTAATACCTGTCGACATATCGTGAGGTCCCTTCCCTCTCCGCGCGCCACATATCCTCGTTTCGATGCGCTCCGTCGCACGCACTCAGCCACTGTAAACACTCAATACACTCCTATTGTATCGATCTAATTATTTATCCATTCAAAACTACTTCATTTATAAGAAAAATCCTGTTTAATAATATATTATTTATTTTGACATAATCTTCACAAGATTTATACATTCCACACTTCTATATTTTGTATTATCTAAATTCCATAAGATGTTTTCCATGTATATATAAAAATATTGTTCTCAAAACATGTAATAAACAGTATGTTCCCTTCCTAAGTTGAAAGAGGATTGCAACACACGCACTCGTGCGAGTATGCTGTGAGAGAATGCGGCACATTGGACCGACACTCGCGCACTCCTTAACGGATTGTAGAACACATACTCAGTGTAGTGTAGTGTAGTATAGTGTACAATACAACGGAAGCTGTGCAGTTATCAGCGCGAGATCATCTGCCGATTGTCTCCTCATATCCGTGGGATTGTTGTTAACACCTGTTTCATTGAAATTGAAGCTATACTTTAGACAAATTTGTGTATGTAACGTCAACTTTTTTACTCTTACAATTTTGTACAAGTCCATTAGAAATGCAATAAAGTGGAACGGCAGTACTAGATACCGTGTTCTCAAGCGATTATTGTGATCGCGTGCCGATGGTGCGCAGCTCTGCGCCGATATCGCTCGCCGTTGGGAGGATTCTATGTGATTACAATTAATGTCACGCACTAGGAATGCGCCTCGCATGGACGCGGCATTTGTGATAATATGTGCCATATTCGAACTAGATACTGGGCAGAGTGGAATTATTAGGGTAACATGAATGTTTGAAATTCAGGTGTAAATTTCTATTGTACACTTTTATCTCATCTAACAATACCGCGTCGCGTCGACTCGTAGTCGACAATTTCCTCACTCCTAACTTCATTTTCCGATATCCAGTAACATTGTCATAGTTCCTGTGCTCTCAGTTGTATATAATAGTGAGCACACGGTGACCGATAGCCAATTTCCTACTTCACATTCAGCACATGAACATTTCCCACATGGGCGTGCGATTAGTTTCGCTCATGCCGGTACAGCAGACGGATGGCCGATGACGTCATTCGTCCAGTCGAGCCCGCGCGCTTCGTGTCGCCGGCGACATCGAACTAGCCTCACCCATATCTAGTCGAAACGTGTTCCATACAATAGTTCACTCGAGCGGCACTCGGCGTCGGAGATGAGCTGGGACGAGCTGTATTTGCTCGCCGTTTCGACTCTTACGTTCTACAAATGGATCGTGAGTTGCCTGCATGCATCGGTCGCATAATTTTTACTTACTTCACTGCAACTTTAACGTTCCACCGCCGCGTCTCGTCTCGCCTCCCGCACGAAGCGAACGATGATCGTTCTCGATCTTAGGAAAGCTCTCGCTTCGATGATTTCCCATCGCGTAGATTCAGCACGGCGCTTCGACGTTCCAGAAACTGTACCGCACCCTGAGCGAGATCAAGGGCGAGGTCGAGAGCGTCATCAAGTCCGGCCGCAAGGCGGTCGAGGAGCGCAGCGTGAGCTCGCCCGAGGAGCTCGCGCGCCAAGTGGACCAGCTGAAGGAGCTGTACAACCGGCTCGGCGCGCACGTGACGGACGCCAAGGGGCGGCTCGAGGCGGCGCTGCTGCTGGCGCGCGAGCTGCAGGCGGACCTGGCCGCGCTGGAGGACTGGCTGCGCGGCGCCGAGGCGGGCCGCGGCGCGCAGGCGCTGGAGCTGGAGATGTCGCGCGTGCAGGCGCTGCGCGACAAGCTCGACGCCAACTACGCCGAGTGCGCGCGCGCCTGCGAGCCCGCGCGCCTCGCAGCGCTGCGCGCCCGCCTGGACGACGCCAACGCGCGCTGGGCGCGGCTGCGGCGCCCGCCCGCGCCCGCGCCCGCGCAGGACGATCCGGTGAGTGATTATACCCTAGCGCGGGAAGCGAGTCTATGACGTACCTCGAGTCGGGAGTTTCATTTTCCGGATCGTGAGCTCGGTTTTTGAGTGGACGCGATGGGCGCCCCCTTCGGCCGGCCGAGAACCCTCGTCGCTCCGTCCGAGATCCAGGCTCGCGATTTGAAAACTGACTACTGAAAACCGGCGGCGCCGGAACGTATTCCATGGTTTTAATTTACCGAACCGCTCGACGAGGCCGATGAAGGACCCCGAGCCACGATCTTTCCACGAGTTTAGTGAATTAAAACTACGAATATCCCTTCGAATTACGTAAAAAACCCTTGTAACAAAATGTATCATCGACTGTAAAATCACATTGGGAATTTTGCACAACAGTTTTTAAAAAAAATATTCGCATATTTCTTTGTTTCGCTTTGGTGTCACTGTTTATAAAAGATCACGCTTCGTCACGGTAAGTTGTCATCCTGCAACATTGCAACGCATCCCTACATCGGTGTCGAGTGCTCCTCACCCCTCCCCCTCCCTCTGTCCCTCCCCCTCCACGTTGGAAGTGCAATAACAAACTAAAAATACTCACAAACGTTTGTCGTGTGCCCCCTGTGTTGTCGAACCGAAGAGGAGAAGGAATCTCATGCACCAGAAATATGTAAATACATTATGTAAATATGGTGTCGGTGTGTGCGAGTGCTTTGATTCACGGCAACCCATTCATCGAGCTTGGACTCACCGGGAATCATGCTTATCATCCGGCGGCCATGTTGGAACGCCACCTGCCTCCGGCGGCCGGAGAGACTAACACCGTCCCGTGCCGTCCTGCACCTCCTGTACATAGCGACAGCGACCGCGCGGCGAGTACATCGCGGTTTGTGTTGCAGGCCGCGCCCCGCGACGCGCCGCCAGGGCCCCCCGCGGCCGCTCTCGAGTACGAGAACGTCACCGACACCATCAAGCGGCGGCTGGAGAGCCCCGTCGACACGCCCGAAACTGAAAAACCGGAAATCAAAAAGTCCAAGATCCCCCTCGCGCTTAAAAGCCCCGTCCCGATCAAGAGGGAGGTCAAGGAAGGCGGGATCAGGAGCAGGGGCTCGTCACGAGAGCGCGGGAGCGAGTCCCGGAGCCCGATGTCGGACAGCGTCGGCGGCGCCATGTCCGCGGACTCCATCGAGCCGGCCGCGCCCCTCGGCCCCGCCGCCGCAACCGCCCTCTCCGCCCCCTCCGCCCCCTCCGCCCCCTCCACACCGAACAAGGACAGCAGCACCTTCAACCTGCTGCAGGACAGCGAATTGTTCACTCAGATATCTAAGAACAAGCTCCACGCTAAACCGGAGCCGCAGCCGGCGGCGCGGGCGGAGCGACCGATGACCGATCCGTGTCACGTGGTCGAGATCACGGAGCACGAGATCGTCAAATCGACGGTGGCGGTCGAGCCGATGGAGATCTACCCGTTCGAGGCGATGGACGCCGTCGTCGAGTTCATCCCGCAGGACGCCGAGACCGTGCACGTCGTCGACGACACGGATGTGGAGTCCGACGGACGTCGAACCGACGACGATCGAAGGCGACCCTCGGTCGACCTCGGATCGGAGCCGAAGACCTTCGTGATCGAAGTGAAAACCATGGAAGCTCGAATGAAGCCGACGCTCGGAATCCTGAAGCGAAGGAACGAGGAAGACGAACGGCCGAGAAGCTCACGAGCGACGATGGAGGTTCCGGACCTGATCCCCGTCGACAAGGAGCGGGACGTCTCGACGAAGACTCCTCCTCCTGCGCCGACCGACGAGGCCGCGGCGACGGACCGCCCCCTGCCGGACGACCTGGCGGTTCGACAGCAGGAGGCGCAACGAAGTCTTCGTCGAGACGAAGAAAACGAGTATTTAATCTTGGACGAGGTGCCCAAGGACCAGGCCTCGCTGCCCGAGCCCTCCGTCACGGAGCAGGGCGCCGCGCGGCGGGGCGGGCGCGGTCTCGACGAGGTCATCTACTCGGAGGTCGAGGATCCGCCGCAGGTAATGTCGGAGGTCGAGACGCAGCGGCGATAACGTGGCTTAAATTTTATATTCTAAGTTCTCGATAATTACGTGATCACCCGGCGCACTCGGCGCTCGGTCCCACTTTACGAAAGCAGCGCTAGGTGCAATCGGTAGCGTAACGTGGCGGCGCCCGCAGGTCCGGCCGCGGGCCGAGGAGCCGGCGGAGCCGCTGTGCACGTCGACGCCGATCAAGCGGACTTCGGACGCCGCGAAGGCGCAGGTGGTCGCCATGTCGCCGAAGCTAGCCAAGCCGGACGACGAGCCCCCCGGCCCCGGCCCCGGGCCCGGGGTCGAGGAGCCGGGGAGCCCGGCGCCGGCCGAGTCGCCCGTCCCGACCGGCGGGGAGCGGCGGCCGAGCGTCGAGGGGGATCGGACGAGCGCCGACGATGCCGAGGTAGGTCGAGGACTCGCCGCGAGGTCGCGCGGCCCGGGCGACACGCGGCTACAGCGCGCGGCGTGTTGCAGGGCGCGGACGGCGCTGGCGCGGAGGCGGGCGCGCTGGCGGCGTGGCAGCGCGCGGCGGCCGCCATGCTGCGCCGGCTGGACGTGGTGCTGCTCACGCTGCAGGGCGTCAGCGCGGAGCGCGACCCCGCCAAGCGGCTCGAGGTACGGCCGCCGCGCGAGCTAGCGTGCGCGCTCCCCGCTGTCGTGGACCTGTTCCACTAAGTTCAACTATTAAGTTCAACCGGTTGAACTAATTGCACGAAAAATTCCAGTTATTTCAACAACTGGACGAGGTATCGAGGTTACCTCCTACTGGGTTGACGTCATCTAAAGTTTGTTATGCTATTGACTCGAAAGAAGCTAACTATCTTGCATTTGTGATAGTTTCTGTCGAATCTGACAGTAAGTGTCAATTTGACAGCTGTCAGTCTTGTTTGCACTTCTACTCTGTAAAGTTATTTGCGAAAAGTTAATTTGAAACGATGAAAAATATTGGACCGCTTATGTTGTGAGAAAAAGGAATAGCTATTTTCTGATTAGAAAACCTACATTATAATTATGTGCAATTTAACTCTGGAATCAGTCAAACATTTTCATTTTACAAAACCGGCAATGTATCGTGTAAATGCTCCTCGAGGGGCGTAAGTTGAACTAATAGGAAACATTTTATCCAGAAAGTTCAACTTTTACAAAAAAATAACAAAGTAGAAATAAGTGGATTTTTTCGTGCAATTAGTTCACGTTGAACTTAATAGTTGAATTTAGTGGAACAGGTCGCTGTCGTGTATCGCGTCCGTGACCGCCGTCCGTCCGTGCAGATGCTGAAGCACCAGATGAGCGGCGCGGCGCCGGACGCGGCGGCGCTGATGTCGCGCGGGGACTCGCTCGTGTACGCGGCGCACGCGCACTCGCCGCTGCTCGCGGACTATCTGCTCACGCACTATCAGGTACTGACGTTTCCTAGTTCACTGCCGATGCCGGTGCGAAGGAGCACGTCGATGCGAAGCTTTTACGCAAGCCGAAGGTGCATCGAGCGATCGAAGAGCGGTGCGGTCTCGTTTATCGTTCGAGCGAAGTATAATTTCGTGTTGGACCGTTTTCGGAACGATCGGTCGAGTCGGATCGAGGGTCCGGTACGAGTGGGCGGCGTGTTGCAGGACAAGCTGCGCAGCGAGTGGTCGCTGGTGACGGCGGAGGCGGAGTACCGGCGCGCCGGCGCGCTGGCGGCGGAGCAGCAGCTGGCGGCGCTGCAGGGGCTGCTGCAGCGGCTGGCGGACTCGGCGCTGCCGGCAGCAGACGACCAGCCTCCGGAACAGGTTTGCATTTCTCGTACACGCCCCAGCACCGGCGCCGCGGCCGGTGCTCTGTTTCCGTTGAAAGTGCGTCCTTTTGTGTAATTGTTTTTCTTAATAGATTATTAAAAACTAGACGATCCGATCGTTCGAGGTGAGCGGAAGGAGCTACCTGAACGATAGTTCGAATACTTCCTTCGTAATATTAACTTCGAGAACGGTGGGATATTGCGCGCTAGTGCGCAACATCCCACCGTTTTCGTTCAGATAAATCGATCGGGGATCAGCGTTCCGTATTCGGTCGGAGACACATCGAGGTCATGTCGGTCGCGCAGACGAAAGGCGGTCCGGAGGCGACGGACGGAGGGGAGCAGGACTCGGACTCGGAGTCGGACTCGGACTCGGCGGTGGAGCGCGTGCAGGAGCTGTGCCGCGAGCTGAAGGCGCAGCACGTGGCCTACCCGGAGAAGCGCGTCGCCGACCTGCTGCAGGCCTGGACCAGGCGGCGGCAGGCCGCGCACTCCCACCGGAAACAGGTAGCGTGTATTCATACTCACGTAATTGCTAAAGAAAACTGGCGGAGGATGTTGCATAAATTTTTCACCGGAAGATAGGTCTTTCGAGTAGTCGGGTCCGATACTACGAGGAACTTGCCGGTGACGCTTCATCGCATCGCCGGGGGGTCTGTGCGACGACGGCGAGCGATCTGCGGGCGTCGACCGCGTCGATAAATACGAGCGCATGTCATCTCATCTCGTGCTGTTATCGCGGCGCATCCTGCGTCAGCGTCGACCGCAGGGGGGTCGAACCCGCTCATTAGATGTAGAATAACTGATCGAGTGAGCGAAGCGAACGAAAATCTTAGTTTCAACTTGGGCGATTTGGCATTTTATGTATGTATGTGTGTTTGTCTGGCCACAACTTTCGAACCGTTGATCCGATCTGCATGAAAATTTATAAGTCAATAGCTTGTACTTGAGAAATTTACTATTTAATTTATGAGCAAAATCAGTTAAGATATGGGGTTTTTTAAGGGGGCAAAAATAAAAAAGTTACATAAAAAAAATCAAGTTACATGTCATATAAAAGGGCTTTGTTTGGACATTCCAAAACAATTTTTACTTTTTTTCTGGGACCCTTGGTTATTGAGATACATAAATTTAATGAAATAAATATATAGTACTAATCCGCTAATCTAATCTTATGTAACTTATCGTAATCAAATGTAGACTTGAGTGTGCACCCTTCACTGCATCTGCAAACTCTGCATACTCTGCAAATTCTGTAACGTTACAGAATTTGCAGATTAGTAGCGGATTAGTACTATATATTTATTTCATTAAATTTATGTTTAACAATGGAATTCCGCAAAGTCACGCCTGAATCAATTAATTATTTATTGAGATGCAACAAAAAGTTAAATTGAGATAACCGGCGATCCAAGAGCTCCCATCTCTAGGAATTTCGTTGACATCAAGGTTTTTCGATTGATCGCCCAGTTCCTTTGCTTTTTCTTATATTTTTTTCTTGAAATAAATTAAGAAGGTACTCAATTCTCATAAAACGGTGATAGCGACCCGGTCCGATGATGGAGCCAAGGTCCGTTCAACGGAACTCTTCAATAAATAGGCCAATAGAGTTGAAACTCGGTTACCATACCAAGTTAGGAGGCGGTAGTCAGAAAAAGATAATGTACGGACTCGCCTCCGACTACAACCTACTCAAAGTTTCGATGCGTTCGTCGGGTCGCATCACGAGATCTCGGTTCGGGCGAACCACTAGTGTATGAGTGTACATTGCGCAGCGCGCGCCCACGGCGGAGGCGGGGGCGGCGCGCGCGTGGGCGGAGCGCGCCGCGGCGCTGCGGGGGGCGGTGCGGCGCGCGGGCGCGGGGCTGCGCGCGCCCCCGCTCGGGGGGCGCGACTACGACGACTTCCCCATGCAGGAGGACGCGCTGCAGGTACGGAACTCACTCGCGTTATTCAGGTAAAGATAAATAACAGTAATTAGCTATGTCGAACGGAAGTAACGTGAAGAAGTAAAAAAAAATTGTTGTGTAATTAAGATAATATTATTATGCTCAGGTGGTTTTGGCATGTTGGAAATCTACCCTTCCGATATGCCAAAACCACCTAAGCATAAATGAAAAAAAACGTAACAGGATATCGGGCGATCGGGTCGGGAGGAGAAAATCTCGATCAGATTTTAGAGAATGTATTACGTATACGAGGGTATCGCATCAAACTCGCTTTAAAATAGCTCGAAACCGACTCGGGTAATGGTGGCACGCAGAGCGAGCGACTCGCCGAATCTAACTAATGGGACGTGTAGGTGCTCGGTAGTGCACATAATATAGGAATGCGGGTGTCGTGTGCTGCAGCGCGTGCAGGCGGCCATGGCGGAGCTGCAGGCGGGCGTGCAGGACGCCTGGCGGCAGCACGCGGCGCTGGCGCCGGCGCGCGCGCGCGGCGTGGCGCGGGCGCGCGAGCGGCTGGACGCCGAGTGGCGCGCGCTCGCGCAGCGGTACGACGAGCGCTACCAGAGGTAACGCATCCGGCTGCGCGGTTCGAAAGGCTCCGACGCGGTTCGCGTCGGAGCCTTTCGAGCGTCTCAGCTCTAGATTCTAAGTTCGATCGATCTCTACGCAAGGGGAAGCTCGGCACGAGCGAATCCGACATCGTTGTCGTGAAGGAGCGCGTCATCGACCGATCGATTTCGACTCGATCGCTCGGTGGTCCCGCATCTTTCGCGAGTCGGATGTCGGACCGATGCGTTCGCGACCCGATCGATGTGGACGTATCGGATCCGCCGTTCCGCGAAGGAAAGGTTCCAGCGAGCGCGCGTTGCAGATGGGTGAAGTGCCAGGGCGTGTGGGCGAGCCTGTACTCGGAGCTGGAGTCGCTGGGCTCGCGACTGGACGCGGCGGAGCGCGCGGCGGCCGCATGCGAGGCGCGGGACCTGCCCGCGAAGGACCTCGACCAGAAGCTGCGCGACTTGGACAACCAGGTGACCGCCCTATTATTATTATGACCGCGCCGCATTTATGTAAAGTCGAATATTTTAGCGAGCGGGAATACTGTGTCGGTGGTTTGTTACGTGTGAAGTTAACGACGGAGCACTATTTAGGATCGGTTTATAAATATAGCTATACCTAGAATTGATAGGACGTCTTGAAATTGACAAGTGCCAGCTTGGTAATTCATAGTTTTAAAGATCTTGTTATCGGATTCACAGCAAATAGTAACGATATCCCCGACGAAATGTTTTTTGGCACTCAAAATGTTCAGGGTGGTGAGAAGATCAGCAACCTGTTTTCGGAGTACTTTCATTCCATTTATACAAATGACACATCACACACTTTCACTGGTATCCTAGATCATGGCCACACTTCCCTTAACTCGTGCTCCCTAAACAAGCACGAAATTTTGAAATCTCTCCAGCTTATAGACACAAACAAAGGGCCTGGTCCTTGGGCAATATTCTAGAATACATAGTACAAAAACGACTTTACTATCATTTTAAACCCTAGTTCGATATCCACTATCGACTACATCGAACCTCCTTGGTTACGTTGACGATATACATGGGGCTTTCCAAAATAACAGCGAAGTCCACGCTATATATACTGACTTCTCCAAGGCCTTCGATGTAGTTGACCATAATATTCTCATTGAAAAGCTTGGACATGCAGGGATATGCGGCTCACTGTTGCGGTGGTGTGACTCCTACCTTTCGTAACCGGTCTCAACTCGTCGTTATCCGTGGCTTCAAGTCCATAGCCAAAACAGTGCCCTCTGGCGTACCGCAAGGATCGCACCTCGGACCTCTGTTCTTTTTTATGTTTATAAACGACCTATGCTCCAATATAACCTCCAAATTTGAATTATTCGCTGATGATCTTAAAATCTACAAAACCATCCAATCGATTAACGACACAACAGACTTGCAAAACGACCTAAATATAATCAACTCATGGTGTTCTACAAACAAAATGATCCTCAACGCCTCTAAATGCTTCCATATAAAGTTCACTCGTAAGAAAAAATTAAACTTCATCTCGTACTTTATTAACGGTGAGCCTGTAAAGGAAGTCACTAGCATCCGTGATCTTAGGGTAATTGTGGACAAAAAATGAATTTCAGAGAGCACATTGACCATATAACCAAAAAGGAGCTAAATTGGCGGGCTTCGTAATCAGGCAAACAAAAACCTTCAATGAACCGGAAATTCCCAACATACTCTTCAACTGTTATGTCCGTAGTTTGCTAGAATACTGCTGTCCCATATGGAATCCATCGTACGCTGTCCACATCGAGAGAATTGAGAGACTCCAGAAACTGTCCCTGTATCACCTCACTTACGCCAGCAATCTCTGTCTCAGCCTTACAACCTATAATTAACCTAAAAGACTTGAACACTTCAAAATGACCCCACTCGCCCATAGACGTATAACCGCCGATATCATATACCTCCAAAAAATCTTAAACGGTAAAATCGATTGCCCTGAATGAAGTCTTGCCATTCCACGTATCAATAACAATCGAAAGCCTTCTAAGTAAAGTAGAGTAGTAGTGCGACTTGCGGCTCTCCCCGCAAGTCGCAACTACGGTCAACATACGCCTCTGTATCGCATGTGTTCGTCCTACAATGTCCAAAAACTTATAAATTTCTAAATAGTTTCTAAAAATAAATAAATAAAACAATGCATGCTGTGTTCGCATCTAGAAGACCGTTCAGCCAATTTAGTTCTAAGATGTTTGCTTTTTGTGAAATTTTTGTTGAAACGGCTGGTTTGTGAACCTAACAATAAAAATAAAAATAAATCGGTGAAACAATAGGCTACCATTAGAAAAGTGATTAAATATATCGTCGACAAAGATAAAGAAGAGCGGAGGTCCAAGAAGGAAACCCTGCGCTACTCTCATAGAACGAAATACTAAGAAATTGTTGTAGGTATGAACGCCGATAGCTCGTGACCGATTAAGAAGACGCCAAACTTGTAATTTTATTCCGTCCAGTTAATAATGTTAGAATAGGTATAGTTTCAATAATGATAGATAACAGTAAAGTGATGCGCGCGTACGTTCGGGGCGGACAGATGAATGCGCAGCAGACGCAGTCGCAGCTGAGCTCCTGCAGGCTGCACGCGCGCGGCGTGGCGGCGGCGTGCGGCGCGACGCTGGCGCGCGACGTGCTGGCGCAGCTGCACGCGCTCGCCGCGCGCTGGCACCGCCTCCAGGCGACGCAGCATGCGCTCGCGCAGAGGTACCGCCGCTCGTCCTGAGCTCCCGCAGGAGGCACGCGCTCGCCGCGCGCTGGCATCGCCTCCAGGCGACGCAGCATGCGCTCGCGCAGAGGTACCGCCGCTCGTCCTGAGCTCCCGCAGGAGGCACGCGCTCGCCGCGCGCTGGCATCGCCTCCAGGCGACGCAGCATGCGCTCGCGCAGAGGTACCGCCGCTCGTCCTGAGCTCCCGCAGCTGCACGCGCTCGCCGCGCGCTGGCACCGCCTCCAGGCGACGCAGCATGCGCTCGCGCAGAGGTACCACCGCTCGTCCTGAGCTCCCGCAGGAGGCACGCGCTCGCCGCGCGCTGGCATCGCCTCCAGGCGACGCAGCATGCGCTCGCGCAGAGGTACCGCCGCTCGTCCTGAGCTCCCGCAGGAGGCACGCGCTCGCCGCGCGCTGGCATCGCCTCCAGGCGACGCAGCATGCGCTCGCGCAGAGGTACCGCCGCTCGTCCTGAGCTCCCGCAGGAGGCACGCGCTCGCCGCGCGCTGGCATCGCCTCCAGGCGACGCAGCATGCGCTCGCGCAGAGGTACCGCCGCTCGTCCTGAGCTCCCGCAGGAGGCACGCGCTCGCCGCGCGCTGGCATCGCCTCCAGGCGACGCAGCATGCGCTCGCGCAGAGGTACCACTCCTCCTGAGCTCGTGCGGCGTGCGGCGCGCTGTGCAGTAACGGCCGGGTCCTCCACAGAGCGTCCGGCGCGGGCGACGCCGGGTCCGCGGGCGCGCGCTGGCTGCGGGCGGGCGCGGCGGCGCTGGGCGGCGCGCGAGAGCTGCTGCAGGGCACGCCGCCCAACGCGTCCGACCTCACGTGCCTGGACGTGCGGACCTCGCTAGTCAAGGTAATATGCACGCATTATGAAGCTTATTTATTTCATAACTTTCATAAATAAATAAATATAAATAACTTACATTCAATTACGATGGTAATGCATGCGACCCTCGTTCGACCTTCTAGTTCAGTTAATTTCGTTCGAGATTCCATATTTCGTCTCGATAAAACTATACTATTATGTTTTTCTTCAAAACGCTACATGTCGGTTGAAGGAATTGCGTGCTCCCTTATTTATTTATTACAAAAACTAGCGGCCTGTTCCAGCTTCACATGGGTGGACATAAATTTTTTCAACATTTTAGGATAAACTTAGACCGTGGGTTCGAGTCTCGCGGCTACTACTTTCATACATTTGCGCGCCCTTCTCCCTCGCCGCGTTGCCCGCTGCACTGAGTGAGAACGCGCTCCGTGGTCCCGCGCGTTCGCTTATATTTTTAAAACGAACTAAAGTTTCAAATTCGTATATATCTCTTGAATGGAATGCCCGATTTTAAAAATTCAAGAAGTAATCTATAGGTATTGAAACAGTCTTGCATACGAAATGATTTATTTGGTTATCTACTCTATCTACACTAATATTATAAAGAGGAAAGATTTGTATTTTTGTTGTTTTGTTGTTTTGTTGTTTTGTATGTAACGAATAGGCTCCAAAACTACTGGTCCGATTTCAAAAATTCTTTCACCATTAGAATGCTACATTATCCCTGAGTAACATAGGCTATAATATTTTTTATCACATCAATTCGAAAATAGATAGTTTGCTCTTCGAAAACAGGTAGCAAAATAGCACTTTGATCCCAAGGGCGGTAAAGTACTTTACCGCCCAAGGGCGGTAATGTGATTTGAATTTGGAATGTGCTTATTGAGTAAAAGTTCCAATCACCAAAGAGATCACGAACACTGTATGAACAAGCAGGCTTTATGATTAAAAAAAGGCGCCTGAACTAAATAAAAATAAACAAAAACACGTGAAACGCGCATTCCACCTTTGTTCATAATTGTTTACTCAAATTCAGATTTTACTTAGTTTTATGAAAATAAATAAAATTACAATAAATACATGACTACGACTATACATGACTATGAGATTATGTGACATTGTGACAATGTGACTATGTGACTATGTGACTCCGTGACTCCGTGACTTTGTGACTTTGTGACTTTGTGACTTTGTGACTTTGTGACTTTGTGACTTTGTGACTTTGTGACGTTGTGACTTTGTGACTTTGTGACTTTGTGACTTTGTGACTTTGTGACTTTGTGACTTTGTGACTTTGTGACTTTGTGACTTTGTGACTTTGTGACTTTGTGACTTTGTGACTTTGTGACTTTGTGACTTTGTGACTTTGTGACTTTGTGACTTTGTGACTTTGTGACTTTGTGACTTTGTGACTTTGTGACTTTGTGACTTTGTGACTTTGTGACTTTGTGACTTTGTGACTTTGTGACTTTGTGACTTTGTGACTTTGTGACTTTGTGACTTTGTGACTTCGTGAATTTGTGACTATGATTATGATTATTCATAAGTTGCACTAAGTTATTTTCTCATAGAGGGTGATAAAAAGTAGAGTGTCCACCTCGGGAGCAACACTATTTTAAGCTCGAGTGAAGTACTTTGAATCCTTCGCTCCGCTCTGGATTCCAAAAACACTCTCGCCATAAAAATAGTTGTTTGCTCCCTTGGTAAACAATCTACTATTATTTTATTATTTTCAAAAAAATCAGGGATTAATGAACAAAATAATGTACTACGATTTTGTAGAACACGTCATCATCGACCTATTCCAATTAGTTCAACTATTAAGTTCAACCAGTTGAACTAATTGGACGAAAAATTCCATTTATTTCAACTTTGTTTTTTTTTTTGTTAAACAAAAAATGTCGCGACAGCATATGTCTAACTATTATAGTTATGTCACAATAAGTGTTCTTTTATTATAAAAAAATAATTAAAATGCCGCCGCTAGAAAAGGGTCTTTATTTGTACCTTGGTATTAATCCTTATCCAAATAAATCATTTCATAATTAAGACGGTTTCAATACCTATAGATTACTTCTGAAAGTTTTCAAATCGGACATTCCATTCAAAAGATATGACGAAATTAAAAATGTTAACGGGTCCACGGGTCGTGCGAATGTATGAAATAAGTAGACGCGAGGCTCGAACCCACATACATACAAAAATACAAATCTTTCCTCTTTATAATATTAGTGTAGATGTAGATTAGGAGCGCTGCGTAATATTTGAGAGTACAGTTTCCGACAGATTCATTATGCAACGCACACATCCTGTAGGTACTAGAATATTTAATGAGGCAAGCCACCGTCAAAACGCAAGCCATCTCAGCTTACAGTTTGTTTTAATTACAATAATGGAATCCAGACGGTAAGTAATGGCTGCGGCTGCCGTCCATTGTCGCGGCACATTCCTCATGTGAAGCGACGCGCGCCAGTGCTCGGGCTCTCCCGGCACTGCTCGCTCGCAGCCCTCGCTGGCACGCCGCCAGCGCGTGCCGCTGCCGAAGAGAAACCGACCCTACATCACACGCAACACGACGCACTTTGGACCGCACTCTGCCAAATCGCCTAAAATTGCCCGGATGCAATCCAAAACGAACCTTAATCTTATGAGACAAAGTTTATTTGATCATCGTGCACCAACTACTGCAGTACGTTTTCTCCACCGACCGACAAAGGTTTCGTAAATCTCGTTACGCTAGTTTCGGCTCTATTTGAATGGCAGCAAGGAGTGTTGTGTTGTGTTGTGTATATTAGTTTGGTTGAATAGGGTTGTTTATTTGGCGTAGGCCTGTAATTGCAGTTCGGTTTCGCTTCCTATGCGATAAGAACGAAGCTCCGATTCATACAAGCGACGGTAGAGTTAAAGGAACGTGCTTGATGAGTTATCTCGCAGACAATGAGCTTTGACAACACTTTACAAATTAACTGAAGGCTTTGTGTATTGTTTGAGGCGAGTTTGACTAACTTTAATTTGCTACAACAATCATTTCTTGTTTGTTTTGAAAACTTTGGCACGGATATGAATAAGTACTACGCTCTGTCGATTCTACTTACATTATAGGGCTAAGGATTTTGAAAGATTTTTAAATAAGATTAAACAGCACCGTATTTTTGAATGAAATATAATAAATTCCTATAGATGTGGTTTCTGGCGAAGACAAGAGCTAATGTGACTCGCTCGCATCGCACGTTTCGACATGTTGAAAGATATAAAATCACTAAACTCATTTTCGAAAAATCGCAATCAACCATCTTGTGTGCAATCACATTGCACACAAGATGGTTGAATATATCTTTCAACATGTCGAAACGTGCGAGCGAGAAGTTGTTTGATAGTTGTCAGCCCCTTAAAAAAAAATGGACACGAGGACGGTTGCGTGTCGTGAGACGCGGCGACCGCGTCGCGGTCGTGTTGTTAGTGTTGTCACCGCAGCGGTCGGTCGCGTCGCGGCGCGCACGGGGGTATTGCCGGCACTATGTTGGCGTAGCGGGTAGATGTTGGTAGCGGTTAGATTAACAATTGGTAGCTGTATAATATCGGTATTTACATGGATTACGTGCGATCTGTTTAAATATCACAAATATGGTTTGAATACCGCATTCACTGCACAGCATAATACAATAATGATCATAACTATATTCAAATAAAAGTAGGAAATGATAATTGTTGGTTCATTTAAAAAACATAATATGGCTGGAATGTCGTTAAGATCTTACGAAATTATATTCGCTTAGATTAGAATAATAATGTAAAATAGAAGACTTGTTATAAGCAAGGCAGGACCCACGACTAGCCCTGCCTCGCCACATGAGAGCTAGGTAATGCGTGCGCTGTAGATGACGTCACATGACGCGGGTCTCCGGGCGGCGCGGTGACGTCACTAACAGCCGAATGTGAACTACAAAGCATCCGCCGCACTATGTGTTACGTCACACACATAGGGTATAGGTTAGTAAAGTAAAGTACGAACTAAACTGTTTAGCTTCATTACGAACTGAGTTTGAATACCAAACTGATGACATTTAACTTTACTGGGTTTGCGCTGGTTCATGTAAGGGCGATACTTAAAAAAATACAAAGGTATCTTCAAATATATTTTGTCAAAAATATATTTGAACGCGACGTATCGTGCGTGCTTATATCGTAACCGTTCAATCTGTAGTCGTCGCGGCAAGCGTTAGGTAGGTAGTATACATCGCGTTGTGTCGTGTACGGTACATGAGTCGGTGACGTCAGCGCACGCCGCGTGTGTCGGCGCTCGTTAGCGCACCTCGGGGGCTGAAGATTCAAATCAACACAAAAGCACGTATCTATTATTCATATTTATTTTATTTCAACTAGCAGTAACCTGCGATATATCCATTTCAACGCAGACTGATAAAAAAACTATCATGAGTTCTTTACTAGTAGTTAGTCACCCGAGAATCACTCGGAAATTTGGGAATCGTCATTAATTCAGTTCTTTGTCATATTCGGCGCAGTATTGGTGGGTATGTCAGCTAAATGGCTAAGCTAGCAGAACTAGCATTCAGTTAGATGAGCCCCTGCGTTGTATTGTGTTGTCACGTGAGCGGCGGCGACGGGGCCCGCTGTGCTCACACGACGACGACCCATAATAGTGAGGCTTCTAGGCTTTGGTCGCGTGGAACTGGCACCTAGAGTCACCTAGCTTTAAGACGTTTCAAAGTGATCCTTGTGATTTTATTGAATAAATACCTATTGACTTTGACTTTGACTTTGACTTTGAGGGTGCACTGTGCCCCGTTACACAGCTACTCAATGCTTACATAGTGCAGGGTATAATTCGCTATTAGACTCTAAAGACATGATAATAACTCTAAACATACTTGTCAAAAATGAAAATAAACACATTTAGCGAGGCCATACATAGACTGGAAAGTCTGTGCCAGATTCACTTATTAAGGAAATAAGAAGTAGTACTTACGCAAGATCAAGCTACAAAAAGCCAAAGAAAAAAAACGCTTACTACAAGGACATAAAAACAAGCGTATCCCTGTACTGAGACAAAATGTGATTGGTTCGTCATGTAGACGATATTTATGTATCCATAAGTTTAACTTCCAATAGTGAGTAGTGAGGGTGTAAAATTGGAGGGTTCTCGTCCCCTTCCGATCCAGTTTTGAATAGTTAGAATAGTCATCGCGTGATTAGTTCGCGCTCCTGATTCTTCCTGCGCTTACTTTACTGGTGCTCTTGTGAAACTCCTCTTTGAAAACTCTTCAGATTGAGTGTCGAACTCGTAGGGACTAAGTCACATGTGGAATGTTTGTTAATAAACCGCCTATACTTAAACAAAATTATAATTAAGTTGAATTTGCTGTGGTTTTTACCTTGGCGTAGTCTTTTACAATCTGTTTTAAAGTTACGTTCAATATAAATATAACAGTAAGTACATATTTCATAATAAATGGGCTCAGACAAAATAAAAAAGTAAAGACGGAACTCTGTGAACAGCAAAGTGAGGCCGGCCAAACTACGCCTTGACGTGTACATACACAATTACACACAGACACGTACAACGTAACTATGCCTTACCTTGTTAGTCTAGCTATCGCGGCTCATGGGGAGCAACGTTTTGAAAAATTATAAATTTACCAGTAAAAATGCCGAATTGTGTTGTGAAAGGGTGTAAGAATCAATCTTCAAAATATAAAAAAGCGGGATGGAATCACATTTCAACGTAAGTAATTTGGAAACCAATAATTTTCAATAAATCAAAATAAAAGTTCGAGGTTATTGCTTGGAACACAAGTGTTGCCAGTATGAAGTGTTTTTGTTTACCGTATTATTTGGTAATAATGTGATACGCAACATAACGTTACTCGTTTCTTATGATGGTTATCAGTATATTTTCAACCCGTCGAGTGCTTAGAGAATACACGGGTGTTCGCTAAGTTCGTGGGCCCCACGTGTCCGGCGAACACACGGATGTACACAAGATTTCGAGCCCATTGGTTGCTCACTTCTACGAGGTCAAATTACCTTATATAGACGTTTTATTTAGTAATGTATTTTTTGTAATTTATGGGTAATTTGAATTGTCATGACAACACCGGCCTCCGCACACATGTTTAGAAAACTGGCCTCACTTTTCTGTTCGTGGAGCTCCGTCTTTACTTTTTTATTTTGTCTGAGTAAATGGGTGAGAGATGCGTGAGCGTGATGTCACATGCGGGTGCGATGTCCTCACAGAAGTGCGGCCGCTATTTCGGTACCCAATTATTAATAGTTGGCTTCTTCGTTCGCTCTTCAAGAATGTAAACACTACGATTTGATCACTACATAGCAAAGTTTTGTGTTGTTTGACTTGTAATATACGTTCAAACTAAATTATCTCATGAACTTGGTGTGGAAACGAAAGTCGACTTGTAACGAATTGTTTATTGCCGGCCGTGAACCTGGATAGTACACTTTATATCATTGAATGGGCGCCTGTCCTGCCGGTGCCTATCTGGAAGTTATCTTAGAGCTGATTTAACCATGCTCTGTTCGTTACTAATCAAGGATTAACAGGCCGTTAAATCTAACCTTAAATTTCAAACGCATACATTTTGACATATTTAACGGCCCTTTAATCCTTTGTTAATCTAACAGAGCATGGTGAAATCAGAACATAAAGTACTAAGCTAACAATGCATTCCCCTATGTACGGATGTTCGGAAATAATTGTTACTACTCCTCAGTTAATGAATAGTTTCGTTCTCATAAAACTCGATATGGATAAAATAACTTCAATTTTCACCTTCGACATTTACCGCGTACCTTTCTTCACTCCATTAGAGCGGGATAGAAGCATCATGCCAGTAGAGAGAAAGAGAGGGAGATACTAAGATGGCATTACGATGATTGGTGTTGTCAGTAAGACAATGTAATGTGTTAAAAGACAGCTGAACAAGGTTGTTTACCCGGGTTCGGTCGCGGCTGGCGGCGGCGTATAAACAGCATTAGGGCGGTTTGTAAATATCTCAGTCAATCGTTATATTGCGCTAACTGATTTCAATTTGGCGACCCTCGTAACCGTCCGTTAGGCACACATGACACGCGACATGTGAACCCGTGACCACATGACACAACTTACATCTACCATTAACTGCTATAACTATGTTTTAATCTTCTGGAATCCGGTGATTTTTTCTCTTCAAAAATGTATATGTACTTATTATATCTTATTATGTACCAATTTTAATATTCGTTATTCATATTATTTTATATTTGTTATACCTATATATAATATATGTATTTTTCTGTATTTGTAGAAAATAGCTTCATAACATCCATGTTTGTGCACTACCCTTTCGGTTTATCAAAACTACACAAAGGTTAACTGGAAGAGAATGCTCTCTAGCATTAAGTTCGCCTATGTACGATACATTTTGTTCTGTGCAATAAAGAATTTTCTATCTATCTATTCTATCTATGTACTTCTGAATTAGACATCCTCCAAAGTACAAAGAATCCTGAGTTAATACTTAGAGATGTAAAGGGATATCTACCGTGCGTGGGGATTAAATTAGTGAGGCGGTTTCTGTTTCTCTTCTTTCTCTTTTTACCAATTCTTCTATTCTAAATACTGAAAAAAATATTATTTTTGTGAAAAGCTTATCCGGTTTTAACGCAGAATGTGTGAATCTTCTATCTTGATCAATAGGCAGGCTTGTATACCTACATGTGTATAATAGCTGAAACATCAAACAACGACTGATCTGCCGGAATGTTCCAAACTGCGGAATAAACAGCTAAACTACGGAAAATGCGCGCATTCACACCGAAATCAGGCTACCGAACCTTCCAATGCGTGAATGAACGCTTCAATGAATCGAAAGACACCGGACAGATCTGTTAGCGATGCTTTCTACGCAAATTTGCTTAAGACACAGTGAAATATAACAGTTGTCCCAAAGGCAGAATTCTTCCGCGGTACTTGCTGAAAGCTAATGGGATATCGAAATAATCTTATGGGTTTTCAGGCGTGGTGTATTGGTATTGAGCAACATTGCTGAGATTTTTTTATAATGGTTTTCATGTGAAATTGTAGGTAATAGCTAATATTACAAATCTCTAAAAGAATCTATTGGTTGACATTTCGTACAGTGCCATCTAGCCCCAAACTGAGCAAAGCTTTTATTATACAAGGTGTTCCAATAATTGTGTATATAAACTTGAAGGGACTAAAGAACCCATCAATATGAATAACTTTTTCTAAAAAACCAACACTGAACGCGAAAAAAAAAAACAGCTGTTTCATACATTTTAGCCACGTTGAACTTTTGCATGAAACAGCTGTATTTTTTTCGCGTTCACAGTGTTGGTTCCTTCGAAAAAGTTATTCATATTGATGGGTACTTTAGCCCCCTCAAGTTTATATACACAATTATTGGAACACCTTGTATAAAAACCAGATAATTGATATTACTTAAGTTTTCTACTAGGGCGCTGGTAAAACTTTTATTTTGCTTCCGGGGTTACAATGTAAGACTCGTGTCACTGTAGCACCTAGTGACAGGGTTCCGTGTGTGGGAGTGCAACCTGTGACAGCCGAGTGGTAGAGCGAGTGTTCCGCACTCCGCGCGATATACCTAGCATAGGTACTTCCACCATCTATTTCTGAATCTATGAAATCAACATATTTCTGTCCCATCTCTTGTTTTCACTACACATCTGAAACGTCTCTACAACTAGCCGAAGCAATACTATTCACCGCCTTATGTGAATACGATTACGGTCGACATTAGGATGGAGTGGGTGAATTCTAGGATTAAAGTAGCGATGAAGTTTGTGGCGTTGCGTTTTCGGTTAGTTTACCGTCGGTCATTTCCACGAGTGTTTGGTTGCGTTTCCGTCGCGTGCTCGCTGCGTATGGACTGCGTGCGCTCGCCGAGCATTGCGCGTGACCACCGCTGCTGGAATATATTACTTTGGACAATTTATTTTATCCAAAGTAATATAATTTGGATAGTGACTTTGGCCGTATTCGATATTCCATTGATTTATCGTGTGATTTTGAGTGCATCTTGAGGACGCGTGAGTAGGCTATTTTGGTCAACTTTATGGAACATTTTGATAGTTTACTACGTTCGCTGTTCACGAGGTGCTTACTTATTTAACATATTGCGTTTCTCAAATTATTGTTTCATCGAAGGGTTGTTCATAAACTAGTAAAAATTTCTTAGGCAAAATGTTTTAAAAGTTTTAGCTCCAACCTTCGTAAATAGTTTGGGCGCTTCAGCTCCTCGCCAGAATGTGTATCCTATCGGCTGCGTTCACGGGCGACTGGCTCACGAAGAAAGGGGTCGGAACTTCAATTTCCTTTACACGACAAATGAATGATCTGCCAACATTCGTGGTTGAATACTCGTATTTATTAGCTTGGCTTGTATAAAAATGGAGCAAAGCTTTATAGCTATGCTATCGGCTATGCTGGTTTTATCTACATCTACACTAATCTACACTAATATTATAAAGAGGAAAGATTTGTATTTTTGTATGTAACGAATAGGCTCAAAAACTACTGGTCCGATTTCAAAAATTCTTTCACCATTAGAATGCTACATTATCCCTGAGTAACATAGGCTATATTATATTTTCAAAAAAATCAGGGATCCTTACTAAAACTCCAATAATGTAACCCAAGGTGGAAAACAAAAACCTTATATCGCGTGCGCTGCGAAAAGTATTGATGATAGAACAAAATAATGTACTACGATTTTGTAGAACACGTCATCATCTACAAAAAATGTCGCGACAGCATATGTCTAGTTATGTCACAATAAGTGTTCTTTTATTATAAAAGATTAATTGAAATGCCGCCGCTAGAAAAGGGTCTTTATTTGTACCTTGGTATTAATCCTTATCCAAATAAATCATTTCATAATTAAGACGGTTTCAATGCCTATAGATTACTTCTTAAACTTTTAAAATCGGACATTCATTTCAAAAGATATGGCGAAATTAAAAATGTTAACGGGTCACGCACAGGGTGCGATTTCACTCACTCAAGCAGAAGGGAGTGCAAATGTATGAAAAAAGTAGACGCGAGGCTCGAACCCGCGGTCTAAGTTTATCCTAAAATGTTCAAAAAATTTATGACCACCCATGCGAAGCTGGGACAGGCCGCTAGTCCAATATAAATTAACATGTCCCCCTCTGCAGCATCGACAACTCAATGACGCACTCAGCGATGAACATGTTTGTTAAGCGCCTCCTGAAGAGCATTAACTAAAGAGTTTATATAAACTTAACATAAGGCTAAGAGAATTACCATATTTCATAGAACGTTTTGAAACATCGAAGCTTGCAACGCGAGTGTTGGGGTGAAGATATAATGTGTCTGGGATGCCACAGTCGAGGAGCGGCTCGTGAACCATCCTATATTATATCGAGTGTGTTCTGAACGGGAGTTTATGTCGCCTGCCGGACCCAGACACAGCACAGCACTGTGTAACGCAGTGAACCCACTACCTACACAATTAACTTTACACGATCATGTATTTGTATATATATTCTTAAATTTTTATGTTCTTTAAATAATGTACTAAATGGTTTTATGTATCGTTTTAATCAAAGTTAAATAAATAAATACTCCATCTTTTCAAAAAGCTCACCATGTTCAAAGTAAAAATGAAACATAAAAACCGCAAATGATTTTCGAGACGCGGTGTCTATTCATTAAAAAAATATATTTTACAGGTATCGGTTCGACTGGACAAATACCTACTTGTATATTGGTAATGATTAAACTCGCGGCGTTTAACGAATTATTGTAATAAAAGCATTATAGTTCGATAAGAGTATTCCTTCTGCGTCTAGTCATTTTGTGCTGCAAAACGACTAGACTACAAAATATGTTGTAGATCGCGCTCCACAATGTTAAAATATTGTGAGTGCATTCAATAGTAGTGAGGCATCTCGGCTCAAATATTGTGGTCGAGGCATGCCGGCGCGCCGAGTGCCGAGTGCCGCTGCACGTACACGTAGCTCCGGCTCTCGCGGAATTTCAACAACCTTTTAGAATCGAATTCTCGTAAATCCAAACATTCCTCTCAAAAAGTTTGCAAGTTCAGAAGTTAAGCTAAAATCTTTATTGACTCAACATTATAGGCTTTTATCTAAGAATAGGCAGAATTTAATTATAAAAGAAGCAAGAAGAAAGCACTTCCACAAAATATATGATATAAGTACGGAATAGTCGTAATATAGGTGCGGTGCCGGTTCGAGGTATGCTTTTATGCATAAAGCGCTTAAAAACCATTTCCGTATAGCTTTGCAAAAGCAACGTGCGCCGGCGAGATAGCATCGCGATCATTTACCCGGAGGCAGACGATTCCGGGGATTTCGGGCAAGTCTATTCGAAAATCTTGCGAATAATAAGCTCCTTAGCGCGGTAGTAGGTGTTGCGGATGCCGTGGCGTCGTGGAAGGTTGGCGACGTCGCATCGGCGCGGCGCGGGAATCGAAAAGTCGATACAAAGGCACTCTGCTCCTCCACGTACCGAGGGGTACGCCGGCTTGTGAACTTTACTGAATCATTCAAGTAATCGGAAGTGTTTTCCCGTATTATCGTGTTTCGGAAACATGACAGCGACATAAGAAGCGGATCCGATGACCGTAAACAATAATATTTACGAGTAATTGATTTTTGATAAAGTGATTATAGTCTGTGTTATGTATTGTTTCATTCATCTTATAAAAACGTATTGGGTGTTCAATTCGTATGTTATCTTTATTTCGGATTTTCTCGAAACATTGAAACGACATAAAATTCCAGGTATTCTAATATAGTCATCATAACCATGAATAGTAAATAATGAACGTGGAAATCATCCGATCCCTTTCATAATCGTCAGCCTGAAAAACTTGACTGCCGGACGTGGCTTCCCCTACCCATCTCCAGGAATAACGATTCCGAGTCCATCGCCGAGTTCCCGCGACCTTAACGATGTCGTCGCTTCGCGTTCGCCACTCGAGAACCTCCACCCTCCAGCGGCGCGGCGGCGGCCGGTTCTAGAGCTGCCCGTCGGCACTAGGTCTAGGAATAGTTGTTATTTATTAATAGTACTTTGGGGTAATAGCACCGACATCAATGATTTATTTGTATTGCAAAAGAGATGTCTGAGAATAATTCAGAACTTAGACATAATGGAAAGCTGTAGACCTTATTTTAAAAAAGAAAAAATATTATCATTACCATGTATTTATATTTATGAAGTTTGTCGTTTTGTAAGAACTAATTTTAACCTATTCTGTGGGAATAGGTTAAACAAGAATTCTTAACAGATTAAGGGGCTGACAACTATCAAACAACTTCTCGCTCGCACGTTTCGACATGTTAAAAGATATAAAATCACTAAACTCATTTTCGAAAAATCGCAATCAACCATTTTGTGTGTAATCACATTGCACACAGTATAGTAAAAATTTCATTTTGATCGATACAGGTTTTCCTACTTAAAAGTTTGTCGAAAAATGTCGAAACGTGCGAGCGAGAGTCACATTAGCTCTTGTCTTCGCCTTATTAGGCTAAGAACAATTGTATATTATAATATAGTGGAATATTGGTGTGCCCTAACAGGGTTTATGTTTGAAACAAACAATGTACCTACCTACTTTAATATCCATCCGTAACAACATAAGTGCAATAAATGATTCTATTGTATTGTACAATAATATTGTGTGCAGGCCCGCGCGGAGGAGGTGTGCGCGCGGCGGCGCGAGGCGGAGGCGCTGCGCGGCGCCGGCGCGCTGGCCCCCGCCGCCGCGTGCGCCGCCATGCACGCGCAGCTGGACAACGTGAGCTATTGTTATTATTGCATGGTCCCGCTGCACGGCCGAGGCCATCCGATCCCCTTCCACTCTTTACGGTCTCGGCTTGAGGCCCAACTTTTTTCCGTCCGGGTCGGCCCGGTGCAAGGTGCACGGTCATCCTTAAATCTCCTCATTATTATGACATATGTACTTTTCGAATTTATCTTTATCTGTAAATCTGTACCTTCGTCTTTAGGTCTGGACCTTCATACGTATCCTATCTATCTATCTACGTTACGTATTCCGGTACGTATCTTTTGGCTTCCGATCGCTTACCTTTCGGTATTTTCAACGAGCTATCTCGCGAGTGCGGCGATGGTGCGACTGTATTTTCTACGAAGGTAATCCGGTCGCGCTCACTGCGCGTGAAAATAGCACGTATCTGGATCCATTAGACTATGTCTAGATTGACCCGACCTTAATCCGTTGTATTCGAATGTAAGGTCGTCGGGTTTGATGCGGCATTATGCTGACTACGCAACACAGTAGACTAGCTTTGATTTCTTTCTTTTGTTCTCATATTTATGTATATGTAATTATGTACTGCAGCGCTAGACCAACTATTGTGCGACCCGCGACCCGCGACCCCTTGCACGCAGTGTCGCGCCGCGTGACGTCACCGCTCGCTGCGATCCACTCCGGTCTTAATAAAACTAATGAACATTATCGCTATTAAGATTACTACATGTTTTTTCCTTAGATTCTACAGATTTTATTGTAATTCTAAGGTTAATATAATTTAACATACTGTAAGAAGTAAAGTGTAGATGTGAGGTTGTTTGTTTGCCATGATACAGTATAGCAGGACCTATTACATTGGAGTTGCAGGGAACGTTTTTAAGACGATTTGCATTTAAAATCTTCCGACTCAATAATACGAGCATAGTTCCCGCCGCTGACAGACGAGCACTGGGCGCGGGCTCGAGGTAGGCAGGGGCACGGGCGCGCGCGGCATGCAGGTAAACGCAACACTGAGGGCCCTCCGCTCGAGGGTGGAGTCTAGCCGCGCGACCTCCGCCTCTACTTACGCGCACACGTACACGTCTTGCACACGTACTGCACTCGAAAGGAGAATGATACGTTTCTGACAAATTATTCTGATATACAGAAATTATTAAAAATCCTTGTATGTCCTTCATCGTCTTATACAATAGGCTCATGCGTTTCCCTGAAAAGAAATATAATTTTAGTATATTTCTATAACTAACACTCATCTCATTTGTTGATTTGTTTATACTCAGCGTATCGTATAACAGAACACTACTAAATACACTTCATTTTCATTTCATTTCAGCTTCGTACCTACATACGAGTACATACTTTCTACTCTTGTTTTTTTCTTTCAACATATGTGTGTTTTTTCCATCTAGGTATGCGTGTTAATTAGTCAATACCAAACCTATAGTCGAGGTCGAGACAGAGGTAGTGCGTAGGCGGCACAGCTTGCCGTACAAAGGCTACATTTCACCGGCCATTAGGCGGTGCTCGATGCGCTGTGAAATTACTCATTTGCGACGCTCCTACATACAAATTACCTCTGTCCGTGTCTATATACACATACGTAGCGAGCCGCAGAGCATTCGCCTAATTCACGATCTGATCATAACTATATTTCATTCACCGCGTAATGTCATCAGTAGCTATTGGAAATAACGTCTGTTTGGATCCGTAATCTTGTTGACAACTCTGCGGGATACGAGTTCCACGTTTATGCAGATACAAAACAAAGGAAGTATACAATCTAACTAAATTAATGCACACATAACACTCATTTCGGTTTGTGAATAAAAAAGGGTTGGTTAAACGCTACCTCATTACGGCGAGCCTCAAAATAGTTAGCCGTCAATCAAGTATGTTGTCTCGTAAACCAAGCCTGTAAGCAATTTTAACGTTTAAATAACTATAACCGGGTGCATTTTCCCCATTGTAAGGTAGCTTATATAAATATTATGAGGTTTACTAAAAACATACTTACAATAAACCTATCCCATAGGACCCGCTTCGGGTCTGACGACTTAAACGATTTAGGGTCAATATGGTTTCAGGCCTTTATTTTATTCGATTCGCAGAGAAGTAAAGATGATTTTTTCGCAATGAAATATAGTCCATGATAATTCGCGTTGCCGGTGCTGACGAGAGGTTTAGTGTCGCGTCAGATTCAGTGTTCGGCCTACTTCACTAATGGCGGGCTATGGCTATGTGTACGGCGCGGCGGGCGGGACGCGGCAGGCCTGCTGGTAATGTCCGCCCGCCGGCTAATGTATGCCTTTTATTCGATTCCCTTCGCTGACTCTGATATTAAAATGTAATGATTCGACTTACTTGGAAACGCATTACGGGGCCCGGCTTTTGATGCGGTACATGATGGTTTTTAATTATATTTTTATCGCATAAACATGATTTCCGATATCTAGAGAACAGGGGCCTTATGCTCACTTCGAGCGAGATTATCTCACGGTGGAGATGACGTCATATCTCGTTCAATAACTCGTTGACCTTGCGTCTCGTCTCTTCCTTCGCTAAACCATCGATTACCAAGAAAGAACCAGGAACTTAACCGTAGACTTGTCGTACCCAGATCTCTCTGAGCAGTAATAGTGCCTTATCAACAGCTCAAAACTTCCCAGTCTCGTCTCGAAAACATATTAGAATCGATCCGACACTAATACGCCCACAAAAAAGGCGTCCATTAGTTTTTCTATAAAGCTTCCGAGCTCCTTACGGAAAGTGTAGCGGACGCACAAATATATCTGAGGGTTCAGAGCCAGGGTGCCGTAATGTCCGCGTCGTAAGTCAGACCCAACTCCACCAGGTGGCCGCTAACTTGTGCTCGTAAACATGTGATATTAGCTGATCCAGTATCCATAACTGATGTAATGGTGAAAGCACCACGCTCGACCTCCGCACAATCGAAATTATACTCCTTCACTATAGAATCCACCAGGCAAAGGACATAACATTCAGTATGTCACCTGAATTTTGACGACCTTTGTAACGCATCGGGCGACTGTGCAGCATGAATGCTCGAAATTCGGGTTCGATTCTGCGGCTTCGTTCCGTGTTGGAACCGAAATAATGCAGCATTTATGTATGCATAGTGTGTGCAGTGTTTAAATCACACATAAAAACCTTGTAGAATCAGAACTGTACATTTGATAGAACGACTCTCGCCGATCGTCACATTAAATATTTCTGTCATTGTTTTTGACAAGTCTTACGTAGAGACTGAATAATTTAAGACTATGTTTAAGCCATAAACTAGTTTGGTAGGCTCGAGTATTTGATCTGGTACCTGGTCGGTCCGGCCTTCGTTTTATATATGATAGCTCATTCCTGATAGGCAGTGGCACTTACGCACATCCATCGTAAAACCCATCTTCATTGAATCGGGTTTATGATCATAAAACTATGTCCCTTCGAAATAGGAAGTCCGTAAAGTCCTGTTATTTCTCTAGGACATTTTATCGCCGCTGTAAAGAAACTACTTACGGTATCTTCAAAGGGCACAATAGTAGGTGCCGTTTATTCTGTGGCGGCTATTCAGACAGCTCGTAAAGTTTATATCTGTCACAGATTAGCAGCAGTTAGTTGTCGTATTTGTTGTCGGTTAGTGGCCGCTAGAGCTCCAGCTCAACTCATTTGAAGGATTCTGGAACATGATATAACATAGTTTAATGTTCAAATGTACTAATGTGTACGAGTTCGGACTGATGGGACTGAGCGAGAGTAGGAAGGCTTCAAACTTCCTCAACCCTTTTCTAATATTGTAATTGATACCTTATAAATTTTGTTTGGATCCGCTCAATTCTTAGCTAATGTCGATCCAATCGGAGGCCTTGTTTCGATTCGTATAGACTGGTATACGTGTATATGTGTATAGGGCGTATAGCCTAGTTATAAGGAGGAACAACTCGTTCAACAAATGAGTTAAACGTCAGTCACCGCGTTGTTACTTACTCCCACCCTTAGAATAGTTCAGACAGCACAGACCACATCAACATAAAAAGTCATCGTAGATGATGAGATTAGCTTCGGTCGAACGTCCTTTTAGAAAATATTCCAGAGCCAAAATCGAGCCGGTTCGAGCTTTCGTCCTTTGACACCGGTTCTTAAAACCGGGGACACGAAGCGATCCTCGCGCTTTCGTCATATTCAGTTTAAATTGCGTCTTCGCCAGGCGCAGGAGGAGCTGTCCGCGCACCGGCAGCTGCTGGCCGGCAAGGCGGCCGCGCTCACCAAGTACAGCGCCCTGCTGGAGCGCGTGGCGGCCTGGGCGGCGCGCGCGCGCACGGACGCCGAGCGCGCGCAGGCGCTGCCGCCCGCGCAGCGCGCGCGCGCACTCGCACTGCTGGCCGTGAGTACCCCCCCCTATACTCCCTGCTGCTGGAGCGCGTGGCGGCCTGGGCGGCGCGCGCGCGCACTCGCACTGCTGGCCGTGAGTACCCCCCCCCTATACTCCCTGCTGCTGGAGCGCGTGGCGGCCTGGGCGGCGCGCGCGCGCACGGACGCCGAGCGCGCGCAGGCGCTGCCGCCCGCGCAGCGCGCGCGCGCACTCGCACTGCTGGCCGTGAGTACCCCCCCCTATACTCCCTGCTGCTGGAGCGCGTGGCGGCCTGGGCGGCGCGCGCGCGCACGGACGCCGAGCGCGCGCAGGCGCTGCCGCCCGCGCAGCGCGCGCGCGCACTCGCACTGCTGGCCGTGAGTACCCCCCACTATACTCCCTGCTGCTGGAGCGCGTGGCGGCCTGGGCGGCGCGCGCGCGCACTCGCACTGCTGGCCGTGAGTACCCCCCACTATACTCCCTGCTGCTGGAGCGCGTGGCGGCCTGGGCGGCGCGCGCGCGCACTCGCACTGCTGGCCGTGAGTACCCCCCCCTATACTCCCTGCTGCTGGAGCGCGTGGCGGCCTGGGCGGCGCGCGCGCGCACGGACGCCGAGCGCGCGCAGGCGCTGCCGCCCGCGCAGCGCGCGCGCGCACTCGCACTGCTGGCCGTGAGTACCCCCCCCTATACTCCCTGCTGCTGGAGCGCGTGGCGGCCTGGGCGGCGCGCGCGCGCACGGACGCCGAGCGCGCGCAGGCGCTGCCGCCCGCGCAGCGCGCGCGCGCACTCGCACTGCTGGCCGTGAGTACCCCCCACTATACTCCCTGCTGCTGGAGCGCGTGGCGGCCTGGGCGGCGCGCGCGCGCACTCGCACTGCTGGCCGTGAGTACCCCCCACTATACTCCCTGCTGCTGGAGCGCGTGGCGGCCTGGGCGGCGCGCGCGCGCACGGACTACGAGCGCGCGCTGACGCTGCTGGCCATTATTGGCTCTTTAGAGTTCGTCCAACTTTCTGCTTCTCGAGAAACGGTCGATGCTATACCGATTCTAAATAACATGTGTATGTTCGGCAGGCGTCCGTGCAGGACAAGGAGAGCAGCGTGCGCGAGGTGGTGGAAAACTTCAACAACATGGAGCGCGAGTGCAGCGGCGCGCGGCAGGCGGTGAGCGCGGCGCTGGGCGCGCGCCTGCGCCGCCTGCAGGACGACTGGGGGGCGCTGCGCCGCGTCGCCGCGCCGCCGCCGGGGGCGCCGGGGGCGCCCGCGGAGGGCGAGGCGCCGGACGACTCGGCTCGCGATTCCTTGGATCGGGACGGTTCGGTTCGGGACGGCACGGAGCGTGATGACTCGGGTCGCGACGGTTCGGTTCGCGATAGCTCCGGTCGCGACGGTTCAGATCGTGACGGTTCGGTTCGCGATAGTTCCGTTCGCGACGGTTCGGATCGTGACGGTTCGGTTCGCGATAGTTCCGGTCGCGACGGTTCGGATCGGGACGGTTCGGTTCGCGATGTTTCCGGTCGCGACGGTTCGGTTCGCGATAGTTCGGTTCGCGAGAGTGCGGTTCGCGAAGTGTCGATTCTATCCCAGTCCTCGGAAGGTTCCCGCAAGAGCTTGGACAGCCAGCACAGCGGTGAGTGCCGCGTGGGGTGGAAGCGGGGGCGGGGGGTCACTTGAACTAACTGCTGGTGGTGGTGGGGATAGCGGTACATGTTGCGATACAATGAATTTTGATGACGACAGTCACTTACTTTCGAATGAAGTGTTTTTGAAGATACAAATAAGATGACGTAGTAAAATTTTGCTGTATAATAATTTTCATCTAGAATATACTTGTTCATTATTGTATCGTAATGAGTACTGAAGCTAACAATCTGTAACAACGCAGACGGACCCAGTATCAGTGTTCTGAGGAATCAAACGACTGGGTCTGGCTGTGTGTGTAAGGGTGTGTGCGTGTGTGTGGGAGTGGCTAACTAATGTACATGACGTACTTATAATAACTAACACCTAAGTAGTAATAAATGTTTGGGATACTAACAGCTTGTTTCATTCAACCTAACATTTAGATTTAAGAGTTACTTTGTGTAGTATACCTATGTATGTGCGTGGGTTGGTGTAAGCTAGTATAGTGATACGACTAACCGCAACCGTTTGTGCTCGATATGTAGCGCATTAGTTAATTAACTACTAACCGCTGGCTATTATCTAATACACGCGACTCTAACCATAGGATATTTTTGGCGCCGACTGATCAATATTCATAGGCAACATTAACGTTATACTTCAAAGCAAAGAAGTCTGGTGGATAGCAGCTTTTGCTCAGCGGTGGTGGGATATATCAATTAACTAAAATGTAAAAACAACTTGCTCGACTTGTGTTGTGTGTCAAAAAACAAAATATAATTGAGTGTATTTTTTTTTTATATACATATATAATTACAAAAGCAGTTCGTATTGTTATGGACATCTCTATTGGTGATTTGTCTGGTTGGGCGTTTTTATACTTCGCCCAATTAGAATGTAAGATTTTCGTTCGCTTCGCTCACTCAATCAAAAATACCTGTTCTACGTCATTATACGTTGTAATGTAAGTTAGCACAAGCTCAGTGTCAGCGTAGAGTGAGTGAGTGAGTGATGAGTGAGTAAGTGAGGGATACGACACGTCACGTGACACTCGGCGACGCTCACGCCCGCGGCTATCTAATGGGAAACTGGCCGTACACTGCTGTAACAAATAACATTAACTTACAACTCTTGTATCATCTACAACACATTAATTAGTGCCTTACATTATTGGCTGGAAAAAAGGTCTGAAGAAAGCCGTAAGTTTGTTGCTTTTCTAGACTTGGTCACATAGAACTAGCGGCGCTTAGATTCACTCAAAGTACTTATTGCTCATGATGTTATTGAATACAAATACTATGAAAAATTTACTTTCCCTAAAATGAATTCAGTCTCAATAAATGAATGACAGTCGGCGTGTGCGCGTGCATGTAACATTCTGATATTAGATTATTATCTGCTATACTTATTTGATCTGTACTTACGTACGTAACTACTATTTTAGACGAGTGGTTAGTCCGTACTCTGATCTCTTATAGTAGTAGTTTATATACTTATAGCACTTCAAGACAAACAGTGAATTACATGATCAAAATATTTATTGGCTTATATGTTGAACTTGTGAACTTGACGGTACACAGGGGGCGGGACGCGCAGCGCCCTTTCATCGACAAATCGGTGCGAATTAGCATCGGATTCGGACAGACACGAAACAAATTCAAATGAAATACGCCACGTCTGAACGCTGCTAGCTTTGTAGCCACATGCATTGTGTATTTGTGTACGAGTATTCTCACTGGCAGCTTTTGAACTTGTGCTGACGGATTTCTCGTAAATAAGTAAAGCTGCAACATCAGGTTTAAAGTAGGAAAAGTGATAGTTTAATCAGTTTTAAACGGGTATTTTTATTCGTTTCTATATTTATTTTTCGACAAAAGGCTTTATTCTTTGTTATATTCATCCTAAACAGACTGAACGACTGACGTTAAATTGATCGCGTTATTGGATGGGCTAATAAAACTCTAGTAAAAGCACGATGAAGAACCACGGCTGTACCTGCCAGTGTGTCGTCGTAAAACGGATATTGCGTGTCGCGTGCCCGCGGGAGCGGCTTTCATCTGTCGTATGTCGTTGATAGCTGCACAATGCCAATTAAAAGGATCTTAAAATCCAAGTTTTACTGAAGTTTTATATTGTAATTTTTTTTAAAGTAGAAAGAAAACGAAACTCTCTTATAATGTAACGCTTTCCTGGTGTCGGAAGACGACTGAGGCGGAATCGGATTCCTATCAAGGCGCTAATCTTGATTCAGAAATGTTTAAGTCTAATCTTCCGACTTGCTCCCACGTAAAAGAGCGTATCTGCTCCCTAATGAAAGCCCATGAATAAACAAACGTGACAATTACCCCGACTGCTAAGGCATGCGCACACATTAACATGCGATTACATGAAGCTGCGAAGATGCAGAAACAGGACGCATTGTCTTGTCTGCTGTGTGCCTCGGACATAGCGCCCACCGAAGCAGCTGGTACACTCCGTGAATCCATTAGCATTAAGTGCTTCAATAGGTACCTAAAAAGTAGCTGATAAATGTCTGTCTAGATATCTACTCGGTATTACTAGCCACATACATTACACAAGCTCTACGCCGTAGGCAGCTACGTTAAAAAGCCTACGTCGCTTCGTAGAGATATACGGTCGTAGAGTGAACGAAATCCTTCAAGAACTAAGTTCGCTTTGACGGTTTGGTTCTGGTGATTAAATTTTCAACTCTATTATGAAAGTAGTTTTAAAATTTTATATATTTACTGTGATCATGAGTGAAGTAGGTACGCTAGTTGTTCTCTCAGGGCTGTGTCCTCATGCGCTCAACGCTAAATTAGGTATTCTCTATGTGCCCTAACTAACAGTAACGGGGGAACAGGCAGCAAAGGATTTAATCTGAGTCGCTGACGGAGCTTCAGTGAGGCGTGAGACAGGAGCTCATCTCGGGTCTCTAACGCCAGTAAAGCTCCTTCTATCGCAGACACTCATTCGATGAGATCCGTATAGCCTGATGTGGATTCAAATACGTGGAGTTGACAGTCGTATCGTAAATTTTAAATTTATGAGGTCGATTTAACTCGTTAAAAACATACTTTGCAACTGAATTGTCGTAACATTTATCATAATTTATACCATGTCAATAAAATGCACCGGTGATGGCTATAAAAACGGAACTACCCACAAATCACTCTGCGCTGTCAGTCACACTCGCTGCCCGCCGGCGCGGCACGGTAGTCCCCGGCAGTCAGTGGTAGCCCCCCGGCGCGCTACCCCGACCTGAGGGGAGTGGACGTGCCAAACAAATTATATTTAAATCCGCAATGCGATTTGTCTTTTCTTTTTAAGTAAATACGTCAGCTTGCACGAGCCGTGGAGCTTCTTGAAAAACGTAACGAATTTCATTTTCTCACTATTGTTTCTTTAGTGTTATTTCACTGTAGTTATGACAGTCTCTGATTTTAATACCAGGGTATTAAAATCTACGTAAAATTGAACTTGCCTGAAGTCCATAGTTATGACTCCGAACCGATCCGGTCGGTATGCTGACACTGTTGTACCTATAGTTAGAACAACAATGGGATCGCATGGGCTATGTAGCGCGGAACTAACAGCACGGCAGCTGAACTGTGCCGCGCCGGGATAATAGGACGGCATCTGCCGCTGCCGCAGCTTCCATTACCTACACACTTTGGGAATGTGGAACAAGATACGCCGACGCAGCGGTCTACCAGAAACAATGCGGTCATATCCTATACTCATTCATTCTCAGCCATTTTGTGGAAATGTTTCCGAAATTAACATTGTGAATCAATGTCACGGCACGCACCGCGTGTATAGCGACTGACGAAGTGAGTTGTACAATAAACAACTTGCAAATGATGTCCGATCGTTATCATATCCTATTTATGTCCTCGCTGAGTGGTGACTCATTTGCAGAAGGGTGCATAAAAAGTAGCGAAATAAAAACATTAGCATGCAGGCACAATTATTGGACAGGCAGGACCGAATTCAAATTCAAATTCAAATTCTTTATTTAATAATAATAAAATAACATTACAGAAATTCTCAAATACGTTATTCTATTCTATGACTAGGTTAAATTAGTGTAACTTAACTTAACCAAATTAGTGTAACCAACTTAACGAAGTAACTTAATGCCAACAAGATTTACATAAAGTGTACTAGGTACCTACCTACCCAATATAAACAATAATGCAAAACAACCCTTTGTGGAGAGTTGATTTGTGTCCAAGTTATTATTTCACTTATGGTGGTTACTACCGTACGCTATACGTCAGATCAATGTACATACCTGTCTGTCGCTATTTCTGTCAGTCTGAAGTAAAGAAGGAATTCCATTTAGGACCCTTACTTACCTACTCGTACCTAGTAGAGTTTAAATTTTGTTCATTGATTTATTATCTTAGCCCCACCCCTTATTCCTAACCAAGAAACGCCTAGTTACGATGTTTCTAACTCCGCTATAGAATCCGTTGAACCGTCAGCTCACGACTTGCACCACGGCGTCTAACTAAGCTTGTAAATTTCCCTATTATTTGCGAGTTGGCAGTAACATTCAGTTCTCTGGAATTCGGCCCCACTCCGGCGCTGAGCTCTTAAACAGGATATTTTCGCAATTCGCCTGGAATTTCCGAGGTTTCATTCAAGATATTCGCTCCCATTGAAGTCTGCCGGCGCGCGCTCGCGACCTACTTGTCAGCCGATGCCGCTCCTCGCTGCCGACAAGAAATGCCAGCGACAAGTCAAGGCCGAGACGCCCTTGCTCTCTAAGGGTTCTGTGTATTGCGACGTCGAACCAAATTACATAACTGACGTCATATTATAATAAAATGCCAAGTTCTCGATGACTAATACATTACCTACCTAAGTAGGTACCTAGTGACAATATATGTATACCTACAGTTTGCATTCGCTATTAAATAAATTTATGCTAAACCAACGCTGGGAATTTATTTAAAACAAGAATGCTATTGACCAAAAAACTGCAAACACATTGTGTTTTAAGCAAAACTCCCGCGCATTCATGATTTTGTCTTATCTAATTCAATGTTTCGTAAATGAAGATAAAGACGTAAGCGTGCGACGTGATCCAATGAAGTGGAACACTGCATTAACTCCCGTTATTAATGAGCAGTGGTCGTCCGACCCGTCAGAGATCTCTAAAAGTGGAATACCAAACAATAGTGCGGCCGGCATTGTGCTGTGCGCTGCAGGCAGGCTCCGCCACAAAGAGGGATCTAGGGCGCGAAGCCGCGGGACGAGCACTAGTAATCAGTGCGCCTCTCTGGCGGCGATCTCCACGTCTTGGGAATAAGAACACTTTTTGTTCTATTCTAGTGTTCGTAGCCGTTTCGTTGTGATAGCGAATAATCTTATATCGTGCTAAAATCACAAGGCACATGATATAATAATTATGTTTATCAAGTTTAAAACTAGTTGTGTCTCGAAGACCGGGTATCCTAGAAAAAAGATAAAAATGGTTTCATATGACATGTAAGTTGATATTTTTATGAGACTTTTATTATTTTTGCCCCCTCAAAAACCCTATAGGTAACTTAATAACTCGTTATCCGATTTAAGTTGATTTAACTCATATACCTACTTACCAGTACATTTTTCAAGTACCTACAAGCTACCGACTTACCAAATATCATGCAGATCGGATTAACGGTTGGTTCTAAAGTTATGGCCAGACAAACATACATACATACATACATACTACAGAAAAAGCCAAATCGCCCAAGTTGACTGTAAAATTTTCGTTCGCTTCGCTCACTCAATAAAAAATAGAAGGCATTCAAAACTTCAAACTTAATTACTAAGATCTTTTTATCGCAAAGTATTAGCTGGGCGCTTAAACTATTATCTTTTTACGGACTTAAACTGTAAAATTTTTGCAATAATTATTACCTACTCTATTTTTACTACCTTTTGTAGGTAGGTACTCTAAGATGCTAATCAATCCACTATTTGTGAAAAAATGATCTAACGTAGGTAACACAAGTAAATAACGCCTTCAATTACACTTTTCTATATACCATGTTGTAGTTTTTAAGAGAACGAGTATGAATCACAAATCATGGTAAACATCCCGTTTAAATGAAAAGTAAGCAGGAGCATGGTCAAACAAACTACATAATGCAACTGCCAGCAAAAGCCTAGAGTATTGAAACTCTTTTGTGTCGTTCAGAGGGAGGTGCTCGTGCTGGCGTGCGTACCTACTCCAGGCACCTCTCTCACTAACTATTTCTACTGTATCAAGTTTTTTTGTCATGGAATTAGTAATCGTGCATCGTAGAGAGAGAAAACAAAATAAACTTTTATTACGATACACGAGCGGTTCTAATGACACTTAACAGGAACTCCCCAAGACTCCACGCTCCAGCCTAACGCGAGTCAACGTACCTGTGGCTGGCAAGGTGGAGTCGGCCAAAAGGACAATTCTGCAAATTGTTGTGGGAACGAGCGAACGCTTTACGTCTAAAGCTTTAAAAATTCAGGACATGCCGGTCGTATCCCTCCTGCCTACCCACGAATGTGACGAATATTCCCGCGAGGACATGTGTCTCAATGTGCCAAGAGAATATAACAGAGATGAGAAAGTATTCTGACATGCGAAGGAACCAAGGAGAGGAATCAATTGTGTATCAAAGTAACATCAGGACTGTGCATCAATTTCTTTTATTCTTACTCTTATTTACAGAACCTTACGGTGCCTGGGACAGGGTTTTTTGATGGACTAGGCGTACCCATCACTTATACCATCCTCCCGGCTTGTCAGCTTAATCCACAGGCATATATATTATAATAATGTGTATCAGAAAAGGCATTTTTAAAAGAGTGTAGGTTCGAAAGCTCGGTTTTTTATCAACATTATTTTCACACCCGGGATATTGTAAAGTGGCGACATTTTTATAATACCACTGTGTCCATACGGAGCGTGGCTACCCGCGGATAGCAGCCGCGCCGCGCCCGGAGCGCCGCCGCCGTCGCCGGCCGACTCCGCTATTTATTGCAGCTGTGTTTCAGTTTCAACTGCGGCGTTTAGAATTTTTATTAAAACTATTTGTTTTCCGTTCAGTGCTTTGTACAGCTTATGATTTTAGCGCTAAATTTCATAACAGAATTTAAAATGAAATTTAAGAGATCGAACCTAACACTCGCATTGGCTGGTACATAATTGTCTAGCATAGAAAATAAATTTAATCCCCGTCTAAGAATTATCATCAAAACGTGCAAGTATGTAACCAGTCTCCGCACTGGGGGCTGGTGCTTGACCACATTGGGTGCACCGAATACGCCGGTGAACTGGCGCGGCCCCTAATGTGATACACAATACTCCGCCAGATAATGAGAGCGATTCCGGATTACCATCACAAGCGGATGGGCTTAACGGAATTAGCGAAATCAGTGCAATTCGCAACTGGCAAATTACCGCTTCCATATCTACGAGTATGAGGATGCACGACTGGCTCGCTGCAACACTACAGACATACATACATACATACATACACGACATTGTATGTTGCTACATGGTAAAGTTGTGGCGCAAAAAGTGAATTCTTGCTCAAATTACTTTCGCTTTCGTTCCCAGATTTTTTGCTGTAATAAAATGTAATGAATGAGAACATGACGTCACTGAGTGTAATCTTTGTATATTTGCATATCCGTAATCCATTCCACATTAGAAAAGATTCGTAGGTAATGTCGATTGAAAACTCTTTAAAAAGCTTGTAGTTGATTGAGTGAGCGAAGCGAGCGAAATTCTTACAGTCAACTTGGGCGATTTGGCATTTTATGTAGGCAAGTCATTGTGTTTGGACTTGCTTCTGACTACCACCTACTATAATTTTCAGAGCGTTCGGATCGCATCACGAAATCTCAGTTCGAACCACTAGTTAGTACTTTAGCATTTTAAATTGAGATGAATTGGAAGCGTGCATCCGGCGGCGCCGTCCTACGCTAATTGCTGTCTGTGGCACGTCCTCTAGGTACCTGCTGATTGCCATTCGATGCCGCTGGTCGTGGGCGGGACTGCCTGATGGCCGGGGCTGCTGTCTGAAAGGGTGTATTTCGTTTATTGGCCCGTCCAGTGGATCTAGTTAGAAAAATGAATATAACGAACATAAACCTTTAAATTCGCAAGGGTTTTTTCAAAATCATGTTTATTAAATTTGACGTCAGCTTACGTGATGTTGAACTCTATCCAGGCCCAGTTAGAGATGCACTTAAACAACATAACTGGCATGTATAGCCATGTAACGCAGACCTATGTACTCACCACCCTCATAGTACATAAGGTATCATCAATTGTAGGTGGAATTGCTTAGGCCCTTATCCCGGCCCCGGCCCTGATGCAGCGGGCTGTAAATAACGAACAAGCGTAATTTCTCAACGACACTAGGTACCTACGTATCGGCGTACATCGAATGCTGAGCGCGACGCGACGGTGCATCTCCCTCGCGGCGGCGCTCGCTTTATCAATAGAAAGAACAGCGAAAGTATTGAACCTTAATTGCACAAATGTACTATAATCGCGAAATGTTTAAACAAATCGCGATGAATTGATTAAAAAAACATACAAAATAAAGTAATTTCTCGTAGTTTGATGATAGCGCTTAGTAATTTCTATTAAAAACACATCCATTTTCTTCTAAGCTCCGAGGCGCGGTAGTTGCTCACACCGGCTAACTTGCTGCAATGTCGCTGTAGCGCCGACACCCTTATGCTAAATGGTATAAAGCTCAATATCAAAATGTCATTTGTACCTTAATAATTTCAGGAACCCGAGGTGTTCCATAGTGCGCTTGCAAAGTTTTGTTTGACGTCCGGTTACTTGTAACGACTTGAAACTGTTCGCTGAGATTTTAGAGCTTTTGAATAGAATTTCAGAAAGAATATAATTTATGGATATGTCTATCTCAGAAGCATCACTTTGCGGTTCACGCTAGAGTTATCTCGAAAATTTCGTTCAAAGCAGAGCTAAGCAATTAAAATAATAGCTTCTAAATTAATTTACACAGAAATTCGTCCAGTTCTCTCTTTGTGGTCTCCGAGACTCTCATCTAATTATCGGTACAAAAGCATTTGTGTCGAAAAGTTTGATATTGTCCGCTGCTTCGAAAACTTTATATCCCAAACACTTTTCTTATTCTACGTTCATTAATTAAACATCATCATTTATTCTGCCTTACCAACGTGTGCCAATTTAAAAAAAATAAAATAATGTACCTACCTAAGTAAAAATAGAATTTGAATGTTTATACAATATACTATAATATAATTCCTAATTTGGATGCCAAATTAGGAATTTATATTTTAATAATTGAAAACCTCGGCCTGCCTCCATGTTGCCATACCCTATGCAGGGTCCATGTGATACTTACTAACACCCAACAACTATGTATGTACCTAAACTAAACCCTGTGTAAGCAATAAATATATTGAGTATAAGTATTTTTTTACGTTGCGATGATATAATTATGTTATCTAGGTGACATACCACGTTAGCGAAGGCGTATTCGATGAGTTCCGATCCTCATTATTTAACTTCTAATTACTACTGCTAATTTGAAAGCACCAGTTAATACTTTCCGGTAACAAAATATTTGCAACAACCAATCAATGGTTTACAAGCACCATTCGTTTCAGCAGCTCGCCTAATTGGCGCTCTGTGTTAATACAGCGGTTATTAAAATATCATCGCTTTCCGATATTATCGAATAACTAAACAATGAACTTGTTTATACAAATTACCAATTCTATTGTATTGTGACAAACAGTGTGCTAGTAGGTACACTCAATGCTTATAACGATATTGACATTTCGTCATGTCATTTATGCTGGTGGTGGCGGTGGCGGTGGCGGTGGTGATTTTGGTGGTCATTATAAAGTTATTAGGAATAGGTTACATGGTTCGCACGCAACCGCAACGTCGCTACGAATACGCGTAGCAGCTCTACGGCGTAGATCTCTAGGTTAGTCGTAGAACTTCTACAAAGATGAATAAAACGATGATAAAAAATCAAAAATCTTGTTCATCTCCAATTATTTCTGTCATGGAATACTAATGTGTGTTTTTTTTTACTTTTTGTTTTATTTTGATTCTGTTCTTTACTTTCCTCTTCTCTTTTCAGGTACGTATCAACACAGCGCGTACATCGGTAAGGTTCCGTTTGCGACGACCTGGATGCAAACTGCTTTAATCATGTTTGCGGGCTTTGAGCAGATACACACGAACTAGTGGACATTACCATTAGCTCACACGAACCTCAGTGTCTTGCGCCAACTTGGCAAAGTACTTTTAAACTGGTCTTATCTTTGTACATTTGAAAACACAGAGGAATTTCGAGAACATTCTATGGCTTAACTTTTATAATAGAACGATGTAAGTGAATGGTGATCGCTATTGAGACTGACAGCCTGTGCCCAGCAGTGGGAAAGCTCAGGCTTTTACCGAAAACAGCGTGTACCGGTGTGACGCAAGAGGCGCGGGTCCACTCGGCCGGTTTCAGCAAACATTGACTCCGCCGCCGCCCCATTAGCTCACCGGCTTTGGAACAACTTTATTTTATTTTCCTTTGAGAGTTTTCCATTTATTTCCGCACACAACTTTTTTTTAGAAAACCAAGTTCTCTCAACTTGGTTTACTGACTCAAACTGAATAAATACTGTATAGTAGGAGCGCTATGGTCATGCTGAAAAGGTAAATTTGGCTGCGATTTGATATTTTAACCTATTCAAGAAGATATACGCGACGAGGTCTTATTACAGCCGACCTAAAAACCCTCGGTCGTCCGATAAGGATCCACTATCTCGTACAACGACCTGGCCTTGATAAAAAAAGAAACCTGTAAGACTGATATGTAGTTTTGAGCGTAATATGACTAACCTTGTGAAACCCTCGTTACCTCATTGTGGGTTCCGATCCGATTGTTCATTCAAAACATCTATTGTTTTATAGGTAGGTACTATTGTAGATACTTGAACTCAACCAGCCCTTATGAAGTCTCTAATTCTCCTAAATCACCTCGCGTGTAATTAAAGCCCTCACAGCGCCCTCTCGCGGCAGTGGCATCAATTAACGGTTATTACGCACTAGATAACGGCGGCAGTGTGTAAACAGCTTTATTATAAATCTTCCCGTGAGTTTATACCTCCTCACGGCGAACACTCGCGCCGACTTGCTGCGAGAGCGAGCCAACAAAATAATTAAAAAGTTTTGCTCTTTGTTACCTAAGTTAGACTATATTATTTACTTCTCCCAACCCGTAGCTGGCAAAGTATCAATCAATTCATCTTTACGGAGTTATACGTTTTGCCACGTATAAACAAAAGAAAATACATTTTGCTGTGATATATCTACTTGTAAATACGTTCTTCCATTATCGTGTCGTTTTAATAAAAAAATCCTGTCGCAATCGACAAATGTTCAAATTAATCAAGCACCTAAGTACTCGTACATAACCAAACGCTCGAAACTCAATTTTCATTCGATAAGTAAATTATATAAATAACAGGGATCCTCGATTGTATTTTCAAGTTTATTTGCACAAATAAATGAACTTGTTTCCCCATAATTACTTTCCGACATGCACACAATTACCCGGACGGCGTTCCGTAATAACGAACCAAATTAACCAAAAAATAAGCCAATTACTATAACGAATGGCTCGCTCTCGCCTGCTGCCGTCCACAAATTGATGCTACGTAATTAAACAGGATGCACGCTAGTGCGGATAACTAGACAAAACAAACAAGTTTTAAAATGATAATTTGAACTAGGAACTTATTCAAATCCTTATCCAATATTCCTACCAGCTTATTTGATGGAAATACCAACTCTACTTTCCAAGACTAGAGCTGTAAGAACTAAATTATCAGCATCATACTGTCGCGCGCAGACATTACCATAACAAATGAAGTCCTCGGGAGCGCGGCGAGCCTCCTCGACTGCAGACTGCAGACGGCAGACCCTCGAGCGCCCCCTGGTGCCTCACACCGCACGAGCCTTCTCGAGAGCCTGAGAGCCTTGACGTTGGGTCACATGGAGCTAATTTATGGGAACCGACTGTTTTTAGAACTGATAAGATATAAATTCGAATAGAATGCTAATGCTACTTGCGCTGCAGATATCAAAGCGACGACGGTTAACAAATAGGTACAGAATGGACCCAGCGGTAAGTAGCAGTGGCATCTATGTACTTATAGTATCTGCAAGAATGTCTACTGTGCCTGGTTATCTTACATTCGAGAGAATTTTAAAATTTCAAATTTAAGTTTTATTTTAATGAAAGCTATTGAGTAAGACATTATAAAGTAAAATCAATTTGATCCGCGGAACACGGAGGCCTTCCCAATGCGTCATTTAGCGCGAGCCGCGCGCTTACTTTGCATTCGCTCACAGACTCATTGCTTCATGCATACTTTCAGCCGGTGAGCCTCCCACCAAAGAAAAGCTGAAATTAAAGAAAACGTTAAAACAATATATACTACTATGTCGTCGTCTCGTTAATTTCACTGGCTAAAGTTCAAGTGAACAAAGTAGTAGTAGTGAAAAAAGTATTCACTGCAAATTTTCGAATAAGCAAGTAGCAGCTTGTGAATAGCATCCGCAGTATCGCGACTTAAGGTCAATTCTATTGAAAGGAGCTGCAGCTGCAGCGGCTGCATTTTGAGTATCTTTGTGAATCGTTTATTTTTATTGTTAGTATCTTACATGCTAATAATATGCTACTGAAATGTTTTTTTTTTTTTTCAAAAACGTGTATATTTCAAGCACTGATCTTTTAAAAAGCATAAAAGCATTACTAGGATGCAATAGAAGTATAATTGTATGTTATAAGGTCGAAATTTGCTCCAAGATTTTCCGCAAATGAATTGGTAACTTTGATTTCGGTGAATGTCGCGCAAAAAGGGGATGTCATCGGATAGGATCCGCGCCGCGTTTCCGGATCGACGCTTATGCGCATTACTAGCAGGTGGAGAGATTTATGGAGCGCCGCGACGCGCCGTGTCCACTGCCGCCATGCGAGAAGGGGAATTCTTATATTTTATTCCGAGGGTAACTTCGAAAAGTTTGATGATCTGGGTACTATTGCCACGCAACCTAACCGAAGATAACAACGCCGCCCCAAACGCTCTTTAAAAAACTAACATTTAATTTGTCCCACAACTTCTTTTCGTACTAAAAAAAATGTAAGTTCCTATCAAATAAAGTTTCCGTCTGTCCAGTAAAATTTAAATTGCTGATTTACCACCATTTTTTTTATTAGTTTATAGTCTCGCAATAAATCCTAGTCATCTAACTTCGAGCGAGAATGGAAAAGCGCACCATGGGGTGCGAGGTTGATGCGTCGCGGCCGCGGGTCGGCGCGGCGCGGCCTCGGGACGTTTTTACAATAATGTCACAGAGGAAAACGATAATAGAATGCGGTGGAATGCAAAGCAGTGATTTACGAGCTCTCCTGGGACAGGTTTATTTTATAACGCTGATGATGAATGGCATCGCGAGCTGCTCACTGAGATACCGCCGGGACGGTGCGCAGAGATATGCTTTCTGAGGTTGAAAAATTAGCCTTGAGAGGTGTCGGATAAATTGTAAGGGGGAGAGATGAGTGTCACATCACACACCGTGATATGGCGTGCATGCTCGTGGGAGACAGTTGTATCCAATTACTGTATCAGTGTCATGATTAGTAGTGCCATAAAGAAAAAAATGTTACCTACCTGATTTGGTAACTAGGGGTTTTACAAAAACTGAACGAAGCCAAGCCGTAAGGTTGATCTTCTAGGCTTGGTTAGTGCGCAGTGGAACTGGCACCCGGATTCACCTAGTTTTCATTCACCTAGATCTTTGTCATTCTATTGAACAAATACCTTTTAACTTTGACAAAAGATACAACGTTGACAAAGTATAATGACAAAGAGTTGCAGTAATATTTCTAAACATGTTTAATTTGAGTGATGTATTAAGGTTCTAAAATGGATAAGTAGAATTGCTAGTTAGTTCAAAAGGGCCACAAAGAGAACTGTCCACCATTAAGAGTGAAAATGTAACGCGTCCGCGAGTTTCCAAACTTAATTTCGCAGGTTCGTATCTGTGATACTTCCGATCCCTTACCCCTGCCACCCGCCCCCGCGCCCCCACGCCCTCCACACATAATAGTATCACAACTTCAACCCTTAACAAAAAAGCCCGGTAGGAAGCGGGCGCAAGCTTTTGGCGTGAATACGTCGTTATGGCTACGGGTACCTTCTGAAGTAAACGTTGAATATGCATATTTTAAACTATTACAAAAACTAGTTTACTATGTTGAAAAGCATACGCAGAACAACCATACTATTTATAGTTCCTTTAAAACAAAATTATATATTAACAAAACAATCAATCTACACTATCTACACTTATAATATATAATATATAATAATATAATATGTAATAATAATAATAATAATATAATAATAATAATAATATAATATATAATATTAATATAATATAATCTACACTAATATTATAAAGAGAAAACATTTGTATTTTTGTATTTTTGTATGTAACGAATAGGCTCAAAAACTACTGGTCCGATTTCAAAAATTCTTTCACCATTAGAATGCTACATTATCCCTGAGTAACATAGGCTAAATTATATTTTCAAAAAAATCAGGGATCCTTACTAAAACTTCAATAATGTAACCCAAGGTGGAAAACAAAAAACCTTACATCGCGTGCGCTGCGAAAACTATTGAAGATAGAACAAAATAATGTACTATGATTTTGTAGAACACGTTATCATCTACAAAAAATGTCGCGACAGCATATGTCTAACTATTATAGTTATGTCACAATAAGTGTTCTTTTATTATAAAAAAATAATTGAAATGCCTCCGCTAGAAAAGGGTCTTTATTTGTACCTTGGTATTAATCCTTATCCAAATAAATCATTTCATAATTAAGACGGTTTCAATACCTATAGATTACTTCTTAAATTTTTCAAATCGGACATTCCATTCAAAAGATATGACGAAATTAAAAATGTTTACGGGTCCACGGTTCACGCGCGGGGTGCGATTTCACTCACTCAAGGAGAAGCGCGTGCAAATGTATGAAATAAGTAGATGCGAGGCTCGAACCCACGGTCTAAGTTTATCCTAAAATGTTCAAAAAATTTATGACCACCCATGCGAAGCTGGGACAGGCCGCTAGTATATTATAAAAATTAATTGAAATGCCACCGCTAGAAAGGGTCTTTATTTGTACTTTAATCCTTATCCAAGTAAATAATTTTATATTCAAGACAGTTTCAATACCTATAGATTATTTCTTGAATTTTTCAAATCGGACATTCCATTCAAAAGATATGACGAAATTTAAAAATGTTAACGAGTCCACGGGTCACGCACGGGGAGTGATTTCACTTACTCAGGGAGAAGGGCGCGTCGTATGAAATAAGTAGACGCGAGGTTCGAACCCACGGTCTAAGTTTATCCAAAAATTTTCAAAAAATTTATGACCACCCATGCGAAGCTGGGACAGGCCGCTAGTATTTTATAAACCATGCATACTAATCGCTGAAGCTTAGCCTCTTCGATGATGTTGAGACACGGACTTAATATGACTTAGAATGAAGGTTTTCTTTTTTTTTGATCCTGAAAATGTGTGTTTATTGATACATCTTAGTCCGTACCACTGCTACGTACAATTGTCACAGGGTCGCGACAGCAGACCAGTAGTCGTCTTCGCCTCGTGTTGGTCACGTGACCGGCTGCAGCCGTACAGTGAAGCGCTCTCATCCTTTATTAGGGAAAGCGTCAATGAAACCAACACATTCACTACGAAAAGTCACCCGGAGACGGAAATACGTACAAAAACACGCTGAAGAAGGACGGAAAATCATAGGGGAAGTTTTCGCTCTCGTTTGGGCGACTAAGGCGGCTAAGGCGCCAGGGCGGGCGGCAGACAGTGCGAGTTGGGCGGCCGCGGGAATCACTCGCGGTGACAGCCTGCGCGTCGTCGGCACGTGTTGTACTTCGTGTTGTATTCAGTGCTGTGTTGTGATGTGCCTGTGAATTTTAGGGGGATTATTTCTATAAAGTACAAAGGTATTATTAACGTATAGAAACATATAATATAATGCTGACAATTTTTGGGCCCTAATATAAGGGTTGAAGTTGGAGGTTTGAGCGCCGCCGCCGGTTTGAAGGTTATGTTTTGTTTATGTAAATATAATACGGATTAGCATCGAGCTTCAACGGTTCTCGGGAAGGCAATAAATGAATTATTAGATTACAGGTTTTGTTTACAGATAATAACAAAGCTTTTATACTAGATTGATTTTGGCGCTTAATCTTTATATCATATTTGGATTATTAATGTCGCTTTAAAAAATCCTAAAATATGTACGTAGCATGCCATGAGTTTCACGCACTTTTTAAGGATCGAATCTTATCATGAACTTACACTATAATCTGTTAAAACTGCAACTTACTTAGACATAATCAGAGATAAATAAGTTTAAGCACAGTCTTGCTTCTGACTACAAGTACGCAGTGTTGTCGCTCAGCGACAAAGTCCTTACAAACTGAAAAACACTGAAACAGCTTCACGACTTTGATCCCCAGGTAGATATCCACGGTAGATATCACCTCAGATCTCATAGCACCAAGTACTAACTCCAGATTCTTTGAGGACGTCTAAGGGGGGTAGTAAGAGGTACGTCCAAACATTACTTTTGGCACATATCTACATTTTGTAGTAGTTGGTATTCCATACTTTGATACGATTGAAAGCCCATCGCCGCTGTTTGAATACTAACTGGTTTCCTCGCCATGTTTTCCTTCACCGTTTAAGAGCACTGGCATTGCGCACATAAATTTTATTGCATAAAACAAATAATTAAAAAAGAACGTAGTATTCTGTGATGTATAAGATTGAGTTTCAGCCCCACTGGCTACCACAACCGCCTCGCTATCGAAAGTCACAACAAGCTAACGGACAACATAACAAACACAGTATTGTAAGTCGGAGCCGAGCTCGCCAACTTATATTGGTTGTCATATCTTCTTGCAACAGACAATCTCACTGAATACAAACTGCTACGTAAGGTGCGGGACGAACTACACAGGTGACACAATTGCATTTCAATTATTTAAACGTGTTTTTATTGAATACCTGCTGGGTTACCTAAGCTCAAGTTATTAAATGAACATGCTTACCAGTAAAAGTTTCAATTTGCAAAACCATCAAAATAACTTTAAAAAACCCAAAACACAAATAATAGTTCTTCTACAAAATAAAATAAAATACTTTATCCATGACAATGCATGAATAAGTTTGTGATTACTGACATGCCAGTCACATGCTGAAGCATGCGATGGTGTGTAGCTTGACCTCAAACGCAGGAGGTAAGGACTATTTATCAAACCTGTGACACCTCATTATGAAGTCGCCCATTTGAGTCTCTCGTATACCAGTCGAAGCTTTCGATGTCAAATAACGTCGGGAATAACCAGCTGATGTACATTTGCCAATAGATTTTGGTACTTATTTAACACGAATTGCAAAGAGCTGCCGCTGACTGCTTGCTCTCCCGAGCCGAGCAAGAGCTGCCGCTGACTGCTTGCTCTCCCGAGCCGAGCAAGAGCTGCCGCTGACTGCTTGCTCTCCCGAGCCGAGCAAGAGCTGCCGCTGACTGCTTGCTCTCCCGAGCCGAGCAAGAGCTGCCGCTGACTGCTTGCTCTCCCGAGCCGAGCGTCGAGACAAACGTAAATGTATCGTAAGCCCGTGCCGTGCTATTGTAAAGGTTAATCATCAACTCGGTCTGCGCTTGATCGAACTTGTCAAAGACATCGCCGACGACTCCTTCACAAACTCATGACCCCCGCCTACCCTGCCTACCCTTGCCTACCCTGCCTACCCCTGCCTGTCTATTATCTTATTATTTATTGTTCTCTGTGTCTCACCCCCTCGGATTGAATTTGTTACGGAGCAAATAAGTAACGGAAGCTTATTATGAGGTTATACAATTTAAGGGCTTATTTCTTTTGAAGGTGGAATTACTTTCTGAGAGCGCGTTTAATGTCTATTGTTTTGAGAATTCCAGTTGTTTCGGTTTTTGGATTCTGGCAGAGAATAATTCAATTCATAATTTTGCCAAGATTGGTACCCGCTCCTAATAGTTATTTGGTCTTTTAACTTTATTTTTTTTCTAAAAAAAATAAAGTTTAAATCGTAATTTTCATAAGAGATTTTATAATATCCCAAAGAAAAAAATCATATCTAAATCCATAATATGTAGATACAGTATACAATTACTAACTTATGATAAGTTATTGAAGACTTTCCTGAAGTTATCTTCATATGGAATACAGCATAGATAGAGTATCCGATGTAGGATACCTCTACATCGGATCCAACATCTACCTTCATCTCGTTACTTATTATCCAATACATTCAGATGCAATGCGTATCCCATCAACGTTCTGTATCTACATTGGTCTGTATCTGCGCCCGATTCGAGACAACTGAACCAACCTTACATGGAAAAGATCACAAATCGTCGTGTAGGTACGACATGGGTACGACATCATGTACAGCTGACTTTAGAGTGCTGGGTTAGTGGCATCTACCGCGACTTTCCACTGCTCTAAGACATTTACGTCCCTCTTTGACCATGTCGTAGGACGTTTCACGTTTTCAATCAATCATAGATTTGAATTTTTCGTATAGTCAACTGACTAAAGCCGAATCGAAAGAACGCGAGTCGGTAAGCAGATTGTGTGCTATTGTTCAGTCAAGGTCAAGGGAATCTCATTGGAGCATGGAACGTGCCTGTACCTTATACATTTGAGAACTTGTGTGATGGAGGTAAGGGCTTCATGAAGGATAATCATTATTTTGCATATATTTTACATTCATTATTGTTTCATTACCATTAGTGCTCGCACTCGAAATTGTGGATTTTACAAACAGGAAGTAACAAGACCACTCCCATAAACTTAAACGGGTCTGTCATACCATTCCATGGCTAGGATCCTTCGGTTCACTCATAAAAGTTTCTTCGTTGTTTGAAAGCACTTTCTTTTATTTGAACATATACCTACACATTTGGCACCAAAATATGTTTAACGTTGCAGCAGGTATACAAATACCATAATATTATAGCGTACTATACCTGCCTTGTAGTTTTTTTTTATCATGAATTACATTTTAAAAAGTTCATGGTAAAATAATATTCTGTTGATCCGAGCCGCCCCATCGCTTCACCGCCCCCCACGGCCACATGTTTCCTATCTCTATACAAAACCGATGCATGTTATATATTGACAGACTGACAGGCAGTGTGTTCCGATACGTAAACCTGTCATAATATGAAGCGGAGTTATCTGGGGGAAGTATGACATATTGTCATGTAAGATAGATTTTGGCAAATTACTTTTGAATATTTCTAAAACTAAATCACACATTCGGCGACACATTCGGCGATGCCTTCCAAATCGAATTCGACACACCATCTATAATTCCCTTGTTAAACCACACCTACTTTATCTAATAGAAGTCTGGGGCAGCGCCCCCAAGACAAAACTAGCCAATCTTCAAATAATATAATAAATAAAACTATATAATAATATAATAATAATATAATAAAACTATTTTTAATTACCATTACTTAACCCCGACTAGTAAACTATATCAAGATACTAAAATAATGAACCTTAACCAACTATATATTTACCATACATGTATTCTCGTTCGCAAAATATTAAACGGCTCACTCCATACTAACCTAACCTTCATGCGAACAAAACAAATCACCAAGCGAAATACGCGCCGAGCTAGTTGGCTAGCATTACCCAAAGCGAGAACGAACTATGGTAAAAGAATGTTTACTTTCGACGGCGCACAGCTATTTAACAAACTACCGTCTATTATAAAAAATGTAAGCTCATTTCATGCATTTAAACTAGTAGTTCGCCCCGAACTGAGATCTCGTGATGCGACCCGACGAACGCATCAAAACTTTGAGTAGGTAGTAGTCAGAGGCAAGTCCAAACATTATCTTTGGACTTTTTTCTGACTACCGCCTACTAACTTGGTATGGTAACCAAGTTTCAACTTTATTGGACTATTTATTGAAGAGTTCCGTTGATCAGACCTTGGCTCCATCATCAGAACTGGTCGTTGTTACCATTTTATGAGAACTGAGTACCTCCTTAATTTATTTCAAGAAAAAAAAATAAGAAAAATCAAAGGAACTGACCGACCAGTAGAAAAACCTTGATGTCAACGAAACTCTTAGAGATGGGAGCTCTTGGATCGCTGGTTATCTTAATTTAACTTTTTTTGTTTTATCACAAAAACCGAGTGTCTCAAAAAAAAAGTAAAAATTGTTTTGGAATGTCCAAACAAAGCTCTTTCATATGACATGTAACTTGATTTTTTTATGTAACATTTTTATTTTTGCCCCCCTAAAAAACCCCATATCTCAAAAACCCTTCATCCGATTTTACTCATATACTTACCAGTAAATTTCTCAAGTCCAAGCTATCGACATATAAAATTTCATGCAGATCGGATCAACGGTTCTAAAGTTATCGCCAGACAAACATCCATACATACATACATACATACATAAAATGCCAAATCGCCCAAGTTGAAACTAAGATCTTCGTTCGCTTCGCTCACTCGATCAATTAAAGCTTATACAGCATTTGACTGTAAGCTATTCCTAACTATTATTAATAATACGAGTGCATTAGATGAGTACAAAATTGTTTACCCTGTTTAGAACGACAAAACCTACCTACTTGTTAGTATTATTCTCATGTAAGTGACTATAATCTGTCTTTTTTGAGAATAAATATCTTTAAACCTAAATCATAAAGACATGAGTAGAATTTGGTTATAGAAGCGCAGTTTCAGTTGATTTGACATAACTGCTCAGCTTAAAAATTTCAGAGTCAAATAGTGTATTACAGCAATACGATACTCAAATAAATATATTTAAAGTTGTTATTGAAAACTGTCACAAATTAATGTTTGACAATCGTTTTTGAATTCTACATGAAACAGGAGGTACGTATTACGTTTGAATGAGATACACCAGCACCGCCTGAGCTCAGTTCCTCGAAGCGCCAGAAACCTAATAAAAACCTACTAAAACAGCGTTAAATGTAATAAAAAGCGGGTCGTCTCATAAAGGGCAAAGGTAATGAAAGGCTCTGTCACTTTTTATTTATTATTGATGTAAAACGTTGTGTCGAATGTAGATTCTTTAAAAATTATTGCGATATTTGATGAAATTGACGCTTTGAACTGAACCATATTTTGAAAGCTTCTTAGCCATAGATTAATTTCAACAACAATACTTGTCGGCTTGTTTAGTTGCGGGAGTAAGATACTTTTATTCGGATTACATACCTTACCTACTCTTTGCCGAACAGGAAAATTTGTTCAATGGCCAAAGAAAAAAAAGAAGTGTCTAAAAAAATACTGTACGTGCTAAAGATTCTTACACAAAATATGTACATGTCGCCTTGTTCTGTGTGAGGCACCCAGTTGCGAGTCAAGGTCAGAGAGGCCTCATCTCTCGGGCGCGGGTTTAATTATAAGGCTGTAGGGAGGCGCTGGCCGGCGGTGCGAGAACACCGGCTCATTGTGAGTCATTAGCCGAGCTCGTGTGGTGAATGACTCATGTAAGAGATAGGTAACTCTTCACAACAGATACATAAATTTAAATACAATCATCAGATTCATGATTTGACCAGGAACTGGCTCCTAGATACATCTACTTTATGAAATGTTTCAAAGTGATCCTTTTAATTGTACTGTAAGTATAGAGACCGTTTTGTTGTGCAAATATTTATTAATGACAATTCATTAATACATCTTCTGAATACTCTACTACATATTCTAATCCACAGAATCTCATAGTTCGTACTTGGCAAGAGATCTGAGGAGATATCTACCGTGCCTGGGGATCAAAGCCGTAAAGCTGTTTCATTTTCAGTAATATTGCAATGGACTTTTTTTCAATAATTTATCATCCGCTATGCATATATTACTATATGTATACATTTATCTTATTTTTAGTGCAAATCGTTTAAGAAAATCTGTTTGAAAGGATTTCACTTGTATCTTTCCCATCCTTACGTCGCGTCGATCAAGTAAAGCCGGACTAATAACAGATGTCGACATCAGCCATCAGCACTAGTGCGGCTCGGGTGCGGGTTCGGGCCGCGGCAGCAGCACCGCGGGTACAATATGACCCTAATATCTATTTGTGTTTGTTTATCTGCTTGCTGGGGCTGCGGCGGGTATATCTCCATTAATGTCAGTGCCTTATACAGCTCATCGTCACAGAAGCTACTTAGGTACAGAGTAAGTCTGACTTAGACGTAACACAAGAATTTTAAACAGATTATTCACTACGCCAGCTGCGCCAATTATAAGGATCGATCGTTAGATTTTTTGCGACCGAAACAATGAGGTAATTGTGTCTTTTCAAGTCTTCTTATGCAATCGGTCATAGGTAAAACAATTGGAAATTAATAAGTAGGATTGGGTAAATGAGTATTTGAGTTTTCTGTTGAGCTGTCGCGTTATAAGTGTGCAGTGCAGTGAGCCAGCCGGTGCCGGGCTGCACTGCGACGCTCTCGGCGCGGGCTGCGCTAACGAGTTTGTGTGTCGCCGGTTAACAAGCGGACGGCGGCGTCGTTTTCAGATGCCGTCAATATTTGCACAGCAGCTTTTGGGACGTAATTGTCCAGTTTAATTTAGCTTTTAGATCATAGGGTAGGCACAGTTCGTGCGATTGCTCTTGAATGGAAAATGAGTGTTTACAATATTTATTCCTAAACGAGGGGATGTCTACCGTGTGAATTATATGAATATTATTCATATGAATTAAAAGCGTGAGGCTATATTTGTTTGTTCAATAGCTGAAAATCTTCTCAAACGGTTTTAGATGTCTAAATCTATGAGTAATTTTTTATTCAACAAAATCATAAGGATAGCTCTGAAACGTTGATAGATTGTTAATCATGGAGGCAAAGGGGTCAGCCGTCAGCCGCTAGAGTTAGTATTAGGTATCATCATTCTGTGGGTATCATCACCATTAGTACCCACCAGATGACGCTCCGAGCCGGGCGGGGGCTCGGCGTCACTACCTGAGGCTCACTCACGCGGAAGCCGTTATTTTATCTTCATAGCCACAGTCCAACGCGTAGGTAGAAGGTACTACCGGTGAGTTAGCTATAGATGCGCAACTCCATTCTATTCCTAAACGACCTCTAAACGTAGTGAATCAAAAATAAAAACTCATTTTACCTACCAAATAATTTAGACTCTTTAAAGTCATTTTCTATAATTAATTCAACTCTATCTCTGTTATCATATCACAGTAAAAACGAAATTTTAAGTTTTGTCATAGTTTAACTGACATTGCTATACAACGTGTTTATTAAGAGTTGTAGGGATCCGAAAGCAGGATATTCTACCGGTCATAACGAACAACTTTTGTTCTATGACTTTTAAAATTTCAAAGTTTTTCATTCATGAAATGCCTCTTAAACTTTTATGTAAAATGAATCTAAACGCATCATGAGGCAGCCCTATTTACAGCTGTTCTTTGACCTCTAGTTGTGAACTTAGATAAAATAGGTAACAGAACTACCACCAATTACCTAGTAATGTGCCTACCTAATAATGATGTTGCTGTTTTTAAAGATCTTGGTATGTAAAAGAAATATTTTCGCGACTGTAATCCCTAGTCACGGTAAACATTCTCTGAGATCTTTGGTACTAATACCTATTCAGTAACTAGGTACCTACGTGGCTACGTACTCAATATTTAATAGCAGCGTTTTACCTGAAATAAAACGCATATTAATATACTTACCTCAGTAAAAGCTTTATTATGAGAATGCATTTCCGTTTCCGTCGATTTTAACCAGTTTTCGTACTTTGTTTACACCTAGTGCTTCCGGTCAAGTGGCGCCACCTGGCGGCCGTGCGCCATTTTGCTTCGTAAAATGTGCAGCGCCATTTTGGAATCATTGGCTTAGTTTCAGCAGGCAGAAATAAAAATGAAAGCTTTTACTGAGGTAAGTATATTAATATGCGTTTTATTTCAGGTAAAACGCTGCTATTAAGATACTGTACGCTCAGTAAAAGCTTTATTATGAGGATTTGTTTGTTATCGCCTGGTGTCGCCACTTGTAAGATTTAGGTAACTCTAGCGCCAATGTGAATCTAAAAATATTTTACTACAATAAGTGGATAGGTAAAACACTGTAATGGCAACCTACAGTGTAGGTACAATATTAATAAAAACTTTATTTAACGAAAGTATACTATTTATCATTTGCTAATAATGATTCATTTATTACGATCACAACGTATTATTATCAATAATACAACTGATAACGTACAATATAGGAATAGGAACTAGCTTCCGTTTGGTTAAATGTACCGAATTCATTTATTTATATCAGATTTAGCTATGATCTGGTACTAAATAAGCGATCGTAAGTCATCATAAATTACCTGCTAAGCATGGTGACTAGGGAAAGCTTTCCCAATGACTACTAAATCTGTGGAGGACATGGTCCGGCAGTAGACCTCTTCAGTATGTTATTTCAGACAAAGTAAGGATGTTTAATACGTCAAACAGATGTGTGATATTAATAGACTGATTGTTGTCTTTTATACCTCTCAATATCAAATTCATTAATCAAGAAGATAATTTTTTGTGAATGCGATGCATAGATCGAACTCTAGAGGTGCTGTAATAGCAGTCTCTCTAAACAACGATTTGATCCTCCAGCCTGCTATTGACTGTGCGTGAAAAACGCTTAGCAAAATCTTTTATTTTACTGTAACAAGCAAATTAAATAATTTGGCTGTGTTGCATAGTTAAGTTATTCAATAATTAATGAGAAGGAATTTGTGTTAGCATGATCACTAAATTAATAATAATTAACAAACATCTATAATTACTGCAATCAGTATTGAACAAATAAATGACAAAACTATTAAGTAGGTACCTACAAGATCTAATGTGGAATCATCAACTGCTAATATTATCTAGTCTTATTTTATTGAAACCACTTTTTGTCAACGTCTCAAACCGGAAACTTTGATTACTCTGACTCTTTACTTACTCTCTTCTCTTACTGACTTAGGAGTATCCTAAACGAGAGACCAAGAAAAGCGTCTGCATCATAACGTAAGAACCAAGCATTTATGTGAAAGTATCGAATGAAATTATTTGTAAAGTGCAAATCACAAAGAAATTATACTTATAATAATAATTGTGTGTTCAAAATTTCATTTCAGTGCTAAACAAGAAAATAATAACGGTTGCAAACTACAGTCATGTTATCAGGGTATTTAAAACTATATTTTTTGTTTAAACAAAGATAAAAATAATTATTGGTCCGTATTCAATAATATACTAGCATTTGCTTACTTACTAGAGGTTGATAATTTTATAGGAAAGGTTTTCCAATGTGAAAGGTGCTGCTAGAGCTCAAATATTGAGGTTAGCGCGTCAAAGTTTTACTGCGGAACTATTAATGAGTAATATTCCACTGACAGAAATAGGTGAGCCGTGACATTGGGGATAACCGGTGGTAGAAATACCCACGTGAGTGGATAGTCTATTGAATACTAAACGCATCGTGAAATAGAGTGATGGTTCCTCAGTTCTCAAAAAATATGCAAATAATATAATTGTAGGTAGGTTGAATGTCCTCAAATCTCAAAAATTATAATTGTAGGTAGGCTGCATGTGAAACTTCAGAGGCAAATAAGTCGATTACGCAAGTTGCCTACTTTATAAACACTATGTTTACAAAGGCTAGTCATAGATGCCACTCGGGATGATGGTAGTGACATAAAAATACGGCCTGATTTTCGAACTTGGACACATGCCAAAGTGTATTTCGAATGTTAGTAATCGTAGTAGTAAAGATACGTTATTTCCATTTGATTGACATGAATTGATTTCATATCTTCTGTTAGTAGGCAAGCGACTGCAGTACAGACTGGTCAGCATCTCTTTTTAGTGTAAATGTTTTGGTAACCAGCTGATAGGATTGAGCAATATGGAGTGTACCTACTCCAAGACCATATATTCAAAACATCTTTTAGAAATCTGTCAGAGTTAGGTAATGTAGCAACGATTCTTTTAGAACGCCTGTTGTAGGGTAGGGACTAGTCTAGTGAGGAATTCATGAACTTTGTTAATGATGAACATAATATGGATTAAGTTTTTATGAGCACTGATAATTGATTTCTCAAAATTAATAACGACCCTTTGCTTTTTAATGTTTAAACTGTAAATTTCTTCGTCGTGGTGTGCCTAATCAAAGACAAGTGATCATAGTGATGCACAGATTATTGATATTCATATAAACAGAATCTGAGCCAGTAATACTTAATAAACGTAAAAAGTAAAAATTAACTCAACTATATAACTTGAAGCTCAAAAGTTAAGTTAAGCATACACTACCATAACCCAAACACCTAGGTTAGGTTTTATGTCTGGAACCTACAATACTTATTATACGTAAAAATAAACTCATCTATATAACTTGAAGCTCAAAAGCTTAAGTTAATCACACTACCAGTACCCAAACACCTAGGTTAGGTTAGGTTTGGGTTAGGTTAGGTGGTTTTTTTTTTTTTTTTTTTTTTTAATATTATTTCTGGCGCCAGCAATACCAGTACCCAAACACCTAGGTTAGGTTAGGTTTGGGTTAAGTTAGGTTAGTGTTGTGTAAAAAATGGCCAGAACTATCAGCTTTGGGTCCATAACCAGATAGGTTTTACTCTACAAAGTATGTAATGTTAAAATAATATTCATAAGAATATTGAAAATCATTATGAAACACATTTCAGCACATTGTTATTACTTATTTTTACAGCCAGCTAGGCGTTTGGCTAGGCATTTGATACGATAACTTTATCAATTTATTTTCTTCCATTGTGAGTGGAAGAGTGATAATAACTGTTTTGCTTATCACGTGGCTTATAACTGACTTTATGAGGTATTTATTTATATCTGTACTTACCATATTAATCTTCATTATTTAGCCATCTAAAACTTCTCTGAGCCTTAGGTTTTTACGATAAAGTCGCTAGTTTCTATTATAGAATGAAACTTTCTTATTTTCATTCATCATTACAATAGTGAGGGTTGAGAGATTTTAAATGGAAACTGGCTATAGGAACATACACCCCGCGAGGATGTACTTGTTACAGGCATGTTTGTGCTTTGAAAGGCCATCGCACAAAGGATCGCACAAATTTTCACGCAATGGAACAGTTTTGCAAACGCCTAACTCTCTCGAAAGGCGGCTGTATGCTTGATAAGATTTCTCTTGCGAGAAACCAACAAATTTAGAAAAGAAAGTTCGTTTACTAAAATCTCATCTCAATCACACGTGATTGAACACAGTTTTAATAACGCCTAAACCCCCTTGAGAGGTGGCTGTTAGATTGATTGGATTTCCTTAGAGAGAACCCAGCGTATTGAGAAAGCCATATATACTAATAGTTTTTACTAGTATTTAGTTCCACGCGATGAAACATAGGTTTTCAAACGCCTAACCCCCGCGAGGGGCGGCCAAAAATGCTTTGCCTTTTTAATTTGACAGGATCAAACTTTGTTCACGTTCATTAAAAGCTACAGTTTCATGCGATGAAACATAGATTTTCAAACGCCTAACCCCCGCGAGGGGCGGCCAAAAAGGCTTTGCCTTTTTAACGTGACAGGATCAAACATTGTTCACGCTCACTAAAAGCTACAGTTTCACGCGATGAAACATAGATTTTCAAACGCCTAACCCCCGCGAGGGGCGGCCAAAAAGGCTTTGCCTTTTTAACGTGACAGGATCAACTTTGTTCACGTTCACTAAAAGCTTATACAGTTCCACCTGATGGAACAGATTTTTAAAACGCCTAACCCCCGCGAGGGCGGCCAAGAGGGCTCTGCCTTTTACCAAACTATGTTCGTTATAATCTACGACATTTGGGTTGGTGACCCGTGAACTAATCAAAAGTGATATTATATTACTTACGAAAATAATAAAGTAGGTAGGTAGCAAAATTCAAGAAAAGTGATTCTTCAGTTGTACGACTCAGATAAGCCCAAGAAAAAGGATTGTAAATACATCATGCAATATTTTTGTTAGAGATAAAACAAAACTAAATTTCTGTTTAATGCAGTTAGTATAATTCAGTCGTATTTAGGCATGTTAACGTAAGGTATCATACGTTTTCCCCCCTTCGTTTGTTTCCAAAAGTCTATGAATACCTGAAGTATGTGAAGTAGCTATGTGCAGACTTCTAGCCTAAGCACTTGTTTCAAACAGCTATGGGGGTTTTAAAGCAGATATATCCTTTCTGTCTTGATATTAAAATTTGTGATCTTGGACTTCATCGCAAGAACAATGATGTTATAATATTTCCCGCTAACCATATTAATAAAAATGGAATCCTGAACCTGTTAAACACCCTGAACCTGTATTGACAGACTGGTTAGTATAGTAAATAAAATAGAAATATAATTTATTCTGCAGGTTTCTAGACTTAAAGAAAAAGAGCACGTATGCTCGCAAGTAATAGTACCATACAGCTTCTGTGTGAAAGCAGAGGCTTTTATATCTAATATATTTCTGAAAAATAAACTTTGTACAAAATATAATACCTACTAAATACACGTTCAAGTACCTAAACTGGTAATTTTTTGACTATGAGAACGTGATCCGAACGAAAAATCGTTAAAAAATTGATCACGGTCATCTATTTAAAATAAAGAGGGTTGTACTCACGGTTTTTTCCCTCTTTGCACAGTTCGAAGTACTTACAGAATTTCACTTCACTTAATAAATTAAAATTTTCTTCATCTTTTAAGAATAAGATAAGATTTGAACATAAAATATTTATATGCAACGGTCGTCGCAGAGATAGCTGCTAGACACAAGTTGCTTCGACGGAAAACAAAACGCCAATGATTCCAAAATGGCGCTGCACATTTTACGAAGCAAAATGGCGCACGGCCGCCAGGTGGCGCCACTTGACCGGAAGCACTAGGTGTAAACAAAGTACGAAAACTGGTTAAAATCGACGGAAACGGAAATGCATTCTCATAATAAAGCTTTTACTGAGCGTACAGTATCTTAATAGAATATTTATTTTTGTTTGATTACTAGATGTCGTAAAGCAATGTTTATGATATTCATAGTTCTTTAAATTGTAACATGTTACTTTACCACCATGGTTCATTGACACCATAAAATTATTCAACTACAATTATTTTGGGAAGTGTCTAGTCTGTCCTATTTAATCTTTGACATACCTGTCTGTCATTGGTTGCATTTAAAAACGCATATCCAATCAGGACGGCCGACGGCCGCCGATCAGTGTTACCATTTGTGGCAGATTTCTGCCATTTGGCAGATTTTAAATATTTCAAGAAAAATCTTATTAGTTTGAATTTTTAATGAAATAATATTTATAATTTATTTATTTTTTACCGAACTGGAAACTTCTTATTCTTTTTTACCTTTATTGATTTGGTTTCTAGACAACTTCTATCTCGTTTTAGATAACTGCAAACCGTTACAAACGATCAAAAGATAGTAACTGAATGTAATGTAGGTATTTAATTTATTCCGTAGCCACGAAGGAGATGGTATGAAGTCATATTTTTGGTATTTTTATCGTCAAGCTTGGTAGATTTTGACAGATTTTTTGGCAGGTGTGTGGTAGAACCGCTACTTTTGAGATGGTCACCCTGTTTGTGTTTACATGCGTTGTTGTACATTGTTTTGTTGAGAAAATGTCATCAAACGTGATAAAATGGTGATTGTTATGTAAAAAGCCGTCGTCAGTCAGTGTGTGTATGAGCAGTGCCTACGAGGTAATGGTTTAGTGTGAAGTTTGAAGCCTGTGTCGTGCGAAATCTCGCAAACTTACCAAAATCCAGTTTTATCCAGTATTATTATAGCCAGTAAATAATGACAAAATCCATAGGAACCAGTAAAAATATCGTGTCAGGGGATTGGCGGCGTACCTACCTACCTACCGAAAGGTAAGTATTTCAAATTATCTCGTAGGTTATCGTTGTTTTTTTCTTTCCTAGATAGAAGCGCGCGTGCGTGTGACCTTGACACGTACACAGAAAGGGCTGTTGCAAATTTCTGAGAAAATATTAATTTTACTTTTCTATGGGAATTTCGAAAACGATGTATCCAACCGTTGCACACGTCAAAGTATTCCAGTGCTTGGTCTAAATACACGCTCTTTGTTTTCCTACATAACTTCATCAACACGTTGTATAGTCTGAATTATAAAACATTTTAACGTGTTCTGCTCTATTAATAGAAGGATGTTATTACTAAACCTTTCGTCGGTATGTTGCGAATGAAGTCGTTTCATAGAGGTTTTAAAAGTTTCAGTTTCAGTTCTATGCTGATAATTGTTCAGCACGCCATCGAACCCGCTACCCGCAAAACAAATGCGTTACGTCACCGGACCTTTAACGAATGGCGGTATTTCCGGAATGGCACAAATAAGGCTATTGTCTGTTAAAAGGCTATAAAAAAGAAAGGTAAAATGAGATAATGTCGCGGTGAAAGGTGCTTCTATTTGGGTCCGCAAAGGTTTTGGCTTATAATGTGCTATTTTTTAGGAGTAGAACGGAATAAATAAATTTGTATATTGGTGAAATAAAAACATCAGTAAAAAAACTACTTACAAGTTAAGGTTTTAGCTTCGTCGCGTGGAACTGGCACCTAGATACGACTTTTCAAAGTGATCCTTGTGATATTATTAAATATAATGTATTTTGACTTTGGCTTATAAGTTAGTCTGTCGGTCGAATCGGGTAGTCAAAGCCAAAGGGCATTTTTTCAATAAAACCTTAAACTTTCAAACGTTTTAAAAGTAGGGCCTAGATTCACCTAGGATCAATTCAAATAGTCTGATCAGCATCAAAAATACTCATTTATAAATTTAATCAGCACTCCAATTTCAGACATCCTCCGTGAAGTGGGTCCGCGGATTCCTGAACCCTCGGGTCTGGACCCGCCCGCATTCAGAATGAGATCCTGCCGCGTAGTGCTCACAACCTTTTGCTCATGCACCCGGTCGCCGTATAGCCTTTGCCAAATGTCGTCTTTGCCTACTGCAAACAACTGGAACAAGAATTTTCAGAACTTAAAATAAACCTCTGGCAACCCAGCTTGGGCCCAAAACGCTGTTTTTTAAATATTTTGACGTATACAGTGATATAGTATTTTTGGATATGGTTGACTTTGTTGCCTTCTGACATTCTATTTTGATTAACGTTTTGTGAAGGAAAACATCGTGAGGAAACCGGCATGACGTAGAACGTAGAACTAAAAAGCTCTTTATCATGTGTCAAGTGCTCGAAGGGAGCCTCTTGAGGCGCACTTAAATCCATTCACCACACTGTTTCGAAAGAAACTAGTGACACGACAAGAAGAAGAACGTTTTGTTTACTACCGTTAAATAGATTGATAACATACTGAATGTATAGTTGGCCGCCTGGTTCCTCCTCTGAGCCATAGTCGAGGTCGTCTCTAGTTTCTGACAACGGTTATGCAAAATTTAGGACAGCCGCGTACATGTGTGAAGGTAAACCCTTCACCGGTAATATGGAAACCAAGCATGCCGACACAATGCGGGCCCTCCGATATAGCCGCCAAGCCCTAAAAATGTAATCTTGTTGTCCCACCAACAATACGCAAGATTTACACAAATTCTTGGAACACACACATTATCCATATACATAAGTAAACATACACACACACGAGGGGTCGTTGTACTCCTTTGAGAATACGTTGAATATGATGTCGGATTAAGTTGCTTTTAGACAATGCTGTAAATATCTCCGATCGTTGTACCTTCTGCTAGCTTTAAAACCGTTTAAACTTAGCTTTACTCTGCAAACAGCAATTTAAATAAAAAGCGCAGACGGAACATACGTCGAAGCAGCATGTCCACTAGTGCGGAGGTAAAGTAAATAAATAAACCTGTGGGATCGCGAGGGAGGTCCTGGCGCCGCGCCGCGAGGATGCTGTTTGATTTGTCAACTCCGGTTTGCACACGCTGCCTAAATGTTTCCGCTATTTCTTTTACATAAATTCTGAATGATTCATTAAATACTTTACAGCTTGATTTTTTCTAAAACAAGTTATCGCAGTTTCTGTTATTTCTCTGAGCAAATTTACAAGAAATTCGTAAAAATTTGTAAACTGTTAGAATTTTTAAAACTTACCTGCTGAATTTTGTGCCTACGATATATTCTTTCGAGGAATTACTACCACCGCACTTATCTCCGTCAGTAAGCAGTGATGCTTGCATCGCTGCGTGTTCCGATATAAAGCGTATGGGTGCCGGTTCAATTACAGGCACATGAGATTAGTCACTTTACGCGTCAAAGTGATGGACATAGTATAATGCTACTTAGGGCTCTTTGTGGGCGTGCTCCTTGAGGTAATTTAATTATTAGTCAGAGTAACATCAAGTAAGTCTGCTTGTTCCGAGCCACCCATAAAAAAACTAGCCTGGTTCCTAATCCCTGCTAATTACAAAGCACAGCGTGACATGTCGGTGACGTAGTCTCCTGAGACCCCCCGCCCCCGCCCCCCGGCCGCCCCTCGCCCCACAGACTACCTGAATGTAACCGACGACGCCCGGGGGACACAGCTCACACTTACCAATGGCGGAAAGTCTCATAACTTCCGTTTGCAAATCTACCTGGAACATGTTCAATCGGTGAATGCTTGAAAACGCTATCGAAAGAATATAAACGGTATATTTTCTACTCTATGATATAACTAGTTGCCGCCCGCGGTTCATTAATTACTCGCGTGGGGTATTTTACACCCCAGCGACTGCTTGATCGTCTCTAGTTATTGGAGTTTTGAATATACAGCGTTAATTTTTTTTCTAGTTTTCTAGCGGAATTTTGTTATTTAATCACAAAAAACACTCTGTGGCGTAAGGTTGAGGACAAAGGACCGAAAATCCTAATACATTATGTTATAATAAATGCCGTCAACATGTGTACAGTGACCATGTTATTCCGACATGTCAGAAATGCAATGAAGAAAATTAGTTCCTATAATGAGTTGATTTAAGAAAATGTTTATGGCACTATCTGTTTCTAAAAGAGTTTATCTGTAAATTAATTGTTAAGTCAAAAGTAGTTATGGTAGTTTATAGGGTTCCGTACCCAAAGGGTAAAACGGGACCCTATTACAAAGACTCCGCTGTCCGTACGTCTGTCTATCTGTCTGTCTGTCTGCCCGTCCGTCTGCCCGTCCGTCTGTCACCGGGCTGTATCTAATGAACCGTGATAGTTAGTCAGTTAAAATTTCACAGATGATGTATTTCTGTTGCCGCTCTAACAACAAATACTAAAAAATACATATTTAAGGGGGTTCCCATACAACAAACTTTATTTTTTGCCATTTTTATAGATAATGGTACGGAACCCTTCGGCCAAGTGCGAGTCCAACTCACACTTGGCCAGTTTCATTTTCTAATTCTAAAACCGGGGCGTAAAGCACCCCACGCGAGTAGTTACGTAAGTTTCTAGGCGCGAGTAGGGTTAGTAGTGATAGCTATCAGTAGGTAATATTTAAAGCATTTTTTCTTTATTGGGTTCGTTAATGTTTCTACCTCGATTCCCATCATTTTTCGGGATGAAAAGTAGCCTTTATTGCTGATCCAAGTATAGGATAATTTGAATTTCTTACGTTTTACTACCTTACTAAAAATAGCTTGGCCACGATTTTTATTTGACATGTTTATTGTTCACAGACCTCTCTTGAAGTAAAAATCTTATCACTATTGATTTTATCAACTCTACAGCTCTACTAGTCCCCTCACGATCCCTCGAACAGGCCCCTCCGTCACAACTCATTGGAACTGCTTTCTGAGCAAACAATAAACATAAACACGGGCAGGGGTTGCGGCAGGTGGGGTTCGATTCCCGGCGCGAGACATACCTGCTACTGTTTAACGGTTCATGAACTTTGAATACATTTTAGGATACAACCTTGCTGACTGTGTCTGGTTTTGTTTGTGTTCTATGATCTCTATTACTTTTTTTTATGAATGCTGTGTTCACAATAATTCAAGCATTGAGCTATAACCACACTTGGTTATAGAATTAAGTTGTATAGATGCAGTCATATCGAAGTCGTGGGATGTAAATGGTGTTAGGAGAATAAGTTTCGTCAAAGAAAAAAAAAATATTCACAAGGATTTCTTTGAGTGCACAATAGCTCAGAATCTGAAGGGCACATACTAGAGAAACCTACAGTTTAAGACTTTGGTATTTTCCCGCCAATTCCTTATATTTTCTCTTTAAATACATATATTTCGGACATCCGTTCTACATCGTCATAGTCATTTATTTTCCCTTAAATATCCTAAAGTTTTATAAAGTTATTATTTGGTAGCCAAAACACTTTCTTATTGGATTATTTACTTAAAGTCTTTCTTACCATAAATAATTTTCTAAAACTAACACGACTCATACATTCGTGGTAGGGAAAGGTAGATCTTTTGTTAGTCTGTGGCATGCTACGTGCATCTCTCCGCGCCTGCCCTTGAACGCAGACGTGTGGAGAGGCATCTCAAGTGGCATCGCGGTGCTGCAGACCGCTGACTACACCACTAGAACGCCTGCGACTTCGTTCGCACTGGGTATATCTGCTCACTTCAATTGTACTTCACGTAGAACGTAGCTTAAACATACTTAGCGCCAAGTCGAGTGGGATTGAAACTTATCGCTACATTTTCTCGATATCTACGTGATATGAAATCCTGGTTACGGTGGAATTAGGACAATTGGATAACTCATGAATATAAAGAATGAAACATTGACGAGTCCCATTAACAGCTGAACCGATCTCGGTAAAACTTGGAAGATACATAACTAGTACTCTGGACTAAATTAAACAGCTTGGGAAAATTTCGAAGTCCTACTACGAATGTAAAGTTCACACGGGGAGGCCTATTGAAGAGCTAGCTTTGGTCGCTTGGAAGTGGCTGCTAATCAGATCCTGTAAGAAGTTGCGGCCAAAAGCTAATTTATTAATAGTTACCCAGTGTCTGATACCATCGCGTGCTCGTGAGGTGTGGGAGAACACCTGCGTCCGGTAGTGGGAACATTTAATTGGAAGTGAGCACGCCGAGGGAGGGGAGGGGGTGGGCACCGGTCCCGGCTTAGCTTAGCCAAGATAAATGATTGCGATGTTATGTAACGTATCTTGGGAATTTCGGAAACTGTTTGGAGGATTACTTGCGATTTTTTAGGTTGACTTTAGATTGGTATGTGAGATCATATGGCGTGCCATCTAATAAGGCTCCAAAGTGTAAGAAATTGATTGTGTATGATTAAAAAAATAGCACTATACTACTGCCTAAAACCTATACCTCAATCTTAGAGTGGTTTTCACAGAATGATGATCATCTATACACCTGTGCGCATAATGCGGATTAGAACCCACTAAACACAGATATAGTAACTCAGGGAGTATTGAAAGCGGCCTCTCCTCAGTGGCTCCTCATATCGTCGTCTTATCCCGGATTACCGCGAGGGTCGCTCATTTGTTATTGCCTGTATGAGCCCCTTCGTTTCACCTCTGTGGCACAGCGAGCGATCGGCCGAAAGGCAAAGACGTATCACTGGTATCAGGGTTCAATCGGCGATTTTTTTTTTTATCCATAAAATGAAACTGGCATGTCATAGAACCCAAGGTTCCACAACATGTGTCTAGTGCTCGAAAGAAGCCTCTTAAGGCGCATTTAAAATCCTTTCACCACACGGTTTTCCAAAGAAGCTAGTGACATGACAAGAAGAAGAAGATTCATAAAATCACCTCAATATCCCAAGAATAATTTTGAAACGTCTTATAAACTAGTAAGCAGGGCTTTTCTGTTTATAAGCAAATAAAACAAGAGCAAGTTTTAATAAAATACAATACAAAATCATTTCAAATGTTTCCGATGGGAAACGTTTCAAAATGTTTGGAAATAGCCCTGTAGGTTCCACTATAGTTTTTTTTAAATACCTACCTTTTATATACCCTTTTTTTAACATAACCTAACCAAATCAACATTCATTGATATTATTATGTCGTAGAGAGGCTATCATACCAACATTTTTCAGTCGTTATTATGCCATCAATTTCATTAAATTCAATGAATTTGTTTAATGGATCAGTGATGATGTGGCTCACATTTCCATGTTAGGTATGCCAGTGGCTAACGCATATGGTTTTGGCACTATAGTTCCGAATTAGCTCGATTGGTATCTTTGGTCCCCTTAGCTAAGGAAAATAAATAATAAATGGTTGACTTACCTACTGCCCGAAAAAAGCGCTTTGCATCAACTTTTATGATGCGAACAGACAAAGAGTGGAATTCCTTACCAACGTCCTTTTTTCCGAATGCCTATAATTTGGATGTTTTCAAGAGACGAGTGAATAGGTATCTTCTAGGTGAACGTGCTACACCGTAGACCGCATCATCACTTAACATCAGGTGAGATTGCGGTCAAACGTTTTACCTATTGGTTGTAAAAAAAGCCTTCTTTTAGAAACGTAAATGAAGTGAATAGAAAAGCAGGAAAGAACGACATTTAAAATTTGACGCCAAAATAATTGTAATGCCTCCGCCGAGACGTGCCTCGAATGACTATGCCGAGTGGATGCTGCTTTAAATAATGCACGAAATATTACATTAAATAAATGCTACGCCATTACTGCTAGCACAGGGGAATACTTTTTTCGCATTTTATGACACCTTTTTAGATTGAAAACCCACAACTAACCCAACATTATGATATACTTATATAATTTAAAAAGGAAAATAGCTGAACAGGATCTTAAAACACTAGACTTATCTCGTACCTACTGCAAGGGATTTCTTTATATTCTATTTTTCTCCAACGATTTGACTTTTAAATGAAGTTTCAGGGCTTTGAAAGGCTGCCGCCGCCAACCGCGCCTTATTTTATTTTCTCGTCAAAATTTATGAAAGTCACCAAATAAAAGTTCTGCCGGAAATCATAACCGCATTTTGCTTTGAGAACTCCCAAACAAAGCGGAAATCATCAAAGTTTTCCCGCGCTGCCTGTCACCGTAGACAAGTGGTACACAAAGCTTTATTGCTTAGATTAAAACGCTGACGCTAGCTTATAGTTCATAGTTATTTATCCTAACAGATTTGTCACAGGTCACTTAGTACTAGGTAAACATTGGTTAGCATTGGCTTAATAACATTCCTACATTGTACATGTAAATTTAAAAAAACAATAAAATATAACCAATAGACTTCCATGAGACACAGGATAAAATCGTTAAACAAGTAATAACAATTATAAATCAATATGTTAAGTAAAATGATGAGGTTCTTCACCTTAGAGTCGGTTTGGCCTGCACCAGATTGCAAGAATAAATTTTATTATACCAACATTACCAGTGAAGTTCCTAACAGGAAGAAACAGTATTTATTTATGTATAAAATAGCGTAAGAAAACATGCTGTAAAACGTCAAAGTTGTATACAGACCTATATTACCCAATTCGATTAAGTTACTTGGCGGGCGCGTTGATTCGATTGTTCAGTTATCGGTCGGCAGGTGACGTCACGTTAATGGCAGACAATGCCGTGTTTTGGCGCGAACAATAGTACCTAGTAGTAGGGGAGCCCAAGAGGGGATTTCGGGATTTCCTCGAGCGCGTCAGATTAATATACAGGGGGATACCTTGTACCTGGTTAAGAACCTCCACCAAATATGAGCCCCCTATATAAAGCCGCCCGTCTAGGATAAAGGATCAGATTAGTAAAAAAAAATTGATCATCAGAAAATCTCGAGCGCGTCAGATTAAGTTAGGGTGAGTTAATTACATGCTAAAAAGTGTATATTCCACTAATCTGACAATTTGAGAGTGACGTAAAGAAAAGGGAGGGCTACAAAGTTGTAAAAAAAAACGTCATCTCGACATTCTCGGGCGTGGCTGATTTTTTTTTTTAATTTGAAGTAAATAATTCAAGGATAACGAAAAATATATAATCTGACGATTTCCACAAGCCGAAGTAACAAATATTCGTCGATAAAGTTTAACTGCGTGGTGCCTATATTCCCCTCTGCGCGCTTCTATTTCGTGCCATGAAATCGAGCCAGAAGAAGAAGATGATCCTACTAATGAAGATGATGACTAATTAATCAATTAATTGTACATAACAAAATATTTTTTTGCATATTTTTTTAAATTATTTTCTTATAAATACAAGTATTCTACTTAACAAACTTATACTTTTTATTTGCATGCTATTTCCTGAGCTTTTCAATTAATTAAGTTGAATGGTTTAAAAAAATCAAAATAAAAATATTTTTTTTTGTCAGATTAGGCGAATCCCTCTAGATAATCGTCAGATTATGAGACAGCACGTCTAGGACATAAAGATGAACCATATATATCTTAATCTGACGCGCTTGAGTATTTCAAAATGGCGATTTTTTTTTGCATATTAAAATAATGGCTGCGAGTTTGCGTCACATCAAAATCGTCAGATTATTGAATGAGATTTTTTTTTTAGGTTCACATAACACCCCCTTAAAAAATCTGACGCGCTCGATAATTTTTTTTTTTTTTTCGTTTTCAGCCCTTAAGTACGACCACCCCCATCATGCAAAAGATCAGATTAACATACGTATATTATTAAAAATACGTAGGACATTGGTGCTATCAATATCTGACGCGCTCGAGTATGTCCATGTAACGGTTTTTTTTAACATTTTTGAAAATCTATAGCCGCTCCCCCCACCGATGAAAAGGTAGACTTATATAACATTTTTTTCTTCTTATCATCTAAGCTTTGCAACCCAATAGGTCTCTATGACGCTCGAGGAAATCCCCATTTAGCATCATGGCCTCCCCTACTATAGTATAATGTCGAGATTATTAGGCGCGCAAATGCCTATGTTTGATATTTGAACGCTTTTGTTTCGTTTCGTGTGGAACTCATTATGGGAGGTGCCTGGGTATGAAGACGAGTTGAAAATAATAAGAGGTGATGAATATGCAACGTGTAACATAATACCCCTGTAATCCCTAAAGCAGGGTATTCTCTAGGTCATGAAAAACAACTTTTGTTCCAAGACTTTGAAATTTCGAAGTTTTTCATTCATGAAATGCCTCTTAAAATTTCCTCCAAAATGAAACTAACACAACATGATGCAGCCCTATTTACAGCTACTTTTTGACCTTTAGGGCCAGTTTCACCATGCTCTGTTAGTTACTAATCAAGGATTAAAAGACCGTTAAATCTAACCTTAGCTGTCAAACGCGTACAATTTGACATATTTAACGGCCCTTTAATCCTTTGTTAATCTAACAGAGTAAACGCAAATAGCGTATGTACCAAGGTCACGTACACATTATCAGGGTTGTTTGAAATTCTGAGAAAATATTAATTTTACTTTTGTATGGGAATTTCAAAAACGAAGTATTCTAACTTTGCACACGTCAAAGTATTTTAGTACTTGGTCTGACCTCTTGGTCTTTTGGCCTTATAAGGGTATATTATGTTACACGTTGCATAGAGAAGCTTCGCCCTATGCGTTATTTACCGCTTTAGTTTTGGTTTTGGCTATAAACATGAATTAGTTAGTAGCTTCATGCACCTTCTGCGCTGCAGGGTGTGGGTTCGATCTCCATCGAAAACAAAAATTTGTGTGAAGTGTGAAACCACCAACATTTATATTTATTTAATTATAACGTCATGTTAGTTATCACTTCACACACATTTTATCAATTGTATGTCCTTTATCACGTTTAAAAGTCTGATAAGTAAGTTTTACCTACCACATGAATAAATAAACTTGAATATCCACTATTAGGGGTTGTCTATGATTGTGGCCACCGCGTAATGAAGCCGGGGGCATTTGACGTCACTAATCCTTATGAGCCGCGCTAATGCGTCCACCGAATAGGTGATAACGGAAAATGTGAAAATACGCATCTTTCATGAGCAAGGGATTTTAAACCTTATAGCTCTAAACATATGGTTGATATTGGAGATAGTGTATGCAGATGTTAGAATTCAAAGTGTTGATACATTAGAATGTATTTAGAAGATAAGAAGGGATAATTGAACACATCCATACACGGAGTTATAATTGCTACTCCTAGATAATGGTCTGGTTCTTCTTTTGTTTTATAATCAAAAACAACACAATAATAACGAGCGAAACTTCCATAAAAGTGTTTTATTTAACAGACATTTGTCTAGACATTCGCGAAATATTAACAATAAAAACATCTATTGATTGGTTAACAATGTATTTAATGAAGTCGTTACTTTTAAGTGTGTTAGGTAAGTATACAAACAAACGAACGTATTCAATACGGCAACGAATACTGTTGTAGACGAAGGGAAAAGCAGTGTCCTTGTCCGGGACTCAAAGCAATCCCAAAATTTACATACAACAACGGACTCGCAGGTAAAACATCGCCGAAACCCACTAAAAATACATCAGAAGAAAAAATATCTTAAAATAGAAAGGACTCTAGATAAAATGAATAGAATTTCTAAAAAGATGACACAGGTCGGGAAAGGACAACAAAAATTGAAATATTTCAATATTCATTATTTGAAGCGGCCAAAAGTGTTTTATTAATTTTAATCCAGGATTGGTATTGTAATTTCATCATCACTAAAAGGGAGCGTCAGTAATAGCACCCCGGGGTGGTTTGGGGTGAAAGGTTTTAGTGCGATTCGTATTAAAATTATATCGACGCTCCCCGTCCCTCCCAGCGCGACTAATATACCTGTCTCCTTTCATTTTGTCCACAGATTTAGCTCTTAGTGTTCTATTTTTAAAACGAGTCATCAATACAAACTGGCTTTAATATTCGGAAGCAAAAGGTTTCATTTTCTTTGATTTGAAACGCCCCTAGTTCGTCCTCAAAGTGTGTACGTGACTGGAACCCTTAAGTGATGGTTTGATGCGTTCTGTGTACAGTATCAGTTATATGAATTATGGAAGTTTTCTCCTTTCAGTCCTACGGAGAGCCAGGCAAGTTGACAAGCCCAGGTACTTGTTGAAAGTGCTCGTGGCGTAGCTTGCTTGGTCATTCCTTCAACATTAGGATGGGTGACTGCTTATTTTATGTCAGAGTGCTTTCGAGCTCCGGAGCTTAAATTATGCTATTAGCATTTGTTAAACCATGGCGGAGGTTTAAGGGCACAATAACTCCGTGACGTGGCTCCTAACTCATATGTACTTACCGACTAACTTACTGGTGTAGTTGAAAACAATGTAGCTAGCCAATTCTTTAGTGATACACTAACGTTACAAACTGTTGCTAAAACGCCGCGTTAATTAATTAAAGCTCTTATAACACCTTTGTGCTGCTATCCCGAGCTATAAACCTGTGTAAGCATTCAGAAGATATTATCTGTGGGCGCACAAGCCGGTGACACGTACTAAAAGCGCCACCGAAGCGCGAGAGTGCACACCCAGGCAAGCTTTATATTTAGGACACCCCTATTTATAATTTACTGGCTCCAATTAAAATACAAAAGGCTGTTATTAAGCAGTCTTCGCTTAGCGAGGTACAACGATGACTAGGTAACCTTTCAGCGCTGCCTTCAATAAACATTACCGAACACAAACACAATGGATCAGGCGGCGGCGGCACGGTTCGGGACAAGCGCGAGAGTCTTACCTGAACCCATTATTTGTTGGGTTTGTTCTATTTTCGTTCGTCGCGCATTCGGTGACTTAAATATGAAATTAAATTGTGATATTTATCTAAATATTTACCTAACTCATAGGTACACCTATAAAAAAACACTATTTATGTCATTTTGTCGTGTCTCTATTTGTGGTAAGGGATAGCAATTAATAGTTTAAGCAAAAATCTCTAATACTATAAGAATCAAAGTCCTGACTGACTGACTGACTGACATATAGACAACGCACAGCCTAAACCGCTGGTCCTAGAGACTTGAAATTTGAGGAGTACATAGGTCTTATGGCGTAGAGGTGTACTAAGAAGGGATTTTTGGAAATTCAACCCCTAAGGGTGTAAAAAGGGATGAAAACGTTTATATGAAAAATTGTATTCCTTGAACCTACAAACTTGAAACTTGGAGTACATATACTTCAAGACAAAAAAATAGGAAATACATTTTTAGTTTTTTAAAACTACCCTTTATAAGTGTGCCAAGGGATGTAAAAGTATGTATGGGAGTTTTTTGACCGCTGGTCCTTGAGACTTGAAATTTGAGGAGTACATAGGTCTTATGGCGTAGAGGTGTACTAAGAAGGGATTTTTGGAAATTCAACCCTTAAGGGTGTAAAAAGGGATGAATACGTTTGCATAAAAAATCGTATTCCTTGAACCTACAAACTTGAAACTTGGAGTACATGTACTCCAAGGCAAAAAATAGGAAAGGCATTTTTAGTTTTTTAGAACTACCCTTAATTAGTGTGCAAAGGGATGTAAAAGTTTGTACGGGAGGTTTTTGACCGCTGGTCCTAGAGACTTGAAATTTGAAGAGTATAGGTCTTATGGCGTAGAGGTGTATTAAGAAGGGATTTTTGAAAATTCAACCCCTAAGGATGTATAAAGGGTTGAAAACGTTGGTATGAAAAATTGTATTTCTTGAACCTACAAACTTGAAACTTGGAGTACATGTACTCCAAGGCAAAAAATAGGAAAGGCATTTTTAGTTTTTTAGAACTACCCTTAATAAGTGTGCAAAGGGATGTCAAAGTTTGTATGGGAGTTTTTTAACGCGTGGTGCGATTGATTTAAAACTTGAGGTAAATATACCAAGAAATAAATAATTTAGAATGACGCTTTTAACTTTTGATAATTACCCCTGCAAAGGGTGCAAATGGCTGGTAAAAGTTAGTATGGGAGATTTTTGAAGTAAATATACTCCACAATAAATAATTTAAAATCACGTTTTCAATATTTTAAAACCACCCCTGCAAAGGGTGCCAAAGACTGACAAAGTTTCAAGGTTTGTATGGGAGATTTTTAAAGGGTAGTGTAATTAATTTCAAACTAAAAGAAAATGTGTTCTGTGGATAAATAACACAGTTTGATTTTCGAAAACAACCCCTAAAACGTTACCCTCCTTCGTTGCGCTCAAGTAAAAAGGATACAAAAAGGCGTCGATGTTTGTAAGGGACATTCTAAAACGGGAATCTTGAGTTGGTACGAAGAGATCTTAGGGTATCTACCGTGCCTGGGGATCAAAGTTGTGAAGCTGTTTCGTTTCGTTTGTTTTTGGGGTAGAAACTAGGAACAAATAAGTACATATTTTCCGTGTAAGGTTGTCTTTGTTGTATTTGTCATGTTTGTACTAAACTCAGTACCTATACCTACCTACCTACCTAATATAGGTAATGTACGCCTATAGGTATCTCTTATACCTGCGTAGGTATCCTACCCTAATAATATACAAATCAATGCGAAAGTTACGATGTTTGAATGTTTGTGGCTCAATTATTACGGCTTACCACTTCAACGCGTGCGAAGCCGCGGGAAGCCACTAGTATTTTTATAAGAAGGATCATTATGTTGAGATGAGAAAAAAATCACTTGCTCTAAGCAGATTTACTTAGATGACAACAACTCGAATTTCAATAGTCGCAGTGTTAACTCCGGCAGTGGTTTAATTCCCGGGATCTCATCTAATCCCGGGATAGCTAAAAGCCGGCTATTACCCTAAACGGCATTGTCCGCTCAAGTCCGCTGCCAGCGGATTAGCTGTTCCGCTCCCGAACTTATCGACTGTTGATGACGTTGCGTCGGATAACACTTTAATCAGCTTTCAAGATCCACTCGACGGCGTTCATCCTTTGTCGGAACTAAATGAGTACTGTACCCCAAGTATGAGTTTTGCTTTTTGGTTTTGTAAAGTTCCATATCGGTATCCCTATCGAGTCTTCATACAAAACCCGCAATGAACAAGGAAAAAAAACGAATCGTTTTTGCTCCGTGCTCATTGCGGGTTTTGTAAAGTTCCGTATCGGTATTCCTATCGCGTCTTCATACAAAACCTGCAATGAACACGGAACAAAAACGTAAAACGAAAAACAAAATATCGTAAGCAAAACTCATACTTGGGGTACTGTTTATTAATGATCAATTGAACTTACCTATACGTGAAGTTCGATTGTTATTAAACGAGCAGGTTAACTAGACGTTATAAGTCTATACTAGCCGGCATATAACACCGACGTTATTAATGAAAATATTAATTCTGTCTACATTATGTGTCGTCGAACCGACAACCACTCGGGGAACAAAGGAAGACGAAGCGTAGGACAGCCCTCACAATGGAGAGGGGTCCAAACAGTTCTTGCTGGAAATGTACTAGATAAACCCATGTCACGGTATCAGTGTTGATGCAAAGATACTCGTAGTGCCTGATACCCACAGCACAAGCCTGCACGCGGTCAGGACTGTGTGTGTATCTATTGGTTGTTAAAGACTTTTTTGTAATTATCATCTTTATAAGTACCAAAGACTACCATTATCCCACTGCGTACATAGAGCCTCAAAGTGTTTGTAAATTGTGTTCCATGAGGCGAGTCCATCAGTGGTTCTAACAGGCTGATTGTGTCCAACACCGGATCACTATTCAGCGGCACGTCGCGTCGGCGTGTGCTCGGCGTCTGGTGGAACTGCCGTTATCCTGCTCCCGTATTCAATGAGCGAATATTGAGTTTCGGACCCTTAGCACTGGTTTGTAGGTGTTTGTTTTCATTCATTTGCAGAGTCAAATTATATTGACATTATTATGTCATCTTGTTTTTGTTTTTGAAAAAGTTTTTGTAGTTCGCTTTTAAAATATTTTGTTAGTGCATTCCTAAGAGAACTTTCGAGAATTACCGGGGTTTGAACCAAATATTAAACTGTTAAAAAAAACCTATCATTCATGGTAGGTAATAAAATGAAATATTGCTAAATAAATATAGGCACGCAATAGTAGTCAAATCAAATCAAAATATTTTATTGCTGAATTTTAAACAAGTGGGGCAGATACCTAACACATTATGAAATGATGATAGATACAGTTAGTTATTCAAACTGTGACGTAACCATCAACGCCCACCTCCTAGTATTTAGTAGGCAGGTATATTGTATTGTCATCTTTTATGATTTATATCAGCGATTGAAAACTAGTGCTAAAGATCTAACCGTTATTGGTTGGAGCGGTTCGCTCAGATTTGGTTAGGTTAATGTGGTTATGAAGTCCGTTTGTAGTGGATGTATCATGCTATTATCCACTCCTCGCACACATCGCATCTGCTGAACAGTGCTCTACATGACTACTACCATAGACTAACTATACACAGTGTGTAGTTAGTCACTTATACACTGTGTATAGTTAGTCTATGCTACTACTAACAAAAATATGCTACATAAACTACTGCTAACTACTGCTGCAGTTTTGAAGACTTTTACTACACTTAAGGATATCACAAAGATTTTTATAATATCCCATAGAAGTTATTGTCCGAGTGAGGTTTGAATACACGACCTTCCCCTCAATACGGGGCCGCGCTAACCACCTGCGCCATTTTTTTTTTTAAATTAATTAGTACGGGACATTCCAATTACACTAATTAACAATTATTATATGAATTAATTCAACAATCACAAACATTAATTTACAATAATGACAAAAATTATAAATTAATAATTAATGAACACATCAAAAAACGATATAAATAAATAATAGGTATTCAAATTAACTATTTGCACGTTTGTACTATCGAATTATTATTCCTATAAATAATCAAATTCGAATTATGGTTACAGCTAGTACGTTTAACCATTTCCAAACTTATTTAAAATATTCACAACTCAAAAGTTGACTAGACACTACTACATAGATTACTACTGAGCAATAAAGCCACCAATTTAACAGTTTTTATATGTGTGTTGTATACCTACAAACGCTTTTCATCCGAATACATGTACCTAATTGGATATATTAAACTGTTCGTAAGGATGGCTCCGCTTCTAATATAGGATCAGAAACCAGTTAAAACCGTTTGAGATAATCCAATAAATGGTACAAGTTGTTTGATGAGGTGACTCAAATCTTTTAATCTAATTTGAAGAGCTCTAGGGAGGGCATTAACCTGTAATATGCTAGAGGATCCTAGGTACGGCTTCGGTGATTTATTGCGTAGATACATGCTGGTACCTACTTGTCTTTACCGGAGTGACACCACTCACACACAAAGACACATAAGCACAAGCACACAGTCAACACGAAATGCGTACTATTACCATATTTTGATGTTTCTCTTATGTTTTTTAACCTTGTAAATTAGGTACTCTTGGTTGTAAATTAGGTTTCTTGCAAAAGCACGAAATGATATTGCATGACCCTGAAACTTGGCCGCCTCTCTCAACTTTGCACTAAGTACGAAATGGACTTTACTTTAACGTGTTGGAATTAGCATTTCGTGTCTTTAAAAGTCACAGCTAAGCTGAGAGCATTCTGAACACGATTTTTAAAGTGGCTACGCATTTCGCCTGTAAAGTAAAAAGCAGTAGATATCACAAGGTTGCCGTTTTATGCCGCAGTATGAAAAACAGTAACTGTTAGCGAAGGAAGACATCGTGAAGCAAACTTTCCTATCCCCTAGTAGACCAGAAGACGAAGCGTATGCTCCACTTATGAGCCGACGACATTATGGAAGCTGAGAGAAATCGGAGTCTGGAATAGGTTTAAGAACGATAGTCCTAGATCCTATGAAGAAAGCATATCAGTTAAAAACTTCTTGAAGCTGCTTTAATGAACCATGCATGTGCCCACATATAAAACAATTATTATATTACTAGTGGCTTCCCGCGGCTTCACACGCGTTGAAGTGGTGAGCGGTGATTGAGCCGCAAACATCCAAACATCGTAACTTTCGCATTGATTTGTATATTATTAGGGTAGGATTTTAAATACCTACGTAGGTATAAGAGATACCTATAGGCGTACATTACCTATATTAGGTAGGTAGGTATAGGTACTGAGTTTAGCACAAACATGACAAATACAACAAAGACAACCTTACACGGAAAATATGTACTTATTTGTTCCTAGTTTCTACCCCAAAAACAAACGAAACGAAACAGCTTCACGACTTTGATCCCCATGCAGGCACGGTAGATACCCTCAGATCTCTTTGTTCCAACTCAAGATTCCCGTTTTTAGAATGCCCTTTACAAACATTGACGCCTCGTTGTATCCTTTTTACTCGAGCGCAACGAAGAAAGTTAACGTTTTAGAGGTTGTTTTCGAAAATCAAACTGTTGTGGCGGCTAGCCACACACAGGTACTTGCAATCGGGCTGACGCGAAGGGTTTGTATGTAGCGTCGCCAGTCGTCCCTCCCCGCTCATTAGATTCAGACATGTGATACCTACTTAAAAAAAACTAAAAGTGCCTTTCCTATTTTTTTAGCCTTGGAGTACATGTACTTCAAGTTTCAAGTTTGTAAATTCAAAGAATACAATTTTTCATACCAACGCTTTCAACCCGTTTTACACCCTTAGAGGTTGAATTTCCAAAAATCCCTTCTTAGTAAACCTCTACGCCATAAGACCTACGTACTCTTCAAATTTCAAGTCTCTAGGACCAGCGGTCAAAAAACTCCCATACAAACTTTTACATCCCTTTGCACACTTATTAAGGGTAGTTTTAAAAAACTAAAAATGCTTTTCCTATTTTTTTGCCTTGAAGTATGTGTACTCCAAGTTTCAAGTTTGTAGATTCAAGGAATACAATTTTTCATACCAACGTTTTCAACCCTTTTAACACCCTTAGGGGTTGAATTTCCAAAAATCCCTTCTTAGTACACCTCTACGCCATAAGACCTATGTACTCTTAAAATTTCAAGTCTCTAGGACCAGCGGTCAAAAAACTCCTATACAAACTTTTACATCCCTTTGCACACTTATTAAGGGTAGTTTTCAAAAACTAAAAATGCCTTTCCTATTTTTTTGCCTTGAAGTATGTGTACTCCAAGTTTCAAGTTTGTAGGTTTAAGGAATACTATTTTTCATACAAACGTTTTCATCCCTTTTTACACCCTTAGGGGTTGAATTTCCAAAAATCCCTTCTTAGTCCACCTCTACGCCATAAGACCTATGTACTCTTAAAATTTCAAGTCTCTAGGACCTGCGGTCAAAAAACTCCCATACAAACTTTAACATCCCTTTGCACACTTATTAAGGGTAGTTTTCAAAAACTAAAAATGCCTTTCCTATTTTTTTGCGTTGCCTACTCCAAGTTTCAAGTTTGTAGATTCAAGGAATACTATTTTTCATACAAACGTTTTCATCCCTTTTTACACCCTTAGGGGTTAAATTTCCAAAAATCCCTTCTTAGTCCACTTTTACGCCATAAGACCTATGTACTCTTAAAATTTCAAGTCTCTAGGACCAGCGGTCAAAAAACTCCTATACAAACTTTTACATCCCTTTGCACACTTATTAAGGGTAGTTTTCAAAAACTAAAAATGCCTTTCCTATTTTTTTGCCTAGAAGTATGTGTACTCTAAGTTTCATGTTTGTAGGTTCAAGGAATACTATTTTTCATACAAACGTTTTCATCCCTTTTTACACCCTTAGGGGTTGAATTTCCAAAAATCCTTTCTTAGTACACCTCTACGCCATAAGACCTATGTACTCCTTAAATTTCAAGTCTCTAGGACCAGCCGTTTAGGCTGTGCGTTGTCTATATGTCAGTCAGTCAGTCAGTCAGTCAGTCAGTCAGGACTTTGATTCTTATAGTATTAGAGATTTAAGTATCACAATTATCGTGGGATGTCAGTGGATGTAGAAGGATCAATATCTAGTCCGAAGTCTAGTAGTGGACTTCTTCACTCTGATAATGATGATGATGCTCCAAACGAAAAATCTCAAAGATAAACAAAAGCTGCCAAAAAAGATGTATTAGCCTGGTATAACGGCTCTTCGGAATCTGTTTCAGAATGTGTCTCCGGCTCCCAGTTGTTTTTATCGTGAGTCTTTCAGGAATTTAATTAAACTCGAGACGAGGTTTTTCTGACATATTTCATGTCGCCTGCACACTACGCCGATGTTCTCTAATAAAAATATTATTGTAGTATAAAATGGGTAATAATTCTTTGTCACCAAATAATTAATATTATTCCTTTTATGAAATTTTATCGAACCCGGTAGTTTTTTTTTTAATTTATTTACTTATACCCTTGGAAATTCAATTGCAAGAAACGACTGATCACTAAGAGACCCTGCAATTTTATGAGATGTTTTACTTATGACGGAAAAAACAGAAAGTAATTTAGAACTTATTCTTTTATAATACATTAAAAAAAAAACTAATTTACATACAATACTATCTCCTATCGTGAGAATAGCGTGAAGTCGGTGGATGGAGAGTGCTTAGAATCGTTCTTTCTGGAAATGTATATAGGGGAAATGATGATGATGATGACTGTCTAAGAAAAAGTACTATCTTGCTTAGTCTTTTAATTGTGTCTGTAAGACTATACATCTTAGGATGTATAGCTGCGAGTGTACGATCAAGCTACACAACGTCAAAGAAAAATGACTCTTACTACAAGGACATAAAAGCGAGCAGGGTATAGCCTGATGCGTACAGTATCCGTACGTACAGTGCAATCGCGAGAGCTCCTAGACGCTCAGTCGACGTCCAACATCATATTTTTAAATAACTTTGAGATTGGATTAAAAGTTAAGGTACACGAGCGTCAATACATTAAGATAACGACTCGGAAAATAATAAGTCGGATAAATTAGGTTATAGAGCATAGACGAGCGGTTAAACTGCTTTATGAACATGCCAATTATTAGGTCCTGATTCCGGAAACAATGGAGTAGGTATCTACTACTTTTGAACAGATCCTTGCCAAAGCGTTTTATGATAAGCTTCTGCTAATTACAAAGTTTTTATTTAAGCTCATTACAAATGTTAAAAAATTCAACGATTTCAGTGACATTCAATTATGTTGATTGATCTCGTCCTTGCTTGAAAATAATCTAGGTGAGATTAGCATAAACCTCACCTAGATTAGTTAGTGGTGTAGCTTTAGTTTATTATGTTGTTCTAAAATTAATAATGTTTTTCTATAAATAAGTTCAGAGATTTTATATTTTTCAAAATATTGAAATGTGCGAGCGGGAAGTAAATTAGTGGTCGTCTTTGCCTTCATTTGTGTTAAAATCTCTTGGTCTTATTCATATTGATCGTTGCGGGTTCCATGAGCTAAGATTACATTCTTTAAGACCGCCACTAGTATACTTTGTAGAGCCGCTATAAAATATTACTCGGAATGTGCATAAGGGCCTTCGAGTCTAGCGACACAACCATCTACGATTTGATATCATGTGATTTATGAAAAAGCCTGTTACGTTCTCTAACAGTTGTACTAAATCTAAGCACGATCGTGTTTGACTATCGAAAAGTACAGCCTGCGGCTTGTTTGAAGTTGGTAAAAAGTTCGCGAACGAAAAAAGTTTGTCGGTTTGTTTTGAAAGCGGTCAAGTGAGGCTCTATATCGAAGGCACAACTTTTTGGCCAATCATTTCACAATTTTTTTTTTGTGAGTTCCAATTAATTTAAAATTGAGCCTTAAAACTAATATAGGTACATTCATTTTTTACAAATATTTCAGTAAAATAAATAGTAAGATAATAGTGAGTTTGCCCCAATCATTCGGATGCTGTGATAGTCTTTTAGTTTTTGGCTGTTTTCACTTTGAATTTGTTTTCTGTAGAAGCACATAGGACAGTTAAATACAAATATACGCAGATACTTGCGATAATTAAATTACCCTTTCTTCTTCTAACACTCGGGTAAATAGTTTTTCGACGAATCAATATCCTACTAGACATTCGGATAGATCACGTTAGCCTGGTGCCTAGACTACACGCTACCGTGCAGTATTCAAGCACAGGAAATAACAGTCGACTGATTTCCTGAAAAAGTCTGCAAACTCGCAAAATGCATTTTCCGCAGTCCACGTTCGATGTCCAGTCGCGGGTTCGTTTCCTGTCAGTGCATCCGACAAGATAGCGATACTTTTTGACATTTTTAACTTCAGTACAAATATTTTGTTGTCATGTGCCGTGCTACTGCGTTTTTCTTTGTTGAAGTTGTAATATGATACAGTTTTTGAACTCATTTTAAAAGAGCGAGCTTTTTTTATACGTCTAGATATTTACTCATATTTAGTCCACGTGCACTAAGTCTACATCACGTGGTCGCGTCTTAAGTCACGTGCCTTAAGATTTATCTGGTTTTAAGTAAAATTTATCTTTGTCAATATGATGATTTCTATAACTGCCACTCAGAGAAATTTAACGGTTAGTTAATCCGCTTTTTAGCATAGATTTCGCTAGCGAAACTGCTTTAGAGCAGTCCTTAATAGTTGGATTAAGCAACTATTAAGGACTCTGAGTGTGGCAGTTACTCAGCGACTATGTTGTGAGGATAGCCTAGCTCCACCTAAATATCTTGTCCTAAGCACTGAGCGTCCCGTATAGAGTTTTTATTAAAAAAACTCATTTACGAGTATAATGTATACATGTAAAGACATATTTGTTTATTTTTAGTAGTAAAACAAATAAACTTGTAATAATTTTCCTTTGTATTTATCGTAGTGACAATAAGAAGTATAATAAGTGCTAATGTTTGTTGCAGAGTGGCGCGTGCGCGGGTCGGGTCGGCGGCGCTCCGAGCAGCAGTCGCCGGCCGCGCTGCTGGCGCACTTCGACACCTCCGTGCTGCAGGTAACGTAGAGACCACCACACGGCGCACTTCGACACCTCCGTGCTGCAGGTAACGTAGAGACCACCACACGGCGCACTTCGACACCTCCGTGCTGCAGGTAACGTAGAGACCACCACACGGCGCACTTCGACACCTCCGTGCTGCAGGTAACGTAGAGCCCACCACACGGCGCACTTCGACACCTCCGTGCTGCAGGTAACGTAGAGACCACCACACGGCGCACTTCGTGACAACATCATTGCACTCTTAGTGACAGCCCTCACAGCTCAGGGACGACGAAGGAATTTGACGTTAGTCGCGTAAGCGTATCGTATCTCTTACTACAAGAAAATGAGGTTGAATATCGGTACGATACGTAAACGTCACAAATGTCAAAATCTATTCGTGATCAAGGTCCAGCTGGCGACCGCTCTCAGAGCGTACTCTATTGCGTACCCTGGAAATTTATAGTGGAGGCATATGTCCAGCAGTGGACTTCTACAAACTGACGATGATGACGATTGAAATGAAATGAAAATACTTTATTGTACACAAAGCTGAACAACACTTAAAAAAATAAAATAAAATAGTACAATGGACGTCTTATCGCTGAAAGCAATCTTTTCCAGACAACCTTATAAGAACCAAGATTGGTTGGTTGGTTGGTATATAAAGAATAGCAGTTTGTAAGACGTAGTAGCAAAACCCGTGAGTTTTAAGTCGCTCTGTGTCCCTCCAGCATGACCTCGCGACCACTGACCCGAGACCGATGCTTAACGTGCCTTACGGGGCACGGCAGCACTCAGATGTAAATGCAACTAGCGATCACCCATCCACATTTGGCCATTGTGGGGTTAATACTACGTATGTATCCTGTATACCGCGGTAAGATGCCGTAACAATCTGACCTCAAACAAATACAGATCAAGCTAATATCTGGGCCGTCATGGAAATCAAACCTCTTGCATTTCAGCTATTTAGTCACCGCTGCGCCATAGAGGTTGTTATCTAACAAAATTGAATTACTGAATACACGGACGAGAATAAATCAAAGAAAAGCAAATTGTATTCCAAGAAGAAAATAATTTTATCATTCTGTTTAAACTCATTGTTGCGAAGTATTATAAAGTTTATTATAAATTAGATACGAATGTCTAAAACATAACTAATTTATTTTCATAGCCAAAGTTATAGAAGCACGTATATTGCAGTGATAGTGCGCGGTGATTGGTCTGGCACTCCAGTTTAACTAGCAATCCAGCCAGTCTGTGCAGACTCCCCCGAGGCCGGGAGTACAGTCAGCTGCCACTGTTACACTAATTGAACTGTTTGCACTAATAGTTAACTAAAAGGTTTTTTTTAATGATTTTTCTATAAAATAGGAAACAGAGCTTAATAATAATATTAATAACATAGTACCAATTAATTTAATTGATTACTAATTTTATAAAAGGGACTTACTTCATTAAATTATCTTTAAAGATAAATTATACCTACTGCTATTTTGTACGCGAATAGCGGTCACCCATACATCTGCTGGCTGACAACGCGGAACGTTACTTACTTAAGCTAACAAACATAATATTTGTTAAAAGTTACATTTGAAAGAAAAACTAAAGCTATCAAAGTGTACAGATAATTTAAATATCAGATAGACATCAGGCATCAATAGCATTCTTTTATTCGTGCCTTTTGACACTTTAGAGATGGAGTCACGTCTAATATATTATATAAATAATATATTATTAAATATATTTATAAAAAAATAAATATATTTATAAAGTAGTAAAACCCTTTGTCTAAACTATAAAATTACCCAAAAAATTTGAAACTTCATCATAAAGGTTCGGTAAGGGATGATTTTTTATAACTTTTTGTAGCTGTAGCCTTTTTACGCTCACGAGAGACGCAATAGGTTAAAAATTCGTAACAGCTTTAATCTTCAAGCTAGTGACTCGTGCCTACCGTGTGATGCTTACCGTGACTGGGGAATTACTACAGTGAGCCTTTTTGTATACTTCTTACTTGCTGAAGGATCAAGCACATGACCATCACGTATAACAAAGCATTGCCTCGCAAGTCACGCACGGTTAAGATTTAATTTAATTTGTATTGTTTATTTGTTGATTCCGCGGGTATCGAACCCGCACGTCTCGACGTCGCAGGGGGGGGAGGCTAACAGCGGGAGGGGTAGCGCGCGGCGGCCGCGCGTCCGCGAAGGCCGGCATTTATCTCTTCCGTGCAATTTGTTCTGTCCCTTTGAAACGTGCAATTTTATTACGAGTTATATTCGGTTTACGCGCACTTCGCCGATGGAATTTTTTATATTTTACCATTTTTGTTTAAGCAATAAAACTGTTATGGGCCCTGTGCTGCCGGCTCTACTGTGGTTTTACGATGGGCGGTGCCATTGTATTTTTACAATGAACTTATTAGATGAGCTTATCTTAATTTCGTATTTTTAGACAAACATGCAAAGAGAACATGCAAGCAGAAAGCCAACCTGATGATAAGCGATGTGGCTATAACAATGAATTACCTCACAGAGCACGGCCGCCACCAAGGACGTGCCCTCAGAGACGTAAAAGTGGCTCTTGTGCCTGTTATTGTACCGGCACCCCTTTAAATCGGAATAGAATAAATTCATATAAATGTAAACCTCTAGCATGTTTTCAAGTTTGTATTTATTATTATTTAAATAATTGATAGGTGCAGGCGCGAACTCAACAATACTTTATCGTAAAACGGTGTTCATTAACAAGTGTTCCAGAAACGTTATAATTGATTGGGCCCTGTATCTGATGTCGGAACACAGATTGATTGGGCCCTGTTACGGCTCCGATCACAAATTACGATGAACAAGCACTTAAAGGCGCCAGCAATTATTAACTTCGACGCTTCGATATTCTGAAAACATAATTATTTATAGGTATACAAAAATGTAGTGAAACGGATGATAGGCTGGTGTCTAGTGTGTGACTAGTAGATTAGTGACTATTGTTATCAGAAAATCATATTTTAAATTATTTTTTCAAATATTTTTTTTGTAATGAAGTTCCAGTGTAGTTCATATTAATCTCAATACTGTTTCGTTTAAACTAATCAATAAATGTCTCTAACGTTTGATTTGACGGCTCAACTAATTTTTTATAACAATAAAACCTTTCAAAATGCAAAACCACAATTTGTTTCAAAGACACGACTAATAAAATTCAATCGGGCACAGCGCTGCTCACTGACTTCATCGTATTCTGTGGCTGTAAGGATGTCGCTATAGAAGTGAAACTGCTCTTGGAAGTATGCTGATACTGTCAAAGAAAAATGAAATCATCATCATCATCTTCCTGCCCTTATCCCACTTCATGTGGGGTCGGCACAACAGGTCTTTTCTCTCCACTTCCCTCTATCATCCGTCATCTCAGTCGTCACTCCTTTCTTACCCATGTCATCCTTCACACAATCCATCCATCTTTTCTTTGGCCTTCCTCTACTCTTATATCCATCCACATTCATAACTAACACTCTTTTCGTAACATGACATTCTTCCCTTCGCATGACATGCCCATACCACGCTAACCTATTGCTTCTCATTTTCTCAGTCACTGGCGCCACTTTCAAACTGCCTCTAATAAACTCATTTCTTATCTTATCCATTCTCGTCACTCCACACATCCATCTCAACATTCGCATCTCCGCTGCATGCATTCTTCTTTCATCCGTCCCTTCGTCCAAAGAAAAATGAAATAATAGCTATAATATTACATATAATGTATAGCTAATATATAAATATATTAAACCTTTTGTTTGAATCTTTCATAGCAAAGTTAGCGTTACTCCTATGTACAGTTGTTTACACTTTGTTTGTTTTACTGACCACTTTCCAACCAATAATTTTCATTCCCATTTTTTACTAAGTTATTAACACTGCTTTTGGTTGGCTTTTAAATAAATAGCCATTTTTTTATGCTTTAATGAAGTGTTTTGCAATATTTTATCTCCACTAAAATCAATTTAGTCTGTTTATCTGTTGTCTGTGCAATAAATATCAGCAGGTTATTTTTTTATAGTATTTTTAGGAGTTACGCTTCTACATCTACAAATTCGTAAATTTACTGCTTGTACTAACTGTTACCTTGCCTGTGGCAGGGGTAAGTGAAACTAATTCCCTCGTCCGATTCCTTTCCCGCCATTTCCTTCTTTCCTTTTCCTCTCATTGTGCACAAATCTAATTTCATTTCTTTAACGGATCACTTGATCTGTGGCTGGGAATTCGTACTTTAAAAAGTTTTTGTTGACAGACGAGAGCAAATGTACAATCAAGTTAAATTTAAATTTAATTTAATAAAATATTTCTAATTTCAATTGGAGTCATTTTTATTCAAACAACAATTGGGTCAATTTGTTCAAAATTAATTTAAAACAATAAAACTTTAGATAGACCCTACTCTATTTGTGGTCCTAAACTAAACCTCGTTTATAATGACCTGATTTTGCTCATCTGAAAACATATTTGGATTTTTAAAACTGCCTCATGTAATTAATGTTTCAACTGGTTATTTTAGTATATAATAAACTCGTGTTGGGCGATTAACAGGCGATTTGACACAGCGGAAATATATTAATATCCGGTTTTGAGAATTTCACAAACGCGACCAAATATTGTTCGAATTCCATGATTGAAACCACAACACAATACCATTTTGAAATACATCTAAAATTAGAGGCTCCACATACATTATATAAAAGCCCGCGTTTTCTTAAAACTTAGGGACTGGTTATGCAAAAATGTAGAAAACGTGGCATTTTTTTTTGTGATTTAGTCAACAAAATCATATTTATTTTTGAAACCAATAATGTCACGGCAAAAGAAGCAGTCACTACATTCATATTCATATTGTTTATGGCAATTATTGTGTTGCATGATAAAGTTAAAAATGGTGGATTACATAGTAAACCCTTTAGTTGGGGCATGGCAATATTTGGAGTAGACGACCGAAGTTTGAAATAATCTTTGAACCGCAAGCAAACTCATGCAGAAATTTATATGAAAAGATTTTACGATTGTACGCATCAACCTAGCCCCTAACACTCCACACTAGCCGCTAAATCAGTATTCGCGTGGGTCGGACCCCCAAGCTCGGCCACAGATGACCCCCGAGGCCGCCTTCTATTGAAAGAAAGGCCGGTACGTGCTCGGGACTCGGAGTCAATCGGGAAACGTTTACGGAATATTTATTGTGATGATCGGTTTCCAATGCCTGCTGTTATGGACGCTGCTGAGTGCGGCTGCCTGCGCTAGTGTTGTCAAATCTAGATTTGATTTGTTCTTGCAGGTACTTGTGAGGCACGTAGTTCGCAGCGTTAAAAACTTAGGATTCTACTAGCATTAACATTTTCTCTAATAGACACAATATCCGCTATCTTGTGTCTATTAGAGAACATTTTAATGTAAATTTACAGTTAGAGGGCAATAATTTATAAGTTTAAAATATTTAATACAATTCGGATGAGTTACCGATAATTTGTAAGCAATGAAAAATGTAATGAAAAAATATTATTTAACTTGACTTTCACAATTTTAAGATATAGAAAAAAATAGGAAGATATAAAATGTATATTGGTGAACCAACAATGATCATCATCATCAGACTTAAGAATACCACTGTTGGATATAAGCCTTCCCTACACATTTCCAGGAAGAACGATTCTGAACTCTCTCCATCCACCGACTAAAAGATCATAAATGACCAAAAGTTATAGATAATAAATATAGACAGATGTATCACCTGATGCTTGCATTACAGATTCGCGACTGGATCGGCGTGGAGGTGGACATGCTGCGTGCGCAGGCGGTCGCAGTCGGCGACGTCGATGACATCCTGCATCAGATCGACAAGCAGAAGGTACCTATGCTACTAATCACACATTCTTCTATACTAGGTACTAATCACACATTCTTCTATGCTACTAATCACACACCAAAATGGTCTTTATTCAGTTCAATCACGAGGCAAATGGAGAGGACCGGTGGCCTCGCCTTCTGATCGTAAAGTCATGGGTTCGAATGTGGTTGTGCACCAATGAGTTTTTCTGTTCAAAAATGTATGTGCGCAATGCCAATGCCAGTGCTCTCAAACAATACATGGTGAGGAAAATGGCTTGTCGTAGAACCTGAGAATTAATGTCGATTTTTGACGTGCTGAGTCTCGTATTAAAGATCTGTTGATAATTATAAACCTCATTCACAAGGTATGTAAAATCATCAATTATAATCCCACTTTGCCCCATACATACAAATATTTTCAACCCTCCACCCTTTAGCTTCGCATGTTATTTAACTTACCAACACGCTTTTAAATAGATTCCATTTCTTACTTTAAAACCACAATAAACCTTATTGTGGTGGGTTAAAGTTCAATTTATCAACATCATATTTGATAATGTTGAAACGTTTTCAAAGTTTCGCTTGAAGGGTAATTTGCTAAACTCGACTCTACGGCAAGGTGTTTTAAGTGCAATGTTGTCTGTGTTTGACCACGTGTGTAGTCTCTATTGAGAACAAATAAGTCCTTTAACAAAGATATTGGGTTAAGGGATAGAGGATGCCTTTGAATGCGTTTGCGTTCGTAAACAATAGTTTGTAGAGCAGGAGTCTAAGTCAGAATCAGAACACCATTGTTTTTACTAAAAGTTCAAATAACAGGATACACGTGAGGATCTATGTTGTTTAAAATATCCCAACAAAAAAAAAACAATTAAATAACTAGTTTGTGGTTCAAGATCCAGCTTTCCAAAATTATAAAAGCGTTTGAACATATTTTTTTATGGTCCTGCAATTGCGAGACAAATTTCACATGCGAAGTTTATTTTGTGCTCGAGAAAAAGACCCCTACTATAAAAACATACACTGGCTAGTAAAACTCCATCTCAACAGAATATTAAAAATAATGTTTACATTTTCATAGCAGAACTGGGTTTCAACAATTTCTATAAAAACGTAATATCCAAAAATACACTTTAGTTATTACGCGCGAATGAGACTATCACTCAAATTACCAAATTAACCTCACATTTTATAACCATTTCGACACATCTTATTTACGACTGATTTCGTGCGCTATCTCCTTTACTACAAACCGCGTCGAGGCAAACAATACCTTATGTACAAAGCACAATGTTTAATTTCCTCTGACACATGGTTGTTAAAATTGTTTTGAGTTTTGTTGCTTTGACAATAAGGTTGGTTTTCTAGTGAGGATTAGAAAAGTTAGAAATTAGTATGCTCCTCATGCGAAGGTGCCTTACGCCCTTCAATTAATAAGCCAGTCGGGTGATCGTGGAGTCCGACGAACGCCCGAATAAGATTGTAATGGATATTAATGATATTAGCGAATGAGTGAAAAGTTAATGTGCTACAATGACTACTTTTGTGAAATTTTAGGCGCCAAAGTTAATGCATAGGGCAGTACATCGTAAGGCGCTATCCTATGATGCTTTGTCATAAGTGATAGTCATCTTAAATTCGGTGGCCAACTGTTTGTTCTATCAGCAAGAAGAATTAAAAAACAAATTCCAAGATCATGAAAAATAATAGAATGTAATAATTGGTAATCATAAAAAACGGTATATCAAAATGAATTATTATAAGTTTTGTTTAGTATTGTTAAAATGCAATCTGATGATGATTATATTATAATTAACCAATAGCTTATAAACGTAAATCGAACATCGAAAAGTATATTGTTATATTAACAAAACTGTTTCCTTGTGCAAAATAATAAGAATAATATCTAGCCTCCGCCCCATTCTGTAACCTTACCTTGAGCTTGTCTCTTTGACCTCTCGCACTTGACTACAGAGACTTAGAGCTGATTTCACCATACTCTGTTAGATTAACAAAGGATTAAAGGGCCGTTAAATATGTCAAAGTATGCGTTATGTTTGGTTAGATTTAACGGCCTGTTAATCCTTGATTAGTAACTAACAGAGCATGGTGAAATCAGGCCTTAGATATTCAACTTGATACTTAAGTAACATAGGTAAGTAAGTTAATTTCTATGAGCTAACTAAATTCACCAAGAAAAAATAATGAACTCGAGTTTTTTACTTGACAATAACGGAATATCTGAAATATGCGTATTGAGGTGGGTATAACATTTCATATCTTATGTGCCCAATGTAATATTTGGACATACCTCTGACTACCTCATTTATACTTTATATTATTTTGAGTACTTGAAATCTAAGGGAATATCTACAGTGCCTTGATATTAAAGTTGTTTTTGTATTTTTCTTAAGCCCTTATGGCTCAGACTTACCCTAACTGTCTTCAGTATTCAGTATATTTATTGCATTAGTATTTTGTAAGCAATGATTGTAACCGTATAGTCGGTATCCTGAGCCGATGTCTTGAATTGTGATGGTCTCCGGTCGCGCAGCGGCTTTTATAGCCTGGGGGTGGGTAGGGGGCGCATGCGCAGTGCTTTAGTGAGGGGACAGTGTCGATGAAGTATTTTTTTAATTTATTTTGACAAGAACGTATAAAATTACTTTAGTCTTAAGATTGCGGCCTCACCTTCCGATCCTAAGGTCGTGGGTTCAAAACCGGTCGTGCACCAATAAGTTTTCCTGTTCGAAAATGTATGTGCATAATTCCACAATCTAATAAGGCTCTCAAACGTTGAAGGAAAACATCGTGAGATAACCGGAATGTCGTTGAACCTAAAAAGTTTTAAAATCATGTGTCAAGTGCTCGAAAAGAGCCTTTGAGGCGCTGTTTCAAAAGAAACTAGTGACACGACAAGAAGAATTCTTAAGATATAAATTAATCATCATCATCATCAGCCAAAATAGCCTTTCCTATAATATATTGCCAAGAAGAAATATTTTAAGCCCCTTGGATTAACAGACTTCTTGCGATTTTACAATGCGGTCGGTACATAGGGTAGAGCTCCTACGCTTCGTCTTCCGATTCATTGTCACCATTCAAGAACTTTTCTATATCACCGGTTTTAACGGTATAATTAGGTACTACTTTTTAGAAGAGTTAGTAGATCTATTGTCATTACAAGCATGATTCATTAATGATGAATTTTAGACATTTTGACGATTAACATCTGATGTTGCCTTATTATCTTCAGAAATAGACAAGCACGTCTATATATCTTTGTGTTTTCTAAATCACAATACATAACGTTTACTAAATAAAAGGAAGGTAGGTAAAAACGCAACTCCGTATAAAAAAATGATTTAATCATTAGGTACGGCTGACATAGTCGCTCAGCGACTCAAAGTCCTTTAAAAATGTAAGAATAAAATAAATAAATAATAAATCATTAGGTACTTAATAAAATAAAATGAATTATTTGATTCCATAAATTATTTCTACGACAAACGTAGTAGTTTTGCTACGCCGTAGACCTTCGCATTCCTACAAAATGCCAAACAAAGATGAAAAAAAAACATCGATACTGGAAACTATCGATACCGCGCTATCGATAACTACCTCAACCTTACTCCGTCTCCCGTCCTTACAAGGGGCGCGGTTGCTAGGCAACGGTACCGGCACGCCATCCGACACCTCAATCCGCCGGTAACCTTCGCAGAAGGTGGTTGTGTGGTGTTTTACCTTATCTTTCTTTTGCCAGCATAATCAGACTCAAATTACTGCTTGATTTGGGTATTTCTTTCGTCTTTTCCAAATTTGGAAATTGAGAGACCAATTTCCAAAAAGAAAATCTGCTGTGTATCAAAGCTCCACATTAAAGAGGTAGATTGAATCAATCGTTACTTATTATGTGATAATGTGACAAACTACATTGAATTATAATCACATAATCTTTAGCACGTCAAGTTCGATGACTACATGTTTTTCTATCTTAATAAGTCACTAATACAACCCTTATATTGTATTCAAATGGAACGTGGAGACCGACACAAAAATATAGGTGGTTAGTTATAAAAACGATTGAGAACAGCTGATACTAGCAGCGTTGTTTTTTAAATTTGTAGTTATATTATAAGCTTGCAATAGTGTTAAGGTTTTTTAATCAGTCCGTTCTATCCTGCTATGCAAAGGCCCTTATCAAGGCACTCATCATCAACAGGTTCCGTCTGTTTGGCCACTTTTCACAGAAAACGTCTAGATCATCCCGCCAATATAAATAAAAGTTAAGTCCTTCTTTAATTTAAGAGCTCAGTTTTTGTCGGGATTCTGATGCAGTTTCCTCCAATTTACTCTTTCCAATGCGGCTCCTTGACTTCCTTATAAGACATGACAGCGACCATCTATTTTATCTGGCTCAAGTAACTTATTCTTGGCCTGCCTCTTCCTGGCTTTCCTTCAAGGATAATAAATATCTTAAAGTATTTAGGTATGTAGTTAGACAATTTTAATTACAGGAAAGAACAGGGAAATAAAATCCATGAAGGACCAAGCCGTGGGCCAAAGCTAGTTTAAAACAAATCGACCTACCTAGCAAGTTAAACGGGCCCGTTATCTCACTCACATTAAACTCTAAGATGAGGCCTTAAACCTCCCTTAAATATTTTATTACCACATTAAGCGGGATTACTTCGACTTATCGTTTCAGAAAACGGAAAACCAATTTTCTTCTCCATATAAAACAAATAAAGCATTTCTCATATTATAAGGCGCAAGAAATTATTGCGGCTTTTTTTTTAATGTTCAAAGAGCATCAGCAGCTTTTCATAAATGCGCTCAGATAGAGACGTAGGTATCCTTCTTATTCAAAAAAATACGTATAATCAAACGGCTAGAAGACGCACGTCTCAGTATCTTTTGGTTATCATACCACCCATTCACACCAAGCAATCAGTTCTACCCCATTAACATCGGTCGTTTCTTCTTCTTAATCATGACAATCTTGATCTCTGCGAGGCAATAGTGAATGGTGTCTTCGTGACTGTCCCGCTCTATCATTGTCTTTATCAACACTCACTACCAGGTGACGTGGTTCAGCCTAGAAGCTGAAGTAACTAGATCGAAAAGAGCCAAAACGATCCATGAAAGAACTGTAAAGCTGTAGAAGTGACTATTGAACTGAAGTTAGGAACGTTAGTTTGCATGCTCTATGAAGCTTCCCGATTTAAAAAAGGAGAATAGCTCGCTACCTGTTTAGTCGCCCAGTTTAGCGTGATCCACCGGCTTCTAACGTAATTATCCCGAATGACCCGACGAGTGCGTGTCGGGAGGGGCGAGGGAGATCTCATTATAGTGGTTACTGCGTGCGGGGGGGAATCGATAAGAGATGGTAGGAGTGGAGTTGCCAGCTCAAAAATGTTATTCTAGATGTAGCAAAAAAAGAATACCGCTTTACAACTCGCTGCTGGAACAAGCAGATGGTCCACTTAATATTAAGTGGTAACCATCACTTATAACAAAGCATTACCTCATAAGTCACGCACGATAGGAACGTGCACTACGATGCATTGCCCTGCGTCCATCAACTTGAGGCATACAGATGTTCAGCCTCATGTGCCTGTAAATTCACCGGCAACCACACTCTTCAAACAAAAACACAGCGTTACTGCTTGGCGGCAGAAAAAGGCGAGGTGTTATTTCCCCGACAAGCCCTTCACAAACAGCTCTACTACTCTTAAAATTAACTTTTAATTAACCGATTTCTTTAGTTGTGTATATTGAAATACTAAAGAACCTAGCTTCAAACTAAGCAAAGCGTATACCATGATAAGGGAACAGATACCGAATAAAAAACTAATAATAAAAATGTTTTTTTAATACACACACACAATATGATGACACCTAGAACACTATGTCAATCACACTATTTGACCGTGTTTATAAATATCAACAGTGTACAAAAAACTCTTCAAAAGGCGACCTGTTAACTTAACCTAAACCCTAGCCAACTCATACCCATATTTATTTTAAGTGATTTGTTTCAAATCTATTCGTATTTAGTTAGTTATTATAACAACAAAGTTTTTGGCTGCAACTTACGATACGATATCTGTCTAGACCTTTTGTACCCCTATTTTCACAACATGAAACAACGAATAAATGATTATGATCATGATAAAATCAAGGGTGAATTCAACTATATTAAGCAACACGTTCGCACTATATTCAGCTGGTAACTCTATAAAGGGGTGGATGGGGTGTTTTGGCTGGCGACGGCAATCGCGCGCCGGCCGCGGAGGGAGGCGGACCACTCGTTGTTTTGTTATTCTAATTGTTTCGTCATTAAATTGGATGATTATAACCTCCTGGAATAAAATATGGCTAATTTGCGTTTGAAATATCCAGTCTTAACAGGCATCTGTTTTACAATGTGCTTACACAGAGGGAATAAATTATAGAATTACTCACACATTACATTATACATTTACCCCCGTTTTTACAAGAAAGCTATCTAAGGATTGTAATTAGATTAGGTTTTTAGTTTCGTTCTATTGTAATGATAGAAAACTGGTGCCGTCTTTAGACTGCGTTCTTTAAAAAAAAACCTTTTCTAATTTAAAAACCGATGCGAAGGCGAAAAAGCTCGTTAATAATTTCTTCATTGTCGTCATCATGTCAGCCTCATATCATCACGACTGGGTTTCTTTCGTTTCGATGGGCCTGCTTTTGTGTATGCAAGATTTTTAGTTTTCAATCCAACCCGCTGTCGAACGATCCCGATTTTTCACACTTAGCATAAATTTAGTGTCCGTAACTAGTTACAATTTTTTTGTAGATAAAGCTTGGCTAAATTTTTTAGACTGCAAAAAACAACCAGCCCACTGGCTGGACGCGGTTCACTCGATAACATTCCCTAAACACACACTTCAGTGCGCAAACAAAGCACTTCTCGAAAGTTCCACCTCAGTCCAAAGATCAACATTGAGGCTGTAAACTCGCTTCGGATTGATGTCAGCTCGCGGAGTTGGCAGCGGCAGTTGGGAGTTGTTCGTCCGTTAGTGCTTGCCCACAGAGCTAACCGACCATACTTACTGAAGCTTATCTGCTACAGCTGAGTTGGTACACTGTCGTTTTAAATGGTAGCAGGTTCAAGCGCGATCAACTTTCCGTGGCAGATTTTTTGATTTCTTATGCTTTGACTAAATAGCCGCTTAAATCTGAATATTTCCGTATCGCTGTCGACAAGTCTTAATTAGAGATGGTAATATTTTTATTGAAGGATAGCATTACTTTATGGTGCTAAAACTAGTCTTTAGACGATAAAGAAGGGGGTTCTATGTCAGCATTACGTAACTAGCGCCGACTGCGATGCAATTTATTGTCATATCAGTTAAACTTTTTTATATGAGTTGTACTACTTGAGGCTTAACATCAATATGCCTCAAGTTGATGGACGCAGGGCAGTGCATCGTAGGGCACGTTCCCATCACGCGTGACTAACGAGGCTATGCTTTGTTATAGGTGATGGTTACCACTTAATATCAGGTGGGCCTTCTGCTTGTTCTACTTGTATAAAAAACCATCACCGTTGCTAGAATACTATTGTTACAATTCTTCTCACAATGATTTCTCATTCATATTCATTTCATATTTTCATTCTACTGATGATCATTTCTCACAATCCTTTCACCACACTGTTTCGAAAGAATTAGTGACACTACAAGAAGCAGCAATTGCACTGCAAACTAGTATTGCAAAGTTATTATATGAAGCGACTATGGTGCGACACTCAGCAGGCAGGCAGCCATTAGCGCTGAGGAGCCATTAGCGACGCATTCATTACGATACAACTTGAACACTTCTTTAATCATTCTGCCTCTTATCTGGCACGTGCACTACGGGCCGGGGGGGGGGGCGGTGGCCGGGGGAGAGGGGGGTGACTACGAGATCTCATTCGAATGTACAGGGAAAAAGGAAAAAGGCTACCCTAAAATAGGATCTTTAGTCCTTACTTCTCGATCTTAATTAGCACCTCAAAAAGCGAAAAGAAAATAGGTATGTTTTTAAAAGGAGTAAATAAAATAAGAGGTGGAAAGCTAAAGCCTTAAGTCTCGATATGAGGTCTTTTTAGGAGTAGTTAAACGTACACCTTTACCTTTAAGTGGGCTTTTTACACCCTGTATATTTTTGCGATGCCGAATAAATAGGAAGACTTTGTCTTGAGAATTGTCAGAAAGACGTACTTTTGGAATATCCGTAAGAAATGACAAAGCTTTTCCTAGTAAGTCACGCACGATAGGAACGTGCCCTACGATGCACTGCCCTGCGTCCATCAACTGTTTCAGATCTGTAGGTAAATGGTACATTTTTATGGTAGAGACAGAATGAATTGCTATAGAATGACCATCGAGCACATACCTACATATTTAGAGCATGTCTGATTGCCTGTGGTACAATATTCACGTCGCCATTAATTAACTGTTTGATTGATTTATAGCACCGAATAAGCACTAATTACGACACAGCTTCTATAGTAGTTACTATGTGTAGCAGTACCTAGAGGTACAAAAATACAAATACAAAAATTATTTATTCGAGACTTCATTTTAACAAGGTTCAAAATATGCAATGGACCCCGCACTAGGACTAAGCCTGTATCGCGGGAGACCTATAAAGATTTACAAAAATTGCTAATATGTGGCGAACAACAATGACGTGATTATAGTACCTATAAATATAAAAAATAAAGAATACATACGCTTCTAATAAAGATAAAAACTACAACCTGTTCCAGAGACTAAATAGGATCAAAAACTAACAAAGAACTCTACAAGCTTAAACAACCAATTTAAATTTTAACAAAGAATAACTTTATAAACTTGATCATCCAATTTAAATTTTAACAATAAGATCAATTTTACAATATGGCAACTATGGTTAATGGACAAAGGAACGGATGAGAAGTTAATTCGCGAAACCAGAATGTGTCTCTATGGGAACCAGGAGAACATAAAGAGGTTGTGTAATGGTTTATGGTGGTGTGGGGGTGTGTGAGATGAGGGATTATGCTAGTGGTATTCAGTGTAAGGGTGTGTATGTGGGTGTGTGAGAAGCTATGTGCTGTGGAAGAAGAGGTTAGATGTGGGTGAATGTGTTACGTTGAAGGTACTACGACGAATGTCATTTAACTACAACCAGAAGGGCCTCTGTCTCGTCGTAGTCGAGAGTAAGAAGCCAATGTTTTATTTTAACCTTAACGCCATATCGTGAGCAAGACTGGATATCACATTTTGTTAAGATGAGCTTATAAATCCGAGGGAAAGAGAACTTGCCAAATCGAGTGGCAAAATGGGTTTTAATTTGAGGAAGATGAATTTTTGGTCGACGACTAACGCCTGTTTTAGAAGGGTCAACAGGGCCCATATAGATAGAGTGATATAATAACGCAGCTTTGTGTAAATATAGTTGGCGGACTGTCAAAGTTTTGGCAAGTAAATATAGCGATTTGGTGGAGTACCTAAAGGGTTTTCGAAACATAACCTTGAGCACAGATCGTTGTGCTCTCTCAAGCTTGATCATAAATGACTTTGCCGCTGCACCCCAGATCGAGATGCAATAAGTCAAGATTGACTGACAGAGTGCCGTGTAGACAAGCATCAATATGTCTCTGTCGGCTCCATCTCGTAGCAGCTTCATTATATGAATTAGCTTTCTGACGCGGCCTGACAGTGAGCTTATGTGTTGACCAAATGACAGTCTCTCATCAACCGTAACTCCAAGGTATTTCAAGTAATCTACACGATTAATTTTAGCACAAGAACAGCTGTTGCTACATGAGCTACCGCACCTGTTTATTTTTATATTCAGTGATCTAGGAGGAGCCGAAGATCGCGTTTTGTGGAAGCAGATGTAATTTGTTTTTTCTGCATTCAATGTCAGAAGGTTAGAGTCAAGCCACGTAGCGACAATGGAAAGTCCTTCTTCAGTTTGGTGAAAGACTACCTCCCAGTTACTGCCATGAAACAAAATGGCAGTGTCGTCCGCGTAGCACACAATCTGCGTGTCATTTCTGCCAGCGAAGAGGCTTGCTATATCGTTTATGTAGACCGTAAACAAAGTGGGACCTAGTATGCTTCCCTGGGGAACACCAAAAGATACTCCATTCACGCCACTAGATTTACCAGCCACAGTTGTACACTGTCCTCTATCCGTCAAGTAACTCTGAAACCAGGCCAAAGCATTCCCACGAACTCCCATATGCTCTAGTTTTCTCAGAAGAATTGCTGGGGAAACGGTATCGAATGCCTTGGCCAAATCCAAAAAGACACCCACGCACTTACTTCCCACATCGAGAGAAGAAACAACATTTTCCAACAACAGAGACACTGCGTCTTCGGTTGACCTTCCCCGGCGAAACCCGTACGGAAAAGGAGATAAAAGTTTTTCTTGCTCCAGAAATGCCATACGTCTTTTATTTACTATCTTTTCCAATAATTTGGAGAATACTGAAAGCAATGAAATCGGACGAAAGTTTGAGGGTGAGTTTTTAGGCCCTTTTTTGTGAATAGGAACGACAGTTGCCGTTTTCCAACACTGCGGGAATGTACCATTTTCTAAGCTGAGATTGAAAATGTGTGACAGCGGCTCACATAAAAGATATCCAACCGACTTAATCAGTCTGTTGGTGATTCCATCCAAGCCAGGAGCACTGTTGTTCTTTAACTTTGATATGAAGTTCATAAGTTCGTTTGGATCAGTGGGAGCCATGAAGAATGAATGGGGACTAATCGGAATTTTAACATTTGATGCAAGTTCTTCCTGAGTTTTATCAAGTTTAGAAAGAATTGAACTTGCCAAAGTATGACCAACATTTGCAAAATAGTCATTACAAACGTCCAAAGACTCAGACGAGGATGGCTTTAATTTGAGCAATTCAGCATTCGTATCGGCTTTATTACTCAGTTCACAAATGTTTTTGATTGTTTTCCACATTTTCCTAGGTTGATCCTTACTCTCTTGCAACTCTTTTTTCCTGAAATCAGTCTTAAGATTTCTCAAAAGAGTGGAAAACATATTCCTATAACACTTATATTTACTTTGCTAGGGAGTCAATGCTGAATGACCCAACGTTTATTCTACACACTAAAAACTACTCTAAAATTTTCAAAAAAGTATGTCACGCGGCAAAATCATTGCATATAAGAAATAAAATTGAAAAATCGACAAATAAAATTAAAGCCACTTGGAAGGTAGTTAATAACGAAACAGGCAAATCAAAGATCGGTAATAAACAGATAAATTTAAAAGTAAACAATAATGTTTTTACAAAAAATATTGAAGTCGCCAACGCGTTTGATAGTTTTTTCTCCAGTATACCTAAACTTGTGACTTCATCCCTAAATTCCTCAGCTGCTGAAGCGACAACACTATTAGAGTCTAGAGTTAAAAAATGTAATGATATCTTCAGTTTTAAATATATTAATGCTGATAATATTGTGAAAACTTTTAAATCCTTAAATATTAAAAATACTGAAGATCTATGGGGAATGTCCACAAAAGTTTTAAGCGCTATTATAACTGATATTGCACCATGTCTAGCATACATTTTTAATAGATGTGTAGATGAGGGCGTTTTCCCTGATTTAATGAAACACAGTAAACTCATTCCCCTGTACAAGTCTGGAAATGAACAAGATCCTGCGAACTACAGGCCTATTTCGGTACTGCCTTCGTTAAGTAAAATTTTTGAAAAAATTGTTCTTACTCAGTTATTATCACATTTTAACGTCAACGGCATACTTCATAGTCATCAATTTGGATTTACTAAAGGTCGATCAACGACAGATGCCGGTTCGACGCTCCTGAAGCACATTTATGATGCTTGGGAACACTCACAAGATGCGATTGGGGTATTCTGCGATCTGTCCAAAGCTTTTGACTGTGTAAGTCATGCCACCTTAATATCTAAACTTAAACATTACGGCATCATAAACCAGGCAATTGGTCTTATACAGTCATATTTAACCAATAGAGTGCAAAAAGTTGATGTTGGCGGTGAGAGGTCGTCTGGGTCGGTCATTGATATAGGGGTACCTCAAGGTTCCATATTGGGTCCCTTTTTATTTCTAGTATATGTAAATGACCTTCCACCTTTTGTAAAGGATTTATGTGAAATAGTTCTATTTGCTGACGATACCTCTTTAATATTTAAAGTCGACAGATTGAAGACTAACTTCGATGACGTTAATGCATCTCTGTCGCAAGTACTTAACTGGTTTACTGTTAATAATCTTTTGCTCAATGCCGGGAAAACGAAATGCATTAAATTTACTTTGCCAAATGTGGTTCAGCGTCCAACCAATATTGAATTAAATGGAGAATCACTTACCCTTGTCAATTCTACTATTTTTTTAGGACTTAATATTGATGCAAAATTGCAGTGGGGTCCACATATCAAATCACTTGCTGGTAGACTGAGTTCGGCTGCATACGCAGTTCGCACAATAAGATGGCTTACAGATGAAGCTACAGCTAGGCTAGTATATTTTAGCTACTTTCATAGTGTAATGTCTTATGGTATATTGCTCTGGGGGAAAGCTGCTGATATACAAAGTATATTTGTACTTCAAAAACGGGCGATACGTGCCATTTATAAAATGAAACCACGCGAATCATTGAGGGAGCGATTTAAAGAAATTAATATTCTCACAGTAACTTCACAGTATATTTATGAAAATCTATTATACACTCATAAACACATAGATAGCTTTAAGAAAAAGAGTGATGCACATAACGTTAACACTAGAAATAAAAACAAATTATGTATTCCTAAATTTCGACTCCAAAAGGTAAATGGCTCGTTTATGGGGAACGGTATACGCTTCTATAATAAACTTCCAGAAAGTGCCACTGGGCTTCCTATTAGAAAATTTAAAGCATACATTAAGAATATTCTAATAAGTAAAGCTTATTATACTTTAGATAGCTATATTGATGATAAAAGTGCGTGGCCCGATGTCCCGGTCGCTCTGCCCATCGGCAGCTAACATGTCTGCAATGTCTGTACTGTACCTACTATTGTGTGTTTTATTTTTCTCTGATTTAATAGATTGTATTTAATTTTATGCATTAGGTATTATTAGTTTGAAGCGTAGCTGTCTTATAAATTTGATTATGTTTAACTTTTTCTATATGCCTACGCCTCACTTAACTTCAATAATATATTATATTACATTGTAAAAGGATCATACAAAAGAACGGTAGGAACCAAGCCGTAAGTTTGTTGCCTGTTCTTCTAGGCTTTGGTCGCGTGGAACTGGCACCTAGAGTCACCTAGCTTTAAGACGTTTCAAAGTGATCCTTGTGATTTTATTGAATAAATACCTATTGACTTTGACTTTGACTTTGACTTTGTACAGTCTTATCATTAGGATGTTTCCTAGCTTCCAGGTCGAGATAGTCTCTGTGTCTCATGCATTTGATGAGACCAGGAGTAATCCAATCTTTAAGAGCTATTTTTCTTCGACTCAAAGTTGTCTGTGTAGTGTGTTTGGATATTAGGTCTTCAATTATTTTAGAAAACATGCTAGCAGAAACAGTAACATCTGAGGAATTGTAGACGCTATTCCAACTTATAGTTGCCAGTTCTGAGCGAATTGCTTCAAAGTCAGTTTTTGTGACGACTCTGGTATTACACCTATAGTTTGTATTAGTGTTTATTCCAGTCATGACCAAATCGTGGTCTGTTATACTAGACTTGCATACCAAACCAATTGCGGGAGTCCTAACATTAACCAAGATATGATCCAAGCAGGAACTTTCTCTAGTAGGTACACTAATGGTGTTTATGAGGCCTAGCTCTGCCATAAGGCAAAGATATTCATCGGTTTGATTACAGTCATTTAGGGTGTTGATGTTAATATCACCAATTATAACCAAATTACTTTTATGAAGCGATTTTAACCGAACCAAGGAATCAAGAGACGAAAGAAAAGAACTTGAGTCGCTATAAGATGGGGAACGATAAATTCCAAGGATAGATACAGAGTTTGGAAATTGGATCAAAACACTGTCTGCCTCAGCCACCACGTGCTCAATGGCCTCAGCATTCCAATCGTCTCGAACATACGCGACCACTCCACCGGCTTTATTATTTGTTTTAGTCGTGCTATAATGGTGGTAGTTAGGAATGGTTCGGATTAGTGGGCAGCTACCCAGATGACACTCAGTTAGGACAATAACATCGTACCTGATGTTGAGTCTATTCAAAATAATAAGGAATTCGTCGAAATTCTTTTGAAGGCTTCTAATGTTATACGTGAGAATCTTAAAATTATAATCATCATTTAAAATGTCTCTACATGATTCAGCAATAGTAAGTGTGCGGCAAGGAACAACGAGCGATTCGTCAATTTCACGTTGAAGATCTATACAGGCCATTTGTACCTTATTAACTGTGAGCGATAAGACCGCCCATCGTATGTGTTGTTGATTTTTAGGTGAAATACTGTGTCCTTATCATCTTTATTCTTTGTGGTAATCATTATACAACGCTATTTTTATTAAGATCTATTTAAGTTGCAAGTTTTATCTAAATTGATCTAGTCGTTTTCTTGTCACCCATCCAAACAGTGTCCGCGCAGAACGTTGCTTCACTTTGTCGATCGGCTAGGAATGAGCAAGCACGCTACGCTGCGTGCATTAATCGAATGCCACGATGAATTACATTTTTTTCTTTGGTTTCTTCCACATTGTCTGGGAGTCTGTGATCCATCAAGCGGAGGCACATTTGTTACATTATTAGTTAATGTATTGTTACGAAAATAATATAATAATTTAATTATAGTCTTCTTTCGATGGAGAAAATATTGTGAGATGTTAACTAGAGAAAACCTATGACTTTGTTTTGCATTTAATAAAATAGAAATATTGATTAAATTCATGCCTGTAATACCCAGGCACGGTAGTCATCGTCTGAGGCTTTCTTGGTGGTACTCAAAAGTCAACTCATAATGGAAAACATTACATAGATGATGATGATTACCGCTTAACATCAGGTGGGCCATATGCTTGTTACAAACAGTATAAAAAAAGACAAATAAAAATCTTTTGGTACGCGAAAAAATACTTCTTATAACCTAGCAGCGGCGATAGGCTTGCAATCTATCATATATCATCGCTTCGACAAAAAGTGGGCATGTCGTCAATAATATTTATACTAGGACGTGGCTCTGATTACCCTTTATAATCATCTTTTGTATGGGTACTCCGTGAGCTCCGTACATCCGACAAGATGTCTACCGTGACTTGGAATTACGTTCATGAGCTTCAATGTGCACTTTTGTGTATCAATGTTGATGAGTCAGTCATACACAAGATTTCTATATAAATATGAAGATTCCCTCAGCAACTAATATTGATCATAGTTTTATATGACGGGACGGAATTTTCGCTTTATTCGCAGGAACAAGGGAGGTATGTTGTTTATGAGAAATATTTGATTTCGGCTCTCGTGCTAAGCACTAGTTTTGACATCATCGCAGCGTTGATGAGGACGTCTCGTAAATATGTTTATTATGATTCTTTTTAAAACCGTTTTGCTATGGTTATGTACTCATTATAGGCAGGAGTAACCACTTAACATGAGGTGGGCCATCTGCTTGTTCTATCAGTTAGTCTCATAAAACAAAGCTCCATTGTAATTCATGAAACAGAAAAAGAGAAACGGCCTCACGACTTGATCCCGAGGCACGGTAGGTATCCCGTTAGATCTCTTAGCGCCAATCACCAACTCAAGAATCTTGTATTATGTCTAAGGGGGGTAGTCAGAGGTACATCAAAATCTATCGTTATCTATCGCTGTTTTCCTTCACCGATTGAGAGCACTGGTAATTGAACACTTTTTGTTTTTTTTCGATATGAACATAATGAAATTACAATATTTGTTCATAAACACTTTAATCATTTTTTAAGTTTATATCTAAACTGGTGTTCAAATAATGGAATGCACTTCATTTGGTACATGCTCGGAATATTTATATGAGAATATTTTGTTTTTAGATAATTATATTATCTAAGTTAAGTGTATTGATTGATTAGTCTTCAAGAAATTTTATTGGGCCTTTCCCAATAAAGTTTCATATAAATATAGATATAAATAGGCAAGTAGGTATGTCCGGCGACATAGTTAATGCAGTCGCTGCCAGAAGTAACCGCTTAACATCAAGTGGTGAGAGTAGTAGACCTCTTTATGTGTGGCACGTCCGGGAAAGTAATACCTCCATGTCTATTTCTGCCGCCAAGCAGCGTAGCTGTGGTACCGTTTGTAGGGTGCGGGTGAAATGGCAGTTACACATCTGTATGTCTCAAGTTGATGACGCAGTGCATCGTAAGGCACGTTCCTGCCGTGCGTGACTTGCGAGGCACAAGTTATATGTAATGGTTACCACTTATCTTCAGGCCATCTGCTTGTTACGTCAGCAGTATAGAAAAAAGGCGCGATCTGCCTGTTTCAATGCTTTTTGTCGACGTCCACCGGATGATGATGATGATGTGCTTCAATAACAACATCCCTGTATGTAGTGTATAGAAGGTACATAAGGCTCCGCCTACACGTCATGCCCAAGGCTTCATTAGCGAGGTAAAATTGTTTTATCCTTTGCGTTTATACATTTTTCTTAAAAATAATGGTTTTTTGTGTATAAAAAGTTTCTGAAGATGTTTATCTAAGGGATTTGAATAAGCTAGAGATAATTGGGTTTAAAGATAAACCTTGTAGCAATGTATGCTTAATACACAAACTCATTATTTCATTAAATATAATACAGTAACTACGTAGAAAAACAGAAGCGAAACGACTTTGAGCTCCGGGATCGGTATATCTAAGTAACAAATACCCATTTAATATTATGCGAGGATGTCTAAGGGTAGTCAGAGGTATGTCCGATTGTAGTATTGGACACACCCACATTATACTGTAGTTGGTACATTATATTTCGGTTATAGAAAGTTAAATTCCAAACTAGACATACATTCCTACAATATTCCTTATTATGTTTTTTAAACAAAGAAATTATTTTCAAAGAAATTACAACAAATATAAGTATTTACAAAATATACAAAATACACATGAAAAACTTGAGCTATCTGCATACCACTGCAAACAATCTAGAGATTGCTCAACCGATTCCAATCAGTGCCAATCCTTTGGTAATATTCCGTAGGTAGGTAAACCATGAAAGCGCTATAATCTAGTCCATTGGATCTGAGTCACAAGGCATTATTTTTGGTCGGAAAACTCAATTCATTACATATTGTAGTATTTACACAATGGCCGAGGCCGGTGCCTTTGTGCCCGAATATTGGCCCTCACATCGAGAGTATTACACGATATTTTACTACAACGTTACAGAACTTGCAAGAGACTTGTACTCTTAAACAAGTACTTGTTGGGATTTTATGGTGCCTATAGTATTAATAAATAATAAATTAAATATTTATAGACACTTCACACAATGACGAACTAGCTCAAGAGTAGTAGAGCTCTTTGAATGTGGCTCGTCCGGGGAAGTACTTAGTACTATTACTACCACGCCTTTTTCTGTCGCCAGCGTTGCTGTGTTTCGGTTTGACGAGTGTGGTTGCCGGTGTAATTACAGGCACATGAGGCTTAACATCTGTGTGCCTCAAGCTGATGGACGCAGGGCAGTGCATCGTAGGTCACGATCCTATCGTGCGTGATTTACGAGGCAATGCTTTGTTATAGGTGATGGTTACCACTTAACATCAGGTGGGCCATCTGCTTGTTCCATCAGCTAAATGAATAAAAAAAAAATAAGCAAAGCGTTATTAGTCTAAATAGGCAATTACTGATTAACTTTATTTATAATTTAAAAAATGTTTAGTATAAAAAAAATACTTATGAGACTTAAACAGTCACTGAACAAATTGTATTTACTTTCGTATTGAATTAAATATTTAAAACTACATTTTGAATTTGTCATGGACCTAACCAATTCGGCTTTTATAGCCGACCATTACTGTCGCCAGAACTACTCTTACGTTACTACGTTACTAGTAGATTATATATCCGTTAGATTTAAATTCACTTTGCTATCTCTAGAGTAGTCTTCTGGAACTAACAGAATGTCCTCGTCCGCAGGGAGTGCTGCGCGAACTGGAACAGAAGAAGCCTCAACTGGACGAGCTGCTGCACACCGCCGAGAGCCTCAAGGGCACAGAGAACCGGCAGCAGCTGCATGGAAAAGGTCAGTTTCTATCTTATTTATGATACAATATAATCCTTTCACCACACTGTTTCAAAAAGAATTAGTAACACGACAAGAGAGAAAATACAATTTTATTTTTTTATTTTGGCTTCTAAGGGCAGATAAATTCATAAAATGTTCTACAGATCCAGATTTCATTAGATGATGAAATTTTGTGCGAGTTTTTGAGTACTTTATAAATACACTTTATATTTTATGAATTAATCTTATGTAAGACCATCATGATTTCCAAAATCTTAACAATAATTTAGAATAATTTGATCGGTTGTAGGTTCATACAAAAATGTAAGTACGCACCCAATTAGGACCCTCCTTCTTTATTTGTGAAACATACCTGATTTTATTTATTGTGCTCCGGTCAGATGACTGATGGTTTCTCAGTGAAATAGGGCTCGTTGCGCAACCAGTCCGGCAACCGAAACTAACTTTAAACTTTCAACGAAGATACCAGAGTTGACGTCCGAAACATACTCTTACATTTTAGTGAATTTAAAATCTTAAAGTATACATATTATGAGAAACATTTATTTTCTTACGTCGTCGGATAATTCAGCTTAGATCAGCTAAGTTTAGTAACTTAATGAACGCCCAAAATGATGTAAGGAAATCACCGATTAAAAATCACACGACACACGTTTTCATTGTTAAGTCTTTTAAGTGTGTTCTAGAAGATCAACTCCGAAGTGATCCTTGTGATTATCGAATTAAAATAATTTTACTTTTACTACCTACTGTCTGATTTAACACTGGGTCGCCAAGAAAGAACCAGTTAATAGAGTGCAGGCTGCCTTCTTGAGATGTATAAGTGCGGACCCCTCTCTGCTGAAACTTTAACTGCCATCCTTTATGTGGAACTTTTAAGGAGCTGACAAAGGCTAGGTTACTTCACGCTAGCACGTTTAAATTTTTTTTAAGACATAATACCAATTAACTTTCTTGTATAATATCGCAAACAACCAGGTTTCGGTGGAAGGATTTAGCAAAAATATAATTTGGATCCAAAAAAGTTTTCCAAAAAAGTTACCAATAATGTTTTCAAGTACGAGAAATAGTAAAGGCTTCCAAAATGCGAGAAGTACCCTAGCGATGCGAGAAGTAGCGGTCGTCAGCTTCTTAAGGAGCAGTCTTTACTTGCAATTATTTAATTATATAAAAAAAAATACTGTTACTACAAAATACTTATTATGGATATTTTTGTCCTGAAATTGGATTAGCCTATCAGTTTATTTACAAAAATTTCAAAGACTACCATAGCCACTAAACCTACTTTCAAAATCATTATCAATCCATCCAAAAGTTAGCAATTATTGGTAATTCCATACAAAAGACTTAAACTTAGTTAACTAAATTCTTAACTTTTTTCCAAATTCCATACCTGTCCTAATTTGCTACCTGCTTTATCAAATAAAATGAATAAGCCTACTACAAACTACCAGATGTTGTATCGAGTCGTATATTGTATCAACTCGTGTAATATCGTCGTACACGGCGCCGACGCGCCAACGGCACGGTACACGCCGCAACTTAGTTACTGCGACAAACACAATCAGCTATTGTCTCTCCGAAACCACACAGCAGCAGCCGCTACACATTCCCAGACCCTTCCTTTACCTCATTACGTCCTCCCCGGCCCCCTCGAGGCCCCTGAGGGACCCTAAGACCCTCAAGACTCGACACTTCACGCGGAACTTCAGCGATGCTCTTTTCAAACTGTTACCCTCTTACTACGACCTAGTTTAATAAAATAAGATGTTATAATCTAGCTCATAAAGGTGCCGACTCTTTCTGAGAGAAAGCAGTCAGTAGAAAAAGAAAAAGCAAAGAGTTATATTAGCTTAAACCTCATTAATGTGACGGGGAGTTTAGCGTCAACATGTTTTTTGATGTAAACAATCCATGGATTGTTTTACTCAACAACTAAACAATGCAGTAATGTATAGCAAAATTTCATCAAATCAACTCTGTCTCCTAGTAAACGCTTGATTGGAGGTTTGAAAATCCACCAGCTATGAGAGTCATAAAAATATTGTATAAGATATTTACAAATTCTGACCCTTGACTTGACCGAACTGAAATCCAAGTCCAACAGTAGATGGAATCTAGAGATCCATAATTGCACCCCCTCCAGACATTCCTCCACTTTACCTGTACAATATAATCAAGATTCCAATGTAACAAAACTACCCCTACATTCATAATTCTGCTTCTCGCGTTAAATTGATTCATGCGCCCTTTAGAGGCGCTGGGGCCCGTTAAGTATTACTTGTATTAAAATTCATACATGCAACTTTGCACCCTATTCCAACACATATAAAGTCTATAGTCTGAACGACAAACACTCAAGATTGTGTTAATATTTTTTTCAAGTGGATGTGGACTTTATGACTTTATAGATAAGGTTGATTTTAGTTTGTGTTGGTGTTGATGGTTATTCAGATGCATTCTTGATGTTGGTAGCAGCGGAGATATTTATGGTGATGGCAACATTGGCAATATTCAATTTAAGGCAAGGGCTGCGAGTGCTTCCTAACAAGATGTTTATTCGCGTTGTAAATTTTAAAAACGATTACTTGATAATAGGATTGGTAACTCAGAGGTATTGCTATTTTTTAATTAATTTTTACAACAAATGAAAATTCATTTATTTATTACAATGAACAATGTATGTTTATTATCACGCATATGCATATTCTGTACGGGAATATAACCCACGGCCAACAGTGCAGAATGCAAAGCTACTACCAACAGAGCTGTCAGACCAGTCCCATATAAAATGCCTAGTTTATTTTTATACGGAAGAAAAAAAAAAGCTATCCGCGATAAATTTATTCAAGTTTATGTAAAAACAAAATATTTAACCACGAATGTGTATTTTTGGTTCATATTTTGTGATAAACCGTTTACCTGTAAATAATTTGCTTTACGCATTACCGTTATGGTTCATTGAACGGTAATGTTTGTATAAACTTCAATATTCATACATAAAATAATTACGTGACTGACTGTAACGTCCCCAACCATAGAGGTTAGAAGCAGGAGAGTATTCTGAAACGTAAGGATTTAAATAAGAAAGGAATTCCTGAAATTAAACCCCCTAGGGTGTACGGGTTTAAAGTGAGAAAATAACATGACACGAATCGAGCTACGGGCTTTACGCTGTTTTAATTTATTAATATTGCACATTATCCTTTAAGCTATAGTGTTATGTGTAGTTTATTACAACTAATTATATGCATAAAACATAATGACATAACGTTATTAATTAAAGCATTACCATCCTTAAAACGTTGCATAAATTTGCTTGTCACTTTTTGTAATAACCCATTGGAAAGGGATGGAAATATATTAGTATTTTAAGTATATTTTACCTTTTGTAAAGTACAGTGACGATATTTACAAGAGCAAGTTGTTTCCAACAGTGTTTGGAACTTAGAAAACTTCGTAGTGGGCTCGTAGCGTCGTAGCTGCGTAGAGGGGCTACGCGGAGGAAGGGGCGTAGACGTCTACAAGCTGTCTTGTGAGTGTTGTGGTATCTATCGATGTTACAATTTCTGATTTTAAAAACATATTTTTTTGTATAATTTTAATTGATAGTCATAGAACGACTTGTTGTAGTTGCAACCAATATCACTTTTCCTGATAGACATAGTGGGATTATCACTGATTATTGTTATAAAAACCTTAAAAAAGCGAAAAAAGTGTTGCACATCCAATTAAATATTGAACTCCCAAATGGTAAAGGTTTGAAATGATATCTGTCGCGTAACGGGGGGAGAGGGAGAGGAGTGATGGGGATCGGGGTGTGAATCATTCACCCATCATGTTATATTCATCGACACAAATGCATCACATTCCAATTCGTCGCTAAATAAATGGCTTTTGATTGGTAGGTTTAATGAAAAAAAAATACATTCCTATATCATTACGTACCTTGACACAAAAGACATAGTTTGAACGTTGACAATAAAATTATATTTTGTTTTTTAGATTTGTTTTAAGAAATCGTCACAAAAATACTGCGTTTTGATCCAGTAAAAGCAATATAAACTATAAAATATATTTGGGTTTATTAAATATCGGTAACAATCTGCAACAGGTGTGAAGAGGCAATAACCGCTGTCAACGCCACAATTTCAGTGCCAAAACTAACATTCGACATCAGCGGATACCTATCGTTATTATTCGTGGACCATTCGAGATACACCTTCTACAGTTACGAGGAATTCGTGGAAAAAACATGACATGTAAAAAAATTCGAACTATAGGAAGGCACCTACCTAGCTAATTAATATATTCTCAATTTATTTAGCAAGATTATATTTTTTATTGATTTTTGTTTATATTTATTTTGACTATTGATTTGACTTCCAATGAATGAAATTATTTAGATTAGGTAATACAATTTCTACTTGATCTTTATTAATGTTTTTATGTGTTTTAGGTTCTGTGTCTATCTTAAATGTGTAACATGACGTGTAATATGCTTACCAAATAAATGATTATTGATTATTATTATTATTCATACTTAATAAAAGAGCTGGATACAGATCTGTATAATAATTGTTTTGATTACCATACTAAAAAAATATATCGATAAACTTAGATAAGTATCTATCGACAAAAGCACATCCCTGGTGGCGGGGTGCGCCGCGCGTGCAAACACAAACAGTGGTCGCCGGTCAAAACGACCATTCTCTATGAAGCGTGTTTACTATTACTTCTGTTTTAAACTAGGAGCATATACTGCTATTATAGTTCTGAATTAGATATAACATTACTCAGACAGCCCTCACAGTTCAGTTAGTGGTAACTCTGCTTTCTGCGCCTTCCGTGGGTTCTATACCCACACAGAACAAACATTAGTGTGATGAAAATTGATGTTTGTTTTATGTCTTGAGTGTTATGTATTTACAATAAAAGCAAGTATGTATTAATCTGATTCCCATACTTTAAGCGTAATTTTTATCGACCTCAACATGTTAAAAAAAAAGAATACTTTTGTTAATATCTATTATTCGGTAAAATTTTGCTACACGCTATAAACCAGGCGTCCTAAATAATGAACTTTACAAGGTAATACAGAGAGCAACACACTCAGCTGTTTCAGTGGAAGAATTTAATAAAGCTGTGCCGCTGCTTTATTAGCAGCTGCAGCAGCAGCAATGGACGCCGCAGGTGCAAATTATATTAAATCTTTTAGTGGGACGGGGACTTTATGGATACTCTGCTCGTAGTTTGTTTTCGAAGAAAATTAAAAAATAACCTGTGTCGTTACTTTTTTGTTTGTTATGACTTGTTTTCACAGCTTCAAGGTTTAGTGCTAAACCAAACAAGAGCAGCTCGATGATAGTTTGCATACTAGAGGCGGACAAAAAAAACAACAGAGGGACAATACAATGAACAACGCAGTCTAGCTATGCACATAATAGTTTAACTTCAAGCAAACAAATAGTTTAAACAAGTATTTATCAGTCAAACACAATATTTTTGATTATTTCTAAGTGTGATAGTCGGAGGTTCGTCCAAATATTACATTGAGCACAAACACGTTTGTAATCCATATTATGTCACTATGTGACAAACTGCAAGCCCATCGCCGCTGCTAGAATATTAACACAACCGAGAAACTAAAAACACTTTATCAAATGCAAATCCTACATCAAAACAGACTGTAGGTAAATTTTAATGAATTCTATGTAAATTGTGCGAGTTAGTCAGTTAGGAGCTAAAGTAGAGACGGACAGATTGGGTGAAAAGGTTATCTCCAGATAAGGAGTTGCGACATTTTGATTTATAAGGCTCTTGAGCACGCAATACTTACTCCGAGAATATACAGCGGCTTTATTATAGGGAGTTATTTGTGTGATGTTTACTGAAATGAACAATAAATATACACATCTACATTATTAACTAGTTGTAGCAACACTCGCTTCTGTTTAGAAATTACTGTACTGTACATAAAATAGCTTATAATATGTAAATTTTTAATAAATGTGTTACGTTAGTATAAAGCTAACCTGAAGCTAAAATAAACCGGTAACGATATAAAAATCATGCAAATAAAATGTAAATAGAACCTCAAAGTTCATAAAATCATATTTTACATCGGAAATTGAATAAAAAAATAATGATCCCGGAGTAAATTGCAATCGAAACAGCCTCCTTAACCTTCAACCGTCGGTTATCGGTAGAAGGAAGCGTGATCGTTAACCCATATCTCCCGCCCGCCCTACGCCAGCGCCAGCGGCCGCCCTGGGCCAGTCGCCGCCCGCCCCGGAGCCGCGCGCACGCCCGGACGACGCCGCAACCAAACATATCATTATGTAGTGTAGTGTAAGGTGTGTTCATAGTGAGTGTAGCGCAGTGAGTGGATAACTACGATACTTGCCCTGCGATTGACTGATGGCTTTTCATTTAAACACGTTTATGTGCGTTTGTTTTCGACTGCAAATTGTTTACGCTACAATACTTTCGGCGTATGAAAAATTCAAACTTGTAACTACATTCATCACGCCCGAAATTGAGCAACTCTGCTGCTTAATACTTTATTTTTGACCAATTTATTAAGCCAATTCGATCTATAGTTTCTCCTTCTGAAAAGTATGTACCATTTTGCCTCTATATCAATAACAGCATATTTAATTGTTTATTTTAATCAAACAGAATGTAGACTTGTTGCTCGCATGCGTTCGTTATTTCTCATAACATCGTCATTATTCCATGTTCGAATGCTAAATTAAAGATTTCACTTCATTTCCTAGCGTACCCACGTGTCCTGTTCCTTCATTATTAACTGAGTACACATTTCACCGGTTCAATGGGTTTATTATGTTTTTTATTATAATGTCGCTATTTTTTTTCGTAGTAACTGTAGCTTTAATAAGTCTTACTTGTAGAGAATGATGTGATGTACAAGCCTTGGCAATATAAAAGAATGTCCCAGGCTCCCGCAAATAGGGGCATGTATAAAAGGTTGCCTTTGACGTTGTATCATCTTGAATACATTATAATAAAGGCCTGTTTTTGGTATTGTTAGAAGTAAAAACAAGGTTATTAAAATAAAGCAGTCGTTTAGTGGTCTTTAAACCAAAAAGCCACAAAACCACTGAATATGACCAAATTCAAAGCGAATTATCAGCAAAACCATGTACTCATTTACATGTAATCACGACACGTCTGCCTGTTTGTGAGTTGTTGAGTAAGGGGAGTGTTTAACAGATTTAAAGATATGTTTAAACTATCTACATTGTGTGAAACGTACGTTTTATGTAAATTACATTAGAACTGAAATTTACGATCGAAAATAAAGGAAAGTATAATTCATAGCTGTTAGCTTGTAAACGTTTAGAATGGCTTAGACTGGGCTCTAAAGAATGGCGGTCGTAATATACCGATGGATGCTATAAATGAAATGAAAGATGATTTATTTAGTTTACGGTTAAAGTATTCTGGCTGCGGCGGTGATGAGCTTGCAACCTACGAATAAAATAATATAATAATACAAAAATATAAATGTTAACAATTATATTTTATTTAGTTCTAACGATTAAGTTCAAATCGTGTTGATTTTTTACTGCTTGCTTACGGAACAAGCAGAGTGGTCCACCTGATGTTAAGTGGACACCATTACACATGACCAAGCATTGCCCATCGCAAGTCACACGCGTGATTTATAGGTTACGTTAACACAGCTACCGCTTTTTACGAACCCAGGGCTTAAAAACCTTGGTTCTATCGACTATACCATCTACATTTACTAGAAAATTGATACAAATGAGAAGGCGCTTATTTACCAAATTATTAGGAATAGTTGCTACAGTTTATCGTGGACTACAGTATTGAGCTGTAAAATTTTATTTTCCATAGTTATTTCAATATTCTAGTAACGACACGCTTGCAACAAAATGTAAGCGTGTGCCGACTGGGGGCTTGCTACAACTTTTTGGCATCTTGTTATGATCTTGGATAACAATCTATCTTCTGGTATCTACCGTGCCTGGGAATCAACCGTCAGTTGTATTTTTTTACACAAAAGCAAATATAAATGGCGATTCCATATCAAGAGTAGTGGAGCTCTTTGTGAAGGGCTCGTCCGGGGAAGTACTACCACCATGACTTTTTCAGGCGCCAAGCAGCAACGCTGTGTTTGGGTTTGAAGAGTGTGGTTGCCGGTGAAATTATAAGGACATGACGCTTAACATATGTACGCGTCAAGTTGATGGATGCATGGCAGTGCATCGTAGAGCACGTGCGTGACTTACAATGCAATGACATGCAATCATATCCTATAAAATGCTTTTGATATAGGTGATGGTTACGACTTAACCACAGGTGGGCCATCTGCTTGTTACATCAGCAAGTTGAATAAAAATAAAAAAAACTTCCGACCCTTGAAACCCGACAAAAATGACGCTGACTACAAGGACATAAAAGCGAGCGGTGTATAGCCTGATGCGTGGTCTATTGAATGTGTTGGAAGCTGTCGCACGTGTAGACGACCTTCATCAGTGATGAATGGTTCTGCCGCGAGTCTGTGTGCGCCGTCACGTGATGAGGCGGATCGGAGGTTGCATTATTGTATCCACTATGTCAAATTGCTTGATTATATCAATTAATAGCTTCCTTGTAGAGCACTGGTAGTCTAGTAGTAGCGGCCCCGCCTTTTGACTCTAAGGTCGTGGGTTCGTGGCACCAATGAGTTTTTCTGTTCAAAGATGTATGTGCCAGTACTCTCAAACGGTGGGGAAACTAGCATTTTAAAGAACTTTAAAAGTTCTTTGAGGCGCACTTAAAATCCTTTCACTACACTGTTTCGAAAGAAACTACTGGCACAACGAGAAGATGAATCATTTAAATCATTTCACTATTGAGAATTTGACATTAGGAGCTACGAGTAGATTAAAATAAAAAGGAAATAGGGTCATACAATATTCAATAGCCTGAAATCAGAGTTTATTCCGTCTTTTCACAGACAAATCATTGAACTCTGCGATTTTATATTCTTTCGATACTCGCTAGTGATGGGGTCACATTTACCTCATTTATCGATGAACACGAGCATTTGGGGATATCGCTTTTCTTATAAAAAAAATTTGAGTTAAAGAATTCTTAAAACATTGCCATTTCTTATATACGTCATGACATAGTCAAAAATTATTCAATTGAATCACTAGGATTACGTTGAAAGATTTTAAAGCTAGGTAAATCTAGGTGCCATTTCCTCATGACCAAGCCTAGCAATGTTTAAATTTAAGTAACGCTTATAAGTTGAGGGATAAATGTATATAATAGTCGCAAACATATGTTTCATTTGATCGCTGATTTATGCTGTAATGAATAAACAGCAATGTTATTATTAGTGCAATGAAAACGTTTTAGTTTTACACTTACGTACATTGCACTTATCTTGTTAAAACATTGGTCTCGAAACTGCAAATAGTTTTACGACTCAAACTGTCGCTGTAACGGAGTTACCTATTAGGCACGTGATTTCTATTTCAGTCGGCAGTAAAACTTTATCGACATCGTAATCAATAGGATTTATCGACTTAACCACGTCACTAGTGTCTCAGGTTGGATGCGGTCCAGGCGAGCGGGCTCGGGTCAATAAATATGTATGAATCGGACGCGCCATGTTTTACAAAGGATCATGTTTGGTGCCGACAGGCCTTACAATTGTAGACGTTCATACAATCTTTGTGTATGAAAGTAATTGCTTTTCTGTTTCGCATGCTTGTATACCTCTGACTACCCCCCTTAGAGATTCTCAAAGAATCTTATGTTAGTACTTGGTTTTATGAGATCTGAGGGGATATCTACCGTGCCTGGGAATCAATGTCGTGAAAGCTGTTTATTTTTTTCTTTCTGTTTGTTTGTAGAGGTTGCTTCTAGAAGCTCACAATCGTATCAGGGTCTAGAGGGTCAAGCCTAGTCGGATTAACTTATAAGCGATTATATTTATATGGTAGAAAACTTTTAACATGATAGAAAATTATGCTTTATGCATTAGTCAATGTGACTCTTGACTACGCTGCACATTTGTATGCTGTCAATTTACCAGCTGATGTTGTCTTTAACGATTGCATTACTTCCCTGTGTGGTATTGCAATGCATCTATCATTTTTGGAGAGCTGTTATTTTACTATACCTTGCCTTTTACTAAGATTCCTGTGGCTATTACAAAAAATCATTTATTTTGCGTTATAATAATAATTGGTTTAATGAAAGAAAAATCGGTCGTGGAATCAAATACTTATTGTAATACTCAATGTTAAATAGATTATAGGCTTGCTCGCTTAGAACCGGCACCTAGATTCATCTAGCTTTAAGATCTTTCAAAATGATTCTTGTGATTCACCTGAATAAATACCTTTTGACTTTGATGAAAGCTACGGCTCTTTAGAGATAGCTGTTATAAAGTCCCGTGTACACTCTCGTGGATTGTTTGTTCGCTGCCTACCCCCCGCAGGTAAGGTAGGCGAGTGTCGCGCGACAGAGCGTCTGATGTTCCGTGTCAATGACGCGCGGGTGGAATACAAACGATCCGATATCTGGTACCATGAGTAAAAACACGATAGATATTGTTTTTAAAGAAAATTATTTTTTATTTTATATTTTACAAAGTAGGGTAGGTAACGGTCACGCAAGGGTAGGGTCGAGTTCAAATCCCACTTTCATAACTTTTGGGACATTATAAAATCTTTGTATATTATATTACTTTTGTATTTTCATCAATAATTCTAATAAATAATGTCTTCTTGTTGATGAAAATTAAAACTACCTCAAACGTACTTTTTAACCTAAAAACTTCACTTCATTTTATTGATAAACACATAATAAATATAAGATTAGTTTTTCCAACGAAACATTACGTTTTTCACGACGACGACGCGCAATTGTTTTTCATTTTCTTCAGAAAAACTATTTATGAAATCTGTTTTGCTGTCGCTCCGCCTATAGCGCGCATCTGTGTCCCTCTAATGTGCATTTTCTTCCACTCTGAAAACCTTCGCAATCCGCTAGATTCTCAACAAAATGAACCCTAACACCTCGCAATAAAGAACACCGGACTGCCCACTTAAACCTATGTTATACAAAGTTATGTCTCTCTTAAAATATTTCGAGAATAACTTAAATTTTGTAAGCGGTTTGTAAGGCTTAGTGACGTTCATCCGGGGAATATTGGAGAATATTCCGGAATCGGCCGATGAAGTTTTATTGTTTATTTCATTGCAGTCGTAAGTTTTCGGATTTTAGCTTTGTAATAGTGATATATTGTGACAGCCGATATTTGGCGCGGTTTTGTTAAAGAGGGTGTATTTATTTGTTACTACACACAGATATTATTTCAATCAGTTGAGGCAGAGAGCACGGACTACAAATTCTTGTATTGACAGATTCTTGAATCGTAACATAATAACTAATTTTTTTTTAATAATAAGCCTTCGAAAACGATAAATAACATATTAAACGACAATTCAAAAAATGGTAACGAAGAACATAATGATCAGCACAGATCTTTTCATGCATATAAAAAGAAACTTACGATACGAGTACCAAATACGCAAAAATTATTTGAGTAATCAGATTAGTTTCTTGTCCAAAATAGCCCCAATCTGAGTAGGTAGCCGAAATCGTAGCCACCGCTTTGATTGACGATCAGTTACACAATGGCGATGCATTTGGCGGCCGTCCAGTGCAGATACCTCGCTAATGTACTCGATGCCGCTTATTGGAGCTACCTACTGCTATCTGTTACTAGGTCGCTCCTATATCATACCTATAACAACAGTAAACAACAGATTTTAGAGCAGCTGGTGAGCGTTCGAGCTACTTTTTCCGTGGTACTCTTTGCTTTCAAACCACAAGCTTACCTATTGATTAAAATAAGTTAATTACATACTATTGTTTATACGTTTTCAGTTTTTCTTGCTATAATGAATAGGTTCTGAGATGAAGTCAAGTATCCCAGGTTAATGAAGTATCAGTTTGAATCTCAGTAGGAATTTCTGCATCGTAAACTGGTGTAAGTAAAAATAAATAAATAATAAAATTGTTTTGTATTTTTTTTTTTATATTTCGAATACCATAAATAATATCCAGCCTCAATTATATCATATTTTTAATCACACTGATCTTCAACTCCTACTGGATGATACAAAAATATAATTTACATTGACACTGATTGCCGACAAAACACGTTTGACTTGTGTGAATTGTCATCTGCGATAATTTGGTTACAATTTGGACGCAGAGCAGTGCAACGTAGGACACGTTCCTATTGTCCGTGACTTGCGAGGCAATACTTTGTTAAAGGTGATGATTACCACTTAACATCAAATGGGCCATCGGTTTGTTCCATCAAAAAGTTGAGGGCCCAAGTAATGGCATTATTTCGTACCTTCTGTAGATATCGATATCGACTATTCTCAAAGGAGCGATGGACCCAAAACTTTTGTTCGAGCCGAGTTCGCGAAACTATCTATTTACCATAACATAACAAAAACATTATCCGTGTCGAATATAAAAAAAATGTAGCTTGTTTATTTAATGTATTTTGTGATTCGATGCGTGAATTGAAACAGATTTCGCTGAAGCAATAATTTTACAAATAAACAAACAGTTTTAATGCGCCAGCGCCGGGCAATGCTTTGAAACAAGCATTGCTATTTTTACTCACTTTTTTTAAATTAATTTACCATGATCACACCTTGGTAAGTGATGATATAGCCGACTACTTTGGAACTGGACAGTGAGAAGACTTAAGAGATGGACATACTCTGCGTGGTCATTTGATATAGGCAGAGGTAACTGCGCAACATCAAGTGAGCTAACGGCTAGCTCAGTGATTTGTTCACATATAAACAAATCCAGGCTGAGTTTATAATCCTGAAAGCGTCAACATATAAAATTACTGCAGTTAGTTTTGATATCGCAAGCAACAAAGTTTCGGTGAATAATATTACAAAGGTTATGCAAAATATAATTTAGATCCAATAAATAAGTTTTCTTATTAAAATCTAGTAATAAACAATGTGCGAACGAGAACTGGATTGACGGTTGTCTACGTCTTAAATAGGTACCTACGTCATGTACTTCCGACAACCACAAGTAGTTCATTATTGTGTCATCTGCAGACATAATGTTAAAACTTTGACAAGGGTTTAGTAGTGAATTCATCAAGGTAATGGCAGTGAGCATCCGTCACAAGCAATTGGATGTTTGGTCCGTCATTAGTGCGAGCAGATTGTTCGAAAGTTTAGCGAGGCCTTTACAGCAACAAGTTAGTACATGCGGTAGTTAATAGACATTGAGTGAGACAGAGATAGTAATTGGATGATGTCGTCTCTTTTCCTCTGAGAGGACCTCTCATAAAGTAGGTTAAGTAGACTAGACTTAATCAAATATATCGAGGTAGGTAATAAAAACCTTTCCCCACCTCGTAAAACTCGAATTACAAACGCACAACGTTATCTGAATACAACTGAATACTTACTCCTTAACAGTTCACGACCGTTTAATCAAAATTAATAAAATGAATCCTTCCAAACGATTATAACCTAGTGGAACTTGCCTAAACGCTCGTGATTTTCATAATTTTTTAAGCAATTATTTAATTAAAACGGAAAACCACTCACTGTGCTACAATTTATAAAGGCAAAGTCACAAAGTGCTTCGAAGTGAAAACTTATCCTCAATTTCAGTTTCTAGCTTAATAGGTTGTGATTTAAATCCTAACTGCAGTCACTGTGAATTTATACGTACTTATACATGTACCGTACTGTACAACTTTGATATAACTATTGCTGTAGTGTTTTAGATGTGTTTTTAATAAGTGATAATGGCGCAAGTTCCCGCACAAGGATTTGTGCCCGAAAAGGTCCAGGAGTTCAACCGGAGAGCATCCCAGGATGTGACCGAGTCGCCTTCCAAACGCAACGAAACCCCCAAGAAGGATGCTCAAGAGAAAGTAGTTGTGTTAGAGAAGCTGCAGCAGAAACCGAAAGATGACAAGCCGAAAGATGCTTTCAACCGCCAAGAGAGCAAGAACCCCTTCTCTCCCCATTTCTACAACCGCAGCAGCAGCAGCCGTCCCCACGGACACTTCGAGATGGGCCCTCGAGGCCTCGACTACTCCCCCCACCGCATGGACTTCTCCAACAGAATGAGAGACTACGGTCCTCAGAGATCTACGTCCATCCACGGCCATGAGCTGACCGATGGCCCAGCGCCTATGAAGCCGGAGTATCTCGGTCAACGGCACCACTTCGGGAGTCAGATCGTGCCCGGTGGGATCAACCACCCGGACGTGGTGTTCAGGCAGGATTACTACAACCAGATGGGATGCAGCCCTCCGAGGGCGTCCAGGTTCTCTTCCCAGGAGTATCTGAACAATCCTGCGCAGTACGGCCGGTGGCAAGACTACCGCGCCGAGTATCGGCAGAGGAGGCGCTCGCAGCAGGATCTGCATTCTATGGAGGGAAATGAAGGTATGTCGTAGACTGCATGAAGCTGTTCTTTTGCGTTCACCAAACATACTGTCTTATTCAAGATCGAGAAAAAAACAGAACTTTTATTTTTCTACTATTATTTTTATCTATCGTTTTAGAAACAAAAGAAAGAAAATTCGAAAGTCTTAAACCTCATCAGTCGGGGCACGTCGTCGGACAACTTTTTACACATAATATATCCACTTATGAGATTACCTAAATAGAAAATACGCCCTCTAGACTATAGCATAGTAAACTAGAGTTAGAGAGAGCTATAACTAGAGTTTACGAGATGATAATAATTCCACAACTGTCACAAAAAAATGACACAACTTTAAATTTCATATCCTGAACGTAAAACTTTGTCTAGCCCCGGGGTGAATCTTTTTATGATTTTAGTTCTTAAACTAGTTCACCAGCACAGTTCTTGTTGGTTGTAAACTGACGGTTACTTTAACCATAATGGTATGACACTAACGGTATGTTTAACATATTCACGAATTTTGAAATCCTTTTTTAAAACGTACATCTGGAATTGCTTCTGACCCTTTTGTTATTGTTTGATATACGCGATATAAGTTAAACTCTTTATTAACAGGATAAATAAAATACATTGGCGTAGCAATCGTATCTGGTTCCGTGAATTTGTGAAAAAGTAAAATACTGGTTTAGACATTTTTACATTTTACAAAACAATTGAAAAAAGGCTGAACATTTTTGTAATTTCCCTCTGCTCGCAGTCGTTTTTTGAAATCTACCTTTATGAGAGTTGGCATTAATAAAATTTATATGACAATTAACTTTTATAGTTTTACCGCCTATAACCACTTTCACCCGCCGACCTCATTCCACCCCAAGCATATCAATTTATCCGTACGTTTATTCAAATCACCACAAACTGTCTCACCGTGTAAAAACGTCACACCGCTAAAACTATTGTATGTGACATAAGCCACTTTGACATGCAAATGTTGATTTTCACTAAAACTAAACGTCTTAGAAATAGAGACGAGAATCGCGTGCTACTTGTAAATAGTGTTTTATCGATGAAGACACGCGAAATAGTCGTAAGTGAAATGGCTTATTCTTATCATTGCTCGGATTATCCGAAGTTAATCCTTTTGGCCTGATAATAAAGTTAATAAGCTACGCTACAATCTGAACGAGAAATAAAGTCCGTGAGAAATATCAAGAAATACCGAAGAACATTGAAAACAAGTATTTAAGTTGTTTTCAATGTTCTTCGGTATTTCTTGATTACGATAGGTAAACTAGTAAGTAAATACTAGTTTTTGATTTGAGCCCTGCATCGGCCTTTTAATATTACTAAATGACTTGTTTCACCTTCGTTATAACGATAGTTATGGCCGATTGATGATCATTTCAGTTATCAACAAGTTAACTCCAGTTGTGTGATGATGATTTAGTTGGATGTATGATATTTATGCTGGAATTTTACTTCTTGTTATTATAAATTTGAAGGAATTAATTAAGATCGTAAGCCATCTTCTCAAAACACAAGTTTTCGTAGCTATTTTATTTCAACCCCTCCATTGAAAACAATTTATTTAACTGTTTATATTTCACGCGGATATTTTACCGACACCTACCGAAATGTCACGCTGTATAGAATAATATAAAACACCTCTAAAACGAACTGCCACAGAGGTCCAGACAAATCCACAAAAAGCAAATCCAAATCCACCTTGAACAATCCACGTGGTCGCCTCACGCATGAATGGGATCGATCGGGGGGCGCCCCCCCACTGCACCCCGCGGGTCGACGACCCCGGCACCACGCCACTTTACACTCTATTGTCTTTGGGTCAATGTTAACGTGGATTATAATGTTTGTAGTCACAGCACTACGTCTGTTATCTTCAACCTGAAGAACTCCACTGCTGGACATAGGACTCCTTATCCCTATCCTTAGCCTTTTCGTAATGTTCAACGTCGTAGGTTCATCGTGGGAGGTTGTACTACGCTTCGTCTTCCGGTATTTACACGCCAATATATACCTCTATTCCCTGGGATAATATCATCAACGTCATTGATCATAGGTTTATCATTATCGTCATCAAATTGAAGAAGTCTTTCAATTTATTGATTTACAATTTATTTAAATGTAAAACCAAATGAAAACGAAAATCAGTCGGTTAAATATTAATAAATCATCATACAAATTCGTCCTCACCGAGAATGCACGGTATCCATCAAACTTTATTAATAACTTAATTAATTTTACAATTTCGGACGTTGGATTACACGGATTGAATTTTATAACGAGTTAACTTATATAATTTGCATGACAAAGAGCTCTGATTGGACGAAAATTAAGTACTTAAGGTACCTCTCGTTATATTTGCATAAAGTTGGACGTAGTATTCGAGGTCTGGGGACGATTCTTAGGAATGGTTTTCTGAAGTTTTAATAAATTGATTTTTCTAATAGCTTCTTCTTCTTCTTGTCGTGTCACTCGTTTTTTCGAAGCAGTTTGGATAAAGAATTTTATTTTTAATAGCTTGATATCTACTCACGACCCGCCATATAAATTTTGTTTACCTTGTCAACAGGAGCAATTATGTAGATACTAATTAATAAGGCTAATTAGCTACGTACCATCCCAATATAAGCTTTGATATTTTATCATCTTAGAAAACTTACAGTTTTATATTCAAAACATGAAGATAAAAAAGATGAAGGCCAAAAAAAAGTTTCTAGAAATATTTCATACAGCATAATCATAAAAAGAGACAAACAAAACCCTTAAATTTTCGGAACCAGGAAATTAATAATAAATAAGATAATAAATAAGATAATAAATAAGAGGGTTAAGTAACTACCTATTCCTGCAATTACTATAATTACTATAAAGTAAATAGCAGAGTCTTGCGCCGCGTCTGTCTATCTCTACCTACGAGTTAATCTAGTAAAGTACTTATTTCCGGAGAATGATTTACCAGATAATTAAATCTGTGCGAAGCCGGGGCGGTTAGCTAGGCACTCCAGAAGTTTATATACCTACTAAAGAAATCGATACCAATCTATACATGCCAAGGTGTGTCTGTGTGCTGGTTACAATTTGACAACTAAACCGCTGGTTGAGGTAAAAGATAAAGATTGCGTTCCTGAACTTTTTATTTAAAACGGTTTAGTCGATTTTCCAAAAATTTCTAAAAACTACAAATCATCGTTTGTATGATTTTAATTTCACTTCGTCAGCTGGCCCGTGCATTAGTAGTGCTGGGTGTGTCCACTAGTATCAAAAACTCGTAGGTATTTCAAACTTTGTCGATTTACACAACACATTGGAAAGTTGTAAAATATAAGGCGATCCAAAGTCGAGGCGGACGCGATCCAACTTCGAACCTGCCCCGACGCGGCTCGCAATCGATGCCATGCATCTTGCTACTCGTGCGGTGACCACGCTTTGTGGATTTGGTATAATCCAAACTTTTGCTTGTGTATGTTGTGGTAGTCAAAGATTTTGACTCGTATATCATGCCTTTTAGTAATTTGACCTTTGAGTTTTATCGAATTATAAAATTCGCGAGATTCAAAATATCGGGAAACAGAGGCACTTCCAAAATATTAAATTCCATACATAGCTATACTATAAAACTGTGTACGATTACATGTGAAATCTCGTATCTGTTAAAGATAAGGATTTTATAGAATAATATCCTTTTCTGAAACATTCATGGTGACACTATTGCCGTTCGGCGGAACTTCCAACTTTTATGCCATCAAGTTTTATAGTCCATGCTCCTGAGTCATTCGAGTTACAGTTCTGTCTGTCCCGTTTATACTGTTTTATTCTATTACTTGTGCTATAAAACGGTGAAGGAAAACATCGTGAGGGAATTAGTTAGTGTTCACAGCGAGCGTGTTGAGCTTGCCAAAAAAACGTGTCTGTCTATCCCATACTCACATACTCACACCCTTTGGTTTCTCCTGTGAAACCCTGGCTCTTAAGAGACTTGTGTAATCGGGAGAAACCAAATAAATATCTACATTATTTCCAATTTTCTTTTATACCTACTTATTTTTATTTAAAAACATTCACATCTTTTGATATTCTTCCTTTTATTATTAATGTCCTCACAGGGTCAAATGGCTCTGATCAAGGGTACCGGCAGAATAACAGCGCTGAGCCGCCAAGGGCGGTGAAGTATAATGCTGAGCTGGAACCGATTTGCTGCAGTAGCACACATATCTTTAAGTTAATTTAGTTTTGTTAATTCACTCCATTTGTTATCTGTCCATTTATTTTTGTTACAACTATATTTATATAATTTCATCTCATATTGAATGAGATGAAATTATATAAATATAGTATTTTTAAAATGTTTCTTTTTTTAGTTTTTTTTAATAATTTGTAATGTGTGTGTTAAAGTAGCAAATAAATGTCTGTCTATGTCTATGTCTATGTCTATCCCATTACAACATTCTCAAGGGTTTTGACTTGAGTATCGCGAGGTGTGTCACTGTGCAGTGTATCATGTGCCTAGTTCAAGTTAAAATCTTCGCACGCTTTATCATTGTATTCCGTGTCTACCACCCTATGTCATTTTTATGTGTTCGATTCCCTTCCATGTCTCCTGTCAATGTTGGAGTAAACGTGTCTATCGAAATTATTGTATTTTATGACCTAAAATGTACCTAGTCCCCTACAATAATAAATGAAGTGTTTGGGATGTAGCCAGACTTTACAAAGTACAAAGTGTCGTTCTACCATTGAGACGGCAGGAGGCACAGTGTACATAAGCAGTACATATACTACGTACAGAAAAAATACCAACTAGGTACCTTTAACTCAATCCTTTACATTTATAAAAAACAAAACCTTTTATTTCATTTTCATTGCATCTACTTATGCATTCTAAAAATCTGTGCTTATATAGATCCGTGTTTATTTACTACTTGTACGTTAATATAAAAATGTATGTTAACTTTTCGGTATCACAGAATTACAGCGCTCATTTGTATAATAATATAAAATAATGGTATATAAAGATAAACCCTTTTTCTAAACAGGTTAGCCTTACCAAATATATTAGCCGTTTTTAGGATGAAAGCTCTTCATGTTTCCAAAGCATCCTTACTGTTTCCCGACTGCACTGTGGTAGATGCCTCCTTAGCTGACTGTACTCACAGTAATTACACCCTAATGAAGCTCTACAGAAGAGCAGAGCGTACTTACTTTAGTTTACTGGTCAACTTGATTACTGTTCCCAAGAAACTTCCTTGGAAATAACTATTTAGTGTGATTATGTACTAGAACAGTGTTTTAAATTTAGCGCAATCTTGGTGGGTACTTTAGGTACCTTGTAAGTGTAGTTTACCAAAATAATTCAAAGTCAAAAGTATTTATTCACTAGAATCACAAGGATCACTTTGAAACGTCTTAAAGCTAGGTGAATCTTGGTGTCAGTAGCTATTATTTAAGGCGAAGACAAGAGCTAATATGACTCTCGCTCGCGCGTTTCGACATGTTACATGTAACATGCAAAGCAAACTTTTGAGTAGAAAAACGTGCATCGATCGAAATGAAATTTTTACTAAACCGTGTGCAATGTAATTGCACACAAAATGGTCGATTGCGATTTTTCGATTTATGGTTACCACTTTACATAAGGTGGGCCATCTGCTTGTTCCACCAGCTAGTTGAAAGAAAGAAAGAAAGAAAAGTTATTTATTTGTCACACAAACATACGTGGACTTTAGATTTAAAAGCTAGTAACAAAAAGTATAATATAACCTAAAGAAAAAACAAATACACGTAAAAAGAGAAAGTGCAGATTAGTCCTCCATATGCCGAGTGCGACAAACAGGTCCCGTCTCAGCGAGATGCTGCTGACCATCCATAGATAGTAAGCAGCGCTGGTTTTTAGTTGTATAAAAGAAATCCTTCAGATCGTAAAACCGTAAATTGAGCATCGGTCCACAGCTAATAAATATATATAGGTATACGAAAAAACTACACATCTGTGTATTTACAGAAAACAACAATAACATTAGAATATACAACGCTAATCTACATTAATCTGCATATAATGTGGAGGCGTCCTAAATATGGAGATTATTTAAATAGCGTCTCCATCGAGACAAACGCCTCGACTGTACCAAAAACGTATTCACGTGTATCCTCTGTGCCTTCGCACATGCACCCCTCTGCCTACTGTTATGCTTAGCTTTTAATAACTACTCCAATTTAGCCTCATGACTGCATAATATCCTAACGTCGTGTATGTACGCACGGGCAGAGCTTCGTAATTGTCAGTGTCAAATAAACGACATTGCCTGGAACACTACTTAATATAAATGCGAATGTTTGGATGTTTGTGGCTCAATCACGCCCTAACCATTGAATCTATTGGGGTGAAACTTAGAAAAATATAGTTTGTAACATAGTTTTACGCTACTTTTAATCCAGAAAAATTATCGAGAATGAGGAAAAAATAATTAAACCAGTAAAGGAAATGATAGCAATAACTACTAAAGATTCAGCAAACACAATCGCTCGCAGCAGCTTGTACGTCTATAGAAAATCTATCAACCATCATAGAAATCAGCCCATAATTTGGGGCTAGCAGACTGTGAAATGCGCTTATATTTGGGCATCGAGCTCTCAATCTCGCGCACCAGCCATTTGATCACCGCAAGGAGTTGGCCGTTTGCATGTTACAAGGCACTCGATGTAAATGAATGCACATAAAATTACGTGTTTGGAATGTTTTCACAATTACTTGTGTTTTTGTTTTAATTTCTGAGGCATTCTGCATGTCCGTTATGTTTGATGCTTACGAATCTATTTAGTACGTTTGGACCCCTCTGATGTATGTTAACATGTAGAAAACATAGTTTTTTAACATATTTTCTTTTAAATAAGATAATGTAATATAACTGGTATATGGGCCACCTGATGTTAAAATGTTACCTCTGCCAATAGCATTACCTCACAGAATATTCCTCATGTACCACATACCCATGACGGACATCAAGACGTGCACAATGTACATACTAAACCTTAAAAAAGAAAAAAAAGTGTAGCATTGTATTTATTTACTTATATTCTGTAATATAATAAATACAATCCATCACATCAAATACTGCTTATTACATCGCTTACACACAGCGATCCCCAGCAGTCTATTTAATTACACAACGCGACATTACGCAGAGAATGAACCTGCTACAAGCATTACTCACTCGCTCGCTCACTCGGCAGTTAATGAAACATTAGATATGGATGTCGCGCAATGTACCGTGCGCTCTACTATTCACCGCCACTTTAGAAGAGTAGTAGAGCTCTTTGTGTGTGGCTCATCCGGGGAAGTACTACCACCACGCCTTTTTCTGCCGCCAAGCAGCAGTGTGGTTTCGGTTCGAAGGGCGTGGTTGCCGGTGAAATGACAGGAACATGAGGCTTAACATCTGTATGCCTCAAGTTGCATCGTAGGCCACGTCCATTAGCGTGCGTGCGATGGTTACCACTTAATATCAGGTGGACCATCTGCTTGTTCCATCAGAAAGAAGTGTTAAATCCTATGTTATATTTATATTCCTGGCTCACGGATATACCAAGCCGGTATCCTGTACGCATCACTCCCGGTTCGTAGTTCACTCCCGGTTTTCCCGCTTAACGATATGAGTTAACATGAGAAAAAGTTTAATATAAGTCTAACCTTTAATAGTCCCTTAAATAAATTAGGTTTTCCCTACAGGCTACAGCATGGGGTTATTCAAAAAGGGCTTTTAAAGGGTCGGCAACGCGCGTGTGGCCTCTACCTCTACCTCTGTAGCCACGTTTCATCAGGTAGGAACGCTTATTTACTTACATAGTATTCAAAACGGTTTTTACTGGATTGTGCGTTTACTCGGTTGAATCCTTTAGTTTTAAGGGCTTTGTACTTCTATAGAAAATATGATCTTTATTAAAATGCCTTTGTTGTCAGTGTCTGTTTTTCTATCACGACGTTAAATAAGATTTTTCTGGCCAATCCTCAACGTGGATGATGAGTCAAAGTCAAAAGTAATATTCAATTGAATTTCAAGGATCACTTTGTTTTAAAGTGGTCCTTGAGATTTATTTATTTATTTTAAATATTTAGAACGGTACGCAGACCAGTAATTACACACATAGTAGACACAAAGTAATTACAAGAATACAACTAAAATTAAAATACATCTAAGGGATCTCTAAGAGAGTCTTAAAGCTAGGGGAATCTGTGTGCCAGTTCCACGAGACTGAGCCTAGAAGAATACGCAACATACTTAAGGCTTGGTTCCTACTCTTTTGTATGATCCTTGTCTTACATTCAATAAGATGTTGTTACAATGTAGTCTTCATAATGGCTGGCTCCTCCTCCCCCTACCCCTTCGCACCCTCTTGTAATAATGTAAGCAATCAGCGAAAATTACTGAACTCGCAAATGAACCACCTCACCTTGACTTTACAACTGTAGATACTTACTACATTAGGGGTGAGTTGCAAACAAGGGCATACCGTCCATATTATCTTCACTTGATATATATACAAATAAACTGTTCATTTGCGTCAAATCAAAACTATCTTTATTTAATTCTATCACAAGGATCACTTTGCAACGCTTTTTTTTAAATCATTAGTAGTGTGAGTCTCTGTCTTCTGGAATAGCGTTAGCTGTGGCCCAAGAAACAGTATTCTTCCGAATGACCATATACAGTTTTAAAGTTTTGACCACCACGCCTTTTTCTGCCGCCAAGCAGCGTTGCTGTGTTTCGGTTTGAAGAATGTGGTTGCCGGTGTAATTACAGGCACATGAGGCAATGCTTTTTTATAGGTGATGGTTAGGTATTTACTAGCTGATGTAACAAGCACATGGCCCACCATGTGCTTGTTCCATCAGCTAGTAGTAAAAAAAAAACAAATCTAATTTAAAATCTAAAATCTTTTGAACTAAGTGGGCTCTAGGCGCCATTTCCTCGCGACCAAAGCCTAGAAAAACTGGCAAGAAACTCTTTGTATGAGCCTTCTTATAATTAAGGTACTTTATTTAAAGCTCTGTTATGAGTTGGAGCTAGTTAAATCCTTTTCGAGCTTTTTAATCATCTATAACAAACAGATATTTATTAAGTTTTGTTTGTACTGTTTTCAAATATGCTAATTGACAACTCATTCACGTCGCTTGGTTAAAAGCATGCGTGTGTTATTTAATTAAAAAAAAATAGTTCCAAAAGCTTTGAGCAGTGAACGCATTAATTTTCATTCATACAACATGCATCCATGTATGTTTGTATGTATGTGTGTGTGCACAGCTGTATACCATAAAACAAACGTCATGCGTTACTTTATTGCATTTTTCGTTTTACTACGCACCGAATTAGATTTACGGCGTTGCAAGCACTTGTTTCTGAAGCTTTTTAACTGCGAGCGAGCTTTACACACTTCATTATACTGATAATGGCATTGCCCGGTAGTGTGACTCGCAATTTCGTTTAAAACTAGTGCTATAGGTACTGTTGCACTTTGTGTAGTATTTAAATGGGATTTAAATAGGCAGCAACTATATTTTACAACTAAATAGCAAGGCTGCACCTTGCTATGTAGTTGTAAAAATGGATATAAATCAAGCTTCACCAGCCAAAAAAAAAACCGGCGCTATAGCCTGATGCAAATTCATACATACGACGAAATGTTAAGGCGATGACAAGAGCTAATGCCTTAAATGAAAGTGGCAGCGTAGTTGAGAGAATAGATTGCTGTAACTGCTTATTTGGGCATACAGGGTGAGCTTGCTACGGTACGTCAGTCTGTTACAATGTCATTCATGATTATAACTCTTAAGGAGTGTCTTTGGATCCAAACTCTGACATCCTTCTAAAATACAGGCAAGTGTAGGACCAATCTAAAAGAATTATTATTTCAAACCAACAGCTCAACCACATTCAAAAAATTACCCCAATCTGTGACTTGTGTCCTTTACAAAGTACTTACTTTTTTGAACACGCAATATTGTTATACCTTTTTGGGTTCACAGAAGTCCTTTGTCGCCGTCCCCAGGGTCGACAAACGATTATATTCCGTGTTGCTGCAATAATAAAAGACTACGCGATATAAATTATGAAAATATTTTACGTCCTTGTTTTCGAATAGGCGTACCTACTTGTCCAGGTTGTTCAGTCGGTGTACGCATCAATCAATTCGCTATTTTGTTCTTTAAAAGGTGACACAGTCATTAATCAGGAGTCGCAAGAACACATGGTTCGATTAATCGAACCAACTGGAAAAAAAAGTTCACGTAGCCCGATTCATCGAACCACGCGGTCGAACCACGTGGCTAGAAGCATTATTACTTCACAGCTCAGTTGGCAGTAGCTAAGCCTTCTGCGCCGTAGGCCGTGGGTTCGATTCCCACCGAGAACAAATATTTGTGTGATGAATATAGTATAAGTATGTATTTACGAAAACAAGTATATTATGTATTATACCCAGCTATCTGGTTTCCATATTACAAGCTTTGGCTTAGTTTGGGGCTAGATAGTGCTGTGTGAAAAGTCCATCAATATTTATTTATTTTTAACTTTGACCATTTTGAAACTGTTTTCCGATAAAAGTATTTATACCGTTATAGAATTTTGAACTTGTCCATAAAGACTTGCTGGTACACAGATGGACAGTGAGATGCCTAGCAGTGGACTAACAATAATAATTCAAGGATCACTTTGTAACTTCTTAAAGCTAAGTACATCTAGGTGCTAGTTCCACGCGACCAAACCTAGTAAAACCGGCAACAAAGTATTCATCATGTTGTATCCATCTTGTGGTTGTTCCAATGCTTCATCCATTTTTCACCGCAATCCAAACTTTTCCAATTACTTTAACGGCCCATTTTTTGATCACAATTATTTTTATGGCCCAATTCCGTAGGCCGTTCCATTCGGACGTCAAAGGGAATCCGGATCGGGACAAAGAAGTACTGGGATTTAGGGTAAACGTAAATAATTAATGGTCGGAAGAGGAACAATTTGTGCATTAAAAAGGCAGATTTGGGTGATTTGGCCGGGAACACGCAACAGCGCCGAAGGCGCTATAACTTGAAGTTTGCTGAAGCATTTTTGGATGTGGTTTACCTCTTTATCATTTTTGTTTCGGCTTGAAACGAAGAGTTTAGGGCCAATAAAGTTTAGTCGAGGTTTATGTGTCGACAAATAAACTCGAATTCATTTTAAATACTTAGGAATACGAGGGGTTCTTAGAATGAGCACAGGAAGAGAAAGCATTTTATTTAAGAACCTACAAAACTGTTCCCAATTTGGTGCTAGTATAAGATAAAATGTGTAAACGAAATGTTCTTTATAATCAGACTCTATAGACAACAATGAAATATCGAACGCAAAGCTCGTGATATTTTTATCGAATAAAGAATAAGCTATAAAATACAAACAACGCAATGAAAGTCTCTCCACATCACCCGTCTTCAACCCAATAACATATTCGTTCAATATTTTACCCAAAACAACAACTATACTACGTCGGGTTTGTAGTAAGCATAGCTGAATATTGTATAAAGGGTTTTGACATTAAAAATATTTAAAGTTTTATACTTGTAAGATTTTGAGTAGAGTATTAGGTAAGTAGGTACAGATCTGAGAGTATGTCTAGTGGTGGAAATCACAGTCATAAGCCATAATACTTTGTGTTTCCTATATTTGTAAGTTTATCTATAGGATATTTGGCAGCTGAAATCACTGGAAGATACAGTTATTCAAATAGTTAGATGAACCGGAACACGTCTGCATCGTAAATAGAGATTTAGAAATCATGACAGACACCGCGCTTAGTTAAAGTTATAGGCCACGAACTATATCTATTCCAAGTTTCGTCTGAATTGTGTTCCATCCAAACTATAACGATGCTAAGTCAAAGTCGTATTCAGTTACTGAACTTGATCGTCTCTATCTCAATCACGCTGGTTCAGTATCGAACGTTGATCGCATAAAACTATAATCCTATTTCCTACTATTAAATAAATTCGTGAGTTTGATGATGTTTGGATGTTTGTGGCTCATATATTGCTATCTTTTTATCACGAAATTACCGGGAACTGGACAAACCGAATAAAGGGAAAATGCTTTAATTAAACATGAATGAAAGCAATCATTACTGATACGCGAGCAGCTAGTATTTTATAAAAAGAAAATGCTAAAAGCTTCTACCATTATTCTATAGACTATGCAGGAATAAGATCATTTTATAAAGCCGCTAAAAATAAGTTATACTTATCGGCCATTTTACCTAGTAGAGCGCTCAGCGACCAATCTGAATATTATGATAAGGACTTTAACCTACAAATGTCAGACCTCTCTCTTAAACAACTCTTTCAATAAAATACGATATAACAATATAAGCGTTACATGTTCGTGCAGTATTGGCGCGATTCCATCCTATATTCGACATGTCGACAACATCGCGTCATTATTAGATTTATAGCGGGACATGTTCCCGATTCGATGTATTGGGAAATGAGCAGACATGGCAAAAATGTATCGGCAAATTGAAATAAGTGACTTGCATCAAAGCATTGGGTGTTATGAAATCTGAAAAGTAGAAAAACTACGTTTCAAATTGATAGTTTTTTTTTTATAATGCGCAGATAAAATAAATGTAACATGACTTTATAAATATTAAGTGTATAAATATTAAGTATAATAATTAAGTGTGAGTTGACGATCTCATTTCGCCTATTGTATGTACCTACCAAGATAGTTCAACATTTTACTTTCACAGTCGTTTAATCTTCTAAAAGAATAGCAGTGTTTTTAAAAAGTGAGCAAACAATCAAAGCTCTCAACCGTATACATTACAAATGTCCGAATAAATTAGAATCTTCAAACAGTAGGCAAGTTTATTTGTCTGGCGTGGCGCAGCCGTATTTTTTCCGTTTGCTATTATGAGTTGCTCTCGTTTACTCTGAAAACATTGAATTCATAATACGTTTACCGTTATGAAACAACAATTATAAAGCGGAGAAAAATCTAATTGTACAATTTCTTACATTAGTGCAACAAATTACACACAGTTAATTACAATTTATCCGTTTTTGGCAATAGCGGCGTCAGTTTCTTAGGAATCTAGCAGTTGGTCTGAGATATAAAGTTGCGGTTTGATTCAATGGAAATAGTTATCGATCTGATAAAAACCAATAAAATGGTACATCCCGAGTTCTATCGAGAATCGTCGGCTGTCGGAGTTAACATGCGGAATAAATGTGATAAAATGTGCTTTCCAATAAGGGCGAATAAAACTGCTTTAAAGGATGGTGCGCTATCCACTCTGCCGATTCTTTTGTCGTTAAACCCCTCGTCTTCATAAACACAGATGGTCGAGACACAGGAAATCTATTGGAATATCTGCAGTCTAGGGGTTCATTGCAAGAGACGCAATACTCACGCAGACGCAATACATTCATAGTTCTTATCTGACACTCAGATTTTCTTTGAACCTGTTCCTCGAGTCAAAGTTTTTTTTACTAGCTTTTGGTATTTGGATTTTAATATTGCGAGCCAGAGTTATGGTCAAGAGCCGCAAGAGCGACGACACCAAAAACAAAAATTAAAAAAAAACTGACTTTCTATATACTAAGAGTAAAACGTAGCACCCGATGGACCGACCACAAAATGTAGATTGTGCGAATTCAATAAATACTTTCAGTAAATATAGAGAAGACCTATGCCACAACCACTGGACTTCTTCAGAGGGATATTAACTCGTCCGTATCGTACGTGACTTAAAAAACAATGCTTTGTTATAGGTGATCGTTACCACTTACTATCAGGTCGGCCAGCTACTTGCTCTATCACCAAATAGTATAAAAATACTCATCTAAACTACTAATACCTGAGGCTTAACTCAATAATTTTAAAGTAGGTACCTATGTTTAATCCAGCCTTACTGATAATTTAAATTTCTTCTTCCAGGTAAGTTCCCGTTAGATATCACTTCGCGCCGAACAAGCTCCATAAATATAGCAAGTACGTTATTCTAGTTAGTGATATTGAACAGAAACTAACGTGCAAATATACATACCTATTCATTTAAATCAATAACCTTCGAACACACGGTTTCCTATAATAAAAAACAAAGTTTCATTAGAATTGCAGACACCTGTAGTGTTGATTGCAATCTCGACAACAGAAAGAATACCTTTGAACCTAGACTCCTTTGCCTGAGACAGAAATCAACGCTCCATTCTTTAAAACACAAAGTGAAAAGTCTCATCATAGCTCTGGCCTCCGGGACACGTAGTTTCTGTGACATATATTTTCCACAACGAGTATTACAAGTAAAAGTATTCTCACAATTCCTTTTTATCTCGCACTCAGCGAAACATTCCCGGGATCTTGCATTTCCCGGGATGTCGGGCAAGTCCCGGCCCTAATTTAATCCGGGACAGCGTCTGAATTGGAGAAGCCATGCATTGTTGGGAAGTGAGGATAAGTCTCGAAGAACTCGTGCAATGAAATTGTTGGGTAAAAGTGTGCTATTGTACATTTTCATTTCGACCAACATTTTTAGTTTCTACGGAAATGTATTCGAAGAGTTGAATTATTCGTAGCAGATTGGTAACTATTGTCATATTAATAGAAAAAAAAACTTATTTACTATTATTAAGAGCATGCGGGGGTGTGTTTTCTCGGTTTTGATAATCTCGTTTCTCCATCTTGGCCGCCGCGCGCCTTCTGCCGCGAAGTAGTTGAAGATAGAAGACGTGGTCATAGCGTTATGACTTCGATATTTTCAAATAAAGGTTCTTCAAATGATTCCTGTAGACTAAACTAATCTTTTAAGACGCAGACTCTTACATTACAACTTTTTTAAGATATAAAACCTCTGAATGTTTTTATGAAAAATCGGAAACAACAAAGTTTCGGAGAATAACAATAGATAGATAACACTTTATTGTACACAAAAATACATCATAAATCTAGGCGTAACTTACGGCGGTGCACGAAGTGCGGTAAACTTAAATAATTAAAAACTACAGGATCTTAATACACTTACAGGTTCCTACATAAATTAACCTAATACATATATAAAAATAAAATAAAAATATACTATATATAAATATACTAATAAATATCACACTCAAAAACTCAATGTTACAAACTACATAAAGAAACTGACTACTTACAAAATGACAGGAAAGAAAAACAGATTAATGAGCAGGAGAATCTTTACCAAAGAACTCTTTTAGTTTCTTCTTAAAAGTATACAGTGAAGATGCCTGCCTTATGTCCACCGGTAAAGTGTTCCACAGACGCACAGCTTCAACAGTGAAGGATTTGTGATAAAATGAACTGCTGTGCACGGGTGTTTTTAGGGCTAAGTTCTCTGATGACCTGAGAGAAAAGGTGTTGGAGGAGTGAAGGTGCAATTAACAATTACCCAATTTACTAAATTCAGAATAATTCTCGTTTTGATCCAAATAAATGTTCCTAATTGCTGAACTTTATATTTCCGGTTATATTATTAGTTGTGATTTTTCATAAATACCTTCTCAAATTAATTCATAGATTAAAATTAGTTTGAGATCTGATAGTGCTGAGTGGAATGTCCTATATTTATTTATTTTACCGTCAGTAATTTTATATCTTCAAAAATATTGAAATGTGACAAGTTGTTTGACGGTTGTCCGCCTCTTAATTAAGACCCATTCAAACGAATCGCACATTTAAAGGTCTGACAGTCTCACCAATAAAGCAACTCATGGCCATCCTTGGCACAAGATGAGCTCGGCTTTAAATAATTTAGTTTTTCGCTCCTTAGAGAAATGCATTTCTTGTAGTTTCTTGTTTGTTAACGTTGTGCTTCGCTTTCATTATGTCGAAGAAACCTTTTAAAGAAAACAGAATGAGAGTTTATGGCAACAGCTTTCTTTAGGTAGTACATGATGCATTCTCTATATAACATAGACAAGTTTAGGGTTATCATAATAGTCATATTCAATTAGAAATAACCTAGCATGTTTTTTCGACCATAAGCTATTTATTTTTATGCAAATAAGCTCAGAATTTCTTAGAGATAATTCCGAGGTCAATGACTGACAACTCTTATCACTCCAAGGCAGATTATAAGACCTACAACACCTAAAAGACATAATGATAAAATTGGCCATTGTCTGTCCAATGCAGTTAGGTATTTAATAATATACCTTTTCTTCGTAAAATTATTTCAACTGTTGCCCGCGACCTCGTCTGCGCAGGATTAGTCACACAATATCTTTATAAATTGTAGCCTATGTGTTATTCAGATGTATAAGCTATATTATTATAAAGTTTCATTAAAATCCATTCAGTAGTTTTTACGTGAAAGAGTAACAAACATCCATCCATCCATACTTACAGACTTTCGCGTTTATAATATTAGTAGGATAGTAGGATAAAATGGGTCAATATTACGTGTGAGTATTCTAGCGGTAACGATGCTCTTGCGGGTTGCAAGCCCATCGCTATCGCTAGATAAAATAAATACAAATAAAAAAAGAAGAATAAGAAGTAGTCTCAAAATATCATTTTGACTCATATGAAACATGAGTGACGTCAACTGAAAATGGGTATCACAATTATTTAAACTTTATTTCAGCCAACTTATAAATGTTATAACTTCAGGTTCATATTTAGAATTTAGCTAATTAGTTAAAGCAGGTTGTCTGCGTCGTATTCCGCCGTGTCACGGTGTCTCGCCGGCGCCCTCGGAAGCGTCGAGGTGTCACGGTGTCTCGCCGGCGCCCTCGGAAGCGTCGAGGTGTCACGGTGTCTCGCCGGCGCCCTCGGAAGCGTCGAGGTGTCACGGTGTCTCGCCGGCGCCCTCGGAAGCGTCGAGGTGTCACGGTGTCTCGCCGGCGCCCTCGGAAGCGTCGAGGTGTCACGGTGTCTCGCCGGCGCCCTCGGAAGCGTCGAGGTGTCACGGTGTCTCGCCGGCGCCCTCGGAAGCGTCGAGGTGTCACGGTGTCTCGCCGGCGCCCTCGGAAGCGTCGAGGTGTCACGGTGTCTCGCCGGCGCCCTCGGAAGCGTCGAGGTGTCACGGTGTCTCGCCGGCGCCCTCGGAAGCGTCTGTGTACGACACCTTTATGGCAATACTCTGCGCATCTACAAAGATCGAAAGACTTTTTTTTGACGATATTTTTTATGCAACCTGCTGAAAGAACAATCCTGTACCCCAAGTATGAGTTTTGCTTACCAGATTTGGTTTTTCGTTTTACGTTTTTGTTCCGTGTTCAAAACGTAAAACGAAAAACCAAATATGGTAAGCAAAACTCATACTTGGGGTACTGATGTTAAGTAGTTACCATTACCTATAACAAAGCATTGCCTTGTAAGTCACGTACGATAGGAACGTGCCCTACGATGCACTGTCCTAGACATAGACATAGACAGGTATTTATTGGCCACAAAAACACAACATATAATTATGGTAATTTAGGTAGATACAAAAATGAACAAAACAGCCCTACGTCCATCAACTTGAGGCATACAGATATTAAACCTCATATTCCTGTATTTTCAGAAAAAGCTCACATTTTGATGAGATGCCCTCATGATGAGGTGGATCTTCCACTTCCACGACAATAGAGTATATTTCATTTCACAACATCGATCTTCATTACTCATTCGGTGTACGCAACATCCAGCAACCCCAAAAGTGTACCACAAATTAGCACTTTCCGTCCAAAATAGCCCGTCTACTCGCGTGGTCAAAAAGGCGCGGCTGTATACGTATACAGCGTGTTTATAAGCTCTAGGTATACAGGGTGGATAAAACCACTTCCGAAAACTGAAATTGCATGCACAGCTACTGATACAATAATCCCCTCCAGAAAAATTGTCGGGTCCTGCACACACACTGGTGGTCTAGTGGCCCCGCTCTCCGATCTTAAGGCCGTGGGATCGAAACCAGTCGTGTACTAATTAGTTTTTTCTGTTAAAAAAATTAAGCGCACCGTGCCAGTACTCTCAAACGGTGAAGGAAAACATCGTAAAGAAACCGGCATGTCCTAGAACCTAAAAAGTTCTACAAACATACCTATGTGTTAGCTCCTTTCGAGCTATTTGAGTCTCTTTGAGGCGCACTAAAAATCCTTTCACAACACGTTTCGAAAGAACACGACAAGAAGATCTGACCTTTCGACTTTTTTTGATCTTAATAAAATACTATGTTTTTTGTTACCTCTTCGGTGGTATACAATCACAAAGCATGGCGTCCCGTTTTTTCTAAGTTTTCGGTAATGTATTTGTACAGAGTGTACGTACAGCAAGCCCGCGTCCATCACGGCGGCCCATTATACGTCCCGGGTACCGGGTGGGTACCGGGGCGGGCATAAATCCGCGCCGCAATCCGACCGGAATGGCCCATTTAACCATTACGGCACCTGTCATTGTTTCTGCTTTATTGCGTGCCCAAATGGAGTTTGATTCCTATTGCTTTAATGACAGAGCCTAAATTGGTGTGATATTTGGTGGCTTTATACAACGATAAGTGAATAGAGTACTTTTAGATTGGCGCATTTTTTATTTTCAAATTTAAAATCTCTAAGATTTAATTGATTGCCAAAATAAGTGAGTCGGGTGCCTGGATTATTTTTATATATATACACAATAAACATACAGAAAATTACAATGATCAGTATCTATACTTATTACTAATAGCAATCTCTTCCAGACAACCTTTGGATGGAGATTATTCACAAAACTAGGAGACGGTGGTGTATAAAAAGTATAATCCTTCGAGATAACTCGACAACGGTGACCTGTAGGCAAGCCTGCTTCGATGAACGATCTCTCCACCAAAGGTTGCGTAGCTGTCCGGTACTGAATTAACACACATCTAACAGGACTACCGCACGTATGTACGACATAAAATGCGTGGGAACTTAGATGTTTATTGTATCTTAATTATATAAAATCAGAGAGAGGCACAGCCTATGGCAGAGTATCAGAGAGAAAAGGAAGAAAATTATACACAAAAATACATTTGAACTCAAGCATAGACACTAATAATGATAACTATTAAGGTTTAAATTATCTGGATAAAAGTATTTAGTATTTTATCTGGTTCCCATTTTACTTTGTTTGGGTCTAGATAGTGCTGTGTGGAAAGTCCACCAATATTTATTTATTTAAACTACAAAATTAACGGCCAGTTTCTGAAAGCCCGATCAAAACTAATCGGATGTCAAGTCACTTGCTATCTCTATCTAATTGGATGTAATAGCTGAAATGGCGAGTGACTTGACATCCGATTAGTTTTGATCGAGGTTTCAGAAACCGGCGGTAAGTCTGTTCTTAAAAAGTTGATTTTCGTTACAATGTTTGAGCAAGTATTTATTTCGTGACACGATAAAACTATTTCATAGTTTGTAGACGAATCGATAGCCATATCCGGGCCATTAGCATCACAATACGAGTACGTATAACGGCTTCAGGAAGCGAGCACCGAGTCATGCACACGGCTATTTCTGGCAGACTGCGAGAGGGGAGCGGCAGAGAGGGGAACATGGGGCAATTTTCATGTCGCACTCATATTTACGTGGCAAAGGAACCGTTAGCCATAACAAGGTTCTAGTGCATGTCGGAACCCTGGATGAGAACTTACTTTACCTTATATGAAAGAACGGCAGGAACCAAGAGTAGTACTCTTTGTGAAGGGCTCGTCTGTGGAAGTACTACCATCATACGTTTTTCTAGCGTTGCCGTGTTTCGGTTTGAAGAGCGTGGTTGCCGGTGAAATTACAAGCATATGAGACTTAACATCTGTATGCCTCAAGTTGATGGACGCAGAGTAGTGTATCGCAGGGCACGTTCCTATCGCGCGTGTTCAGCGAGGCATGGTTACCACTTAACATCAGGGGGGCCATCTGCTCCATCAGCAAGTTGCATAAAAGATAACCGAACCGTAAGGTTGTTGCCTATTCTTCTATAGGTATAGGCTTGCTCCCGTGTAACTGTCACCTAGATTCACTTAACTTTAGGATATTTCAACATATTATTTGCAATAAATAGTTTTTGACTTTAAGTACATTTTAAACCATTTTAAACATTTGTCACAAAACATAGATACTAGCAACGGTACAAGTAGTCCTGTTGTCTGCGGCAGGCGGTTCGCATTACGAGACATCATTGATTACTCGCGCTATAGAGGGAATCCTACGGTGGAATAGGGCTGCCTCTTGCCGTTCGCATGTACTCTGATTAAATGAACACGTGCTATGTGAGAAAAGAATTCCCAGTGCTTACTAAACTACATAGCTTTATTTATGTCATTAGCTTCTTTCTTCTGGCGTAATGATCATGACAAACCTAGAGCCATAAACTCATAATAATTATGCACTGGATCTTTAAAGTATCATGTTTTTCATTTTAGGATTTTCAAGTACACAAAACTAGCTAATGACTTAGCTAGTGTTTATACACTTTTATCTGTTTCTTTACAAGGCTACAAAGTATTATAGAGGACTTACATAGCTGAGGGCGATATTACTGAATTGTTTTGTATCAAATTACTTGGCTCGCTTTTTAGATTTAGCTGGCAACCCTAGCTCTAGATGAGAGGTGGGATGATCATTGTTTTGTCTCTAATTATCAGAATCCACGCCCCGAGTAATTGGAACGGTCTAGACGTGGCCCAGAGCATTAATTGAGTTAATGTTAGGCGCAGAGGAGGCATGAGGTGGGGAATGCCTACAACTCATACAATTTCTAATCTTATTGAGGTTTGCACGAAAAAAAGCACGTAGGAGTTTGATAGTGGCGCTGAAAATAAAAAGCTTCCAAGACTTTGAAATATCAACAAAATTGTACTAAAGTTTGAAATAAAATCATCATCATCATCAGCCCAAAGAAATCCACTGCTGGATATTGGCCTCCCATGTAAATGGTTTAGAGCCTTCGTTATTTACCGACTTTCGCCATTCTATAGATCTTCTTCCGGTTCATTAAACTATAATTAGGCAGGTAGTATATTTATAATTAAAAGTAAATCAAGAAAGATAATCAGAGGCACGCTCAATCATTCCCGGCACATTCCCTCTGCATCCAGAGAGACGTTCGATCACAAGCCATCAGTCAAGTGGATCGTCGCACACACTCCATCCTTCCTCGTGCCTCATCCACGCCACTTAATCTTTGTCCTCATAGGCAGGCATGGCACGTGACGCAGCTATTTATCAGCGGAGATTACAGCCTCCATTGATTGGAGCAGCCAGGATGTGGAGGAGACTGAAATATAGCTTCGCTGTTTCTAACCAATACAATACAAAATCATTTAGTAATGCTACAGATAAACAATTTCCAAACAAGAATGGACATGAAAAAGATTGATTAAATAAAACAAGATTAACCGCCGGTTTCTGAAAGCTCCATCAAAACTAATCGGATGTCAAGTCACTCGCCATTTCAGCCATTACATCGAATAAGATAGAGATAGCAAGTGACTAGACATCCGATTAGTTTTGATCGGGCTTTCAGAAACCGGCGGTAAGTATATTGAACATAAATATACGAATAATATTTTAAATAGTTTACAATAAAGATTATTCTGATTCTGAAAATATTTTAGCTATATTTCTTGGAGCGTTAACGACAGATTCGAACCCACAATCTTAGGATAAGAAGGCTGGGATAATCGCACAAAACCACCAGCGCTCTTACCTTTTAGATATACGCTTACCTCGTAGACACTACATTTCTACCTCGTTTTAGTGATAGAACAGGTAACCACAGTTAAATGGTTAGTTAATGTTTTAGCCAAGAACAATATCAGCCATACAAAGCGCCCTATCACCTTATAATAACTCTTCACCCATTCAACACCGAAGGGTTGAAACAGCCCCTAATAGCGCAGAGATATGCTAATGCTCCAATGGGGCTAGTCACGCAACCTGAGGGTAGAAGGGGGGTTCAAATGGGACGGAACGGGGGTTATTTCGTATCTGTTTCGTTCGGTCTGTATCATCGGTGAGTAACGCGAGGAATTGACAGTGAAAATGTGTAATGCGTTTGTAATTTTTACCATGTTCATAATGGATTAAGCAATATTTTTACCGACTACAGCAAGCTAAAGATAATTTGGCAGGAATGGGGGAAATGCTTCCGCTTCTTGTTTATGTGTCAATTGCTAGGTGACAAACAATGAGTAAGTATAAACAATGAGTTATTCAAAATGTGTTAAGCCGTTTCTGAGCTCCTCATTATAACGAGACTGTATTTTGTAACTTTTATCTACAAACCATTACGTACCTCGTAAACGCAAGGTGTTTCCCCTGAACAGTGGCTAATAGTCATAGTGGAGTCAGGGTCTCCACATGTCGTTAGCACTAGTTTTTAGCTTTTGTAAATCTGAAGCGAGTTCGACACTTATACGATATGAACGAACTTACTAGTAAGTTCGTGTGACCAATTTTGTTGACGGAGATTATAGGCCGCCCTAAGGCCTCCGTTATTGCTTAACTACTGCTTAAACTGGGAACGACAGCTTAACATACCATTCGAAGCAAAGAAGCGCTTAGATGTGTATGCCCTTAGCGGTCACCCATCATGTTGGACGCGTAGAAGTAGAACGTTGCATGGTTTAGTCGATCGGTTAGAAATAACCAAGCAATACGTTCAGTATTCCGTATCCTTACTTCATTATTATGTATGCCGCGATTCCATGCGTTTGTGAAATGCACGAGTTCATCGCGACACTAGACACAGACATGAATTTATTCACTAGCAATTTCATAGACGCTTATAAAAACTGAAAAAAAAGAAAGAAACAGCTTTACGAATTTGATCCCCAGACACGTTAAATATCCCCTCAGATCTCTTAGATGCTTATAGGCATTTGAAATACTACAATAGAATTATATTAGAAAATTCAAAGCGTGCTTCATCAAACAATTTAAAAAAAAATGTCGGGATTTATAAATGCAAAATAGATTGACTCTGAGAATTGGCCTAAAAAACTGCCATAAATGTAGGTTGTTTTCAAATACACTACAAAAACCAGAAAAAGTACTTAGGAGTCGCCCTGGCGACGTTCTCGCTGGAGGTAATCCTGTGGCAACTGGTGCTACGCGCACATGCTATGTACTGCACGGGGGTGCTATGTACTGCACGGGGGTGCAAAGTATTGCACTACAGTTAATTGCGAACTCGCAGCCACTGGGCCAGGCGACCTTAGGGTTCCGCGTTTAATAATAAAAATATTAACGACTGCAATCCCTAAGAAATCGCCTCTTTATAAACAATCAAGTTCCCTGAAGATGTTAAGGTAGTCGGAGGCCCAAGAACAAATCCTTTGCTGGACATCTGCTTCATACGAACGGTTCAAAGTCCGAAAAAAACCCCTGTGGTGAACATTCAGACCAACAGGTCTTTGGAACACTAAAGAAGGATTTCCTGAAACTGTCAGAACTTTATATTTTAATGTATTTTTTATTTTTTATTGTTATGCGTTTTTTATTTGGTAGGTATTCTGTTTGTCTGTAGACATAGACATAGACAATCATTTATTTACCTGTACCTGTCCGATCTGTTTTTTTTTTGTGTGTATATCAAATAAATGTATTTTCCTTCTTCTTCTTTACTTCTAATGTTGAAGAGCATTCATCATCATCATAATTATTATCATCTTCATCATCAACTGTCTTTATTAGTCCACTGCTGGACGTAAATCTCTCCCAAGACGTGCCAATGAGCCCGTTCTTAGGCTCTTCTTATCCAGTCTTCTTTTTGTCGTATCACTAGTTCTTTCAAACCAGTGTGGTGGAAGGAATTTAAGTGAGCCTTAAAGATGCTCCTTTCGAGCACGCTGTGATCCAGTGTTTGCCAGCTACATGTCGCAAATCGTCACTGCACCGCCTCCGGTGTCCGGAGGCGGTGCAACCGGATTGTCGGTTTTACGGCAAATATTCCTTGCCCATCGCTTTTTCTTAGAACTAACCTACTTGCCACTTACATAAAATTGCTACGGAATTCTTGTTACTCGTATAATCCACACTCTTAACCTTTTTTTTATTGGGCTCTCCACGGCGCGCTATAATCAAGCGGTTTGGGATTCATACCTTGTTTAATGTTTACGCTTTGCTCACAGCTCGAGTTGCGGATATCAAATTAAAAAAAAATACTGGAAATTTCCTTCTTAATTTGGCAGTTTTTGGGACTTTGATGGCCTCTGAAAAACTCAGCTTTTTCTGTTTCTTTTATAAAGCTTTACATTTATGTAAGTATGTATTTTTATAAATAAATTTATATAAATATTGAAAATCGATCGATGCAATTTCAGTACATTTGATGTTCACTGATTTTCACCAAATTATCGTAATTTTAGGTATATAGTATAGTATATAGGTCACAATGGTTAGGTATAACCGCTCAACATCAGATGGGACATTTGGTCGAACCCACGGCCTACAACGCAGAAGGCAGAGCTACTTACCAACTGAGCTTTGCGACCAGACAAATTAATCATTATTATCATCGAATTTGCCCCAACACTACTCACATATCGGATCCAATATGACTACAAATAATGGTTGGTGTGATAAATGTGAATATTCAGATGTAGCATTAAAATAGAATACAAACACTGTTTGATAAATATTCAATACCTTTAATTTTAAAAGTTATACTTATAAAAGAAACACGTATGTATTTGTAAGTACATAATTATTATAATGTGGTAAAAATCGGTGTCACAAGTGGTCTGATTTTCGTGAGTTAGTTCTGTCCCGTAGCGTAGGTCATTAAATTAACTTTGATACTTTTGGCATCTCTTGTAGAAACATGTATTTTCATCAGTTATACTCGTTATACTTTAAATTGAATTCTTCTTTTTTGCTTCGTTTATGACACCTGTCCATCATTTCGACAAAAAATCTTGCTAATGTCAAAAATAATAAATACATAAATTACTTTATAGTCGGTATTCATTTTCTGACATTTTTAGAAGCAACATAGCTTTTTCATTTTATTTGTTTTTCTAGTGTTATTTTGAGTTGTGTTGTGTAATTTCGGTGGTATTTTAACCAACATTACTTGAGGTCATAGCACAAAGTGTAAACATTTGGAATGAAAGTGTAATAGTGATATCCTGATTTGACCGAAAATGTTTCCAATGTTTTGAAGAAAACCGCCACCATTTTCTTTAAAACAAAATGACGGCCGACTTGACTATGGACTGACTTGACTAAAAAGTATTCAATACAAATCACTTGACACTGGCAAGATTGTCTGTCGAATGACGGACAGGAGCCATAAATTGAGAGAAGAAAGAAAGTACTTTATAGTCAAGTCAGTCCATAGTAAAATCGGCTGTCATTCGTTTTAAAATTGAATCCTAATGGATGTTTACAACCAGACAGGACAAAAAAAGTAACGTTTAGAGTGGGTAATGTTTTCAACAGGTTTTAATTAGTCGTTTTTGCTATATTGAAGAACTAGTCAAGTTCTTCATATAACAAAAATGTTAAAGCCATATCCAACTATTTTGTAGGTATAGGTATTTATTTACTGTCTTTAAAAATTCTCTTGAATCCAACTTAAATTAAAATCATCTAAAAGAAACAACCATAAAAGGCTATGTATCCCAAGGTTTTGATACTACAAAAACCCTGTAACTCTCTTCATACAAGCACAGAATAAATAAGAACGGACCACGTGATTCCCAAACGAAATACCGACGGCATGTAGTTCTTCCCCCACGAGCTTTGTGAGTCAACAAACAGACCGTGCATTGCGACATTGTACGACGCACACATACAAACAAACTCACTACATCCGTACCAACGTACGCAATCGCATACACTGATGCATGACGGTAGCCGCCTTTACACAGATACTCTGCACGTTTCTAAAGCAGCGGGCAGTCGAACGCGGTGGCGTCCGCGTGGCGTGCACTCTGACGATCTGCTCTGTAAAATTATTTTGTAGCTGGTTCATGTTCGTCTTGTCAAAGTCAAAAGTATCACTTTGTTGAATCATAAGGATCACTTTGAGTCTTCTTAAAGCTAGGTGAATCTAGGTGCCAGCTCCACGAGACCAAGTCTAGAAGCTTTGTCATTTCCTTATAAGTGCTATCAGTCTTATTATCAGAATATAGTTGTATTAGGTTTCTATTGAATAAGTTAATATAGAAATTTGACATCATTAAAGGTTTGGTTAAAATTGCAATCAAACTTTGATAGCAACTCAAGCTCATAACCGCAAAGCCGTCTTTTACCGTCTACAAACAGAAACCGATTGGAATGAATTGCAACTGGGTTACATTATTGCCCCACTGATCGCCACCGTGGACTTTCACTGTATACTAGAATATTCTTTCTAGATTCTTTTGTAATGATGCCCCTTGTATGTTTTTGCTAGCTTTTATTGATTGGTGAGTTTTTGCTCTTAAAAAATTTAGGCGCGCGCTATTCCATTATTTATATGTCGTTTCACTTGCGATTGTATTATGTCCCTGTCCCTACTTACGGGGCGCTATTTGGAGTATTCTTACCCAGCAGATTTCACCTAAGTCCAGCCAGCTTAATATAGGAAATCAAAGCTACGTGCGGAAATTTCCGGTATTTTTCTCCAACGTTTGAGAGCACTGTAGAGTGCGTCAGTGATGGTGTAAAAGCGGCTACCACCACACTGACATAATGAGGCGTCTTCGAGCGACATGAGCATTGTTCGCGAGATGCGTCGGAAGGGGGTAGTTAGACGGAAAATTAAATAAAAGTGGTGTAATGCTTTTGTAAATAAAAGTAATAAGCATTTTCTTTTGAAGAATTAGTGTGAGTTGGATGACCTCTGCTGCTCAGCGGTGATGAAACATGTTTGTTCTTGGTCTGTTTGTTGTGGTACGGTCAGCAACAAAAATAGATGAACATTTCTGGTTTGTAAAGATCAAATACTTGACGCTCTGTAACTTTTCATATAAATATGATCTTTTTTTTTAAAGATCTTCTTTTAGTCATACAACCTGCAACGTTTGCTACCATTTATTTTTTAAGTTCACAAAAAATGGGCATTGAATTACCAAAACTGGTAATTTAATTTTGCCGTTTACTGTACTACGGTACCCGTAGTTACACCCATGATAAGTGGTAATATTAACCTATTACAATTAAATTTATGCTAAAATAAAAACACATCGTATCTACATGATATAACAGTAAAATATTAGTAGGTACAGGAAGTAGTACGAAAAAATAGTATTACAGGAAGTACTACGAAAAAATCTAAGTTTATATAACAATTCAACAACATCCACGAAGATACATTCGAATACAACTTGTATTCAAATTGCTCAATTTTAACTATTATTTATCAATCCAAGTGTATGAAGCAAATTCATAAAAGTTGTTCAATATACTAAGAAAAAATATTTATTCGCTGTCTAATAAAACTCACATTGAAATTGCAAACTTTCTCGTTTGGATTCTTTTCACTGAGTCTGAAGACCTTTTCACATGTATTCGTCATCGACTTAACGGCGCGGTGCGGTGTGTATAAACTAATAATGCTCACTACTTTAAACTTCAAGCAATATAAATATTTTAAGAATCCAATTGTTTTATGTAGCCGGACATACTGACGGAAAACAGAACAAAAATAAAATATTTCAAATACAAATTTATTTACAAAACAAAAAAATAAATGCTTACTTTTTTATTATTAAAAAGGTCAAAGATCCTTGCGATTCAATTGAATAACTACCTACCTTTTGACTTTGGCCGAGCACATTTGAAAAGGGACTGAATCTTTACAAGTTCCGAGAATATGAATCCGACGTGCGGTGAATATTAATAATCATAGAGAATTAAATCTCAAAGTGGGTGATATGGGGTGATACCAGTATTCTGTGGACCGGCCCGGGGCGCTGTGATGGATGGTGGAATGTCATAAACGATCAGTTATTTTTACAAAGACTCGCCGGGCAGTTGTCTGATGAATTACATTTATTTAGGCCTTTTCGACATTTAATTCCACCCGGGAAAGGTAGCGAAATAAACAAGAATTCATAAGCTTGTCTCTTTAGCGTGATTAATTAGCTGTTTGTAATTTTCGTTTTATAATACGTATAATATATGTATAATAGTAAGTATGTTTATATTTTAATATATATACTTTTAATGTATAATACTCATACGGAGAACAAATATCTATTTACATTGCCTACAGCGCAGAACCTCTACCTTTTGTTACAACCAACTAAGCCGTGCAACTGTCAATGAAAGATGTACACAGGGATACACAGCTAGCTCTTATGTCCTTGCAGTAAGCGTTATTTTCCTATGTCTGTGTGTAGTTTGACCTGTATCCATGTGTACGTTACCAGCCAGCGTACACGGAGACAAACCGAGAGAGATGCGGTCAACGACGAGAAACTACAATCATGATAATGAATGTATAATGCAATTTTCTCCACCATTTCCAATTCAACTAGCAAACCTTTGCAGTTGTTACAATACAAACCAATATACTACGGGAATAATTTTATAAACAAAAAGTTCACTCACTGACTGATCACGAAATCTCTGAAAACTATAGGGCCTTCAGGCCTCTACCTGAAATATGGCACAGGCCCTCTGAAAGTTTATTTCTACACTGTAGATGTGCGAGTGCGATTAAGAAACCATTTTTGAATATCTATTTTTTGAGAGCATTGCGGTATTGAAATTCAAATCATAAGATCGTGGATTCAAATTCGGTCGTGCACCCAAGATTTACTATTGCCAATGTCACGTATGGAATTATCTGCAAAATCTAGGTATGTGTCAAATGTAATACTTGAAAGTGCCTCTGACTAACCCCTTAGACATCCGCAAAGAATGTTGAGTTGGGGCTTGGTACTAGAAGATCTGAGAGGATATCTACCGTGCCTGGGGATCATAGTCGTACTAATTCTTTTTTTCTGTTTATTACAATACAAAATTGATTTTAGAATCAATATACATTTTGTCGATTTTTGTATTGCACCCTGTAGATCCTGAAATCAGATTACATTTATCTTATTTCTGCTTGTAGAAAGAATTTATCCCGTTTAATATTCACACGAAAAGTAATATTTTTGCAAAATATCAGAAGTAGTTTTGCGACGAGTTTCAGAAGTTGCTTGCTGCAATATAATGAAAAGAAGGTTTCATCTGAAATCTTGTGAATATCTCGAGATTCAGGCACGTGACCTGACTCCAACATGGCGGCCGCTAATGCACAGAGGATACTCGCTTGCTTTTGCGAACGATATTCGGATAGTCTTGGGAAATTACACACATATGAATTTATGTGCGCAATGCCAGAGCCGATCGGTGGAGGAGAGTCGTGAGAAAACCCGTTTGTATTCTAGTGGCGACAGTGGGTTTGCGACATGTCACATGTGGAATACCAACTGCTACAAAATGTGGTTATGTGCCAAATGTAATATTTAAATATTTAAAAGAACCTCTGATTACTTAATCATCCTCAAAGGCTCTTGAGTTGGTGCTAGAAAATCAAAGTCAAAGTCAAAATGTATTTATTCAATAAAATCACAAGGATCACTTTGAAACGTCTTAAAGCTAGGTGACTCTAGGTGCCAGTTCCACGCGACCAAAGCCTAGAAGAACAGGCAACAAACTTACGGCTTGGTTCCTACCGTTCTTTTGTATGATCCTTTTACAATGTAATATAATATATTATTGAAGTTTAGTGAGGCGTAGGCATACAGAAAAAGGTAAACATAATCAAATTTATAAGACAGCACACGCTACGCCTCAAACTAATAATACCTAATGCATAAATACAATCTATTAAATCAGAGAAAAATAAAAAAAAACACACAATAGTAGGTACAGTACAGACATTGCAGACATGTTAGTTGCCGATGGGCAGAGCGACCGGGACATCGGGCCACGCATTTTTATCAACAATATAGCTATCTAAAGTATAATAAGCTTTCCTTATTAGATTATTCTTAATGTACACTTTAAATTTTCGAATAGGAAGCCCAATGGCACTTTCTGGAAGTTTATTGTAGAAGCGAATACCGTTCCCCATAAACGAGCCATTTACCTTTTGAAGTCGAAATTTAGGTATACATAATTTGTTTTTATTTCTAGTGTTAACGTTATGTGCATCACTCTTTTTCTTAAAGCTATCTATGTGTTTATGAGTGTATAATAGATTTTCATAAATATACTGTGAAATGACTGTGAGAATATTAATTTCTTTAAATCGCTCCCTTAATGAGTCACGTGGTTTCATTTTATAAATGGCACGTATCGCTCGTTTTTGAAGTACAAATATACTTTGTATATCAGCAGCTTTCCCCCAGAGCAAAATACCATAAGACATTACACTATGGAAGTAGCTAAAATATACTAGTCTAGCTGTAGCTTCATCTGTAAGCCATCTTATTGTGCGAACTGCGTATGCAGCCGAACTCAGTCTACCAGCAAGTGATTTGATGTGTGGACCCCACTGCAATTTTGCATCAATATTAAGTCCTAAAAAAATAGTAGAATTGACAAGGGTAAGTGATTCATCATTTAATTCAATATTGGTTGGTCGTTGAACCACATTTGGCAAAGTAAATTTAATGCATTTCGTTTTCCCAGCATTGAGCAAAAGATTATTAACAGTAAACCAGTTAAGTACTTGCGACAGAGATGCATTAACGTCATCGAAGTTAGTCTTCAATCTGTCGACTTTAAAAATTAAAGAGGTATCGTCAGCAAATAGAACTATTTCACATAAATCTTTTACAAAAGGTGGAAGGTCATTTACGTAAACTAGAAATAAGAAAGGACCCAATATCGAACCCTGAGGCACCCCTATATCAATGACCGATCCAGAAGACCTCTCACCGCCAACATCAACTTTTTGGATTCTATTGGTTAAGTAAGACTGTATAAGATCAATAGCCCGGTTTAGGATGCCGTAGTGTTTAAGTTTAGATAATAAAGTGGCATGACTTACACAGTCAAAAGCTTTGGACAGATCGCAGAATACCCCGATCGCATCTTGTGAGTGTTCCCAAGCATCATATATGTGCTTCAGGAGCGTCGAGCCGGCATCAGTCGTTGATCGACCTTTAGTAAATCCAAATTGATGACCATGAAGTATGCCGTTGACGTTAAAATGTGATATTAACTGATTAAGAACAACTTTTTCAAAAATTTTACTTAACGTAGGTAGTACCGAAATAGGCCTGTAGTTGGCAGGATCTTGTTCATTTCCAGACTTGTACAGGGGAATGAGTTTACTGTGTTTCATTAAATCAGGGAAATCTGAGGGGGTATCTACCTTGAGTGGGTATCAAATTCGTGAAGTTATTTCCAGTTTTACTCATTAAATGTTTGTGTAATGAAAGTTTATATTTTATGATTTGTTATTGCTTTGTGCTCGATTACGAAACCTTAGATTTTCATAGTCTCAACAAAGATTGTTATGATTTTCTTGAAATAAACAAAGCAATATTTCATTTATGGAAGTAGCAATGATTGTTAATTCCTGAGGGATGCTTAGCCTGAGGCAATGTACGTACAGTCGAAATCAATAGCCATGCTATATTTTGCGTCAATGTTAAAAAATAATATATTCAGTAAAAATACATGCTGTTATTTCAATGACGCATTCGATAAATCTTAAAAATATGGAAGTTAGTATGATTATATTCGGATGTGGCTGGCTTACATTTCAGTTTCAGTTTCGTTATCTTTTATGCTATTTTTGATACTGGTATTAAGCAATCGTAGTCACGCATGTGACTATTGATACGATATTGTATTGATACGACAAAGTCAATGCCAATAATTATTTATTCATTTGAATCACAAGGATCACTTTAGAACGTTGTAAACTGGGTGCCAGTTCCACTTGCCCTAGGCTAAAAGAACAGGCAACAACGCCTTTCAGATTGAACAGATCTGTTAACAAAGATCCAAGTCGTAGCATGCTACGGCGTAGCTTTCGTAGCATTGTAGAGCCCTCGTAGGCTCGTATCGAGTGTACGTAGTTCAGACATGTGTACGTATAGTTCAGCCGAGTGTACGATATCTGTGACGGATGTGTCTCGTTAGGTTCCATGCCGCGGTCCGCACGTTCAATTGTGATCCCCCGTGGCTGGGGACAGGGCTCTATGCGAGGGTAAACAAGGATGATTTTGTTTTAGCTATGGTGTTTTTCATCACAATAAAATGGATTTGACACGTTCGTACTAGTCCTTTGGTATTGAAAGCATCCATATACAGAAACCACTTATTAATACACTCGCCCGCAAAAACAAAGGGTCACCTTTGAAAATAGCAATATCTTCAAGAAATTATCAAGATTACTTCTTTTGCTTATGAAATTAAACCAAAAGAGGTTATGCGGACTGTATGAAACCCTCCATTTAACCATTTTTACTGTTATGGCATAAAAAAATGCCTTATAAGTAAAATCTACCTGTTTTCAAATTGTGATACGTTTTTCAATTTCGACTTCTTTGGTTTTTGTTTGTTTTAATTTTGTATAAATATGGGACTTGAAATTAATTTTCCTTATTCAATTCAAGTTATTTATGCAAAATCATGCCTTTGACTTTAGAAGAATGTACCAGAATTATTACCATGTTAGGGTTTGGGTTTAGCCAGCGCAGAGTGGTGGTAGTTTATTTTATGCGTAATTAAATTTTCTTTCAGATACTTTTAAATTTAAAGAGCTAGATTGTGTGGTTTCAAAGTTATTTGGAGTTCACTAGGTGACCCTTTATTTTTGCGGGCGAGTGTAGATAAAAAAAGATCATTGTGAATATATTGTGTTATTATATTGAATTAAAAAACTTGATATTTAATCCGTGTTTGTTTATTGCCATAAAGACTTTCTCCGTCGTTTTGCAGTTGTTTTGACGTTCATGTAATATTTAGATGTACCTCTGACTGAATCCACTCCTCTTGAATCTCTGACTAGATATTAAAGTGGTTGACGAAACCAGAAATACGTCGTTATTTGATGTTTTAGTTTACAACTCCTTGTACCGATTTATATCATGTTGGGGCAACAACAAACAGACAGTGTGCACAAAGCAACAAGCTGAACTTAGTCCAATTTAATTTGACTTGGAGTTACAGACGGGTCTCGCTCACCACCGCTATCGCTTTGTAAACCGATGCTTTGAAGATAAGCAAATCTTTGGAATCGCGCACAAAGTGTGATAGAAGTATTTGGGTCACCAATTAGGTGTCTATCTGTAGTATATTTTAAAATTGTTTTAAAAATTGCCTGATTCCGGATTTGATCCAAAGAAATAACTGGTTCAATTCCACTAGTTCAATGCAGCCTTTTAAATATAATAAGTAATAACACACTTAAACTGAATATAATATTTGGTCAAAAACTCTAATCTCTGGAAACATGGACAAAACTAAACAAGAAAAGGATAACTCCTCAGCTTGAAGTAATTAAAAACTTTTTTTAATTAATGACAGTTACTTTATTTCAATTTGAAAGACAACCTTTCAAATTGAAATGGAAATTATAATTGCTAGAATGTCAATGGTAGGCAAAGCACCAGCGAACCAGCGGCCGTAATATGATGGATCATAGTGTCGGAAAAGACAGACATCTACACCGGTCTACGTGTTAATATAAAGTCGGTAAAGATAGTCATCGCTTTATTACGACCATTATGATGGTCAACACTTCAGTAAAGTGTAATCGTAATGTTACTCTCTTCCTACAAATGTCGACACGAAAATTATAAAGTTGCGGACAAAAAAATATATTTTTAGGAAAAGTGTCTGTGACAATCTGAAATAGTAAAATAATAAGGAAATAACAAAAATATTTTTTTAACAGTTAATAATTATAAATACTTTTTTTATTGATATTATAAATAAAAGGTACATAAATTATTAATCGTTGTCGAGAAAAATCAAAGAACCTCTCTTGGTCCAATGATTATTATCCGCCAAAAAAACACCTCGTTATGCAAACCGAATTTCCCTTCATTTTATTCACAAAGAACTGCTTGTTACACGTATTATGGTAATTTCAATTCTTACCAGACCCTGGACAGTAGATGGTCACCCTATTAGAACTCATTCATTATTCATTTCTTATGGTAATCGCGGCATTTTTTACAAGATTGTGAGGGCAAGAAAATTACGCTAGAGATAAAACTTACAAAGAGGATAAATAGGATTTTTTATAAAAAAATTATAAATCAACCACTGAATATAAAACATTGTTGTAATTTCTTTAAATAATACGACTTCCTTATAATTTGTTTTTGCTAAACTTGTTTAAATACATAGAATATAAAGAAAAAACATACAAGTGTTTATAACGTATCTACAATTTGCCAAGTTTAGAAGCTCCGTTCTCAAAGTTTTGCGAACAATTCCTTTGGAGTTTGTAGACTCCTCATTGAATCAATATTGTGGGACTGTCCGTGTCCCCGTTCCTTTGAGTGGGGCAGTGTGTGGTCAACCTACTGTCTCCGCGTCGTAAAGCATGTAGGGTGGCCAAACAATATAACTACTATTGTAAGTCATAGATAAACAGCAAAACGGTTTTCGTGGCAACGCACCAATATGTCAATAATCTGTAGTTATCCTTTGGCCAACGTACAAGAAATGTGTTGCTCTAAAAAAACTTACAAACATTTTAAGAATGGTTTATTTCCTTGTCCAATTACGTTGATTTTATATAGCTATAGTTGTTTATTTATTCAAAGAAAACAATATTTTTTACCAACTTAATTATTTATAACGTTTAAATCTCATCCCTATTCTATTCACGTTTTTGCTTTGCATTACTTTACTATAAAATGTTGTATTATTTTTATATCCATTCACATAACTATAAATTCAAAAGAAAAGCCATATAAGTTAAAAGTTCCACCGCTGCTGTAAGTAAGGGAGATACACGGTCTAAGTTCAAACGAAAAGTAACTTCAAACGTCTTAAAGCTAAAGTTACGAGCTTCGCTCTTCGAGAAAAATAACTGTTTAATAAGGTACTTAGTTGTATTTACTTACTTTCAATTGTTAAGTTTATAAGAAAAAACGATTGGCGACTTAAAGTAAAAACCTCACCAATTTTTTGAATTATACCGTCATATACAACGTGTTGATGAAGTTATGTAGGGAAACAAAGAGCGTGTATTTAGACCAAGCACTGGAATACTTTGACGTGTGCAACGGTTGGATACATCGTTTTCGAAATTCCCATAGAAAAGTAAAATTAATATTTTCTCAGAAATTTGCAACAGCCCTGTCTGTGTACGTGTCAAGGTCACACGCACGCGCGCTTCTATCTAGGAAAGAGAAAAACAACGATAACCTACGAGATAATTTGAAATACTTACCTTTCAGTAGGTAGGTAGGTACGCCGCCAATCCCCTGACACGATATTTTTACTGGTTCCTATGGATTTTGTCATTATTTACTGGCTATAATAACACTGGATAAAACTGGATTTTGGTAAGTTTGCGAGATTTCGCACGACACAGGCTTCAAACTTCACACTTAACCATTACCTCGTAGGCACTGCTCATACACACACTGACTGACGACGGCTTTTTACATAACAATCACCATTTTATCACGTTTGATGACATTTTCTCAACAAAACAATGTACAACAACGCATGTAAACACAAACAGGGTGACCATCTCAAAAGTGGCGGTTCTACCACACACCTGCCAAAAAATCTGTCAAAATCTACCAAGCTTGACGATAAAAATACCAAAAATATGACTTCATACCATCTCCTTCGTGGCTACGGAATAAATTAAATACCTACATTACATTTAGTTACTATCTTTTGATCGTTTGTAACGGTTTGCAGTTATCTAAAACGAGATAAAAGTTGTTTAGAAACCAAATCAATAAAGGTAAAAAAGAATAAGAAGTTTCCAGTTCGGTAAAAAATAAATAAATTATAAATATTATTTCATTAAAAATTCAAACTAATAAGATTTTTCTTGAAATATTTAAAATCTGCCAAATGGCAGAAATCTGCCACAAATGGTAAGACTGATCGGCGGCCGTCGGCCGTCCTGATTGGATATGCGTTTTTAAATGCAACCAATGACAGACAGGTATGTCAAAGATTAAATAGGACAGACTAGACACTTCCCAGAATTGCAGTTGAATAATTTTGTCGTGTCAATGAACCATGGTGGTAAAGTAACATGTTACAATTTAAAGAACTATGAATATCATAAACATTGCTTTACGACATCTAGTAATCAAACAAAAATAAATATTCTATTAAATATTGAGTACGTAGCCACGTAGGTACCTAGCTACTGAATAGGTATTAGTACCAAAGATCTCAGAGAATGTTTACCGTGACTAGGGATTACAGTCGCGAAAATATTTCTTTTACATACCAAGATCTTTAAAAACAGCAACATCATTATTAGGTAGGCACATTACTAGGTAATTGGTGGCAGTTCTGTTACCTATTTTATCTAAGGTATTGTAACTAGAGGTCAAAGAACAGCTGTAAATAGGGCTGCCTCATGATGCGTTTAGATTCATTTTAGATAAAAGTTTAAGAGGCATTTGATGAATGAAAAACTTTGAAATTTTAAAAGTCGTAGAACAAAAGTTGTTCGTTATGACCGGTAGAATATCCTGCTTTCGGATCCCTACAACTCTTAATAAACACGTTGTATTTATCAGAATTACCGTATTTTATTTAAAAATACACTATAAATAAAAAGGTCAGCCGACGAAAAATAACAAAGTACAAAGAACAACACTTCCAAATAAAAGAATACAATCATTTCCTAACAAAAGCTTTAGTAAAACTTCCCCTCAGAATGCTTCCACCCCATTACCCACACACTGAAGGGATGACGTCACACTCGACCACAATAACCAAAGACTGTCTCGCTAGCCTGCCATGGTCACCCCAGCTATGCCACCCGATTGAAAAAAGACCTTATCTGACGGCGATAAACCTTGATTTTCAATGACCGGGATTACATTATCGTAAAATAGAAAATCAACTGTGTATTTTTGAAGAAAGGTTGAAGTTCGTTTGAAGGCTTACAATTCCGTGAGATTAAAACTGGACAGTTGAAAATCGGCGTTGTGTGAACTGCTGTAAGGCTTAAATTCGTTTGGAGAGTTGCAGGTAGTGAGTTTAATTCGAGTGTTGGAGAAGTGTATGCGTCTGAATCGTCACGAATAGGAACCATTCGAGTAGAACTAAGATCATGCCTTCCCACCAGTTGCGGTGTGATTTTCAGTTTAAATTCAATATAAAGAAAGATTTCTAACGTATCAGAGAAATGGTATAGAATTATTTCAGCAGAAAGTACATACGACATGCAAAAAAAAAAAAAAATGAATTATTATCTCCATTGACTATTTATATTGAGGCCATCTGAGACGAATATTTGTATTGAGGCCGTCTGAGGCACAAAATGTACGTACGGGTTTGATTCTTAGAGGAATAATTGGGTATTTATAAAGAAAATTGACCATTGAGAATCGCAACTCTATGTGAGTCTAATTCCACGCCTTGGGTGCACTTTCCGATTTGGAAGTTAAAAACCTTTTCTAATAATCTAGTGCCGTCATAATTATATTACATAATGCACAAATCTGTAGAATATATCAAAATAAAAATGAAAAAATATTGCTACACTATTGCCATAGCATCAAAATCGATCAGTAAGTATCTAATGACTAAAAAGTGACAGGGTTCATTAAAAGGGTGAAGGGGAGCTTGAGTAAGGTTTAATTAGTCACCTACAAGTTATATTTTCTCTAGAAAAGTATTTTTCTTTTTAGTAGAAATAGTGAACCTTTATAGAATAAATTCTCAATAATATAATAAAAAAAATATAATTATACAAACGTGTTATAGCATTTTAGCAATTTTTATCTTCATTATAACGGACGTCATATTGTAACGGTGACGGACTTTAAAAAACTAGAGCTTAATCCAGACTTCCTGCCAAGTAATATCTGCTGAATTTAAACTTGAGATTGCAAAATTCAGCAACATTGAATCATAAACTTTGGCAGAACTGTGAAATATCTCATTTTGTAATCTTACAAGGTGGACTAATTTACAAGCACTATTTCTGACAGTTTGACAGTTTTGCTTCGATTTTGGAACCACTGGCACACTGGCACCTCATTAGGAATTCATTATTTAAGGACGAATTATACAAATTATTCAAGCCGTAAGTTGGCATTTAACTTTAGAAAGAAAGAAAGAAAATATATTTATTTTGGACACAACACTAATACCCTTATATCCTTATACAGCACGAACATATCAGAACTTTGATTTTGTACTATTTTGTAAAAAAATAAATTATTTATCGATTCTACCATGACCACCCATGACACACCACAAATTCCGCATGTTCAATAATAACCACGTGACACGTAGTCAAAGTGATGAATGACAGAACACTTATTAAATATCATGAACTTAATTACATTTGGTAACTGACATTTTGTTGACATAATTGAATTGAATAGTCCGATTGCTCATGCAATCATTATAACTAGCTTTTCATCGCGATTTCTGTATTTTCCAATGTAAATTTTCCCGCAGGTTTTTTTTTAAGCATTATAATTATGAACAATGCCAGCTGTATTTGTGCCAAACCTCGAGATCATAAAGATTACTTTCAATCCTGTTGATTTGGTTATGTTTAAGCTTCCGTAACATTATGTTCCCTTTAAGTCTAAAAAGGATCCATAGAAAACGGGCCCGGGCCATATAAAAAGATAGTAGTATGTTTGTTTTGTGACGAACCTGGGGCTAGATGGAACCTTCTACAAGATCCATAATATAGTGCATCCTAATAATATTACCTACAATACGCCCTCATTTTCTACTAGGTATACTAATGAAGCTGGTAAAGCACAGAGATCCAGACTTGCCTACGCCTACCACCTACTTTTATGTAACAATAACCTGTGTTAACAAACGAATAAATAAATTGCGAATGAATATTTTCATTCATAAATATCTTGATGATCTTGAGTAATCTACTAAAAGTTTGATCTAGCATATCTTGGGATTACAGTCATTGTCATTATCATCATCATCATTTCAGCCCGTTTGCACCCACTGCTGAGTATAGGCCTCTTCTTTAACTCGCCACTCTTTCCGGTCCCTTGCGAGTCTCATCCTCTCATGCCCAGTACACACTTACAATGTAATTCGACCAACTTTGGTTATGATTTACCTAATGTTTAGTATATAAATATTGATGGACTATCCAAATATAGAAATATTGGTGGACTTTTCACACAGCACTATCTAGCCTCAAGCTAAGAAAAGCTTGTAATATGGAAACCAGATAGCTGAGCTGATAAGTGCTCATATTCAGAGCAAAATTTCGAGAACTGAAACGTATAATCATTTTAATTTAATTTAGGTACAATTACTACCTCCGAAAGTTGTTTAGCTTCTGATGTTGATACTGAAAACTTCAGTGATTGATCAGGCGGCGGCCACACGGTGTGCACACGGCCCAATTCCTGATCTATAGCGATCCATCAATTTCAATGAAGGGTGACGCAGCGACCCTGGCGGTTTTTATTATACCGCGAATAATGGATTTTAAGGTTTCTTTTCTAGTGCTTCGGTTAAAATGTACAGTCAGCGGCGAAAGTTGCTTTACCATTTTAGTTATTTAAATTATGGCTTAAGGCATTAATCCATAGACCATCAGTGATATTCAGTAGGAAAAACGTCAACGCCAAATTCCACGCAAGTGTCAACGACGCGCGAGTAAGAAAAATAATACGTGTTCGAGATATTGTGCGCTTTAACGATTTGACTACACTGTATTATCCATATTGCTGGCGAAAACTATTGTTATGATTTACTTAAGAAAACTTGGAGATATCCAGAGCGACCCCCTCCTGTCATCATAGCTTTTCTATTACATATATTCTTCTATACTTGGAAAAGCCCATACTTTAGTTACTAACAAACAACTTTCATTTTTTGCGACTGAAACCACAGACAGCTGCTATCCTCTAGTTTTCCAGTAAAAAGTGTAACACAATTAAAAAGTGCAATTCCGGATAGTTTTTGTACAAAGCTTATTCAAACTGCAGTAACAAGGTTTGCAACTGTTTGAACAACACGAGCTGCATGGACGAACGGAGGGAGGGATTATATACAATGGCGCTTAACTTTTCTTCTTCTCCTTCTAGGGTCTTCTAAGCTTTAGTCGCGTCGAACTGGCATCAAGATACACATAGTTTTAAGTTGTTTCATAGTGATCCTTGTGATTTTACTGAAGAAAAACCTTTTGACTTTAAATTTGACTGAAAGAGCTCAGCTTTTGTCAGGATGCTGATGCAGTTTTCTCTGGTTTAGTAATATTGGTGGTTTACGCAGAGGTATCTAGCCCCAAACTAAGCACAGTTTGTACTTTTGGAACCCGATTCCTGATATAATACGTATAAGCCTTTTTTCTTGTAAATATTTTGGAATTTCAATAAATAATTACACAACTGTCTGTTCTGTGTGGATATCGAATCTACGGCCTACAGCGCAGAAGGCAGATTTTTTTAGATATGCTACAAACTGAGTTGTGAGGGCTTTTGAGAGCTACCTTTGGCAACAAACTTTACAAGTCCATATTTGTACATAACTAATGCTAAACTATACGTTACCTATAGTCCTCGGTCAGTAACAATAACTGTGTTCATACCTGTGTCTACAGTTCATACACCGTCGTGCTCCAGAATTGTTACTCTGTGATGAAACTGCATGTAACGACCTAGAACCGGCTAGTAGCGGTTGTAACCGGCTAATTAGCGGCGGGAATTACAAACGTACTTGCTATGGCGTTAATCCGTTTCCGGTTCAAAGTTTCAGCAAAAGTTACAATGAAAACTTGAACCAGAGATATGATACAGCTTATGATGATGATGATTAAGCAGGAGATTTTAGAAAAGATTGATGAATACTTTACACCACATTAGATATATACACATGACAAAAAAGTTAAATACAAGGGCCCTATCGCTAAAAGTGATCTCTTTCAGACAATCTTAGGACTGGGTTTAACAAAAAAAAGTAGATAAAGTAAAAAGTTTATTTATTGTAACCATAAAAACATGCTATAGAAAAAGTTTACACATTTATATTAAGTTTAAATAAGTATGTGTATATAAAATTATATAGGCCATATACAATATACAAGGACGATAGGAAACGGATTTCGTTTATAAATATAACATTCCAAATAAGGGAATATATTTAATTCCAGTTCATTCAATCTGCCGATTCTAAAAAAAAAAAAAAAAAAAAAAAATATTTGTGGACATTCCACACAGCACTATCTCGCCCCAAACTAAGCCAAAGCTTGTGATATGGGAACCAGATAGCTGATATACTACTTATATACTTTTTTTTTTTTTTTTTTTTTTTTTTGTAAATACATACTTATAATATTATATAACACCCAGACAGAGAACAAACATCTATGTTCATCACACAAATGTTTGTTCTCGGTGGGGATCGAACCCACGGCCTACGGCGCAGAAGGCAGAGCTACTACCAACTGAGCTGTGAAGGCTGTCAAAGACCTCACAAAAGAAATTTCTCCGAGATGAATTTTGTATATACTTAATTTCTCACAGTGATTTACCAAAAAAAGCTACGTAATAACCACAAGGAGGACAAAGAAAAAGATTTGTCCAACAATCAGAACAATCATGGCTCCCGCCCCAAGTTCCTAATCCAATCTGCGGAGGCTTGTCGTGACGTCAGCACTTCATGAAGAGTGACGTCACAGACATAAGCGTCGTCGGGATCAGAGAGGGGAACAAGAACTCCTTAATTTGGGAACGTCTTAGCTAAGCGTCGTCTAGTCAGGGCCGTATTCACCGTCTAGCACAGCTTCATCATCTTGAAAACTACAACTGAAAATGCAAGCAATAATAAAGTCAAAAGTCAAAGTTAAAAGGTTTTGATCAAGGTTAAAAAATGCAATAAAATCACAAGGATTACCTTGAAACGTCTTAAAACTAGGCAAATCTAGGGGCCAGTTCCATGCGACTGAGCCTAGAAGAACAGGGAACGAACTAACTGCTTGGTCCCTACCGTTCTTTTGTATGGTCCTTGTTACAATGTAATTCTAAAACAATAGTGTATAGTCAAATATAGGTCTATCGTAGTACTCGTATGTAATAGCTACCCGCAGTTTCGCTCGCGTATTGGTAGTTGTGGGATTCTTTAGATTCAATAAAACACAAATATATTATTATACGAGGTTATGCCCTCCGCCCGGCCACGCCGTCCAAGCAAGTGTGGCCAGCATGTCGCTAGTGTTGCCAGCGCGACTAGGCTAGACACCACATCCTCATCTTTATTAAAATTTACAAACTTCAGAACACTTACAGTAAACCATATTTGTAAAAGAGTCAGTAATCATGAAAGTATAAGGCACAGTTTAATAGTTATGGATTAGTTTATACTTTATATTATTATACTTTGTATATAACACATTTATAAACAAAGCAAACCACAACTTATACAGGTACACTAAAATGTATAAAACACACATGATGCAATGGAGCATTTGTAGCCCTTTGCAAACGCTATTATTTATTACTTACATTTTAGATTGTATTGTCACCATTGATTTCCTTATTTACTTACCCATATTCAATACATATTGTATTATGTAAGTACATACCTAAATTATTGGAAATGTAGCATAGGTTGAACAAAGATTAAACACGATGAAATAAATAGTAAAATTAGTTTGTATAACAGTTATAGTATGGGTACAACATTTTAAGTCAACACTAACATTTTCAAATATTTTGGAATAGTTATAGGTATTATAAATAATAACTGATTAACTCTTTCTTCTTACTATCACTACCTATATTCCTTCCCCTTATCCTTTTTTTTTTTAAATCCTTAACCTTAAACTAATACCAGGTAATAGAATAAAATTTGACCGATTCAAAATGTTGATCGTTCCGTTCGCCATTCTATTAATTTGCGGCCTTTAGTATTGAACATTGATTAACATATGGAATTTTAAAATTTCAAAAAGTTAAACTACTGGTAGAACTTACAGGTTAGTCAAGGCACTAATATTTGTTTATCTGTGGACAAGGCAATCCATTCGTTCTCTTTGATTGAATTTTACAATTCATATTCAATAAACTATACTAAAAGGAAACTAGTTAAAATAGTTGGGTGAGACATCATATAGAAATCATGCTGATTTCACCTCTTGTTACTTTTATTTGCTGGTTTAAATCTAATAGTTCTTACATTGTATCAGCATGAAAGATGCTTTAATTGTTAATATTAACATGAACATTTTTGTAGGTACATTTACATATTTAATAATTGAACGAATAGATTTCAATTCATCGTATTAGTAGAAGGATATTTCTACAAGAATAAAAGCATAATTCTACATAACTCATAAATCTTGTCTGATGCACAACAGATTTTATATAGAAATAGATTAATATCATTATCATAACATTGATTTTGTCAGTCGTTTTCAAATTTGAATGTAACCTCTTTAGTAAGCTGAAAGAACAATTTAGCCTAACTTGGTTCCTAGTAGTTTCTTCATAGCTCAATTCAATTCAACAGGCGATTCGTTTTCTGACAATTTGGGAAGCAACATAGTTTTTTCATTTTAATTATTTTTCTCATCTGCGTCTTAGGTTTTTCTAGTGTTATTTTGAGTTGTGTTGTGTAATTTCGGTGGCATTTTAACCAACATTACTTGAGGTCTTAGCACAAAGTTTAAGCATTTGGAATGAAAGTGTCTGTATATATGATATCCTGATTTGACGAAAATGTTTCTAATGTTTTGAAGAAAACCGCTACCATTTTCTTCGAAACAAATGATGGCCCACTTGACTATGGGCTGACTTGACTAAAAAGTATTCAATACAAATCACTTGACACTGGCATGATTGTCTGTCGAATGACGGACAGGAGCCATAAATTGAGAGAAGAAGAAGAATTCAACAGGCATAACATTTACCTCCATGGGCAGAACAACTCAGCTCTTGGCGTTTGTTTTGTGTTGATAACACATAATCTAGTTCTTGCCGGAATAGGTACATAACATCAAGAAGATGATAACAAGATAACATCATCCACCGGTCTGATCCAAGATCCGTGCGGATACAATCGATCATACTTTGAAGCAGTCTCTAATTACCCAATTATCAATTTACCTAACCCATTGAAGTATGTAATCACTGATTGATTCTGTTACTCAGATACCCACCATTTTCCAGATAGGCAGGTACACCAAAATTTACAAGTTTATACAGGACCTTTAGAACAGCTAGGGACTAGGGGTATGTAGGTATAAGAACTGACCAAATCTACCACCAATCCAATTGATAATGTTCTCTAGGCTATGTATAACTTTCATTAGGTATCCATGGCAGTATCAAATAGATTATACTTAGGTCAGGTTCCATCGCCCCTACTGCAGCCGGCAAATATGAAGTATTTTAGATAGTACCTAAAACACACTCAAGGTGAATGTAGGTCCGCCGAAGCAGGGGGTGTGAAAAGACGTAAACATTTAAAACAAAGATGAAGATCTAGATTTCATATTTTGTCTCTTCACTCTCAGACCATTAACAGACATATCATGGAAAACCAAGGTTCTTTCAAGATAGGTACAATGTTTAATTTTTCATAATAAAACCTTTTATCTCTTTGAACTTCTTGTAGTAATTTTACCTTGTTTTAAGTATGTACCTACCTAGGTAAATAAGTAACATAATTTATTTATTCATCATCATCACCCTTATTCTAATGTAATAATGGTAGTATGTACACTTAGTCAATATACTATATGACTATAAGGTATTGATATAGGTTCAATTCATTAATACAGTTGATATAGCTTTTGGTAGAATCCTTACCAGAAGAAGACACGCTTTGATATATTCAGCTTGTTCATTAGATGTCTCATGCCTTCAAAGAGTCTAGTAACTTTTATAAGTCAGTACGTTCTTTTTACAGTTGCTCACTACCGGTCTGAGTGACCAGTAGATTTTATCAACATTATCAAAATCATACAACACATTGAAAAACTTACTTAGTGACACATTATGAACTGTGTGCAAGGCCAAAGTTAAGTTTTAGTAGAGATAAAAAGTACTTTTTCTCCATTATCAGATAAAACAGGGTAAAATACCAATTTCTATCAAAATGTTGCTCAAACATTTATTTTTAATTGTTATGTATTACTGTTATTTTATTTCTATTCAAAACCAGTTTTTAAACTGTACTTTGTCAAGTTTAGTTAAACCAATGTAATTCTTTTCCTTTTGCTTACTTGATTATTATATTAATGTCTATTATAAATCTTCATTTAGTTCACTTAGTAATAAATACCAAGGTAGGCAGGTTGAATGTTCTATTGGCTTGTGATAAGCAGATAGGTTATTTAATACTTACTTTCACACATAAAATTGTAGTTCTAGGCAGACTTAATGCTAATAGCATTCTCTATCAATCATCCAGGAAATACAAGAATATAGTGAGGTATGACTGTCTCTACCTAAGTATATAGTAAGTATTTATAATAGCTACCAAGCAGGTCGGTCGATTTTTGGAGTGTTCGTACCCGAGTGGGTTTTACCGCCTTGTTTGCTGTAAATGATGATGGTCTATCTTACATTTATATTAGCAGAGTTATAATAACATAATTAGAATAAATTGTCAAGGCATTTAATTATATTATGTATTCGTGCATATTTATGCATATTCGTGGCGTTATCAACTGTTAACAGTTGCATTGCCGTGTTTGTGTAGGTTAAGTTTCTTCTTAATTTCTTGTTACATAATACCTACTCACATTTTAATAATGGGAGGTAGTTTGATATCTATATTATTACGGAACAAATATTTTTATTTCTTTCTAAAGATGCGGTAATATTATTATAAATTGTGAAATTCACAACACACATAAACTTTTGACAGTAAAGCAACCACTACGAATAATCAAGGTAGATTATACCCACACAGTAGATTAATTATAATGATAATGGTAAGTATATAGTATGTTACAAATGAAACGGAAATCGAGATAATACTCAATAATCTTCCTGTGTTTTGCCTGCCACACCTGGCATTGGTATACTATAACACAGGGTTATTCTAGTTTGGGTACAAATGTTGTTCGAACAGGAAATATCGCAAATGTTTAACATAAGCCCAATTTAATAAAATACTGTAATGTTTGTTAACGATTTTAAATAAATAAATTTCATTTCATCTATAACACTCAAAAGCTAAGTGTTATTAAGTATGATTGTGATCCAGTTTCCGATGCATATTTAACAAATATGAATTATTCATGGCCTTTAATTTTTATTATATTGTCACATGTGATCACACACAGTGCATTTGATGATTTTTCATTTCTTTTGCCTTTTTGTCATTTCCGATGACCATTTATTAAATGCATGGCTTTGTTTTCCATCTCTGATGAAATATTTCTTGCATGGCTTTTTGGTTATCTTTAATAACATTATACATAGCCTTTATATCATCTCTGATGACATTAATTACATGGCCTTTACATCATTTCTGATGAGATTAATTATAGCCTTTCCGTCGTCTCTGATGTGATGACACTTATTGTATGGGCTTTATTTACATGACCGGTATTTGGAGCCTGTAACATAACATTTTCCATATTAGATATTGTTTATTCATTTTAGGCTGTGGCTCATGCTCAGCGCAACAATAGTATAGCTACTTTGTTGCATTGCCCTTAAAACTGGTGCTGGTTTTTCAGTCTAGATTTCAGTTGCAACAGGTAGGTATAAAAGATATAAAAACCATTCACCTAATTGCTAATAAAAATAATAGTAAAATAGCAACAGCCTCAAGACTTTGATTCCCAGGCACGGTAAATATCCTCACACATCCCTTAGTACCAAGTATCAACTTAAAGATTTTTGAGGATGTCTAAAGTGGTCAGATACGTCCAAATACTTTTAACATTTGGCACAAACCCAGTACAGGTACAGTAGTTGGTATTCCATATACTGTAGTACCTGGTGACGTGGGTCAAGACGTACAGATATGGTTGATGATGATGTGATGTGTCGTCCAGGCCGATTTTGGCTACGGCAGCATTGTTAATGCTAATAATTTTCAAAACATTTCTACTTTCATAGTGATCAAAGTAAAAATCTTTTCTTTCACAGAAGGTTTTCGTAGGTTAGGGTAGGCAGGTAAAATTATTATGCAGCGATAAATTTTTCTAGATCTTTTTCTAACAGGTATCTCAATTACGTAAGTAATACTTTGATCTAATATACGGTACCCTCGTACTGTACATGTTAGTTCAACGTAGGTTGCGTACCTTGTTTATTGAATGGAACTTGAACTTCAACTGCAAAATAATTACTTTGGAATGCCATCTATCCCTTCCTTTTCAGTAAAATGAGTTAAATTACTCACGTTCTCCTCAGTCGCCACTTTGTGGGATTCTTTAGATTCAATAAAACACAAATATATTATTATACGAGGTTATGCCCTCCGCCCGGCCACGCCGTCCAAGCAAGTGTGGCCAGCATGTCGCTAGTGTTGCCAGCGCGACTAGGCTAGACACCACAGTAGTGATTCCTCAAAATCACTAAATCCTTTCAACACACTGCTTTGAAAGAACCAGTAACACGACAATAAGGCGTATTTCTGAGGCGTTTTTTTTAGTTGGTTTTTCATGTTGTCTATCCTTTAATAAATTATTCGAGATAATAAGTACCCTATATAGTATACAGGCTACTTATTATATATTATCAGGTAATGAACTATATTTGTTGTAAGTTTCATCCAATTATTTTAGTGAATGTGGTTAGGGCGTGTTTGAGCCCCAAACATCGTAACTTTGGCGTTTAATAAGTAAGAAAATACATTCATTTTGCACAACAAAAACACAAAATTATCAGCCAGCGACCACACCGAGTGGTAGTAACTATCTCAAACAAAGTAAACGAACTAACAAAACATTCAAATATGAAAACGATCCTTTTATTTGAACAGAGTAAATGAATTGTGTTGTGTTTTTTTTATTGTTATTTTATTATTTTTATTTTAACATTGTAAATTTAAAAATGTCACGCCTTACACGGCAGATTATATTGATACAAATAAATGGACAACAATTTTATAAAACAACATATATATCTGGCAATAAACTGATTTGATTTGAATAATACCATTTTGATTTTAGGCACACAGCATAATATTGGCAGGATAAGTTAGGAAATAGGATAGAATAGGTGTAAGAGCTTGTGGTAAGCCTGCCCAAGACGGAAGTCTCCAGAACCTTTACGTCAGTATTCGTTAAGAAAAGCCGACTGGCCGGCTTGGAACAGACGCGACAAATTGGATTGTTGCGGGAGACCAGGTTTTGCGGTGACGTCAGATACAGAAGCTTATAACAGCAGTTCCACGGTTAGCCAGCTTGTCAGAGCTTGTCAGCGCCTGGCTGGGAGTCGGTGACCCTGGGGAATTTAAAGTTACGAGTAGTTTACAATTCAGACGATCTCTGAAGCAACTGAGGCGAGGTACTACCAATTATAATGTTATTTCTCTAGCAGATTGAAGGAACGGTGAAGGTTCCGTGTATTAAGTAGAAGTACCTATGTATTGTAGGTATCTGATTCCCCAGTAGGTGAGCTTTGCTCAGTCCAGAGCTACATATAGTTTCCACGCTACGTGATAATTCGACGCCAATTTACGATAAGAACGAATTTTTCATAATAATATAATATTTATATTTATTTATTTGCCTTAATTATAATGAATATTAGGCTAACACAGACATCAATAGAAATAGAGATTTATAATGAGATCTCAATCTGCCTAAATACATTTTGGAGTCAAAATAATTTAAGTCGGGTTTTCAAAGTGGTATTCTTGAAAAACAGATTCCCAAATAATTCCTAGATGGAATTGACATTGACTGAAAACTGCAATTTTCCTTCGTTGGATTGTTCCGGCACAGACAATATCGTAAAATGCATTTTCTGTTTGAATTCCTACCAATCCTACCATTCACTACCATCTAGAATATTTTAAGGAAACCATTTTTTTTTATCCTCTTAAATGATTAGCACCTACTTATCGAGCCCCGAGCCGTCAAAACGGTAGCCCAGTATCGTTTTGACGGTTTTTCGTTTTTGTTCCGTATTCATTGCGGGTTTTATATTTAGACGCGATAGAGATACCGATACGTAACTTTATGTTCTACTACTAATTTTCATTTGGTAAACACAACTCATACTTGGGGTACTGTGCATGCGAACAGTCACTAGTAAAGCAGTATTATTATTTCAAGTATTTCTTAATAACAATGTAAATATTTTTAGCATGCTAAAAACTTTTTGCTCAATTTATTTATTTTTTGTTCCAGGTAATAAGCTTCGGAAACGGACGGCGAGAACCGTGAAACCCGTGAAAATACAAAGTACGATTCCGGCTAAAAAAGTGTAGGTACACGAAACGTAATTCAAAAGGACGCCTATGAATAAAGAATAGGCGGCACAAGTGGGCATAGCCTATTACAGAACAGCTAGATAACTTCACAAACATATATTTATCATTTATTGCACAAAACACATAGTTGAAGCACAAAAGGAGGGCTTAATGCACAAGCATTTTCTACCAGCCCCCTAAGTTTATCTCATTTATATTGAATTCACCGAGTATGTTTAGTACCTGCAATGCGAAAAAAAACAGTTGTTTCATACATTTTAGCCAGGTAGGTATTGAACTTTTGTATGAAACAGCTGTTTTTTTTCGCGTCCACAGGGTTGGTTCCTTAGAAAAAGTTATTCATATTGATGGGTACTTTAGCCCCCTGAAGTTTATATACTCCACCAAGTATACTCCAGCAATACAACAATTACAAGGACTTGATTGAACTGATATGACTTGACTAGACCAGCTGTCTTGTATAATCTGTGTGACGGTGACGTCACGCGGTGCCCGCCTGTTTACAAAACGGAAAATATATTATTTGGGATTATCACGATGGCGTCGTCCGCCTTTATGAACCAATCACAATCCCGTTTTATTGTTGTTTAATTCGAACGTCCCGTTGCTTTCTTAATTAATTATCTACAATGGAGACTACTGAATGAAAATTAATAAAAATAATTAATAATCTCACTATTGTTGTCTACCGGCGTGACGTCATCTCCAAACTAACTAAATAAAAAGAAACCTTTCACCAGCACATAGTTGTCGTTCAGGCTAGATATGTTCACGGCTCAAAAAAGAATACTACATAAACTGGCGGGCCATATAAACTAAATGTTATTCGTCTTAAAGGAAAAAATATATAAAGCGGATATGTTAATACATTTTTTATTGCCTTCTCAATAATTTATCTTCTGTAATATTTGCGTTGCCAGAAAACTAAACTTACAAGAGATTAATTTTATGTTTTTTTATCTTTTTATTGCGACACGGTTTTTAAAATTCGTTATACAAGCCGCACAAGTATGAGGCGCGGCCCGTGGACAGCTCTGAGGTAGCCTAACATTGAGACCTAGATCACTAGTTTACTGTTTTTTTTTTTAATACATTCCTACTTATATTCTACAACAACCTCCACCTAGAAAGGACGAATTATGTTTAGTTAAGAACTGGTTACGAAGCTCCGGTTTCGACGGCCGTAGCGAAAAAAACTCTGTTCTTTCGTATAGGTAGTACTTAAGCGGCAGTTTTTTTGGGTTTGGAGAAAGTGAGGTAATGGAATTATTATTTCCTCACATTCTCCAAACCCAAATATTAAAGGAAACATTAGTGGTCGCTTGTATTTTTTGAGCTACAAGGAATCGGAAAGAGTGGCGAATAGAGGGGGTCTATATTCAGTAGTCGGTGTAAGCGGGCTGAAATTATGATGATGTTTTTTTATACAACTAGCTGATGGAACAAGCAGATGGCCCACCTGATGTTAAGTGGTAACCATCACCTAATTAAAAGCATTGCCTCGTAAGTCATGCACGTTAGGAACGTGCCCTACGATGCACTGCCCTGCGTCCATCAACTTGAGGCGTACAGATGTTAAGCCTCTTGTGATTTTTAACGCTGCTTGGCGACAGAAAAAGCTACTCTTAAAGTTGAACAGACTCTGATGTTGAATAAACGCACAGCATCGACTGTGAAGATGTCTAGTACACTCAATGAATCGTCACTCACGTGCTCTACTAAAATCGATAAACGTGGAGCAACATGAGTAATAATAATACTCGTAGGTATATTTGGAACACTTACAAAATCCCAATGTCAGTTTTCATACAAAATGTAATGTTTAAAAAGTTCCTGCCTGTAATGAGTTCTCTAAATCTGACAGTGCAGCAGCTAGATGATTTGAGAGCATTATTACCAGACCAGTATTTAGAACTACCTATAATATGCTACTAACTACAAAGATAGACCTATATTAAACCGTAAAATTAATATAAAAAAAATGATGCCTTGATGATGATGATGAGTTGTCGATAGCCTTGAAATTATTAATTTATTGTAAATTTTATAAAAATAAAATTGCCATCTGTAGTTGTAGAATGATTGTGCCGTGTAAGTAAATTCAATTTAAACACGCCAATAAGTACACAGAACATGGTAGTTCTGAGTACTTATTAAGTGTATAAATATTAATAATAAATTTTATTATCTTTCTACTTTAAAAAGTAAGAATCTCTCGCTTTACATTGTTATCTACGCCTTAAACTCCTAGTGGATTCAATCGACTGATATCGGCAGTACCAACTATTGCTTACTCTGTAACTCTGAAGGTTTACCAAAAACAGGACTAGATGGCAGCACAGGAAAAATTAGAACGCGCTATCGTTTCGTTTTGGCGTTGAACATGGGTAGTTGTACTTCTCATCCAAACGTTAAATCAGCTATAATGCTGTGTTTCGATTTGAAGGAGTTTTTTAAGCTTGCCGTCAGTTCCATAGGTTCTGACACAGTGCAAGACATAAATTATTGTAGATCATAGTAATACTAAAATAATAAACTGAAAAGTTCAGTTTTTTACTAAATATATGTAAATAGAGTTTATTTCAGTCAAGATTTGTATAAAATAAAATATACGTAGGTAAGGTAGGTTAGGTAGGGTCCTTATTAAATAAAAACAATAGGTCACACACAATAACATCTAAAATGCTATTAGTAAAAAATACAGACAATGGTAGGACTTTCAAAGTGATCCTTGCGATTTTATTAAATAACCTTTTGACTTGGACTTTGCCTGCTTACCAGCGTCTGTCATTTTTTATTTTTGTCCATTTGGATGGAAACCCAGTGCCTGTTAATGAGGTAAGCCAGATAGGTGATGGTTACCACTTAAAATCAGGTGGGCCATCGGCTAGTTCAATCAGCAATAGTATTTAAAAAAAATAGTCAGATAGCCCTTAGGATAGTGTTGTAAGAGAGACTCGTCCCACCCATTAATGCCGCTATGCGAGTTCTTATTACAGCAAGGAAATCATGTACGGGAGTCATGCACTCCCGTACATGATTTCCTCGAAAACATGCCTTACGCGCTGCAGTATCTCGGCAGTCTCAAAGCCCGATAAGTATTATTGTACCCTTATCCGTTTTGAAAATCAAAAGCAATGAGATCTCTAAAAAGAGCCCTGCAATTTCTCGATAAAAACTACCGTACAAAACGTGAAATGATTCATAATTAATTTATTGAGAAAATGGGTTTATGTTAAACACGTCATATAGATCAGAATGCAAATTTTACGATGTTTATTAACCGACTTCAAGAAAATAGGAGCTTCTCAATTCAACTGTTTGCAAAATCCAATAGAGATTTAGTCAAACTGCGAATTGGTCGTACCGGCTACCTACTCATATCGAAACTCATATAGATACTAACGCTGTTAGGTTATTCTTTTGAGGTGGTTCGATGTCAATTAAATCGAAATTGATTCAAGCTTTTTGTAAAAATCAACAAAAACTACATACCTACACGTTTTGGTTTGTTCATCAATTATTTTTACAGTGTATATAAAAATCCAACGATTTTTTTTTAGAAAAAACGTGTTTTATCTTTCCACAAAATATCTATTTTAAAAGATTCTATTTTTTAATCGACTAGTTTTTAAATGCACAAAAACGTAGTTATCCAGCGTTTCTGCTCTAAGCTATATCCCAGGTTTAAGCCCACCCCGTTCGATGCATATAAATTATTTTGCACTGCAGTGTACCGCCATTTTTCGAGCCGGTAGTTAATTTATTTGCTTCAGCGTTTATTTTCACGTGAGATTGAAATGTCAGAGAAGGCTGAAATATTTATAACTAGTATCTGCATGCGGCTCTGCTCATGTACCTCCCTAGATAAAGTAGTCTTATGTCATTCCGGTCACGAAGAAGAAGAATAAACATAGTGTATTTAACCACCAAAAACATTGTTCCTCTTATCCTCTGATTCTGCCGCGTGACGTCGCAGACAGCAATGTTTCCTAGTCATGCAAATTTTCATTTTTGTAAGTGAAATAAAAATTCAATTCCAAAGTCCTTGAATGTCTGTCCAGGAACAAACAGCTTAATGCCACAGAGTCCTTTAATATTTCCGTGTAATTAACAAAATTACCTTAGCGTTGGCTCGGGCCCTCTGAAGGCCTCTTTGATGTCCCTCCGAGCCAAGTTTTATTTTGCACAAAAAGCAAAATTGGTCCTTTAATCGTCAAAGAAATTGTTCCGAGTGCTTTACTTGTTATTTTGCATGTTTTGTGGTTTCATTCCGCTTAAAATGATTATTAGGGCTTCTTCAGGAAATAACTTTCAATTAAATCAATGTTGAGAGTAAAGTTATTTTGATATTACTGTGACGTAATGGTTCTTGGATGGCGACCATCGCTTGTGCTTGTACCTAAGACGTAGTATAGGACTGTTTACCCGATGTACCGACAAAATTGTGAACATCAAATAGTTTTTACTTTAAAATAGATGCAGTGTACATCTTGCTGACGATGACAACAATCGGCTTAGACACTAGGGAGGTATTACAGGGTAGATTCCGGGTAGGGACAAATTATGATTGCATGATCTGTATTCTGACTCTGTGAAAGAATAATGAACGAAAAAAACCCACGGCAAAGATTAATATGAAAGTCCTGACTACGTGTGTGTTTTTTAGGCTTTCTTACATGTTTTGTCGAAAGAGTTATGAAAGTTTGATTTCAAAAATTGTTGCGTAAGCAATTTGCTAAAAAGCCTTGTCATGAATAAAATAATACCATACCTTAGTCTAGAGACGGCAGTCGGGATAATCATTCAGAAGTTTAGAATTTTACATCAACAATGCCCAGAAAATCAACATTCGAGGTTATAAGACAAATTTGCCATCCCCTCTTCTAACCCCTGAAATGATGACGTAATGAAACAAACGGTCTGAGCCCGTAATGAGGCTGTTTACTTTGGAAATGAGCGGTTGGTAAAATATTATTGATTTAGGGTCTAAGAATAATCTACCCTGGCCTCTCTGGGGAAATATAGCTACAGGCTGGAATGGAAATTGTCCATAAAATCGCTGGTTGGAAGGAATTTCAGGATTTTCTTCTATCAAACCCAGCCACTATACGTCCTATTTTGTGGTAACTGGCTTCAGTAACAAAAGAGTTAGTGTAATAGTAAGACTATGCTAGCTGAAAGAAAATTCTTGACAACTACGGGAGCTTGACTAAGTACTTGACACAAATGTACTTGCCGAAGCGCATGGTATTAGAGAGAAAGTAAGGAAAGCATTTATTCATACAAACTGTACACAACAAATAAAACAGACACGCAGAACATAGAACAAAACAAATAAAAAACTATATAACGACCGTGTATTATACCTCTATAAGTTTCAAACAGTTTCGTCGCTGACGCGTTCGCCATGTTTCAGGGAAACTTGGCATTTGAGGTTTTTCTTCCAAACTTCCAATCCCAAAAAAACATGGAAAATTATAGCCAACTAGCGGATGGATCAAGCATATGGCCCGCCTGATGTTAAGTGGTAACCATCACATATAACAAAGCATTGCTTCGTATGTAACGCACGATGGGAACGTGCCCTACGATGCACTACATTGCGTCCATCAACTTGGCCTGTATTCATCAAATTAACGGCAGATAGAACTAGTGAGAATGATTCATTTCCAAAAAAATCAATGAGTATGTTTCCACTTCTGTTAAAGTTACCATGGAAGGTTTACAGTAACAAAGTTATTAACTAACGGTATTATAATAGCGATATTTTAACTCGCTTGTCAGCAATTAGTAACCCTTCTGGAGGAGCTGTTATAGCGGTCACAATGGTCAATTCGACCCGGCAGGGGTAAATATGACCCGGGTAGGGTTTTATTATTATTTGGGAATATAAACGGACTTTGTGACTTAATCGCAGTGCGTGTGTAAATAGTTTATGAAGTTGCTGACTATCTTGTACAGATAGCTATAATTTGAAGCATGTGAAGCTAGCAACTGACTGTGCATAGTGAGTGCATGGCACTTTCCTTCGCGGACGCAATGTATCTCGTTTTATAGGGTGCAACTTATTTGCCTGCTATACCAAAAACAATGAAAATAAGGTATCGAAATGCAGCATTATGCCTATTTCATGAATGTACATCATTAACTGTAAATAAATAAATGAATAAAATAGATTAACCATTTACGTAATTTAATATTAACCAAAATGAAGGTATTTCAAGAATAAACGAACAAATAAAACCCGCCTATGGGAAGTAATAACAAGATCAATGGGGGTCACAAATTTCTTTAGGAAAAATGTTCCCCGCAACGGGTGAAACTATCCCTCATTACCGCTGATCGATACCCGGTGTTTAGGGTTAACCCGCGTGAGTGCTGGCCTAATGTGGGTCGATTAGACCCCAAAGAAGGATTCTATCGTGTTATGTGGACTTACGCACTCAACGCTTTTGTACTTGTAGGTACTCTTTGTATTATAGTACCTAGGTAGGTAGTAGTGTTATGTTATGTATGTAGGAATGAGGTGGTATCTTTTCTAACAACAAAGACGTTTCAAAGTCAAAGTCAAAGTCAATAGGTATTTATTCAATAAAATCACAAGGATCACTTTGAAACGTCTTAAAGCTAGGTGACTCTAGGTGCCAGTTCCACGCGACCAAAGCCTAGAAGAACAGGCAACAAACTTACGGCTTGGTTCCTACCGTTCTTTTGTATGATCCTTTTACAATGTAATATAATATATTATTGAAGTTAAGTGAGGCGTAGGCATACAGAAAAAGTTAAACATAATCAAATTTATAAGACAGCTACGCTTCAAACTAATAATACCTAATGCATAAAATTAAATACAATCTATTAAATCAGAGAAAAATAAAACACACAATAGTAGGTACAGTACAGACATTGCAGACATGTTAGCTGCCGATGGGCAGAGCGACCGGGACATCGGGCCACGCACTTTTATCATCAATATAGCTATCTAAAGTATAATAAGCTTTACTTATTAGATTATTCTTAATGTATGCTTTAAATTTTCTAATAGGAAGCCCAGTGGCACTTTCTGGAAGTTTATTATAGAAGCGTATACCGTTCCCCATAAACGAGCCATTTACCTTTTGGAGTCGAAATTTAGGAATACATAATTTGTTTTTATTTCTAGTGTTAACGTTATGTGCATCACTCTTTTTCTTAAAGCTATCTATGTGTTTATGAGTGTATAATAGATTTTCATAAATATACTGTGAAGTTACTGTGAGAATATTAATTTCTTTAAATCGCTCCCTCAATGATTCGCGTGGTTTCATTTTATAAATGGCACGTATCGCCCGTTTTTGAAGTACAAATATACTTTGTATATCAGCAGCTTTCCCCCAGAGCAATATACCATAAGACATTTTCCAAGTTTCCAAGTGCTCCTAAAATATATTGTTTATTAAAATTTATTTTATAGCGTTTTATTGTTAAGGTGTTAAGTCTCCTGTGCCGGCACCCATAGCCTTCAAATCGGAACACAATGATGCTTCCATCAGCATGAAGTATAAAAAAAACCGTGGATAAGTAGAAATAGGTGGTAATACTTCCCCGGACGAACTCTTTTACAAAGAGCACTAGTACTACAAGAACGAGAACAAAGTCAAAGAATGCCAACGTTTATTGTATTTTTATATGAATTCTATTCAATTTACTTGAAACATCCCTTTTCAGTTTTCGTCATGATTTTCTGTTATTTTTCAATTTCAGCTGAAATAACTGGGTTCCCGGTTTCAAAGACAAGCGCTCCACTATTACACTTGCGATCACTTTTAAAAGGTTCGAATCAGAATAAATAAAATAACAAACTAACTGTTTTAGTTTTTTCAGCTGGATTTTAATAAAAATAACGTTGTTGATTATTTGCTTTATTTAATTCATGAAATAAATTGTAAACTCTAGTCGCCATGTTCACAATCATTAGTTACATATCAAACTTTTATAGCGTTTATTATCCGACAACCGCTATCCAATATCGAAGCGCCTACCATAATCACAAGAGCAACGGCACAGCCGTACCTACCCAAAGCCTTATTAAATAACCAAAATAAGCTATGCGCTTTCACTAGAAAACCTCCTCACTTCATACTATAGACTTGATTCTTTCCTATAGCCTCCACGTCCAGAGTGCAAAACTATATTACCAAATATAAATCATTGTATCTCGGGGCTCAAGGTGTCCTTGCCTGGACAACTGTTTAAGAAACAAAAAAAGACTCACGAACACGTCGGGCGTTCTTTCCTCTTTCGGTTTGAGGTCGCGATTCAAGAACTTTTCTTTCCAAGCAGCTGTCAGTTCTAAGAATTATAATTATAGCCTGCCCATTGCCACTTCAACTAGCATAAATTACTATCTACATCTTATTCCACTCCAATACATCCTCAACTATCATCGTCCTTCCACCCCATTGGTTAGAGTCCGTGCGTCTTTAATTCGACGTAGTTCGACAAGGGACTGCCATTACGTCCATTTGCATAGTTTGCGTGCACGAAACAATAGTGGGACATCGACTAACGTTATTTCCTGGCGGGATAATAGTCGTAAAGGATTGAACGCCAGTGAATGTGCTGAAGTTACGAGACTCACAAAAAAGTGTCTTAGATTGGTTCATAAAACGCTCCGAAGTGGTCCTTGTGATTTTATTAAATATAGAGGCTTTGACTTTGGATTACGGTTTTACTTTATGACAAGTCGAAAAGATATTTCAATTCGATATTTAAGCGACGTTGAAGACGTCGAATGCATTTTATAACTTAAACATTGGAAGCTCTATAATATCTACCTCTTGGTTTCTTATAGGTCATTATACCTACTTGCAAGAAATTAGATGTATCTAAATGTTTTAGTTGGTTCTTGGGTGAAAACTTTAGGATATAACAATGCGTTTTTGCTGTACGTCCGGAACGGACAAACTGTTAAAACTGTACATAACCATAGCTATAAGATCTTTTTTGTACTACAGTTATACAATAAATAATTTCTGATTTCTGAAGTCACTTCTGGCGATATATTTTTTACAATAATTTGCGTTTAATAGCTAGCTCATACACATCATCATTCATACATGTTTTGTTGATTTGAAAAGAAAGTGTAGTTTGTTTTAGATTATTTGTTTGCTTTACCTAATGATAATGATAAAATGTTAACTTAGTAGATATGCTGCAAGTAACATCCTAAGAGAATGAAGCATTTAAATAAATACATGATAAACGAAAAAATTCTACCTCATTCTCCTTTTCTTTTTTTCTGCACAATACTAGAATTTAAATATTGTTCTGTAAATTCATAGCTCTATGGTCAGCACTTCGCGAGTGTAGTTAAGTGTAGTGTCAGTATTGCTCCTCCACTTGATATGCACAGTTTACAGTGCACGCGAGTGTACGAGTTGTAGTCCTGTTGATTTTACATAGTTTGAAATACAGTTTATTATTTTGGAATCAAAGTTCTCCAAAGCTTTGCTAACTATAGCCGAAACAGATTCCGTAAATAAAGTCCTATTAACATTTATTTACCGTCGTCCAACCTTAACTCTAAAAAAGTTACTTCAATAAAAAAAACCTCACGACTTTTATCCCCAGGAAAGTCATCCCCTCAAATATTACTAGTACTACGTTATCCACCCACATTTTTCAGTAGTATTTCATACAATTTTAGGTAATTTAATTGCTTAGCGTTTACATATTTTTTTAACTGGAAGTGGTTTGTGTTAGTCCTTTGCCGAGCATTGTGACATTAATATAAAAGAAAATGTTGAAGGCAAATTAATATAATAATAGAGCTCTTTGTGTGTCGCTCGTCCGGGGAAGTACTACCACGATGCCTATTTGTGCCGCCAAGCAGCAACGCTGTGTTTCGGTTTGAAGGATAAGTGTAGTTTTTGGTGAAATTACATGCACATGAGGCTTAACATCAGTAGGCCTCAAGTTGATGGATGCAGGTCAGTGCATCGTAGAGCACGTTCATATTGAGCGTTACTTGCGAGGCAATGCTTTGTTATAGGCGATAATTACCACTTAACATCATGTGGGCCGGGCCATGTTCCATCAGCAAGTAGTATAAAAAATATGGATGATTTTAATGTTTTCTTTTGTAATTCTCTAACCTGAAATCTTGTTTTTTATGCGGCCATGTTTACACGATACGTTTATCAGACACCGGTTGTGAGCTCCGGATTAAATGTAATGTAAATGTATGTTGAAAGTTGAATAGTTGTACCTAACTTTGGAAAAGCAAAAAACTGCGATACACTTGCTACCAGTAGCCGCTGACAATACGCTTAGTGTGAACGCGTCCTTATTTTATACACGCAGGGTTAAACTCGAGTTTCTACCCTTCGTAATAATTTTGACGGCCAATTATATTGTCATCTACATTTGCCTGTCTATCTCCAGGGGAGTATAACAATTTAAAACACATCCCTCAGAAAGGCGCACTCGTATGCTACATCCCCCGCGGTGGCTGAGATAGCTTCGTATTGTTTATCTTCATTTAAATAATACGTACCTAGTACCTACCTACTAGTGGATCTCGGTGACTTTGTTCGCCCGCGGCTATCTCCGAAAACACCACTTTTTACTTTTCTCTTTTCCCTTGGGGTTATTTTTGTGTTTAGCTGAGATATCTGAGGAGATCTACCGTGCCTGGGGATCAAAGTCGTGTAGCTGTTTTCGTTTTTCAGTTTCAGCTGGTTAATTAATGTTTGCTGTGTTTTTTATACTGCTCGCTTATGAAACTAGCATATGGCCCACCTGATCTTAATTGGTAACATTCAAAAGTCCTATAACAAACCGTTGCCACGCAAATCACGCACGATATGAACGTTCCTTACCCTGCCCTGCCTTGCGTCTAATAACTTGAGGCATTCGGATGTTTAGCCTCATGTGCCTGTAATTTCTCCGGCAAACACACGCTTCTACCGAAACACAACAGCGCTGCTTAGCGGCAAAAATAGGCATTAAATAGGAAGAAGTAATAAAATATGTCTCGAATGTTTAAAAATATTTTTGAATCTAGAGCAATTTGGATGACTTGATGTAACAATAAATAGGCTTCTTTTTACTTTTACTGTAATTACGTGGAACTTAATAATATGATATGTTATGATATAACGTTAACGTAAACAATTCAAGTGGTTGATTACGCACTCGCCATCAAAGTAATTCGAAATGCTATAAATTTAATGGAGCCTTTGAAATGAGATGTTAATTAATATTCAGGCGACCGGTGGCTAAATAATGTATACTCTGCGAAAATACGGGATGTTCTAGTAAAATTATATTAAACTTTAAATAAAATAATCTGACGAATTAAACATAAGATCTTGTCAATGACTTGTCTCATTTTAGAATGTTTAAATTTTGAATTTTGCAATGAGTTTTGCTAGTTCTTTTCTCGTTCTTCTCAATTAATTTAAATATCTATTAATTTAATTATCTATAGTTAAATTATAAAACAGAGTCTAGGGCAGCTCTAAACTTGACCCCAATTTACGGGACGCTTGTTACTAGTGCTTTGCACGTCTCATCCTAGCCAGCATTATCTTGGAGCAGAGCTAACTAAGCCACGGGTTTCCTCACAGTGTTTTCCCTCACCATTTGATAGCACACCATAAGATTAGGACACCATGTATACCCTGTACTCCACCTGCCACTGAAATGGATGCGAGCTTTTGATAAACATTTTGAATTGCGTGAAAATTAATTGCGGAAACCGTTGATGTTCATTATTATATTGTTTATTTAAATCTACCTATTATTTGTGGTTTTAAATGGGTGAAATATTATATTTTAATAAGGGATTTCTTTTGGCGATGGTAAAATATCAAGCCAGGGGCGCAGTTAATTGATTCGGGCTTGTTACGGAAAGTCCATTTTAAAATATAAATACATATACAGAAATCATGTCCATGGTCTCACGATTCTTTTGTAACTACACAAAAAGTTAAGTCAAAACGTATTTATTCAGTTGAACCACAAGGATCTTTGAAACTTCTCAAAACTAGGTGAATATAGGTGCCAGTTCCACGATACTAAGCCTCGAAGAATTCATCAATCATTCCAAGAAGAACGATTGTGAACCGATTTCCGCGATCTTTACAATGTCTTCGGACCATCGTTTCACTTACGCTCTGCCTTCCAGCTCTAATTTAAGTATTTGGTTATTCCTCCATCGGGGTCTCCTACGTCTATTCATCCAGTTCTAACTGACGCACGTTGTGATTCCAGTGACGGCCCTCCGCGAGCACTGGGACGAGGCCAACGCGCGCGTGCTGCAGCGCAAGGCGCAGCTGGACGCCATGCTGGGCGACTCGCAGCGCTACGAGGCGCGCCGCCGCGAGGCCGACGCCTGGCTGGCGAGGATGGAGACGCGGCTGGCGGGCATGGCGCCGCCGGGGCACACCGCCGACGTGCTGGAGGCGCAAGTCAGAGACCAAAAGGTAACTTTCATTATACACTGACATAGACACTCTTATTGAATACGCATTAGGCACACTAGGTATAAAATAAAATAAAAAAATAAGCCAAAGCTTGTATATTTGTTCTCGGTGGGGATCGAACCCACGGCCTCCAGCACAGAAGGCAGAGCTACTACCGACTGAGCTGTGATTCATCAACCTTCGTGTGCCTGTAATTACACCAACACCCACACGATGCAAAAACTGGTTGTCGCGGCCCGACAGCCGCTATCTAATATTGAAGCGCCTACCATAATCGCAAGAGCAACGACACAGCCATGCCTACCCAAAAGCTTTATCTAATAACCAATAGGAGCTATGCGTTTTCACTGGAAAACTATTGTTTAGATCTAACCTAGCCTCCGCGTTGAGAGTGCAAAACGATGTTAATTATTTCATATACAATTTTAAACCACGTATTAATTATTGTATTTCTGGTTTTATTGAAAGCTCAAGGTGTCCGTGACAGGACACTGGTTCATATCAATGTTTCTAGAAATAATCCGTCGAGTGTTGTAAATACTTCTAGTAGGTATTGTTGCTAGAATGATTCGTACCTACTAGTAAAATCATTTTAATTTTTCATTAAATCAAAAATATTATTTTGCTTTAAGTGAATCTAAGCCATTTCTAAGAGATCAAATTACAAGAGAACCAGCTGTTACTTTGTAAATAACGTAGAGTGTAGCAAAAGGCACATTGTTTTTGAAATAAATTCAATATCATAATGTTACCGTATCTTCGCGCATTTCCGATAGAACCTTTGCGCAATTCGCAGCTGCCTTCTCAAACGCACTGGAGCATGTAACGTTATAAGGCGTGTAACAGCCACGAAGTTTCAACCGGATACATTTAGTTAAAAAACAGGTTTTCAGTAAGTACTTATAAAAAATACCGTTAAAATCTTAACAAACGAATCTTGTGCCTTGGTCTATAGCGTGACATAAATTACTGAACAAAAAGTGTGTATAAGCCTATTTATTTACGAACAAATTAATAAATTCTGACTGTCGTGGCAATCAAAAAATGAAGACTCTATTATCCTCTAACAAATATTTACTGATCATGCGCGATACACTATATATTTATTTCATTAAATTTATGTTTAACATGCGTGATACTTCTGCTAATGGTATCGAACCCGTACCTACATGTCGTATTGAAGCTGGTTGGTCACTCACTACGCTGCAGAAGTTTCGGCGAGAATTACTCAAATTCGCATTTTTTTAGTTTTGACTTACTGTTGTCATTGCGTTTCCTGCCAAAGGATATGTTAGACGGCTTCCGCTGAATCGTTTTTCCGTGCAGTAGTGCTTTCAGCATTCGCGTTTTTCCGCGATCTTCTTGTTTCAACTAGTACAATTTCTTGGTTTGGCTTTCATGTAATAGTGAAAATGTATATTCGCTTTTGCCATCGCTAAAGGATTAGCCTGCTTCATGTGCCAATGCATCCACATAGTGGTCGAAATATCGTCACACTGCCTCTGGCGAAGGCATAAAATTGGAAATGTGAGGTTTACGTCGTGCGTTTGTCGTAAATATGAATGTATCTTATCGGCTCGTGTTTCTCAAGTTATTCTTCAGATATTATGATTCTGTAAAGACTGTTGATTGGTCATTCCGTTTCATGACCACCATCGGTACTGTATGATGAACTCTTATTTATTTATTCATTTTAACGAGTCTGTTTCGAATGAGCTAGGTATCAATTTTTTATTTTAATTAGCAAATAATAAATGTCTGTGTATGTCTATGTCTAATCTACATCTACACTAATATTATAAAGAGGAAACCTTTGTATTTTTGTATTTTTGTATGTTTGTATTTTTGTATGTAACGAATAGGCTCAAAAACTACTGGTCCGATTTCAAAAACTCTTTCACCATTAGAATGCTACATTATCCCTGAGTAACATAGGCTATATTATATTTTTAAAAAAATCAGGGATCCTTACTAAAACTTCAATAATGTAACCCAAGGTGGAATACAAAAACCTTACATCGCGTGCGCTGCGAAAACTATTGATGATAGAACAAAATAATGTACTACGATTTTGTAGAACACGTCATCATCTACAAAAAATGTCGCGACAGCATATGTCTAACTATTATAGTTATGTCACAATAAGTGTTCTTTTATTATAAAAAAATAATTGAAATGCCGCCGCCAGAAAAGGGTCTTTATTTGTACCTTGGTATTAATCCTTATCCAAATAAATCATTTCATAATTAAGACAGTTTCAATACCTATAGATTACTTCTTAAATTTTTGAAATCGGACATTCCATTCAAAAGATATGACGAAATTAAAAATGTTAACGGGTCCACGGGTCCCGCTCGGGGTGCGATTTCATTCACTCAAGGAGAAGCGCGTGCAAATGTATGAAATATGTTGACGCGAGGCTCGAACCCACGCTCTAAGTTTATCCTAAAATGTTCAAAAAATTTATGACCACCCATGCGAAGCTAACGCACTAAGTTTTTTTGTCTGTTCATAATAATTGATCGAGTGAGCGAAGCGAACGAAGATCTTAGTTTCAACTTGGGCGATTTGGCATTTTATGTATGTATGTATGTATGTATGTATGTATGTATGTATGTTTGTCTGGCGATAACTTTCGAACCGTTGATCCGATCTGCATGAAATTTGATAAGACGATAGCTTGTACTTGAGAAATTTACTGGTAAGTATATGAGTAAAATCGAATGAAGGGTTATTAAGATATGGGGTTTTTTAAGGGGACAAAAATAAAAAAAGTTACATAAAAAAATCAAGATACATGTCATATGAAAGGGCTTTGTTTGGACATTCCAAAACAATTTTTACTTTTTTTCTGGGACGCTCGGTTTTTGAGATACAACAAAAAAGTTAAATTAAGATAACCAGCGATCCAAGAGCTCCCATCTCTAAGAGTTTCGTTGGCATCAAGGTTTTTCTACTGGTCGGCCCGTTCCTTTGATTTTTCTTATTTTTTTTTCTTGAAATGAATTAAGAAGGTACTCAGTTCTCATAAAATGGTGACAACGACCAGTACCCCAAGTATAAGATTTGCTTACGATATTTCGTTTTTCGTTTTACGTTTTCGTTCCGTGTATAATGCGGGTTTTGTATGAAGACGCGATATTGATACCGATACGGAACTTTACAAAACCCGCAATGAGCACGCAGCGAAAACGATTCGTTTTTGTTCCGTGTTCATTGCGGGTTCCGTATCGATATCAATATCGCGTCTTCATACAAAACCCGCATTATACACGGAACGAAAACGTAAAACGAAAAACGAAATATCGTAAGCAAATCTCATACTTGGGGTACTGGTCTGATGATGGAGCCAAGGTCTGTTCAACGAACTTGGTTGCCGTACCAAGTTAGTAGGCTGTAGTCAGAAAAAAGTCCAAACATAATGTTTGGAACTTGCCTCTTTGGAACGTTTTGGTGCGTTCGTCGGGTCGCATCACGAGATCTCAGTTCGGGGCGAACCACTAGTAATTATAGCTTTGTATATATAATAATTATGGCAGCACACGTTTAAAAGTGTGATTGTGATTTTATTGATTATCGACTATTGATTATCGAAAATAATTCAGTGCTGTTTTATTAGAAATATTTATTTATAAATAATTCCAGAGAGAAAAACAGTCCCCCAATAGGTAGGTACTTGGAAAATAGTTCTCTCAGGCAATTCGCTTATTTGCATAATTAGTCGTAGTTTTACCATAATTCAGAATAGTTTCACCAAATTACATAACTAAATACTGAGCTGAACGGTAGTTGAACGTTTGTAATTGAGATAATTACTTTGAGGTTTTGAAGTCATTTCTATTCGCTGTAAGATTTTTTAAACGTTTGCTGTGTTATATTTTACCTGCTGTTGACTGCGACTTTACCCGCGTGATTTAAAATCAATTAGCTATTTACTTAGGGGGAAATGTAGGATTTTCGGTTTCTAAGTAGGACTCAGACAATATTTATTTAAAAAAATCCAGGGATAATATAATAAAAAAACAAAGGATAAAGCGATTATTTTATTATGTGCATTATGTTATCCTTCATACTTATGAAATACTATGGAACTTATGTTCACAGTTCAACTAACTTTAGTTGAACTGTGAACATAAGTTCCATAGTAGGTAACTTGAAATTTCAACTCCTCTGTGTGTTTTTTACAATTTCATACTCAACACAGTTAAAAGTCTTTAGAATGATAACTGGTAATGTCGATAAGCTGGTAATGTCGACTGGGTAAGTAGTCGTGTGCTCGCTATAAATCTAAGTTAATGGGCGGCCGGCTCCACCCTCAACTTTATGCTAAGTTTTTGGTGAAATACCGTTTTAGTGCTTGTTATTTTGAAGCGAAAATACCGACGTGAGTTTTTGTAAAATAGCTATTTGGAACAATGTATGGTATAAAATGTAGTCAAACTGAACCATAGCTTGGTTGGTCGTTTCTTATAAATTTTTGAAATGGGTGGCTTCTATTCTAGTGACATTATCAATAGTGCTTCTATGTTGAGTTCTCGGTTATAATACCTACTTGTTGCCTGACTATGTCCAGTGGTAATGCCTATTTTACTTAGAGGTTTTATCTGTGTGACACAGAAAAACGTCATTATTTTGTCGTAGCAAGAACTCATTTGGACCCACAAACAGTAAATCAGCCAATGTACAGATATTATAAAAGTAGTAGAGCTCTTTGTGAACGTCTCGTCCGGGGAAGAACTACCACCATGCCCTTTTCTGCCGCCAAGCAGCGTTGCCGTGGTTCAATTCGAAGGGTCCAATTGCTCGTGAAATACAGGCACATGAGACTTAATATCGGTATGCCTCTAGTTGATGAACGCAGGGCAGTGCATCGTAGGGCACGTTCATATCGTGCGTGGCTTGCGAGGCAATGCTTTGTCATACCTTAACATCAACAAGTCTTACCTATAAAAAAAATTGTCTTTAGATCTAAACGCACTGCATGTAAAATAACCGGGCAAATAAGACATTACTGACTTCCTTTCCAGTCGTTCCACGCCGAGGTGCACCAGTACAAGCACCAAGTGGAGCTGTTCGGCCAGCTGACGCAGCGCCTGATCGCCGTCTACCGGAACGACGACACCTCGCGCATCAAGCGCGCCACGGAGGCCATCAACCACAGATACAACGAACTCAACAACAGGTTTGTCAAAGGAGGAACTGTCAATAGTCATACATTAGGAAATGGCTCGTTCTTTCAAAGTGACCCTTGTGTTACTCAGTAAATTACTGAATAAATACCTTTTGACCATGACTTTGGTAATGCGCAGACCACAAGCCGACTGACAACAGCTGAGTGTCTATTTCGACTTTTGATAACTTGCGTGCTGAGAAATAAAGTTTCTTTCACGCCGTTTAGATGCGCTTATCGTGTCTCATACAAAACCTGCTGGAAAACGGAATCCGAATTACGGATAATCGTTTTAAAAAACGTAAAAACAAGTTGTCAGAAGTTTGAATTCCCACTCTGGAGTAATGGTTCTAGAATGGCGACTATGAATCGGAAGACCATGCACGGATTGACGATATTGTAAAGATCGCGGGAAGGCTGTGAATTGAGATAACTCAAAATTATTCTACCAAGAAATGTATGGTGGTGGCCTATGTCCAGTTTGTTAGTTAATGGTGACTTAACTATTTACTGGCGCTTAGCGTATTTATACACCAGAACACGCATGCCGCCATCTATGGAAGGGCGAAGTAAAGTTTGAAACAGCGCCATCTCTTACTTTAATTTGAAACTATTGGCTATATATGTAAGATAGAGGGTTCAAGGAAGGGGTATAGTTCAAGGAGGGTTGTAGTTTAAGTTTGACTGGTTTCATACTTATTTCTATTTTCTGGCTGCGCCCTTGAACCTTCAAAGTTTTATAACTAAAGGATGTATCTACCTCTACATAATTATGAAGATAGATAATTATAGACCTTTAAATAGTAGTAGGTACCTAATATAAATCTAACATCTACTATTGGAAACAAGTAAGATGTTGAATATAAAATGTGACCGATTTGGATGAAACTTGAAATATTGTCTTTGTGGCATTTTTTTACGCAAGCAAAGCCGTAAGCTGACACTTGTATTAAATATTTATGAAGTTATGAAACTGCTGCTTATCTTTATTATTATTTTAACTCTGTTAAAATATAACAGACGTCTTGTATAATTCCCCTTACCTTTAGATATTTAAATAATAAATTGTGTGTCGCCCCAGGCGCGGGCAATTAAAACAATTTCATGTAAATGACTAAAGGTATACCTTCGTAAATAATACGCAGCACGAATATTTAATGCGAGAAGTAAAAGTGCCCTTCTACATGAATAATTTAATCAATTTTGGTTAATATTTCTTGTTTTCAAAGGTTCTAGTACCTGATGTAATACTTCTAGAAACGTATTTTATGAAAAGGGAATTTTAAGTATAAAACTCTGTCGAGAGAGTGACAGTTGATTGTGTGTAAGTGATTATACTTATTGGTAAAAGCTGATGATTGTATATTTTTATAAGACAGGGGCTTGCAACCTATCAAGTATGGAATCACAGATATATATATATATATATCTGTGTATGGAATAATAACTACAGCAAAACGTGGGGATGGGTGAATTGTAATATTTGGACTAACCTTTGACTACTCTATTGGTTTATTTATTTATTAGGACCACCAAGAGATAATACACAAAACTTAATACTAGACTCAGACAAAACAACATCCTGCCCTGTGCTTATCCACCAAAGGCAAACACAGCTAAAGCTAGATGCAGGTTTAGTATTTCGTACTAAATCTGTAGGTTATCCTGTAGAATAAAGTAGTGAAGCAGATTTTTCCTGTTAATTAAATGAATTTTCTAACATCATATTGTTTGTTGCAGCATCGTGGCGCGAGGCAAGGCGCTGCACTCGGCGGTGTCCTCCCTTCAGAACTTCGACCGCTCGTTGGAGAAGTTCGTGGCCTGGCTCAGCGAGGCAGAGTCGCTGCTCGACGCCGCGGAGAGAGACCCTCATCTGCTCAAGGTAAAAACCAAATATATAACTCGATAGATCTATAGAAAATAATGAGTATACGGAACTAGACAGAAAAATCATTTGTAAGACACACGGTCAAAAGCGTCATCTATACGAAATTAAATAAAACTGTTCGTTTGTCATTTTTTGTAAGTGCGAACAGCGCCATCTTTGTTCACAGCTCAGTGTTAACTTCAACTCTGTCAGTTCACAAATTACAAAATGTTCCATCTCATCCAAACCAGCGCCCTCTGTGATAGGGTTGCAGTTTTATATTGGTAGGGTAAGTAAACTATTGAAAAGAGCGCCATCTCTAGTGGGGTGCGTGAACTAAATTGTTGCTTAGCAACTTTTGGATTGGGGAAGGTACGAAAACAGTTTTCTTTGCAATAGGGAAACGTTTGCCTGCGTGCATAACTAAAAGTTTTTCCCACGATTCGGTAGATGTCGCTAGTATTAAGTTCTTACTCTGTAGGTTCCTACCAACTTACTTAACTGGTATCTAGGTATAAGTTGGTAGGAAAACGTGTAGACGATTTTATCTGGGTTTAGCAAGGTCGTTTCCTAAACCACAAGATCAAACAAGTTTCCCAAGTTTGTGGGATCCTTAGCGTCCGGAGAGAGAAACCACTTCAGCCTTAAGTTAATTTTGGACACAGGGCTTTGTTAAACATTGTTTTAACAAGTTGAAAATAGTACAATGTAAATGCCTAACTAAGTAAACCAAAATAAACAACCATGTTTGTTTATGTAATAAGGTTAATTATGAAAACGAATTTAAAGATTTTTTCTAGAAATTTATGTTATTTTTCTTTTTTTATTAAGTCCCAAACTAACAATTTTTTAAATCAATCAAATAGGTAAGTAAGTGAGATTGACGTACTCTACTTAGATTGAGGTGTTTGACTGGTAGGTATGCCTAAATTATTAATTTAAACCTTATTTTTAAACTAAATTTATATTGTATCTAAGGTAATGTTTGTAATGGATAAAAGTAACGACAAGATCAACTTATAATCTTTCAACAAAATTACCGCAAGTATCAGCTTTGAAAGCATCACATAGACCTCAAACCCCTCTTTAATAATTCTTCGGAACAATGTACATTAGCCCATTAAAGTAATAGAACTTTGCTTCCACCTAATATATGTAGGCCCGCGACTTCATTCCTCCGACAGTTTTACTTAGGAAATACCTATCTTTCTTCGTGCACCACCAACACTACATCACAATTTTTAAACACTTGGAAACGTCAGAACGTGTCTTTCTTGTTTTTGTTTGTTTGCTTTTAAACCAAAAAGATAGAAACTGACGTTTGTGATTTGAAATGTTTCCGAATGTTATTTAAGTATAAAATATACATGACCCTTTAAGATTCATACTCCTAGGACGTCTTAGCGAAATAATAATTATGCTGTTTTTTTTTCAGTTCTGATTATTTTACTTACTGCACATAAAAATAGTTATCATCAACTAAGTTTTAAACGCTCTAAGCATCATAAACAATTTATTAACTAAAAATACACTACAGAGACAAAAAACAATGGAAATTACGTGCCTTAAGAAATTAAAGTTCACACTAGGATCGAGGCCAGAGATTATAAGAAATCTGGGATTAGCAGATATCCATTGAATAACTAGAAAACTAGAAACTACAATAAGAAAACGACCTGGGTCGCAGCTTATAGCACAACTATTAGCTAAGAGGAGACAGGCGTTCATAACTAAGTACTTTTATTATGTAAGTACTTTTATTATGTTTATATTGCTAAGTAAGTGCAAAGTAGAAATTGGCCTGGAAAAGTAGATTGGCGGTCTGACTGAAGTTTGAAAGAAACCGTACGTTCGTAGGCAAAGTTTTAATGCTTCGTATACTTTATTAAAATAAAATAACTATTGGAAGCAAGTTGAAGTAGCAATGGGCAGGCTAAGGTATAGGAAACTTACAGTTCGGCTTATAAGATTTTTGTAAGAGCTACTAATTAAGCAAGAGATCTTAGGGGATGTCTACCGTGCCTGTGAATTGCAATCGTAAGCCTAATGGCTTTTTATTTCATGTTTAGTAACGTTTTTTGGATACCTATCTATGGGGGAGACCTTTATTTAGCAATCTGAACGAACTCCGGGCTGTTACGAAATTTCAATGTGTGTTTTCATTATCTTCATCAACCCAACAAGTCCACTGGTCCGATGGAAATTTCGTTTGTTTGAAAATTGTGGAGAGGCAAAGGCCTTCCACATTTCTAGAAAGAACAATTGAAGCCCCCTCCATCCACCGACTTCCCGCGATCATTACAACATTTGTAAAGATCGTAGGTTTCCTTGTTATTGAAACCACTGGATCTAAGATTAAACTTCCTTTACAGGTATGTAAAAATCATTCAGTAAATCGAGTGCAGATCTACAATCTAATATTCTGGTAAGTCTGTTTAATTATATCCATATGCTATTTAATTTGTCTTATTCAACTAATTCTATTTATTCCAAAAATCGACGGTGTATGTTGACGGAAGGATAAACCACCTCACGTTCTATTATGTAGTTCGTATCTACCTAATAAACAGGGTCATAAAAAAAAATTGGTTATCCATATGTTGGAGCACGCACTGGTAAGCCTTTCTTGGTTCTGACTAAGAATATACATGATGAAACTATAAGGGTTCCTTCGGACATCGGGGCCCTCACGGACGTTTTACCCCAATAAGGGATGCAAAATTGAAATTCACAGTTGTTATAAAGTTGACATAAAGGAATCACACGCACGGGTTAGATTGGCGCGCGTCAGGTCCTTTCATGCATAATGCAAGTCGCGTTCTGACGAATGGTAATAGCCGCCGCACCTGCGCCCTTTATGTTATTGGGTGTTGTGTCAATGTGTCTGTTTAGGGACGAGTTTTAATGTTTTGCGAGTTTTATGTTTGGTTTTGTTTTTGTGAAAAGTTGGGGATTTTATATTGCAAACAGAAACAAAACAACTTAAAAATTAATAGAATTACTACTGTCTACATGCTGTAATTCTTTATGAAAGCTTTATTTGCTTGAGTACATGCAGATGTCATAACTCACTGTCACACTCATTTATCAATGTTTGTAATCACCCATTGGCAAGGGATGGTTATAGTATTAAAGCCACTAACTATTAATTAATATATGCTGAAAGATCGAAAAGCAGGTGTGCCAAGCTCAAAAACTCCCTGATGTTAACAGAAAGATAACGAAGTGCGAATTCTTACGCCCCGGGGTTACCATTTTGGGCGTTACTTGCCCGTGTCGGAAACGAGACCAATTTACTGAACTTTCCAAAATTACTGCGAACGGCCCAAATTATTTTTCTCCCGGAAATTGTGTCGAAATGTCCTCTAGCTGGAATGAATTAGAAAGTTTCCAGTTGAGTGCTCTGGAAGAAAGCTTGTTCGTCCGCAAGACCCCTTGTTATCGGCGAATCGACGATGACGTCACAATTATCGGCGCGGCGATGCCCATTCATTGTCTGCCTTTACATTTTGGGGTGAAATTTATGAATTTTCGAAGTGACATTTTGATCTCCGCTGCTGTCACTTTGTAATCTTATTAATAACGTTACATAAATTGAAGCATTTCTTATTACCAATTTATAAGAGACTTATATTTACATGTTACATAATGAGACTATATGAGGCTGTGTGATTGTGTGAAGTGTCCATCTTTATTATTTTGTGGATAGTTGTTTTTTGAATTAAAAAGATTTTACATACCTAATACTGATTTTGATTACTGATTTTTTACGTTGTTGTTTGTATTCATACTAAAATCTATGAAATATTTAAATTCTCGACAACAAGTTTACAAAACTACCGCCGTTGAAACCCAGGTCTCACCGCTTTATAATCCTATCGGTGCATTAATCGCATTATCCCGTCCTGGCTAATCGAGTAACAGGATACTGGTAACTCCCGGATGGATATCTTTCAGATCGGCTGGAAAGAGCTGGTTTCTTTCTATTCACGTCCAATAGACAAAGTAATGACAGGCCTATTATTAGACGTAAATATGAAATCTTGAGAATTTTCGCTGGGTCTTGTGACATAACTCTTTTTATAAAAAATTATGAGAATGTTTCAGGGGGTAGTAAAATAGATCTCTGATAATTATAAATACATAAATACAGGGGTAACTTTCGTACCCAAGTGCTCTGATGCGTAATCAACGGCATCTAGCGTATTTTTTGATAAGCTGATTTATTTTCATAGTAAATTCGGTGTATCGTAACGATCGACGATCGGCACTAAACTCGTAATAAGCCCTCTGTTTACAAGACATTATTGCGTTGGATACTTCACCGACACTTATGTTTATGGTTTTTATAAATGATTTTTTTTGAAAGAACTATCGATACGACAAAAGGAAGATAGATAAAATAGGCTCACAGCTGTAATTCCCAGACACATTAGACTCCTCCGAATCTCTTAGATTTACTACTTCAAGCACTAAGTTAAGCTTACAGTTTGTTTAAGCACATGCTCAGCATAACCACAGGCGTACCTAATCACCCACCGGTTACCGCGGTGGGTCCTAACTTAGGACATTAAACTGTCGTTACAGGCATGGCTACTGAAAGAGTGCTCTAGATCAAGCATTTTAGTTCCACTTAGCGCCACAAGCGCACATCAGCTCTCTAGGTAGTGCTCCGCCTTCTGCGCTGTTGACCAAGAACCAGCATTGGTTTGGTGAACATAATCTTGTTTTAGGTCGGTGTGTTGTAATTAATTGTATCCTCTCTAACATTCTCTTTTTTGTCATGTCACTAGTTTCTTTCGAAACAGTGTGGTGAAAGGATTTTAAGTGCGCCTCAAGAGGTTCCTTTCGAGCACTTGTTAGGTTCCACGACATGCCGGTTTCCTCACGATGTATCCAAAGAACTATCTTAGTCCTCGTGAAAGAATCTTGAGTTCGTACTTGGTAGTAAATGGCAGAGGGAATATCTGCCCTGCATAAGAATCAAAACCGTAAGGCTGCTTTTTTTTAAAAGAGTAAGCATTATTTTAGTTATTTGCTTCTCCAAGTCTTGCTTCGTTTGTAGATGGCGCTGTATGCAATGTTTACCATGAGGACCGAAAATAGCTGTGCAAAACTAAATAACCCTTCCAGTCATTTTTAATTAAACTAGTAAATAAATATATTGGATATTTTATTTATTACAAAATGAATATTTTGAAAAATTCTACAAGTTTTGGTTTAGTTTGGGGCTAGATAGTGCTGTGTAGAAAGTCCACCAATATTAATATATATTATTAATTTATCTGAAAATGTACGAATCGGAACCCTAAACGATTGTAGTTGATTTGAAGCAATCGATTTTTATGATTGCAAATATCGTTTTAATCTCTATTTATTAAACTGGACAATGATTTCTGCCGGTACTCAGTCATCTAGAGGGTTGACTGACTCATGCACACTATACTATATAGGCCTGTTATAGGACTAGGTTTAGCCTCGGACCATCATTATTGTGCGCCAGTTTGGCCCATTAACACTAATAAGTAAACAAAGAGGCAGCGTGGCACAAAGGACTCCTGTCTCAGACGTAGTGCTGTGCTTGCTCTTAGGTATACGGATACGGAAAGTATCTCATATTAAAAAAAAACTTGTTCGGGTTTCTTCTATCACCATAATAAAAAAACATATTAAGTTAAGAATAAAATCCAATCACACGCTCAACTTAGACCATTTTTTTAGGAACATAAAGTAACTGGCGCCTGGATTCACCGCTTTTGCAACGTTTGAAAGTAACCCTAGTAATATGTGTAAGAACTTAAGGGTTAAAATAAACACCATCATTATCATCAGCCATTTTGCACCCACTGTTGAGTAATAGGCCTTTTTTATAATGTTACTTTTTTGGGTCTCTTGCGAGTCTCATCCATTGATTCCCACAACTTAAAATTCCAGGAATCATTTCGAGTCTTTTATACTAGGTAAAATAATGTACTTTTAGTACCGTACCAGTGTTTCGCCAACGTGGCACATCACTACGATGCAAGTGTTTTATAGTCTGTGGTAACGAGTACTTAATGCTCCAACAATAGGGCGACCACAATAGTGCGTTTGCATCCTAATTACTTTTTAATTCTGCAGGCGGACCTTATCTTTATGCCCGTGAACGTTCAGAAAATAAACTGTTTTAGGACTTGAGAAAATAATAAAAAAAGGTAGATGAACCGGTGGCCATTTCTGGTACATGGCTTAAAGACTTCTAAAGTCGGGACTGATAGCTTAACATGCCTTCCGTAAAACGGATACACTCAAATGTAAATGCCACTACCAGTCACCCATCCAAATAGTGACAACGCTGAACGTTGCTTAATTTATTAAAGTTAGTAATGGCCGAACAAGTTAATGAAGTAAAGTCACAGTTTGTTACCATAGTTATGGTAGACATCCTCACTATTTTATTACTGCTCCTCATTAAAGGATACTCATTAGTTTGTTACATAATATGATGGGTTACATTACAAACCGATCACCGCTGACAGTCCAATGCCTTTAACTGTACAATTAATTCGCTGTTTCAAAGCTGATTTAATTAAATTATTGCAAATGCAGTGCCATTATTCAGGCCCTGATTTAAATCTAATTGTGCTAATTACATTAGTGTCGCTATTTTGTAGGGATTTACTAGTAAATGAGATGTATTTTAAAAATAATTTCAAATTGCATTAACACAAAAATTCTTTAATAAAAAATGTGGGTATGTTGAAAAAAACACATGTGACTAACATCCTATTATTCCAAAGAGTTTGAGTACTTACCTACTTCCCCTTTTAACCAAAAATGATTATGCAAGTTTGTTTGTTGCATAATTGATATTAAAATAAATTTATTTGATATGACGAAATCATCGTCTATGAAAACCACACCGAAATAGAACCAGCCAGGAGTAATACATGAAACAATTTGAATAAATAAATATTAGTATACATTTCACAGCATTATCTAAGCAAGGTGGCCTTACCATGTCTACCAATTTGTGTTCCAAAGGTCCTAGTGATCCAAATGAATAAATACCTTTTGACTTCGACTTAACGTCACCGAGGTCTAACCGGCACCAGAGCTAACCATACTAACCCACTTAACAATCAAAACTTCGTGAAGTTATTACATAAACACTAACTTATCGAAACAATTCGAATTCTCTCCAATTGCCAAACAAACAATGGATAAAGGCATTCCACACGTTGCCAGCTTGGGTCGGAGAGCGAGTGAGCTAGTGTGGAAAGGCCTTTAATAAAAGTAGGGATGCGAATTTAACCGACTTTACGGCATTTAGAGAGATCACTTCGCAATTCACTTTCATTGAATTCAATTTGACGTTATGAGGCTAATTTGGATATTCTTCGGTGATTCGGGTTCCTTATCCTATAATTATGTCGATGGAAAAATCCTTGATATTTTCCTTGATGTTTGAGTTTTGACATGGGGTCCTACAAAAGGCAGCCTCTAAAAGACCAGCTGCGCATCAGCATCACCTCCGATGTTGCAGGTGTCCATGATGGGTGACAATGACTACTTTCCATCAGGCGATAGAAAAAATAATAAAAAAAGTGATATTACAATTTCGCCTATTTCTGTCAATCTTATATCAAGGATCAATGATCTAACAATTAAACATGTCTGTTTAAATGAACAGTACGTCCAGGAAACCAAGATGGTAATGGAAATCTTTAATGATATGTTTTGATTTTCTGGTAAGAGGGCTCGTTCAAAATACAAAATCAAATCTATCGACAGAAATACGAGTATAACTTATCGATATGTATCTTTCGCAACTCTAAAAAGTAAAAGACAAGACCGTCTTTACAAAGATTTATAGTTTCATATAAAAATATTTTGGCGCTAAAGCCAAGCAAGTTAGAATAACACGCGTAACCTTTTTGATCCTTTTTAGCCGACTGCAGGAAGAGGGTTATGTTTTCACAGATTTTGTAATGAATTAAGTAATCTATTAAGCTTAAACATTTTAGTTCTTTCGTTTTTTATATTGAGTTTTTGTCAAAACTCCATAAAAATGACTACCTTTTTAATTCACATATTTTTTTTATTAAAAACAGAGTTTAAAATACTCATCTTTTTTTCCAAATACTAATCGTTTTAAAAACTAATTTTGCTAATAAGTAATACTGCCAAACACTTTGAAAACAAAGGTGGAACACACCATAGCTAGTTATCGCGTGCGCACCCGCTTCCGCCTCTAAGCGCTCACTATGTCCATGTCCTTATACATCCCTTCTTTAATTTTGTTTATGGCCGGATTAAAAAGGATGCTCTTTGTGATATTCCTAAGTCGGCGGTCCGAGGGCCGTCGCATATTTTGTGTGTTTAATAAAATAGGGACCTAAAAAGGCCAAACCTTTATTTATTAAAGTGTCTAAGGAATTGGAACAGATAGCCCTTTGATGTGCAAACGCAATTTAAATTAGAATTGTCACAAAAAACTACTAGACAACTATGTACAGCGTATGTATACGCATCAAAATATGAGCATATCCATTGACGCTGGGTCACCAATTGGACGCACCAAGCGTGGTGACTACAGCTGACCCCTCCCCTAGATCTCTTAGTACCAAGGTGTCTAAGGGGGATAGTCAGAGGTGCGTCAAAATATTTACATTTGGCACTCGCTCCCTCTTTTTAATTTATACTGACTGCCTGTATTTATTGTTTTAGACGTACATACTATTTCCGTTTCCAGACGTTTTGCTACAAGGTTATTTTTGCATCTCAGTCAGTTCCAAAATAGTCTTACTTATCCCAAATATGGAAGACTTATGTCAGCAATGAACTTATTAAGGCTGAAGATATGACCATGAGAGAGGATTAAAAAAAAGGCAGTTACAGACACGTCGAATAATTAAATTCACAGCATGCCCACATTTTGCAGTAATACTCCAACGTGAAAGGTTAAAAGCCGATTATCAAAGAAAATTGTTGGAATAATTTAAACAAGAGTTACAATAACGTTACTTAAAGCCTTTTACGGTTCTGGTTAATCCTGTCAAAATATCACTTCAGAAGATATACCTACTTAAATATCTTTACAAAAATAGCTCAATTCAACTCCTTTGTTATGGTTACCCTTTCAATTGCTATTTTTAAAACCCTTCAATAATTATTTCGGGGACGTATCAGTTACGATAATTACCTTTTTAAGGTCACAATTTGAATATTTTATAATGTACAATGCAAATAGGAAATTTTAGTAACAGAAGAATAACTTACTGAAATTCGGAAGCTCGTTTTGAATTGACCTTTTAGCTAGATGAATTTAAGTAATCAAATAAGTACTTCTGTCGGTACAAAAGTTTTGGATTAGTACGAAAACTAGTAAAACATTTTAGAAGTAGAAAAACTTGTTTGGGTCGAAATAATATTTATGCACTTTTGTTTGTAACTTTGCGTTGCTATTTTTCATAGCTACACGTGGTGATTTTAAACCTTCAATATATTGAAATATGCGAACGAGAAGGTTTTTCTTGGTTGTCTGCGTTATAAACTAGCTTATCTTTGTCGTGTCACTAGTTCTTTCGAAACAGTGTGTTGAAAGGATTTGAGTGCGCCTCGAAGAGCCTCTCTCCTGTCCCGAGTCGTACCCGAATCTGTCGTGTGTAAATCAGAAACAACTTAAGAACAAAAATAGCAGCAGCCACTCGAAACGCATTACGTTAGGGTCGTTGCATCCACTCGCCAACCGATTCTGACTAATATAGTTCTATGAGCTTCACCATCTTAAAAAACATCTTGTAGGATCGATCAATCTTAAACATTGTATAAATCAAAGACATCGATTATGATGAGCAGCATTTAGGTAAGCGTAGCGACGCCCTCTGGCGACGATCTGCGGAATGTAACTGGCAAACACTGGAGCCGAAGACCGGGCTCAGTGGTACGTTTTGAGAGAGACCTACGTCCAGAAGTGGACCAACATAGGTTGATGTTGACGATGATGAGCAACGTTCTGCGTAATCATCATTTGAAAGGGTGATATATATATCTCAGCGCTTCTGTGGACTTTATATACGGATCAAACTACACAAAGCCAAATAAAAATTACGCTTACTACAAGGACATAAGACCGAGCACTGTAATGCGTATCCGTTATGTTAAACTGTCGGTACCAGCTCTAGCGAAAGTCATAAGTTATTTATTCAATTAAATCACAAAATCACAAAGACCACTTTGAAACGTCTGAAAGCTATGTGAATGTATGAAAAAATGTATTAATCTGTTGTTAAACCATGATGGAGACCTTGAGGTAGTCTAAAGACTCCGTTATCAGAGTTGACTAACTCATAATAAACTTACATTTGTTGTAAAAATCTTTTGTAGTAAGGTTAGACTTGATAAGCTGCGTAGCAAAACTGATATGCTAAAGGTACAAGTTTGATTCCCACGTCGTGATGGGATTATGATCAGAAAATATCTGCATAATTTGTTTTCTTGGACGAACGCTATGGGTTGCGCACCTTAGCGAAACCGGCAATAGAAATAAAGCTAACTGCTGTTACTCCCAAGCACGGTAGACAATTCAGATCTTTCAGTGCTAGAAACACACAGACAAAAGTTTTATTTATCCTGAAAAGAAATAAATTCAGCGAAATGACAATATATATTAAACTAGTACGATTTAAAATGAAGACAAAAAGTGAACTATATATTTCAAGTGAACTATAAAATCCGAGTGAATTCTCCAAAGTCGGTTCATTCTTGCATGAAATATCAGTGCTCTGCTCCGACTGCACTCGAATGGAATAGGAAGCAAGGATGACTACCTACCGTCTGCAAGTACTCACAGCTGCCCTCTCTTCTCAAGAATTCAGACGAGACCTGGCCAAAGATTTTTGGGCGAAGGGCGAAGTTTAAATAAATAAATAATGGTGGACAGTTTTAATAGCAAGTTCTTGTCTCAAACTAAACAAAGTTAAAATATACCTAATAATAGTGCTTTGTACTACAGCAGCAAAAAAGGTCCCAGCTCAGCATTATGCTTCGCTATCCGAAGACAGGTCAGCACTTGAGTGAAGCGAAGCTTGCGAAGAGAGCGCCGATCCACTAGGTGAAATGTAATATATAATATAATATATATATAAACAAATAATTTATGAGTATAGAGAATCGACACTCAGTTCAATCACAAGAATAACTTTGCAACGTCTTATATGAGTTGTCAGGACTATGCCATAATTTGCTAAATCTCATGAGCCTTCTATGCATCTATGCTCGAGACCATATGGGAACACAGCAATTCGAGCATCATTACTTAGTGACAAGAATAAGTACGGTGGTACTCTTACAAAGTCAAAGTCAAAAGGGATTTAATCAATTGAATAACAAGGATAACTTTGAAACTCTAACGGCCGGGTTCTGAAAGCCCGATCAAAACTAATCGCATGTCAAGTCACTTGATATCTCTATCTAATTCGATGTTATAGCTGAAATGGCGAGTGACTTGACATCCGATTTCTATTGATCGAGCTTTCAGAAACCGGCCGTTAAAGCTAGGTAAATCATGTCGGTTTCACGCTACCAAGCCTTTACTGCATTAACTACCCGAACATATTATGGTATTTTATGTATTTTGTCAATACTCGTTCTTCTGATTCGTCAGTTAGCTCTCACTGCAACTATATTAATAATTCAAGTTGCTGGTAGGTTATTGATTTATTGGAAGCATGTTAGCTATTGGCTCGGGAAGATGCCGAGACATTTATTATTTCATAAGTGGCAATGGGCAGGCCATATAGCTTGTAGAGTTGATTATTGGGAATGTTCTCGAATGGCGACCTCGAACTGAAAGAGGACAGTGGTACTTTTTAATTTAGAATTAATTTATTAGTTCCAATTAATATAGAGACTAGTTGGGTTAAAATTTAATAGTTTTTTTATTTTAAATTTTACTAAACAAGGCATTAAACGTTCAAACTACGCTTATTAATCGATTAATATTTAATACCTTAATATTTAATATTTAAGAACGGTAGGAACCAAGCCGTAAGTTTGTTGCCTGTTCTTCTAGGCTTTGGTCGCGTGGAACTGGCACCTAGAGTCACCTAGCTTTAAGACGTTTCAAAGTGATCCTTGTGATTTTATTGAATAAATACATTTTGACTTTGACTTTGTCTTTACCAAAAAAGCTTAAAGTTAGTCGCTCATTTTATGCAGTCATTTACTTTCAGTTTTAGTAAGTCGTTTTTTTAGACACTGTAGGTTGTACAAATACAAGATACGTAGTAACTTTGATAGGTAACTATGACAGACACCAGTTTGATCCAATTCGTTCCGTTCACTACTTTCGACGAATACCTCTAACCTTACTTTTTATTTGCTTTACATAAAACAAATCCAGCCTTTTTACTGTCCTGTTTGTAGCACATGTTCAGGAACCTGCACCATGTTGGGTTTTTTCATGTATTTTCGTAGTTTTTCGCGTGTTTTTGGCGCGGACGCGGCCGCCCGCCGTAAATCTCTTATTTACGATCGTTCGATACGGTAACTAGGGATATTTTAGAATAGGACCCCTCTGCGGTTGCCGGTAATATTTTAGAATGGGACACTTCGGTGGCCTTAGCTCGAATCACTCGCATCTTTAAAGATAATGACGTTCATTGAAATGATATAGAGAAGAACTTGGAATTTCGAAATTCTAGGGATATATACTAACTTTTGCAAAGTACTCGTTCAAAAGTTCACCTTAAAGGAGCTTTAAGGAACACTGAACATTGTATTCGCAAACTTTAGTGTTTACCATTTCGTGTATAAACTACCCTACTTACAACCCCCAAACCTTATCTCCACTTACAAAACCAAAACACTTAGCAAGCATGCGTCGATGCGTCGCTGCACGTCTCGCTTGGCTCCGTCAGTCGCCCGCCGGCAGCCGCGCGGGATAGACGTGCCATGTGACGCCGTCCTCCCGCCATGACCGAGGCGGCGGCCAGGCCCCGGCCTCCGCCGCCGCGCAAGCCGGACAGCCTGACCCTCACGTACCCGCGATGGGAAGACCCCCCGCCTCCTGCGCCGGAGGCGAAACCGAAACCCCCGAACTTAAGAGACGACTTTGACGCGTTCAGTGTTTATAACGAGAGACGTAGGCCTCACAGTGTAGTCGCTCCACGACCGAACCACCAGCTCGCCCGCCGGCCGCACTCCATCGGCTCGGTGGACGATGAGTGGCCGACGGTGCCGCTGCTGCAGCCGGTGCCGCGGCGGCCGCGTCCCGTCCCCAACACCATGTCGCTCCCCCGGTTCGGCTTGCCGACCTCGCGCAGTGATTATCAGTTGCAAAGACCCGCGATTATGACAAACGGTTACGGTGCCGTGCCTCCGTCGACGTCGCGGAGACTGTCGCTGCCCGGGGGGGTCAGCAACCCGCCGAAGACGTCGGCGACCTTCCACGGGCTGTCGGCGCTGATGGGGGCGCCGCCACTGCTGGGCACCCCCGGGACCCCCAGCACGCCGGCGGCCGTCCGGGAGGCCGTCAGGCACCTGCTCATGCAGCCCAGGAACGGGTTTCCTATCATGGACCACAAACTGTCGCTCTTCATAGAGATATTGGATGCTCAGGAACGATTCTCACAGGTTTGTTATTGAGGATGGAAATATTTAAAACATGAAAAGGCCGCAATTGGAAATTGGTTCCGTTAGTTCAATTTCTGAGAAAATTAAAAATATTCTAGGAAGTTATTGCACTGCATTGCAAGTTGTGGGAACGTTATTAAACTGCACAGTGAAAAGTTTTAAACTTTTCAGAACATTAATATGTCAGGATAACTTATTCCAAAGCAGAGATTCGGAAAACCAATTAACATTAAAAAACTTATTTTATTTGACAACAAGAGGGTATTCAGTGCTGAACTACACACATGATAGATGATAAGCTTTTTCGTAACTTTAAGTCTCATTTTATTTAAAAATACATTTGAAATTAGGTTTACATTACACTCGTATCTCGTTATAACGGTAACGGCGCGGCGTAACGAATCACATAAAGCGTAGAACGTTGCATAAAGTACGAAACAAACTTGGAACAGAAGGAGGATTTGTGTTCGCAAAGTAATTTAATTCAAATAAAATTCCACAACTTCGGGGTGATTATAATAAATGGAATTCGAATTTCCTAAACAAGGGAACTCTTTAGCGTGAAGGATCTCTTGGAGGTTGTTTGTCTTTTATGAAATTACAGCCGTTATTATATAAATCGAAATAAGATATATAATTAAACGTCCAAAATATACGTATTTTATGTAAAAACACGCTAATTTCCCACAAAGGTCTATATAAAAAGTTTTTTTTTAATGCTTCCAAATGTAAAACTCTTTCAATATTTAAGCAGGTAAAAATAATATTGCCTTTTTTATACTAATTGCTGATGGTCCACCTAATGTAAAGTGGTAACCATTCATCATCTACAACAAAACTTTTTCCTTGCATGTTACTTACAATAGGAACGTGCCCTACGATGCACTGCCCTGCGTCCATCAACTTGAGGCATACATATGTTAAGCTTCATGTGCCTGTAATTACACTGGCAACCACACTCTTCAAACCGAAACACAGCGTTGCTGCTTGACGGCAGAAAAGGGCGTGGTGCTAGTACTTCCCCGGATGTGCCACACAAAGAGCTCTAATACTCTCAAACTTTCTATTATCAATATATTCCTAAAAAGGATCCTTTATTTGCCTTGTTATTACTAACAAAGTTACGTCAAAGAAATAACAAATATTACGTCATATTAGATCAACTTTGTTTTTCCAAAGGACTCCCGAACAATGTAAGTTTCTTTCTGTTTAGAATTTATAATGTTTGCAAGTCTTGAATAATCAACTTTTGTAAAGTTATGTATGTTTATTAAAATCATAAGGATTCCTCATAAAACCAGGGTTATAGAAGATGGGTTCCACTCGATCATGCCAAGAAGAATACGCAAAACAAAGAACTCAAAATTCTAGTCTTCTAAAGACGTAGTTTTATTAATATAGCATGGATTATATAGGACATTTGCAAGGGTACATGTGTCATAACAAATGAAATAAAACACGACTTTAATCCCCAGGCACGGTAGACACTCTGATCGACTGAGAAGATCAAGATTATTTGAAGATATCTTAAGACGGGCTCTCAGAACTAGCTTCAAGCATTACATTTACTAGCACATACCCACACTTTGCAGTAGTTGGAATTCTGTACGTGACAGGTTGCAAGCCCATCGCCGCATATTAATGAGTACCATTTAAATATATTTAAAATTAAAAAGCCACAAGCGGTCACCAATCCAAATGTTGGCCGCCCAGAACGTTGCTTAACTTACTAAGGGCCGGTTTCACCATGCTCTGTTAGATTAACAAAGGATTAAAGGGCTGTTAAATATGTCAAAATGTACGCGTTTGACAGCTAAAGTTAGATTTAACGGCCTGTTAATCCTTGATTAGTAACTAACAGAGCATGGTGACACTGGGCCTTAGCATGACTAAAAAATAACTAAGCAAGACATAAGTGCAATCAATGAGGGAAAAAAATAAAACCTAAATGGTTTTAAAGACATTCAGTTTATAAAATAACATTGAAAGTTATTTCTGCGGTTCGTTAAGAATATCCCGCTAGGTGGCGGCACTGTCGCGAATAAACACTTAAAAGTTTCACGTGCGCGCTCTAACTTAAAATTATATTTAGTGTTTCAAAGTGCTGCGGTGTTATATTTTGTCGTTTTTCACTTCTTATTCACTTTTAGCAGCTTTGAGGGCTTAGACGTGTCACTGGATTTTTAGTTTGTTTTAGCAATGGCGTGATCTATACTTTAATGTCTGAATAATAAACGATAGAATGAATAAATTAACATTGGTGTCTTTAACTTTTATAAAATATGCATGATTTTTACATTGGTCCGCTACTATTCCATTGCAACCCCCATTATGTATAAAATCTTAAAATACTAGACCTAAAACTAGACGATAAAAAAAAAACTACTACATACATAATATGGCAATTAACATAAGGTATACTGAATGGGTTGCAAGCCCATGTCACGTTTGAAAAACAAAAACTATAAAATGCGGGCAAATACTCAAAAACATAATCAGAAATTAAGAGTAGGTACCGAAACTAATATCTACAGATGACAGCCTTCACAGCTCAGTTGGTAGTAGCTCTGCCTTCTGCGCCGTAAGCCGTGGGTTCGATCCGCACCGAGAACTAATATTTGTGTGATGAACATAGATGTTTGTTCTCTGTCTGGGTGTGGTTATTATATTATAAGTATGTATTTACAAAAAAAAGTATGAGCTTTGGCTTAGTTTGGGGCTAGATAGTGCTGTGTGGAAAGTCCACCAATATTTATTTATTTATAATACAAACATATTTTGTCCCAACACCGGAATCGAGCTGGCACCTTTTGTGAACCAGTCGTCTGCAATGCTACAGAAGCAGGGCAACCTATCTAACCTCACAGAGATGTTCAATTCAAAAATGCAAACAAAGTAACATCATATTGCTCCATTCAAAGCCATATTTTGAAAAGCTAAAATTAAACGAAGCTATTAATTTATGAAATGTTTCAAAAAGCAATTATATTAACACAACGAATTGACCAATTAAATTGAATGAGTACGAATGTAGTATATTCAAATAAAGCTTTAAATAGAGCCTCAAACAGCATCCGTCTGACACGAATACAGAATTCAATTAAAAAGTATGATTCTCAAACTGTAGCGGGGATGAAGGGGATGAAAGGACCCCACCCCTCGCAGGGTTAAATTCATGGCGCCCTCTTGACCCCCTTCTGAAGAAGGCTTTTGTTTCGATGAAAAATTACTGAAACTGAGAATGTAAAAGATACCTACACCTTGTGCTGCTCTTGTTGACTTGTGAAGTGGAAATACTTAAAATGTTTGTAGAAAAGCTTGGTTGGAATGCTAATTGGACTAAAGTTTTCAAAAATGAATATTTACTGTGCCTAGGGCTTACAGTCGTAAAGCTAAGTACTTTAACAAAAATTAAAACCTTCCTTACGAAAAAGGGTATCTGCAAACTCTTAGAAAAACAATCAGCTTAATGTTCTATATAAAGTTAAGTTAGGCCTTTTTTTCCGCTACGGAACCATAAGAAGTTAATTCATTTATATCTAAGATTATACAAAGCAATACCACATGCCATCCATGGACGTGGAATATGATGTTATACAATTAATTTAAGCAGAGATAACGGCTTATCGTCACGTGGGTAACCAGCGTGTTCCATGTTTTTTCTTAGTTCGTTCTTTTCTTAATTCTAGACTTCCCGACAGAGTTTTCATTTTCAAATATTTCAACCCCTAGAATTCCACCTGTGCCTTAGAATTCAAATCACAAACATGATATTAAATTCAGTGAGGGCCTATAAACTGAATATAGAGCGGAACCGTCTGCCGAAATACATTGACGCGGGCGAATAGTGTTGTAGCCATTCGTAGCGATTCGTAGCATGTGCTACGCGGCCCGGTGCTACGCCGCTACGAATTGGCACTATCTTTATTTGAATATAATACAACTTTTGTTTGCTATAATTTTATTGATGGTCAGTTTTGCGTTTTAATCGTTTTTGTAGATTAAAATATTACATATTTTTGGTATAGAAACAATATAATTATTTAATAATCTCGTATTACTGTCATGACTAGTATTTATGGACCACCTCTGATTCATTTTTGTACATACTTAATTTGTGAAAGTAACTTAACTTTTCACATTTAAAATCATCAAATTATTCTCTCCACAAAACTGAACGCTTTTACTTTTGCATTGTATGTTAAAACGGATTGAAATCCAGATTCAACCATAAAAGTCACGTCACGGAAATCAAACCCGCATTCTGGTAGTAATTTTTTTTCTTCATGCCATAGTTGTCGAGCAGACTAGCCACCTGATGCAAAGTGGTTACTGCCTTTTTATTATCAGGCTTTCTGGGATTAATTCTCTTTGCCTTTTGCCCTATAATAGTAGCCAGATAGGTTATTTAAACATATAATGTGCAAGATATATTCCATCCATCTCATATCAACTGTATTCATCAATTCCTACTATAAATAACCTCGGGGTCATTGCCCCCACGTGACGTAGCTAGTGCATTTCCCCTTGCGGCTTTTAGACGTTCATGTTAACTGAATGGTTTGATTTATAGCTCCTCAATAAACTAAAGCAATCACTTTGGATTAAAGTTATTTTATTAAATGATTTATGGGTGAACCAGCTGTAAATGTGTAGGTACTTCTTGGGCGTTGTCTAACTTAACTGCAAAGATGTTGGTAATAAGTGAAAAAGTCTATTAAGTCATAAGGATCACTTTGAATCAAGAATATTTTGAGCGCCTGTACGTTTTCATTTGCAAATTGTAAGTAATAATTTTACGACACATCAATATTTAACGCCAAAAGTTGTAACCGAGATTTGGTACTAAAAATAAAAAAAAATTGTGATAAAATCTTTAATTATACTTTTATCCTTTCAAAGTAATATTAAAAAATATTTTCTAAGAAAAAACTCCAACCAACTTCCAACAAAATCAACTTGAAACACTGAAATAAACCGAAACATTTCCAGATCCCAGTTAGTTCCTAGGTCCACTTAGCTGTCCACTAGTAAACACATACCTGCAAGTGTCCAGGACAATTACCGCTCCACCGTGCAGGCGATCGCAGTTCCGGCTTTTAACCGAAGCCGGGAGATCGTGCTATTGTTCCAACTAAAAGGTTTTGCCTGAAAGTTTTATTACGAAACGAGTCAGTTGAAAATATGAACGGATTTCGTATTTAGGAACGCAACATCACCAGACTACTATTAAACTAAAAAAACTGAAGCAGCTTCACGACTTTGATCCCCAAGCACGGTAGATATTATCTCATTTACCTACATAAAATCACGCCCGTTTACCATAGGGGTAGGCAGAGACCACGAATTTTTCTGCCGCTAAGCAGCGTTGCTGTGTTTCGGTTTGAAGAGTGTGGTTGCAGTAATTACAGTCACCTCAAGATGATGGACGCAGGGCAGTCATCGTAGGGCACGTTCCTATCGTGCGTGACTTACGAGGCAATGCTTTGTTATAAGTGATAGTTACCACTTAACATCAGGTGGGCCATCTGCTTGTTCCATCAGCTAATTGTATAAACAAAACACTTGCTACGATCTTACCTCTTTCGCTTCATTCACTCTCATAACATTTTTCAGACATAGATACTAAGTTGGTACTAAATTGGAGTAAATACATTAATATTGATGGAGAAACACAGCACTATATAACCCCGAACTAAGCAAAACTTGAACTTTGTAAAATATTTAAAAATATAATAAATCAATAGTAAATAAACTCACGACGCAGATGCGGTAAAAATCCTCCGGTAGTAAGGGTCAAGTCCAAATTTTTTTTAAGCTAGTATTTTTCAGGTACCAGGTACACTATTTTGTTTCAAAAACATTACTGAGACTTGTTTTACAAGCTAATGTGTACTTTTCAGTAAAAATAAACACAGTTTAAAGCAATTTGCATTAAAACACTGTGTCAACATTTACTTTGAACTTTAATGGTTAGATAATAGTTTTGAAATTGCAATGTTGCAAGTATTGTCTAAAGTATATTATTATATTCTATCGTTAAGATATCAAATCGTAGTATCGATAGCGGACACAGCTGAAGTGAGTTGGCTATATCAATACGAACATCAAAATTATTCTATTGTTATTAAACAACTTTGAAAAAAAAACCAACAACAACTTCCCTACTTTGATTTCCAGGCACGGTATAGCGTGCTGTGGTGATGTATACATCACCTTAGATCGCTTTGAAATAACTTTTCCACGTTCCAGTGCCTAGAAGACTAACCTTGTTCTGAGTTGGCAACACCGAACTGACAACAACTGAGAAATAAAGGTTTTGGAATAGTGACCACGAATAACTAGAAAATACGTAGAACGGCCCTTTACCCAAAGGACCAACGACATTGTAAAAGACGCGGGAAGATGGTGGACGGAGAAGCCTCAAAACCTTTTTCTAGGAAACTTAAGAAGGCATAAAGTCCAGTAGTGGACATCTTCAAACTTATTATGATGATTTTTTGAAACTGTCATGGTTATGAACATAATTTTCATTTAAAACGGGATATCTAACATGATTTGATTGAAAAGTTTGATTGTTTTCTGATATTTCGGCACAGTTGCATGCACCTCGATTACGGGTTGAACTAACAAAACTGACTGAACAGTTACACGTGATCATGGAGCATGCAACTGTTGTAAATTATTATAATTGTTCTGATTTTCTGTTTTATTTAATTAAATAATCGATGTTTATTTATATTCAAAACACTGCTTTGTGTTCATGTAAAAGCAGTGTTTTGACTGCGACTGTCATTGCGAGATGACTCGACCAATCATGGCCGGCGGCGCCACTGTCGCCGGTTATGAGTGGGGGCGAGGGCACCTCGCGACTGGCAGAGCGCAGCTCGGGAGTCTAGTTTTGATATTCCAACAAATAAGAGGTCTTGAGAGTGAAGTGATTTGTAAAAGGTGATTGTGATAAAAGTACTCAATAAATGGTGTGATTGAAAATGTAAGTACCATCCAGTTTTATTTCTTGAGACAAAATACCTTTTCTTATTAAGGTTTACGCAGTTTAAAAGGTAGGAAACGTCGGAACGCTTACGCGTGTCAACATTTCAGAAGTGGGATTCGAACAAAGAAACAAAAATAGTAGACCTACCTGCTGTAAGTTTTTTTTTATTTATTTCTTTACTATGGCTTGTTATTAGCTTTAATATAAGTTACACTTATTTTACTTATTATTCTTTTTTTTAAACAAGTCTTACTCTCTCAAAGGCTCCACTTTTAGTAATAGTGCGTCCAGACTAGAGTTAAGCTTAGCCAGTATTAGATCAATGATATAAGATAATTTATTTATTTTCTCTGCGCAAAAGGTACCTATATACATACCATGACTTATATTAGGGGTACAATTTAATAGGTTAAACCCGATATGCGAGAGACTGGTGCCTGAGATAGGTTTTAAAAGAAAAACCTGTAATACAGGTCACCAGTGCCCCATTTTGCAGATTTAACTTGGGATGTTTGTTGTTGTAGTTTGATTGGCAGTGAAAATAAACCAAGTAGACTTATTAAAAAACAAAAAAAAAACTAGAAATTAAAAAAAAAATTGAGTGACAATATAAATACATAAAAAAAGTACCAAAGTATGAATGTGACTACAGACAGTTAATTGAAAAGTAAATGTGTGAGTGATTGTGTGTGTGTTAAGCGGTTTGTATAGAAGTGTGTGAATAATTGTGTGTATGTTTACGGATGTGGTTAGAAGTGTGTATTATTAGTGCATGCATACACAAATTAATTTTTTTCCATCAAAACAAAAAAAAAATCTAGATAAATATATAATTCCTTCATTTATTGTATTTGCGCTGACAAAATTACTGTGCGTGTGTTTTTTTTTTATTAGTTACAGTACAACCTCATGGAAAGTACGCAAGAGCGTATAGTGCGCTCGCCGCCAATGAGCCCAACCCTACCAGGTCCAAGGTTTGTTCAGCGACAGTCACGCAGTACCACGAGGGTGCAGACAAGCGGCAGTGTCGGGCACCGCTCTCGCAGCCGCTCCAGTCGTTACTCAAGGGGACGCTTGAGCCGCTGCTCATCCAACCAGCGTGCCAGCAGCCGCGACGTGCATTACGTCGAGCGACGCACCAACCAGCGTACCAGCACCTGCGACGTGCAGTACGACGAGCAACGCTCCAACCAGCGTGCCAGCACCTGCGACGTGCAGTACGACGAGCAACGCTCCAACCAGCGTGCCAGCAGCCGCGCCGAGCCACACGTCGAGCGACGCTCCAACCAGCGTGCCAGCACCTGCGACGTGCAGTACGACGAGCAACGCTCCAACCAGCGTGCCAGCAGCCGCGCCGAGCCACACGTCGAGCGACGCTCCAACCAGCGTGCCAGCACCTGCGACGTGCAGTACGACGAGCAACGCTCCAACCAGCGTGCCAGCAGCCGCGCCGAGCCACACGTCGAGCGACGCTCCAACCAGCGTGCCAGCAGCCGCGCCGAGCCACACGTCGAGCGACGCTCCAACCAGCGTGCCAGCACCTGCGATGTGCAGCACGTCGAGCAACGCGCCGACCAGGGCAACAGCTACTGCACCAACCTGCGCGCCGACGATCGTGCCAGTAGCCCCTTCAGCCTGCGCAACAGGCATCGCACCAGCCATCGCACCAGCCAACGTGACAATCGTCGCAACCTCAGGAGCGCCAGCCGAAGTGTTAGCAACCGGAGGTCACGGAGTCCAGTTCGACATATTTGTGGAGGTCAGTGTTCGCGTAACAACACTTCAGATAATCAAACATCCCTTAACTCACGCGGTAGTAGTAGAACATCACGCATAGATAGCCCAAAAACCGTAAAGTTCGAGTCTGGTAATAAATCTGTTACTGAACCGCAAAGTAGCCTCACCGACTTAGTAAAAATTCTAAAATCGTTATCCAACAACAGTTTAGATAGGCTAGGTTCTATGAAAAATACTGTTCCCGAGTTTGATCCATGTAAGAAAGAGCAGACTATGACCATGTGGATACACAAGGTCAATGAATGTGCAACGATCTATGGGTGGACGGAAAAACAAATCATTCACTTTGCTCTTCCGAAGCTGAAAGGTGTTGCTCAGCGATGGTACGAAGGTCTTCCATCTGTCTTGTTTACATGGGTAGAATGGCAGGAAAAACTTTCAGCTGCATTTCCTTCAGAGGAAAATTACGGTCAAATGTTGAGTGACATGTTAGGCAAGCGCGCTCGTTTTACCGATTCACTAGAGGAATATTATTATGAAAAGTTAGCTCTTGTCAATAGGTGCTGTATTTCTGGTAGACGAGTAGTTGAGTGCATTCTGCATGGTATAGACGATCGATCAATCAGGCTTGGTGCCGAAGCAGCCCAATTTGATGATCCTAATAAATTGTTATCATTTTTGCGTAATACTCGTAACATAAAAGCGAACCCTGATCGCGGACCTGCTAGAGGATTTCCTTCTAGAGAGCAAACAAACCCGACAACCGTAGGCTCTAGATCCCCTCGTTGCTCAAATTGCAAGAAAGACGGTCATTTTACGTCTCAATGCACACAACCTATAAAAAAATGTACCCGGTGTAGTAGGTTTGGTCACGAAACTGAGCAATGTTTTGCTAAGATTCAAACAAATGAGAAGGCCGTTATGCGTGTAGGCTTTGAGGATGAACTTTCATCTGCCTCCATGCACTTATCTGATCCTCCAAAGAATCTTTCCACTTGTTCAGTGCCTAGTAAAAAAATATTATAAAACCGCAGTTGTCAATGGATACTCGACTTTGGCTTACGTTGACTTTGGTAGTGAATACTCGATGCTGCGCATATCAGAATTCAAAAATGTCTGGTCAAATAATTCAGTTTGTAATCTTCCAACTCTTCGGGGTTTTGTATTGGAAAGCAACGGGTTCAAGTTAGCATTGATGTTGTTGAAGCAAACTTAGATTTGGTGATTATTCCTGATGACGCCATGCATGTTCCTTTATTAATTGGGCAAACGTTTACCGAGCAGCAACAGCAGAAAACTAGCAGTAGTTTGGAGATTTTGCAGCTTGATCATTTGGACATTGCCGTAAGTAGTAAAGTCTAAATTCTCAGTAGCAATAGCGTTGAAGTAGTTGGAATTATTGTCGTTGACGTTCACATTGATGCATCAACAGGTGGAGAAGTCTACGTAGAAGGTGGTGTGAGGTTTTTTTTTTTTTTTCTCAAGGAGTCAGTTACTTCGTTTTGTCTGGGTTGTATCACTTTGGAAATTATGGCGTAGGACACATTGTCGTTAACAATACTTCATCAACCCCTTTTGTACCCCCTGAAGATCTTCTCGTTGCATGTGGTCGGTTAGCTGAGGAAGAAAGCCTTACCCAAGTTATGAACGTTACTAGCCATATTTCGAATGATAGATATGTAGACACGTTGACTGAAACTGATGTCCGCTTTGGCAATAGTGTGTAGTCGGAGCAGAATTATACCTCTTATCATTGGAGTTCTTTTCAAGGTTATTATCGATTGTAACTCACTACATGCTACTTTTCAAAAGAGAGATATGATTCCTTGCGCGGATTAATTCGGATTGGTTAAGTACTGTACCGAGCACTGATGATGAAATACAAAAACTAATAGGCATCTTGAAAGACCCTGAAATAGACAATTTGGTTGATATAAAAACAAACTTCAGGGTTAAAAATTATAAACTATTTCGGATCACGTCTAATGATGATAAGTGGGTGGTTCCTAAAGGTGTCCACTGGCAGAATTTGAAACAAAACCGTGACGATATAGGTCACTTCGCCCTAGATAAAACCTTAGAGCGCGTTAAAGCAACCTTCTTGTTTTCAAAATGCGTAAATAAAAAAATCTTGTCTTGAATGTTTTTATTCAAAATCTGCTGCTGGAAAGAGACCCGGTTTGCTATACTCTATAGAGAAAATTGATAACCCGTTCGATACAATTCATGCCGACCATGTTGGCCCTTTTGTTCGTAGTACAAGGAGGCACATGTATGTCTTAGTTCTGATAGATGGTCTTACTCGTTACATATTTTTGAAGCCTGTTAAAAACACCAAGTCTCAAACTACTGTGAGAGTTTTAGGGAGTATTTTGGTATCTTTGGCGTTCCTCGCAGGGTGATAACAGATCGCGGTCCTTCTTTTACTAGAAGCGCTATTTGGTACGAGGCCGTATGGTACTAGCGGTAGCCGAATTAGGGCAGAATTAGCAAACAATATTACTAACTCTTCTAGTCAGGGCCTGTCTGAACACATCAATGATCAAATCAATGATCAAATCAATGATCATATTAAATCTAACCAAGAAGCCTAAAAAAAGCTTACGATGAGAAACGTCTTCCATCACCAAAATATTATGTAGGCGATCTAGTGAGAGTCGAAAGACAGATTCCTGCCTCAAGTAGTAGCAGGAAATTCATCCCAGAATATCCCAGGTTCCATACAGAATAACAATAGTGTACGACTTTGATAGGTATCATATCGAATATGCTCACCAAAAAGGGTAGATTTTAAAAGACCGCATGATTCCACTAGTGACGGCGAATTGATGTCATGATGCTAGAATTTTAACAGCAACCCATATCTCGTTAATCAATTTGCAATAATACCTAATATACATTTTTTTTTAATTTCATGTGATACCCTCTAGCTGTCTGGCGTCAATAGACTTAAGACCCTCTGGACTAAAAGTCCGGCGTTGGTATCAAATAACAATAATACCCTCTGGACTAGATCCGGCGTTGGTATCGAATAACTATAATACCCTCTGGACAAGATCCGGCGTTGGTATCAAATAACTATAATACCCTCTGGACTAGATCCGGCGTTGGTATCAAATAACTATAATACCCTCTGGACTAGATCCGGCGTTGGTATCAAATAACAAAAATACCCTCTGGACTTGATCCGGCGTTGGTATAATTTAAAACTTCTTGTATAGATAGGTCATATTGTTGTTACATTTTGTTGTGGTTGGTCTTAATTATATTATAAAAACGATTCATGTATTGTTCTCAAAGATGAGTTTTACTGTCTGTATATTTTTAAATTTGATGTATTTTTAGCAGCACGAGGTCATGCTTAAAATTTTGGATGGCCGACTGTTGTAAATTATTATAATTGTTCTGATTTTCTGTTTTATTTAATTAAATAATCGATGTTTATTTATATTCAAAACACTGCTTTGTGTTCATGTAAAAGCAGTGTTTTGACTGCGACTGTCATTGCGAGATGACTCGACCAATCATGGCCGGCGGCGCCACTGTCGCCGGTTATGAGTGGGGGCGAGGGCACCTCGCGACTGGCAGAGCGCAGCTCGGGAGTCTAGTTTTGATATTCCAACAAATAAGAGGTCTTGAGAGTGAAGTGATTTGTAAAAGGTGATTGTGATAAAAGTACTCAATAAATGGTGTGATTGAAAATGTAAGTACCATCCAGTTTTATTTCTTGAGACAAAATACCTTTTCTTATTAAGGTTTACGCAGTTTAAAAGGTAGGAAACGTCGGAACGCTTACGCGTGTCAACACAACTGTGCCAAAATATCAGAAAAAAAACAAACTTTTCAATCAAATCATGTTAGATATCCCGTTTTAAATGAAAATTATTATTATGATGATGATGCCTACGAGCCTCATCTCACTGTTGTTTGCAGTGTCCCAGCTGATTGTAGCTATACTGTGACTGTAGTAGCTATACTGTGACTGTAGAAGCGATTCGCTAAAAGCAAATAGCAGTTTTTAACTCGCACTTGTTTTAAAAAAGAAATTAGAGATGTCTGTCTGTAGTGGCTTGGGTGTTGTTTGTGAGGATAATTGCAGAGTAATTTAAACCTTATTCTGTGGTTGTAATGAAAGGATTCCGCTTGCAAGAGCTCGGGGTTTGAAAAGAACTTTTGTTACTTTCGAAGTACGGAAACGCTCAAATGGATGCCACAAACGGTCATACATTTAAATGATGACCGACGAATGTTGCTTAACTTATTTCATAGGTTCGAGCTCGCTTCGCCGCAAGCGTTTTCAGTAAATAATGTTCAACTTTAGACAACTTTATAACATGACATAAAATGTACACGGTGCAAAAAGACTACTACCGATAACTAAAGGTATTTTCATTTGGAACTAGGGTAGTAGATAAAAACAAAATAAATGTTACGATACTAACTGTAGACGTTTAGAACTATGTCTGTGCATAACTACTCCTTATATAACGACAAAATACCCGGGGTGCCCCAGGCTTTTCTAATTATTACAGTATGTAGTATATATGTATATAGTAGCTAAATGAGTTATAAAATAACTTAATGGTGACCCAGATAAACCCAAGTTTAACTGTTTTTTTTATTTAAACAGGCTTTAAAAAAAAACATATTATGCATGCAATTATGAACGATAACTGTAAAGAGTGAAAATATGTTAATTTTCAGTCGTAATCGTTCCAGAAGCATCATGGTCTAGGAGTCGGATTGATTTTTTCGGAAGTAGTCGTTTTCCACCCTGTATTTAAGCCCGGTGTAAGACGTTAGCGTCTCGAAAACATAAGTTCCATATCGCTAATGCCCCTCGCTTTACATCGAGTTTCACATATTAACCCTAATTAGACATCGTTCACAAAGAGCGCGAGAAATGAGCACAGGAGCACAAAAGACCCTGGTACACTGAAATTTATTGCTGCAGACGTTATTGCATTTTTCTTTGGATAAAGGCCACGGTCTATTAGAGCAATTGCGAGCTAGTGGGGCCCCGCCTTCTGATCGCAGGTTTGAACCCAGACATGCACGAAGCGATTTTTTTTTAATAATTTTGCGCAATGCACAAAACGCTGTGATTAAACCAGTTAGTATTCAGGTGATGAGCTTGCAACCTGTCACGTGTGGAATACCAACTACTGCGTAATGTGGTTATATGCCAAATGTTATTATGTTATGTTGGACGAACCTCTGACTTCTCCTTATACATCCTCAAAGAATCTTGAGAGGGTCTGAGGGGATATCTACCGTGCCTAAGGGTCAAAGTTGTAAAACTGTTTCTATTTCTGACTTTGACAGCAGTGCGCCAGTGTTGCTAACTTGTTGGTGTCCATCGTAATAAGATAAAAATCAACAATATTGTTATTTAATATACAAATGTTATTATAACCAATATTATTTTGATGGCATTACCCAAGTAAAATCTTAGGTAATTAGAATATTAAATAATTTGTGTTATAATTTAATGAAAACAACGTCATTCTACTGTCAGTAGTAAATAAGAAAAGGAAACTTCAACACTCTTGTCCAAAAAAATATCCTTCATTGAATACCAAAACGACTTTTATATGGCAAAAGCTAAATGTAGCCCTTATTTTCAATTTCTAAGTAAATAATTGAATAAAAAATTCAAGAGCTATTCTTACTATCTCATGAAAACAATGCGATATCATCAACGCCGTATCCCAACGAGTTAAGGTCGAAAACGCAAAAGCAAATTCCATAAAATCTTTAGCCATTTAGAAAACGTATGTTGCAGGAATAAAATAAGGTAAGAGACAGAAATAGGCCGGGACACGTCGCGTCGCAAACTTGTATATTTTTATTACTTTTATACATTTTTATTACTTTTATTTCACGCTTGGGAGATATTAGATAGCAGTTTATTGCAATTTTCTTTATTGTTTAACAATAATGTCAGAAAATTGTGTAACTGAAATGAATAAGGTCGAATGTAGCTGTTCTCGGTAAGGTCGTGTTTTTACGTGGTGATAATGTTGCCGTGTGTGCCAACTGGGATAATGTTTTTAGATAGAAATGTAGCATAACTATAACCATTTCATTCAAACTGTTCAATGATGTCTGGTAGAGATCACTACTAAGCGCAAAGACCGCCCATTGTATTTTAAAACATATTTTTAAGATTTGTACGTATACTGTTTCTTCTAATAAGTTATTGTGTGCATAAGTTTTTTATGGTATATAAATAGCTTACAGCTAACAGTAATTTCCTCTAAAATATCGTACCTATATTATGGATATTTTGGCATGGTATAAACAAGCAAAAAACTAATAGAATAAGACAAAAAGGACGGAGAAAATATATAGGCAAATTGATTTATCTCGTTTTTACTTTAATTTTGTAAAAATATTAACAGGTAGTCAACTTTGGCACAGCCTTTCAGGCGGCCTAAACCTTTGTTATCAGAGTTCGCCACTAGCTGAAACAAACTTTTCTATTTTTTTAAAAGGTGTTAATGTGGTCCATTATACCTAGGTACCTACTGCTTTAGCCATGAGTTACCAAAAAAGAAAAAAGCGGATGAAAGTGTTCGCCAAATAATAAATGCCCCCCCCCCCATGCATTCAAAACAAAACAGCTTTAACTAAAATAAACAACATTCACTTATTCCCTAAAAGTAGGAACACCATAATTATAATTATGACAAATGATTTGAAAAAGGAATACTTTCTCGCGACCACTTACGGCCATTTGCAATTATTTCATATTAGCGGGTAATATTTGTGCGGATAAATATTTCGCGTCGTATTTTCATTTCTGCTAATTGGAGATTATGGGTTTCAATTTTTATCGAGACAATGGAACGTTTGTGCGCCTGTTTTTTTCGAAAAAGGTAGGTATAAAGCTATTAGCTCATTCGCCAGGCGTGTCTGGTATACTACCTAGCTGAGTACGTACTTTACCAAAAAATAAAAGGGTAAGCCTTTTTCAATCAACCAAGCTGTTTAATGGCATCATGTGAAACTAGCGTTTAGAATTATCGAATTAAGACGTTTGAACGTAGGTAAGACGCGTGATTTTTAAATTCAAAGTTTCATTCGAATCGTTCCAGCCGTGCGTGCGTCGTATGTGACTCTATCATGCACTAAACTTTTGCAATTATAGTTTTCAGAGTAGGATTACTACAATTATTTTGTAGTTACCTATTAAATTGTGCTAGAAGAGGAATCCAAACTAGTCACCGTGTTTATAGTACGCGAACATTAGTATAGGTAATTGTACCCAAGTGTCGGCTAGTCTGTCTGTCCGATGCAGATAGTTGGCGCGCGCCCCCGGGCCGCGCTGCCAAAAACAACAATTCAACAATATTGACAACAACGCCAGACGGACAGACTCACAGCACACTCGGGATACTGTTAATGTAGCGATCTTAAAACTCAAGGTTTCCGAATATAATTTTAACGTGACTGTATGAACATTTTGAAATTGAATCTTAATTACTCTGAATTGAATCTTAATTGAAAATTCAATACAATTTTCAAAGGTCCTAGATTTCTGATAATCTTTTCGGGCCAGCACGATACGGGTCTACTAGGACATAGTTGTATGGGGCCACAGCTTTTACTAAAACTAAAAAATACTTCTAATTTTCACTGTATCTGTAATAACTCAAGATTGTGAGGAAGTCTACGGGGGTAGTCAGAGGTGTTATTATGTAAAACTATGTACTTATTTAAATAAAAGTAAGTATTCTAATGTTCTATCAGTGATTTGGGTTCCATAGTTCAAGCGTGGCTTAGTTTGGGACTGGATGGTGCTGTGTGAAATGTCCATAAATATTTATTATCATATTAAGAAAATAAAAAAAATCGTAGACAAACATTCTTCAAAGCAAGAGGTCAGAAGAATTTCGTTGCTAATTTGAAAATAAGATAATTTCAAATAAAACTATGCTTTGAATGGTATTTAATTTTACATCAGAGCTGCTGCATATTTAAATTAAAACTTGAATGTGAATTAAAAGTACTTTGTGTATTTTAATTTATTTCAATGATGAATTATGTTTTGTGAATTGTTTCAAGATGTTACAAAACTGAAGAAACCGTCGAAATTAGTTTTATCCAAAATGTATTGCAAGCATTATGATAATTAAAACGTTTCAGACTGAATAATCTGATTCATTTGAATGAATACCTTTTGACTTTTACTTTACCAAGTTTGTTTCTTTACGGACTTTAACTCTTGTATTTGGTTGTCAATTTCAAGTTGAAACCTTACTCTAAAAAAGGTTTTGACAGATAGACACTCTTCTTTTAAATACATTGCCTTGCAAGTCATGCTAGATATTGAGAATGTTACGAAGTATCTCTACCTACTGCCCTGCGTCCATCAACTTGAGGCATGTAGATACGCTCCTTAAACTGAAACATAACAACGCTGCTACACGGCAAAAGTAGGCATGGTGGTAGCACTTCCCCAAACAAGCCCTTCACAGAGCTCAAGACATTTTGAGATAAAAATACTTTTTCAGAATAACAATATCTTGTCCCTTAATTCAAAACGCTGAACTTTGAACTTCAATTGAAACAGTGAACGATCCTCTATGTAAATGGATCTTGTCAAACAACGCCCAAATGATACTTCCAATTATTTGACGCTGAACGTTTCATCTTGTCCTTTGACACTCAAATGTTAAAGCTTAGGGCACTCCAAGTGTAGGCAGGCTTAAGGTGCAAGTTCAGTTCCCGCGGCTGCTGGTGACGTAAATGTTTGTATCACTTTTTTATCAGAGTAAGAGGAGCAAGTTAATGGCCACCTGATGTTGAGCGGTTAGCCTTTATTACAATTGCATTATATCGCAGAAGACGTTGTGCTAAGGTACCTATTATCTAGGCGTGAAACTGAGTACTTGTAGCTACTGATACCCACGAAGCAGAAAAAACTGAGTGCGGTCCGAATTACGTACATGACTATTAGATATATATTACATAACTAAAGCAGTTGTTTTTATATATTTTAAAGTTGATTTTAGTGGTTACCTGCATGTACGATTTTTTACCGAACGATAAAACAGCCAATTGTACTGTCTCTGTGTTTTTCAATACAAGCTTTAGCAGAAGTTTTTAAAAGTATATTTTGGTCTTTATACCATTTATGTTACTTTGTTACTTCGGAGTTGGTTTCTATATAAAAGCAACCATTCCTCTAATTCTCTAAGAGGCGAAAACGAGAACGAAACCACTGTACGGAAATGAGAACTATAAAAGTCGCCGCTTCATTTTGTTACGACGTTTTCACTTTTCTTGTCCTATAACTCTGGATTTTTTCCGCAATTCTTTGTGAATACAGGGTCTATTTCCTATTCTATCAGGATCTTTTTGATTATGGATTAGACAGAAAACTTTGTTCCTTGTTCGTCCCACGTCGCTGAGTGACTAGTACTGAATTGGAGCTTCACAAAAGTTTGACAAATAATGACAGGGCCGAAGATTCTTTGATCTTATTTCAAAACGAGATAATAATATTGACTGTGTAGGTATTTTATTTCTCTCTAATGTTATAGGAAAACATATTTTAAGGGCACGTCTTGGGCGAGACCTACGTCCAACAGTGGATTGACATAGTTTTTTTATTCTACTGATGGAGCAAGCAGATGGACCACCTGATTTTAAGTGGTAGCCATCACCTATAACAAAGCATTGCCTCACAAGTCACGCACGATAGGAACCTACGATGCACTGCCTTGCGTTCATCAACTTGAGGCATACAGATTTTGAGCCGCATGTGCCTGTAATTATACCGGCACCCACACCCTTCAAACAACAGGAACGCTAGAAATAGGCGTCGTGCTAGTTCTTCCCTGGACGAGTACTTCACAAAGAGCACTACTACTCTAACCTACTTATATTCATTGAAATTGTTTGAAAATATATTTATAGTTGTAATTATAATTATAAGAACTTGTTGAAACCCATTCTCAAGAGCAGTTAGTTAGTTACAGGCATGTTCAATCTATTAGGTGACCAAACATAGTTAATTAATAGTTTCCAATAGCGAACCAAACAAAAACAAGAAAAAAGCTTTAAAACGACCACCAACTATCAATTTACTTCTAAACATTTTCCTTAGTATTTCCCAGCGAACTATCTCACTCCGCACTATCCTTTACTTTGTACAACAAAACTATACCGACTGTTTCTCGTGTTAACAGGTACAGTCAGCGGCATAAGTTAATTGAAGTTTTTAACCTATGAAAACTGAAACTAGCGTTTTATGAATTAAATTATTCATTCGATTATAAGCCCGAAAAGCCGTTAGTGAATCTAATCTGATTATATAATTTGATTATATATATGATTATATAATATAAAGACAAAAAAAAACAGTCTCGGCAAATCGCAAAATACGAATCAATTTGTTCAACCAACTAAAATTATCACGCATCTATATCGTCTCGACCTATATTGTGGACATTATTTTGACAAAGCGCCATCCAGCCTCACTATGATATCCAGATACAGATAACAAACAGCACACACATACATTTGTCCGTGGTAGAAATCGAACTCCCAGAAGACACAGCTGATCTGTGACGCTGCCAGTGCCAGGTGCAAAGAGAAATAAGTACATAATTCTGGGTGCAAAATAACGACGATTTTTCACTGTCATGTCTGCGCGCTGAAACGATTTGGTGACTTGTGAGCGCGGCGCGACATTGTGGAAACTTTTACAAGTTATGCTATTTGGGTTCGGTTGGGAACGAACTGTGTGATTTGATAAATTTTCTTGTATTTTATCTTTTCAATTACTTTAGAATTTAGTTTAGTGTATTGGTTTTCTGTGTTCCGATCTGAAGGGTATTTGCCGCTGCATTTTTATTTTTATTTATGAGCATTAACACCTTTACATCAGAACAGTACAACATCTCTTTGCTTTGTGAGGTAATGCTATTGTTATAAGCAGAGATTACCACACAAAATCAGGTGGGCCAGGTTTTGAGAGAAATATAACTCTTTGTGAAAGGCTTATCCAGGGAAGACTATCACCACGCCTAATTTTGTCGCCAAGTAGCGTAGCTGTGTTTCAGTTTGAAGGGTGAGGTTGGGCCATAAAATAATAACAAGCACGTAGGTAAGCTATTAAACATGTGTTGTACCTATGATGTACAACAGAGAGTATCTGTTGAAACGGGCCTCTGACAAACGTGCTTATTTATTCATAGACAGGTTAATTTGCTCAGGCCCTCGCGACCGCGGCGACTACACGTGCCCAGAACATAAGCATTTTGAACAATGCGCTCATACTTTTGCATACGTTACAAGCCGCAGTCCACGCACAAACAAAACCGCTTCACGACTTTGATCCCCGGGCACGGTAGATATCCCCTAAGACCTCTTCGCATCACTTCAAGGTTATTTGAGCATGTCTAAGCGATAGTCAGACGTACGATTCAGATCGGGATACAAAATCACTCCGCCGCCCCCCCCCCCCCCACACTCTTTACCTAATTTCCCTGTTTGAGTGGCTACTTTTATATTTATTTTAGCCAATTATTTAAGAATATAAATTTACTTTCTAGGTTACTCAACTACAAATTATTTGTTAAATTATTATTTTTGTTTAACAAATAATTTGAAAAATAACCTCTCCATCCAATTCCCGCAATCCTCACAATTTCGTTGGTCGTTTGGCGTCTCAAGCTGCGTCTTCTAGTCAGTACCAACTCAAGATTCTTTGAAATATCAATGGAGGTAGTCAGAAACATAAAAACAGTTCATAACTTTGATCCCTAGGCATATCAATATCAATCTTCTAAGTACCAAGAGTTTTGAGAGAGAAACAGAGATCACAACCAGGTAGGTTGCTTGTTCCGTCAATTAAACTCTTAAAAAAGCGACCTACATAGCGAATAAGCCAATGTGCAAATCCATTGCGCTCAGGAAATGAAACAAGCGCTCTGTGTCGCCGGGTGATTGCTTCGACATCTTTTGTGTAAATACTGGCTTGCCTGTCGCTTACCGAGGAACTGGCCTCCTTATTACGTAAATCAGGGCAGGTCTGTGACTAGCGTAGATAGGCTATCATTGTTGTCCAAAATCACCTGTTTGTATTCAAAAAAAGTAATGTTTTACAGTTTTGTAAAAGGGGTGGGTTCAAACAAGTTTGGTTTTCTAGTTTTTTTAAGTTTTAAGGCTCAAACTGGTATAGCTAATTTAACGCTACTTTACTTTACATGCGGGTGAAGCGGTGGGCTAAATATAAATATAAATAACTATTGGTGGACATTCCACACATCACTATCTCGCCCCAAACTAAGCCAAAGCTTGTAATATGGGAACCAGATAGCTGATGTAATACTTATATACTTTAAGCTAGTATGAATGCATGAAATAAATAGATAAAATCATATAGTTAAGTTAAGTTACGCCCACATAGTCCTAACACTTTCCACTAGGTTTTCCTGTGTCATAGATAGTAGGAGTACGTACCAAGGTATACCCTCGCTTGCGTCTCAGACACTTGCCGCTTCACTTTAAATTAAACTAAATGGCCGTCACAATAATATCCTATTATTTTCCGCTCAGGTTTTCCGTATTAATTTCATCAATCTTTTTAAAACGACCGACAAGATTTACTTTCTGTTTGAGGATCACGCCTGCCAAAAAGTAAATGGTGCGAAAATGACATTAGTTTGGCGTGAGTAATGTCATGCTAATGTCGCAAACAGAAATTGGATTTTGTCTAGTCTAATAACTTTGTAGTTGAATAAAAAAAAAAAAAAAAAAAAAAACCATAAATGTATTCCTGAAAATATATGAGAACTTACCTCTCTCCCAACCCATAACTCATTCTAAAAACAACAAAAAATATCCCGTCAAGTAAATTTTCCGAGTAATTTGGTAAAAAACGTACACCCCATGTAATGACGCGATCAAGCAATTTCGCTAACTCATCCTTCCCGACCACTCTAGCTTGACCTCTCCACCCCCGATCCTTTCCATATTTTGTTGGCAAAAGGGGGGGTTCAGTGAGAGATCCAAGGTCTTGTAATGATGGTCTGGCGGTGGAGTTGTGCCTCGTTGTAAACAAGCTTGAAGAGTGACTGATATACTGGCTTGGTAAGAATACTTAAAATCTAATATTGTTTTAATTTAAATACGAAAGTGCTTTTACCACAATGTAAACATATAACATATTATGCCGTGCCACCATCTGCCTCTCAAGAGAATTCAATGCACTCATTCGAACGGCTGCTAAATTCAGTACTGAAATCAAAAATAAAACAATTAAGTACAAAAAAAGGATCATTTTGAATCTTATATAAACTAGCTAGGTGATTGTATAATATACATATTTATGTGGAATGCTTGATTTTTACACATAAAGCCTGTTCTTTTAGAAACTGTTGTTCTTTTAGTTGCACGGAATTGGCGCTAGATTCACCTAGTTTATAAGACGTTTCAAAGTGATCCTTGTGATTTTACTGAATAAAAACCGTTATAATCGCCTTGACCGTATCTAGATCAACGTCTCTCACTGAGCTGGTATCCAGAATATTCGAGGCTATATTCTAGGCTTTGGTCGCGTGGAACTGGCACCTAGAGTCACCTAGCTTTAAGACGTTTCAAAGTGATCCTTGTGATTTTATTGAATAAATATCTTTTGACTTTGACTTATTCAATGTTAAAATCAGTTTCCTTTGTAGAAGAATATACGAACACTATAAACATTTTGATCAACGTTTTTCTCAAACATCTAAAATATTTAAAAGGAATCTCCGCCATAAAACACCGTAACACTAAAATCTGAAAATTTACAAAACAACCCATTTATCTTATGAAAATCTTAAATAAAATACTCAAGTCTTATAGAAAATTCCACCTCGGAAAATTCAATAGCTAGGTCATGCAGAAATAGCTCAACAACCGCCGAACCAATACAGCTTTACATTTGCAGAATTATTTAAAAAACCTGACAGTATTGAGTAAAAAAAGTTACCATATCAATGACAACAATTAAAGCAACAGTTTCATGCGACCAATTAAAAAAAAAAACTTTAAATTTCAACAGTTGCTTTTATTAGGTACTTCAATCTCCGCCTTTTTTAAGTCTAGTTAAAACTTGTGCATAATAGGGCACGTTCTTATCACGATGACTTACGATGAAATGCTTTGTTACAGAGCAACCAGCAAAAAACTTGACATTGGCATATAATTGGCAACTCCTATCAGCCACTAGACACGAATAAAAGAACGAAGACGAACTTGAGTAATGTTCATAAGTAAGACATCAACTTGTAAACTGTACAGCTACTTTTGTACGAAAATTCCTTTATCCGACACTGAATAGTTTCAATAAAGAAATACCGTTAAGAAAACTCCATACAAGACCAAGTCTCTATTAGATCCTAGGGGTCCGCACATTCGTCTTGTTGACACGTCAATGGGCTACGGAACCCTGCAATTATTTACTCGTGTATGGGAAAATAACCTTTGGTTATTGTTGACGGGATAATAGATTGGACTCGTATAATATTATTTAAGGCCACTTTATTTGATAGCTATTGAGGCGAGATTGTAGGTGTATTTAGATCTATTGAGCTATTTGGAACTTCGAGGTCATTAGAGCAAAATATGTTTAACTTAATATAGTAAGTAGTACATAAATAACTCTATCATTTTCGTCCACAAAGTTCTGTAAATCTACCCACATCTGTTTTTTTTTTTATACAAATACATTGGTACTTACCAATTTTGTCTAAGTGATTGCTAATCTTTAAAGAATTAATAAAGATCTGAAAGCTAATTTATTGGTATTTTTTTTTTGCATTTTGTTATTTTTGATCTATTTTTCAATTCAACTGAAAACTTCTCGCTCGCACAGTTCATCATTGAAGATAGGAAAATCACTGAAGGTAGATGAAAAATCGAAAACCACAAATTTTCGGGGAATGCCATCACAAAGGTTCAACAAAAATTTAATTTTGATCGACAACACGTTCCTATCGTTCCTTACGAGGTAATTCTTTGTTATAAGTGATGGCTACCACAGGTGGGCCATCTGCTTGTTCTATTAACTAGATGTATAAAAAAAACAAGTTTTCTTACCTAAAAGTTAAGTACAAAACTAGTTCAACAAGTTTTTTGGCACAAACATTAAACGCAATAAATTGACCGTTCCAACTCTTATAGCGGTCGTCTTATAGCGTCGCTGCTTCTTAGAAAGCCGTGAGTTAGAGCAAGCTGCAATAAATAGGTAGAACAATGGTGCAGACTCGCTCTTGTACGTTGTTAAGTTTCAGATAACCATTTTAAATTAGGACCCTGTGTACGATAGGTACGAGAGATAACAATTATCCATCTTTGTTTTTGACGAGTCTCTGGAAGAGATCGCTGTTTAGCGTTAAGACCGCCCATAGTACATGGCAAATAGTTATGTGTTTTATGTACTCTCTTATCTATAAGCCCTTGTCTAAGGCTCATTAGATATTTATTTATTTCGTAGGTATCATTATAGAAGTAGTATTATTCCCACTATGGATCGACAACATTGATCGCCGGGAAGTCGCTGGATGGAAAAGGCTCAAAAGTATTGCATAACATCATTGGTGACCGTCAAAATAGGCAGAGGTAACTACTCAACATCAAGTACGCCATATGCTTTTCCATCTCTTAATCTCATAGCGAATGTTTAATTTCAAACTACAAAATTAAATGACTAAATACCAACAAAAATTGAGAATATTCTAGAACAGCTAAACTCTACCTGTGACTAGACTAAATTGAATCTTAAACTTGCAAATACAACAATACTGTCGCAAACGTTTGCTCCAACTTACAACGATGTTAGCGGAACTTACTGTCCGTGTGTCCGGCTGGAACGAGCCATTCTCTGGACACTAAATTACAGAAAAAATTATATGCGTAACAGAGGCTTATGTATTTTGTTTTATCATGTTACCACTGGGCTCAAACCAGTACACTGTGTACACACAAAATGTATTATTCTCTGTAAGTGAACTCAGCTCTTTGAAAAAATAAATATGTTTAACTCCATTTTGAATGCAGGAATATTGTTACATCAAAACGAAAACAGACAGGCGCGTCGTAATTTTGTGTTGATACATATAATTTGTTTGAACTGACGCCTACAAAATTATCCCTATGATTTAAAAAAATAAATTAATTTTGAATTGAAAAATCATAACTTTTTTAGTACAGTAATTAAAGCACCAAGAGATCTCAGAGGATGTGTGTGTGAGTATTTAATTTTCGAATAACCAAAAAAGTTTCGCTGCATCCGTCGTGTACAAGATGTGCATTGTTTATCCGTCAGCCAGCCACAATAGTTTTCCAATGCTAAAGTTCAGTGTAATGCAGTCTAGTCTAGTCTAGTCTAACCTACCCCGGGAGACAGATAACTCGGTAACGTCATTACTCGGCGCCACTCGGCGCGTTTAACCGCCACATTCGGCGCGCGCCGCAACGAGATTGTCACCCACTTGCGGCGTATTCGCGGTGGCTGTGTGTAGCGGATTTGTACACTATATTGAACATTCTATTCTAAAGTTTTACGTTATTCTACGATTTTCAATACTCGATATTTTATTCGTGATTTTGAATTCCATATTTGAATATGAATCCATATTGCGCTTTGCGGTTTTTGGTTTATATACCTGGAAGAAATTGCTTTCATTGATAAGGTCAATTTGTGATGTGTCCGTGTGTACTCTATTATCTTTCTATCTATCTCAAATATTAAAGCGGATCACGGGATATTTATTTATTTTATAATATAGTTCCGACCTCCGTAACTGCACTCTCTGTTCTTCCTATTTTCTCAGTTTTTCCTTTCTCACATTTGTTTGTTTGGTTTGCTGTGTGTCATTTGTTTGTCAATGTGGGTCTTAAATAGTTACCATTTGAATAAAACTAGGTAACTGTAGGAAAACTACTCAATATTGAATAAAGTCTCGCCGGCCCGCTACTCAATACACACGAAGAAATTCTCGAACTTTTAAAATACACCAAGCACTATTGAATGTAAGTTTCCGATATAAAAATTGTAGTTCCGACTTTTCTATTTAAAGCGCTTTTGAACACAAACTAAAAAGTCGAATCCGGGCAATGCTGTCGCGCAATATTGCGACCCGGTCGCGTATTATTTGAATTTAGTTTGAAAGTTTGGCGATGCTGGGTTAGTTTGTTTAAGGGAAAAGTTGGCCGTAAAAAGCGTGCAGATTATTTTAGATTTATTTTATTGGTTTTAAAAGTATTGAATCGGGAATCATGAGTGTGGATTGGATATTATTATAATAAATAAATTTTTGGTGTTCAAAATTTATAAAATATTAGTGATATTTTATAATTCAAACAAATAAACGCCAAAAATATTTTTTCAAATCATACAAACAGTAAGTCACACTACAGAAAGGCGTCTGCTTAAATCATAAAATTTTTGGTTATCGATACTGTTTATGTTCGTTATGATATATAAAACCAATTTTTATTGCTTTGACTGTCTCAAGGACTTCAAAGCTACAAAGTTGGGTTGATTTGATGTTTGTCACTCATAAAAGTCGCTGGTGTTTGAAGATTAAGTTTAATTATAGACTTACAGTTTCTTTGATAAAATAAATCATCCAAAAACCAGTTCCGAGTTGAATTAGAATAAGAACCCGTTCCGCTATCAGAAATAAAATCCATTTCACAATTTTCACTTTGATAAATTCATAACTAGTTGCGCGACAAGTCGCCCGTCTGTTTCCTGTCGTTTAGCTTTTTCTCATTTTGTTTCTAAAAGCGGGTCCTGACCTGGTAATTACAGACTCATTTTGACCTCTTTGATGCCTTCCCAAGTTTTCTGGAGCAGTTTTTAAGAATTTGTAGCAATATTTCATATTATTCGAATTCTCTTTCGATGTTTTTGTCTTGATTGAAATAGAAGGAAGTTATGGATGGATGGTTATTGCAATATTACATTTTATGAAATAATTTCGAATGAAGTTGAACTTTGCTGCCGGAAATTACATAAAAATATCCAAATATTATACTCCTCTGTTATTATTTGATTGTCCCATTACTGGGCGAAAAAGTCTTCATCTTTCATTAACTTAGTTTAAGTTATTGTAATTTCTTTGTAGTAAAACTTTTGCTATGGCTTAAGAACTATTAAATTAACTACTATACAAAAAAAATTGATAACAAGTAAAATTATAACTAGAAAAGATATTATTTTTATTTAAACTGCCTTTTAAATAATACTTTAGCAGACATGCACATATCAATTTGTCATATCATATCTCAAACTTAGTCATTTGGTTGAGCGGCTAGTCTGAAACATAACAAAAATACAGATAAAATTTGCATTTAAAATAGTCTGAATAAGAAGATATAAAAAAGTGCTCCAAGCTTTTAACCCCTAAAAGCAGTATCGTACCAAATTGGGCCATGAGGCAGGCGGTCGCAGTGTTGACGTCCGGACACAGCGCTTTAATCCCGCTAACCCGCGTGCGACCGCAGCTCCACGGGGCTTGCGGACCTGGGTCTTTCTGACCCGGCTTTTGTAACTATTGCAGTTGTAATTAATACATATGTTGCGTTCTGTATTTGTTGGTTAGGTAGGCAGTTGTTTAATTCTTGAACTTTGTATGCATTGATGGAAGTTGATGGAGTGAATTAATTAATGATGTTTTATTTAAAACATAATAAAATACAGAAAATAACTTTACTTTACAACTACTTCTTTTAGATACAAACGAAAATAACTAAGGCTAACAGAAAATAGACATATAAAACAAGTTAAACACATAATAATTCAAAAAGAAAAATAGACACCGGATAGTGCATCGTAGGGCACGATCCTATCGTGCGTGACTTACGAGGCAATGCTTTTATAAGTGATGGTTACCACTTAACATCAGGTGGGATATCTGATTGTACCATCAGCAACTAGTATTAAAAAAAACTTCCACATTCGATTTGGACACTAGCTTATACACACTACAACATTAAAAAAGATTTATTAATTTACTAGCACTTTTTTATTGGCTTTTCTTCTCGATCCAGTTAATATTTAATGTTAATCTACACTAATATTATAAAGAGGAAAACTTTGTATTTTTGTATTTTTGTATGTAACGAATAGGCTCAAAAACTACTGGTCCGATTTCAAAAATTCTTTCACCATTAGAATGCTACATTATCCCTGAGTAACATAGGCTATATTATATTTTCAAAAAAATCAGGGATCTTTACTAAAACTTCAATAATGTAACCCAAGGTGGAAAACAAAAAACCTTACATCGCGTGCGCTGCGAAAACTATTGAAGATAGAACAAAATAATGTACTACGATTTTGTAGAACACGTACAAAAAAACATCTACAAAAAATGTCGCGACAGCATATGTCTAACTATTATAGTTATGTCACAATAAGTGTTATTTTATTATAAAAAATTAATTGAAATGCCTCCGCTAGAAAAGGGTCTTTATTTGTACCTTGGTATTAATCCTTATCCAAATAAATCATTTCATAATTAAGACGGTTTCAATACCTATAGATTACTTCTTAAATTTTTCAAATCGGACATTCCATTCAAAAGATATGACGAAATTAAAAATGTTAACGGGTCCACGGGTCACGCGCGGGGTGCGATTTCACGCACTCAAGGAGAAGCGCGTGCAAATGTATGAAATAAGTAGACGCGAGGCTCGAACCCACGGTCTAAGTTTATCCTAAAATGTTCAAAAAATTTATGACCACCCATGCGAAGCTGGGACAGGCCGCTAGTATAAAATAAAAATGAGTAGCCTAATTTTGATCCTCTAATATTTATATAAATAAGAATTGCATAATTCAGTAAAGCTACTAGAATCCAAAATCGTCATGTATACGAGTACATAAGATGAGTCTTAGTCCATTTTACACTACCAATTTAAACTAAAAAACTTATATTTGTAATTATGATCACTACAATTTATTAAACAGAATACCAGCGAGTTACTTTCACGAATGAAAAAATATACTGTTTAACAAAGAACTTCTTTTTGTCATGTCACTAGTTCTTTCGAAACAGTGTGGTGAAAGGATTTTAAAATGCGCCGCTTAGAGCCTCCTATCCAGCACTTGACACATGTTTTAAAACATTTTAGGTTCTACCGTTTCTTCACCGTTTGAGAGTACTGGCACTGTGGACATACGATTAGAAAAGAAAAACTCATTTTTCCACCGCATTGGAACTCACGACCTGTGGCCGCTGCCACTAGACCACCGGTGCTCTCACAAAACAAGATAAAAATAAACAAATCTGAAAGTCCCGGTGCTCCACTAAAGCCAGTGCATCCCCAATGCCGGGCAGCGTCGGTCGCACTAATTAACCGCAAACAAAGGGGCTAATTATTCAGCCGCGCGATTTGCTCGGGTTTTAATTATTTAGTCGCGTCCCGTGACTTTGCCTGTTGGGACCGCATTTTTCCCTTTCCTAAGGAACGTAGGTATATTCCTGTTAAAAGACGTTGGCCAGGTGACCTTGACATTCAGAGTACAAGTTTTTTTTTTACCTCATCCGATTGACCGCTATCTCACCTGATGTTAAGCGACGATGCGGTCTACGGTGTGGCACGCTTACCTAGAAGATACCTATTCACTCGTCTCTTGAAATATCCAAATGATAGGCATTCGGAAAAACGGACGCCGCCGGTTAGGAATTTGAGTAGAACATTTCAAATGTCTAAACGAATACAATAAATTTATTAGTTTATTTACAAAACTCATGTTTATTATATTTTTACGTGCTGCTACGTCTTCATTACAAACAAAAAGAAGTAGAATCTTGAAGGCGATCTTAGTCCATTAGTTGAACACAACAGGTAAAAAAAAACATCTAAAAGGCAAATGTTATGCGTTTAAAATTGAACTGCCATATTAATTTATGTTACATTTAATTTGGCATAAATAACAGACAGACAAACTACCTCATTTATACTTTTAGTGTGGATTTTGGGTTAGTTTACGCCATTGTCTGTTTAGGGTTATGAGGGTCGCATTGCTTGCCTGTAAAATGTAGGTGGAACATGATAAACAATTTGCTAACTTACAAAAAAGAACAAACAAGCGTAATTTTACTAACTATACAATTATTATTTTAGCTTTGTTAAATAGTTGTGCAAAATAGTAGGAGCTCTGCCTTCTGCGCTGTAGGCCGTGGGTTCGATCCCCACCGAGAACAAACATTTGTGTGATGAACATAGATGTTTGTTCTCTGTTTGGGTGTTATTATACACTAGTGGCTTCCCGCGGCTTCGCACGCGTTGAAGTGGTGAACCGTGATTGAGCCACAAACATCAAAACATCGTAACTTTCGCATTGATTTGTATATTATTAGGGTAAGATTTTAATTAATAGGTTTATGGGATACCTATAGGCGTACATTACCTATATTAGGTAGGTAGGTATAGGTACTGACTGAGTTTGGCACAAACATGACAAATACAACAAAGACAACCTTGCACGGAAAATATGTACTTATTTGTTCCTAGTTTCTACCTCAAAAACAAACGAAACGAAACAGCTTCACGACTTTGATCCCCAATCACGGTAGATACCCTCATATCTCTTCGTACCAACTCAAGATTCCCGTTTTTAGAATATCCCTTACAAACATTGACGCTTTGTTGTATCCTTTTTACTCGAGCGCAACGAAGGAGGGTAACGTTTCAGGGGTTGTTTTCGAAAATCAAACTGTTTTTTTGTTATTTATCCACAGAACACATTTTCTTTTAGTTTGAAGTTAATTACACTACGCGTTAAAAATCTCCCATACAAACCTTGGGACTTTGGCAGTCTTTTGCACCCTTTGCAGGGGTAGTTTTAAAATAGTGAAAACGTGATTTTAAACTATTTATTGTGGAGTATATTTACTTCAAGTTTGAAATCAATCGCACTATGCTTTAAAAATCTCCCATACTAACTTTTACAGTCATTTGCACCCTTTGCGGGGTAATTAGTATTTATCAAAACTTCAAAGTGTTATTCTTAATTATTTATTTCTTAGTATATTTACCTCAAGTTTTAAGTCAATCGCACCACGCGTTAAAAAACTCCCATACAAACTTCGACATCCCTTTGCATACTTATTAAGGGTAGTTTTAAAAAAACAAAAATGTTATTCCTATTTTTTTAGCCTTGAAGTAAATCTACTTCAAGTTTCAAGTTTGTAGATTCAAGGAATAAAATTTTTCATACCAACGTTTTCAACCCTTTTTACACCCTTAGGGGTTGAATTTCCAAAAATCCCTTCTTAGTACACCTCTACGCCATAAGACCTATGTACTCTTCAAATTTCAAGTCTCTCTAGGACCAGCGGTCAAAAAACTCCCATTCAAACTTTTACATCCCTTTGCACACTTATTAAGGGTAGTTTTAAAAAACTAAAAATGTCTTTCCTATTTTTTTGCCTTGAAGTATATGTACTCCAAGTTTCAAGTTTGTAGGTTCAAGGAATACAATTTTTCATACCAACGTTTTCATCCCTTTTTTCACCCTTAGTGGTTGAATTTCCAAAAATCCCTTCTTAGTACACCTCTACGCCATAAGACCTATATACTCTTCAAATTTCAAGTCTCTCTAGGGCCAGCGGTCAAAAAACTCCCATTCAAACTTTTATATCCCTTTGCACCCTTATTAAGGGTTGTTTTAAAAAACTAAAAATGCCTTTCCTTTTTTTTTGCCTTGAAGTATATGTACTCCAAGTTTCAAGTTTGTAGGTTCAAGGAATACTATTTTTCATACAAACGTTTTCAACCCTTTTTACACCCTTAGGGGTTGAATTTCCAAAAATCCCTTCTTAGTGCACCTCTACGCCATAAGACCTATGTACTCCTCAAATTTCAAGTCTCTAGGACCAGCGGTTTAGGCTGTGCGTTGTCTATATGTCAGTCAGTCAGTCAGTCAGTCAGGACTTTGAGTCTTATAGTATTAGAGATGAAAAATATATATGAAGTAATAAATTCGGTATCTGGATATTGCTGAGATTAAAGTCCACCAATACCTACCAACAATGTTTTGTAAATAAATCGCTACCGAAGTTTTAAGCTAAAAAGCTATAAGTTAAAACAAAATGAAATGTACACGAAAAAACTAGCATTTACAGTAACAGAAAACAATTAAGTTTCACAAAAAGAGCCGTGATCCTCATACAGAGCGGGTGCATTATACTCGCAATCCGATTTCATTCATCCTCACTCACCTACAGCGCGATGTACATAGCTGGGTTAGTTCATTCAAACTTAAAGAGTAGCAGAGCTCTTTGTGATGGGCTCGTCCGGGAAAGTGCTACCACCACGCCTTTTTCTACCGCCAAGCGGTGGCGCTGTGTTTCGATTCGAAGTGTGGTTGTCGGTGAAATTACGGGCACATGAGGCTTAACATCTGTATGCCTCAAGTTGATCTATGCAGGGCAGTGCATCGTAGGGCACGTTCCTATTGTGCGTTACTTACGAGGCAATGTTTTGTTGCAGGTTATGGTTACCACTTAAACTTAGGTAGACCATCTGGCTGTTCCATCAGCTAGTTGTATTAAAAAAAACTTAAGGACTCACATTATCACAATGTTTTTTAAAATAATCCATCTAGCTTCTGTTCCCGGTTTTGCTCACACGGATACGCATCAGGCTATACACTGCTCAATTTTATTTCCTTGTACGTTTCAAAGTGATCCTTTTGATTCTATTAAAAAAATGCCTTTCAACTATGACTTTGCTAAGTCGAGGCCCTTCGCTACAAAAATGTAGCGGTTATCAATAATCTGTTCTGTGTACACAGCATGCATTTAATTTCATTTCGTTCAGAATCCTCCGTTGCAGTGAATATTTTAACTATTTAACTTAAGTGATAATCTCCGTAATTGTTGAATTAACTAGGAATTTATTATTGGCTTGTAGTAATCTCACAACTGAGCGCTGTTTTTGCTAAATAATTTAATTTAATCCTAAGCTTTTTAATTCGTTTTTATGTAATACTATTTTATATTTAATACGTTTTCTTTTAATTGGGTTCGTTCATGTTTGGGGGCGTCCATTAATTACCTGAGGCGTTTAGGGGCGGGAGGGGTTCAAGCCAAATCTCACCCGATCTCACGTGAGGGAGAGGGGGGGGCCTCGGCAAATATCGCATAATTAATTTTTCTCGAGTAACAGTGTAAAATTGCGAGAAAATAGGGTATTTTTTTACTGAAAAATCAAAATTATTAGTCTTAAGCAAAAATACTCATTTTGAAAAATCTCACGTGAGATTAGGGGTGGGGGAGGGGGTCGAGCTAAATCTCATCTCACCAAAGGGAGGGGGGATCGTAAAATTGCCAAAAACACCTCACGTTATTAAAGGATGCCCCTTTCCTACCCCATTCCCGTTGATTCTTTAGTATAAAAAGTAGCCTATAGGCTAATCTAAGCTACGAACTATATTTGTTATAGATTTTATCCTGATCGATTTAGTAGTTAGAGCGTTATTGGGCCACAAACATCCTAAAGTTCTAATATTGTAACTTTCTCATTTATATAGGTTTTTTTTTTTTTTTTTTACAACTTATAGGTTAAACGTTTGACCGCAATCTCACCTGATGTTAAGTGAAGATGTGGTCGACGATGTGGCACGTTTACCTAGAAAATACCTATTCACTTTTCTCTTGAAAGCATCCAAATTATAGGCATTCGGAAAAACGGACGCCGGTAAGGAATTCCATTCTTTGGCCGTACGCATGATAAATGTTGAAGCAAAGCGCTTGGGGCGGGCATTTGGTATGTCAACCATGAATGGATGCCTCGTCTCCGTACGTCTGGTGGTCCGATGGTAGAACGGGGATGAGGGGATCAAGCTGTGGAGTTCCGTCGCACACTCTCCGTAATGTATCCTGTAGAATACCGATAGACAGGCAACTTTGCGGCGATGCTCGAGAGTCAGGAGCTTAGACTCGAACAACGTGTTACCTATGAGCCTTTTGGCTCGTCTCTCAATAGTTTCCAAGGCCTCAAGCTGGTATTTGGCAGAGCCATCCCAAAGATGAGAACATAGGTAAGATAGAATGACTCCAATAATTCGACGTAAACTTATTCCGGTGATTATTACACTAGATTTAAGCTCAGGATTAGAATTATGTGCTTAGCTCCCCCTAATCCTACGGAGGACTGCGGTTTTGAAATTCGTTAATTTTGTGTGGAATGCTGCGTAACTTTGCCTTTGATGAAAAAAGTTGGAGTGGACTTAGCTATGAGCCCTTCATGTGGGGTCCCATTCACCCCGCGCCGACATCTGAGAGAAAGGCCAAATTTTATTCAGTTTTTAATACCAGAGGAATGATTTGAGCATTGTGCTGTATCTTTTTGAAAATAAATAAAACTTTAGGCTATTAGTGCTCAGACTAAACCATACATTAAAGCAGCATTTGCGTGACATGTTTTTGTTAATAAATAAAACTGTTACTGAATGTCAAACTCCTAAATAAATCCACGACAAAAGTAAAAAGAAGCAATTACGTTTGTCTGAACCACGAGCCCGAAAGTAACCCCAGGGGCACCGCGATATTTCTTGACATACCTACCGACTATAATACTTGCCAATTAGTAGATTAGTTATTTTTAATGATAGGATTTATAAAAATAATTTATAATAACCAGTTTAGACTCAGCTCATATCCGTGGAAATGTGCAGAGACATAAGCAGGGACATGGGCAATGCGAAAATGTAAACAGGCCACTTCCATGTCCATGCGTTGCCGCTCGCGTTGCCCGTGTTGCGTGGACACACATTGCCGGCGACGCTGCCGCAAACATAATATGGACGGCAACATTTCCCTCCAGGCGAATGGCAGCGCGCATGTCTAAATGTAAACGCCTACTGCGTATCTGATGTAAAAAATAAAAATAGATTCACGTCTGTGATCCCCAGGCTAGGCTCCCTAGGCTTCCTAGTACCCCACTTATGGTCCTCTAGACTTTTACTCAAGTATGCATAAACTATTAGCCTTTTTTTTTATACACCCACCTGTTGGAGCAAGCAGATGGCCCACCTAATGTTAAGTGGTAACCATCACCTATAACAAAGCATTGCCTCGTAAGTCACGCACGGTAGGAACGTGCCCTACGATGCACTGCCTTACGTCCATCAACTTGAGGAATACAGATGTTAGCAGCCTCATGTACCTATAATTACACCGGCAACCACACTCTTCAAACTGAAACACAGCAACGCTGCTTGGCGGCAGAAAAAGGCGTGGTGGTAGTACTTCCCCCGACGAGCCCTTCACAAAGAGCTCTACTACTCTTAAAACCCTCATACGAAAAGGATAACAAACCACATATGCTTATGAAAAAGATAAAATAAAAACGAATTCATATGCTAAGCCCCCACAGCTGCATCCCCACCACATTAGCGACACTGTTTGCCCATAACACGAGCCTACCCGTACAGGCGTACACCCGCAAATCCAATAAACGGGGTATGAGAGACCGACATTATCACGACAATGGTAATCGACAGGCGACACATAATAACCCGCCCTAAAAGGGTTGCGCTGTAATGGAGCAATTGGCGGTTAATTACACGGGCCTGATAGACCCCGGGCGGTTTTGGAGGGTTATGGCGTTTCGGGATTTTTATCGACAAATTTTTCGTCTATTATTATCACTGGTTTAATTTTTCCGAGAATAAAAACCAAATAACTTTATTTTATAAAATATCTAAGCGCTTCCGTGCTGCGGAGCTGGCTTTCACTCCTTTCACTCGTTAAGCCATGACGGCGGCCCTAGGGCGGCCTAAGAACTCCGTCACTAGGATTTGGTAGTATAGATACGCATATCAGCTCATACGAACTTACATAAAGCTCAGAGTTCTTAGTTCATTTATTGCTAACACAGTTATACTATTAATATTAATAATTTATTCAGAAACTTATAAAATACACACATGACATTATACTTCAAATATTTACCGGAACAAAAAATTTAAAAATTCTTTTAAAAAAAATCTTATAACGTTAAAATTCGGTTTCAAACTTTTCAAAATCTTGACGAAAACTGTAAAAAAAAATTATAACATACCAAGACAAGTATTCAAAATAATTTACAAATTTATTTTAATTATTTACAAAACTTTATGTAACATTATAGTAACCATATGACAACTTAACCGACCCGGGAATAAATAATCGTAAAAATCTTAAGTTCAGTTTAAAGTTAGGTACAGTCGTGTCGATTAGTTGGAACACCGTAAACCCTCCCTAAAGATATGTGGCAAATACCCTTCTAACCCGACATTCGCTCCACAACTCGACTCGAAAAGGGTTAATCGTTACGATAATAGATCCGTTACTAATCTGCCAGTTCCTTCCCGATTATTCTAAACCCTTAGTTTTCTTAAAAAGCGTCGCGTGTCAATATTAACGTCCGTCATTATATTGTATATTATTATTATTATTATTATTATAGTATGTTTATGGAATCACATATAGAGGTATTTTTTACTATTACCTACCACTTGCTAATAGAACAAGCAAGTAGCTCACGATGTTAGGTGGTAATTTGCTTGTTAGGTCATGTTAGGAACGTGCCCTATGACGCTCTATCACTTGTAAATTTGAGACATTATATTTGTTAAGCTTCATTTGCCTGTAATGGCATCCACACTCTTCAAGCTGAAGCTGCAACGCTAATTGGCGACAGAATAGACATGGTGGTGGTACTTTCCAGGATAAATCACACTCAAAGAACCTTACTTCTGCGAATCACAGATGCGAAATGACGGTCACCAGTATATCGAAGACCCTGCTCGAGTGGTTTCCCGAGATAAAGGCTCTGAATTAGAATCATAAAAATTAAAACTGATTTATTCGTGAGTTACTTTGGGTTCATTTAGACAAATTAAAACGTTCTTAGATTTCATTCATTAAACTTAAATTTGTTTAAAAATAGATTGAATTAGATTTAGTTCTTTGTAGATGTCAATAACCTAACCTTTTACCCTTTATGTAGAAACACCAAGAGGTTTGGGAGGATGACAATGGACCTGAGCTTTTCTTCTTCTTAAATTGAAGGGGTTAACTCTTGTTGGGATTTTGATGGTTTTTCCTCCAATTGAGTATTTCCAATGCGGCTCCTTGACTTCCCTAAGACATGACAGTTTTAAGAGTAGTAGAGCTCTTTGTGTGTGGCTCGTCCGGGGAAGTACTACCACCACGCCCTTTTCTGCCGCCAAGCAGCGTTGCTGTGTTTCGGTTTGAAGAGTGTGGTTACCGGTCTAATTACGGCACATGATGCTTAACATCTGTATACCTCAAGTTGATGGACGCAGGGCAGTGCATCGTAGGGCACTTTCCTATCGTGCGTGACTGTGTTATAGGTGATGGTTACCTCATAACATCAGGGAGGCCATCAGCTTGTTCAATCAGCTAGTTGTATAAAAAAAATGAAAGCGACCTTCTCTTTTAGCTGGCTCACGTAACTTATTCTTGGTCCTTCTTTGGAGCCTATGTAAAACGAAAAAGAACCGTTATAAAATAATGTCCTTCTTACAGAACAAAGAACAACTCATATTCACGAAATATCTGCAATATCCATAAATGTAATAGGTGTAGGTATATATCTATCTTCGGAAGGACAGTGCTCCGTGACCACACTCACACAATACAGAGTTAAACAGTATCCTTACTCATATGAATGATAATTTTACTGAAATTATAATATTTATGGCCACTATAATTTCACTGCACATTTGATATGATCATACGAAAAACACTTCTAGGCTTTGTGTTAAAACTAGCTCCATGACAATTCTTGTGCCGGAGCTTAGAGGCCGTTTTAAGGTCTCCGTTGAGCCTTAACGAATGCTAAAGCTGGGTCCGACAGCTTGTGACAATATGACCTTTGAAGTGCAGAAGCCTCATCATCTTTCTTATCCCATCCATCTGAATGGAGTTGCGCTACTGCGTGCGGCACACTGTGCTGCGGCTGCCGCGTTATAATTTTAGTGCAGTATCGATCTGTCTGCGCTCGCTCCATTCTTATTAACACTTCTATCTACCGGAGTTTTGGCCTTTGTTACTGGCCTTTAGAGAATCACCATTCGCATAAATGCTTAGAACACGTGGGTCAAATTTATATGACTGGCCTAACAGCAGTCACAGCTCAGTTTAAGTAGCTTTGACTACCAACTTTGCTATAATTCTAAGCATAAACGTAGGGGGAGCGTAGATGTGTATCGTACAGGCTGTATAAGTCTTGTTTAGAGATTTGAAGCACAGTCTGAGGAGACGTCTGTGTAGGTTGTAGGTTTGATCTCTACAAGAGAAACATTTGTCTTATAAATTACGTTTGTTTTATGTCTGTCTGTCTGGGTGTTTAATTACGAAAATCACCCGCAAATTAAATAAAACGCGAACCTAAAACTTTAATTTCCGAGAACTTCCAAATTGGATCATTATATTACCTACCCCAAAAATGAGATCAGTCTCGCCATCCCCAAACCAGTTTATTACTGTAACCGGATCTCTTCTACGTCGTGTCTTCTTTTTTTGTCGTATCAATAGGCACTGTTCTTTCGAAACAGTGTGGTGGAAGTATTTTAAATGGACCTCAAAGAGGCTCCTGTCAAGCTTGACTCATGTTTTAGAACTTTTTGGGTTCTATGGCATGCTGGTTTCCTCACAATGTTTTCCTTCACCGTTTAAGACTACTGTCACTGTGCACATAAATATTTGAACAGAAAACTATTGCACGACCAGTTTTGAACCCACGACCTTAGTTAGACTTACCACTTGGCCACTGTGCTTTCTTGTGTTGTTCGTATCACTCTCACTCACTCTCTTAACAAATTTCCACCACTCCTGCAACCGGATAAGTTCAAGATAACCCGCAAGTTCTACCAGGATCATCATGGAAATGAACGCAAACCGCGCAAAACCCGGATAATACCACCGATCCATACATTTACTGCAAAACGTACATTGCCACCGATGTGAAAATGATTTTTATTTTTTCTCTGTGTTTTTCTCTGTGTAACTAGTTTTCACACGCAGCTATACTTACGTGGGTACCACGTGACTGTGAGATTATAAAAAGTTACTAGTATGCTATTCTAGGACACGAAAAATATTTTTTGTACAGAATTTGCAAGATTTCTAATTTTAACCTTATTTATTTCAGGTAAGTTAAAAACTCATTACAGCAACAATAACCATGAAAAATAATGGTAAGTCCTTAAGATAATCTTTCTTAAAGCCTTTTAGGTTTTATTTGTTCCCAAACTGCTCCAAAACTCCTAAACGGTTATGCATAATTTATGATTTCATAAATATGTTCTCAGATTTCATAAATTAATTCTCAAATGATTTTAGTTTATTAATTACTAGCGGCCTGTCCCAGCTTCGCATGGGTGGTCATAAATTTTTTGAACATTTTAGGATAAACTTAGACCGTGGGTTCGAGCCTCGCATCTACTTATTTCATACATTTGCACGCGCTTCTCCTTGAGTGAGTGAAATCGCACCCCGCGCGTGAACCGTGGACCCGTAAACATTTTTAATTTCGTCATATCTTTTGAATGGAATGTCCGATTTGAAAAATTTAAGAAGTAATCTATAGGTATTGAAACCGTCTTAATTATGAAATGATTTATTTGGATAAGGATTAATACCAAGGTACAAATAAAGACCCTTTTCTAGCGGAGGCATTTCAATTAATTTTTTATAATAAAAGAACACTTATTGTGACATAACTATAATAGTTAGACATATGCTGTCGCGACATTTTTTGTAGATGATAACGTGTTCTACAAAATCGTAGTACATTATTTTGTTCTATCTTCAATAGTTTTCGCAGCGCACGCGATGTAAGGTTTTTTGTTTTCCACCTTGGGTTACATTATTGAAGTTTTAGTAAGGATCCCTGATTTTTTTGAAAATATAATATAGCCTATGTTACTCAGGGATAATGTAGCATTCTAATGGTGAAAGAATTTTTGAAATCGGACCAGTAGTTTTTGAGCCTATTCGTTACATACAAAAATACAAAAATACAAAAATACAAAGTTTACCTCTTTATAATATTAGTGTAGATAGGTATACATTAAAAAAAGTATATTTAAATCAATGCAGTCTGATTTAAAAATGTAAGTTTGTAAATGCGGGCCAAGACTGCACTTGCCCTAACGAAGTACAATACGAATGGAAGCTAATACTCAAAGTAAAGAGGCTCGGGACTGCATTCAATTACTGGACAAGTGGGAGTCGTAGCCAGATAAAAACTCATCCGGGAATCTGCTGCTTTATTTTTATTTGTGTTTTATTAAGGTTTGTAAAAAATTCTATTGATACCTACTATAATAATAATTCTTATACTTTTTTTTTAATATTCTTGTTTTGAAACTTAATTGTGGATTACTTACTTTTAAGAATACAATACGAATGTATTTGTATTTGTAAACAAAGCCAAAAACAAAATGCATAACCGTTAGAAAATCACAAGGATCATTAGTAGAGTCTAATGTAATACACATGTACCAATATTTTATGTATGCATGCAAATGCAACTAACTTTTGTGTATACATAATTTATTTAATAAAATCGTTGAACTAGATTTACACATTCAAACAATCAAAAAAATATTGAAATAAATGTTGTTGACACCTGCAAGCTTGTGCTCCACATAGCATTGATGAAGCAAAAGTATCGACCTCACAAACATCGCGACCTGAAACCCCGAGTACGTAACTGACCTTATTTTCGTCACTCATAATCCAGATCACCTGCACCGCAAATTAAATTAAATTTGCAAACATTTTTAATTAGCAATACCACTTTCATTGCGGTTCGCACCACATTTAATTTAAAATTAAAAAATATACCTACCGGATATCCTACCTTGTTTCAAACATGTAAGGTGCAAATTAGGTTGTCGGTAAAAGTCAGGGGTGCGAAACCTTCGCGTGGAGCGAGCGAACCGACGCGCGTGTGAATTTTTTAAAAGATTATACAGAAGTGGGCCTCGGCTCGGTAATGGAGAGTCGACGCCATGTTGTAATTACGGACAGAATGGTGATAGTCGGGAAAGGAAGGCTAGTTGACTTCGCGCTGATAATCCTTCGGCCTTTCTTCTTGCTCAATGACTGAATGATGAAACACTTAAAAAATCGGTTGAGGCAAATGTATCTCTAAATTCTGCTCTTTACCAAATAACAGATCATTCACAGAATAATCAAATAAAAATAAGAAAAGAAGGTAGTAAAATATTACGGTAAAATCATTACATCTTAGTATTATTTTATTATTCAGTTTTAATTAACGGATGTTACAGTGTAGTAGCTATGCTCATAACGCTGTGGTGCAAAAAAACTGTGTCACAGGAGTCAAGTTTAGCCGTGTATTGCCGTTTGACCTGCTCCTACGAGCACCTTCAGCTGCTTCAGTTAGGCCAAGTGGCATATTACTTACGCCTGGAAAAATTTGTGAGAAATACCGTCAGCGCAGGATGCTAAGTAGCTCGTAAAATATGACTGAAGGGGAAAATGTTTATCATTCCTGTCTTGTGCTGACTTAAAAGTGAGCTGTATCCAACATAACGTGGATAAATATTTGACTCTGTTGCTATTCTTTGTTTTTCTGCAACTATACTTACATCAATTAAAAAAAAACATTTTTTTTCAATTCTGTAAGTAGCGGTGTAAACTTAATAAAACGTATTTATAAAAGAAAAAGCTCATTTTCCTTCTAATCTAACAGAAACAGAAAACCTCTTCACGGCTTTGATCCCCAGCCACGGTAGATACCTTTCAGATTTGACAGCCTTCACAGCTCAGTTGGTAGTAGCTCTGCCTTCTGTGCCGTAGGCCGTGGGTTCGATCCCCACCGAGAACAAACATTTGTGTGATGAACATAGATGTTTGTTCTCTGTCTGGGTGTTATATAATATTATAAGTATGTATTTACAAAAAAAAAAAAAAAAGTATATAAGTAGTATATCAGCTATCTGGTTCCCATATCACAAGCTTTGGCTTAGTTTGGGGCGAGATAGTGCTGTGTGGAATGTCCACTAATATTTATTATTTATTTATTATTTATTTATTTATTTATTTATTTCTACCATCGGGTAGTCAGAGGCACGTCTTAGTATTACACTTGGCATAAACTCACATTCAGCACTAGTTGGTATTCCATACATGATTATTTACAAACCAATCCCCGGTTACTACATACTTATTTAACAATTTTGTAAAATATTTGTAATGAAGCGCGACGTTTGAAAATATCTCTCAGCGTTTATTTGTAACTTACACAATAACCTATTACCAGAATTATCAAAATGAGAGTCTGAGAAACCTTTAGAAAACATAATTAAATTAAGTTACTGAACCTCTTAAAGATAACCTGTACCGCAGGCCCTTCAATGCCCAGCAAAATTACAAACAACAGATTTAATTTCCTCTCCTATCTCCGAGGTGTTTTCGACTCTATTCAGTTTAAATTCAGGTCTGTTTTCCTTTGTTTCTTAAGACACCCCTTTTGGGGGTGAAGGGGTGAAGTTTTTACAGGCACACGTTACCTGTTGCGGCAACTGTTATGTTCAATAAAACGAACAATTTCAAGTAATGACACGTAGCCTCATGAATTCAAAGTGTTTTCTACAAGACATTGTGGTATCAAGTTGGAAATTAAACGAGATATTTTTGGTTTACTCCTTAAATTGCATGCTATAAAAACCTTGTGTGAACCCGGTTGATAACATAACTAATATTATTAGTAACATTATGACATATTCACTAACGATTGGTGAAAACAAAATAGTAACTTACGATGCAATGCTTTTTTATAAGTGATGGTTACCACTTAGCATCAGGTGGGCCATCTGGTTGTTTCATCAGGAAGTAGTATACAAAAACGTAAACACAATGTAAATTTGATAATTATGGAATGTAATCTTTTTACTGGCATGTCGTTGAACCTAAAAAGTTCTATAAAATGTATCAAGTGCTCGAAAGGAGCCTCTTGAGGCACTTAGAATCCATCCACCACACTGTTTCGAAATAAACTAGTGACACGTTAAGAGAGAGATTGCAGACGACTGTACCTTTATTCAAAATGTCGACAACCCTTTGAACATTTTTAGTTATTTAATCTCATCTCGGCAACTAGTCTCATGTTGTGTCGTTATCTCTTATTTCGTCGTTCATCGTAATTGTTTGTTACAAAGTCGCATTGAAACACAATAGCTGAGCTATCCTAACAAGCGATTACCGTATAATAGCGGCTGTAATATAGCCGCAGACAATGCAGCTTACGTTATTAGTTAATTGACGTTAGGTCATTTTAGAAAATTTTAAAGGCTGTGTGGAAAAATATAAACAAATCAGACCAAAAACATAACAAAGACGACTAAGGGTCACCCACATGAATAAACCTTAGACATCATCATCAGCATGAGGAAGTCAGACTCCTCTATACCTCCCCAGGAAGAACGATTTTGAGCCTTTACCGGCTACTTTCCCGCTATGTTTACAATGTCGTCGGTCCATCAGGTACGACCTACGCTCTATCTTCGTCAGTGGTCGTCGTTCGAGAACATTTTCCCAGGGATTGTAGATTCTATGAGGTATAATTATAATGTATCTTATCTTTTAGTTCGTGGTAGTCGTTCGACAACTTTTTCTCAGGGCCTGTAGATTCTATTAGCTAAAACGAATGAGCATATTTTTTTTCTCAGTGTAATATAAATCTTGCGACCGTCATAACCCGGTGGCTGCTTTGTATAGATCCAAGGCTTATAGTAACCTAGAAGTTGCAGTGCAGGTATTCAGCTTGCAGCGGCATGTCGCGATCCCCAGAGAGGATACTTTGAGTTGTACAGGCGGACTCACAAATACCTATCGACAACAAATTTTAACTAGTGCTTCGCCGAACTGAGATTTCTTGACTTGCTTCTGACTACCACCTATTTATTAACTAAGCATGGTAACCAAGTTTCAACTAAATTGGCCTATTTATTGAAGAGTTCCGCTAAACAGACCTTGGCTCCATCATCAGACCAGGTCGCTATCAATATTTTATGAGAACTGTGTTTCTTAATTTATTTCCAGAAAAAATAAGAAAAGCAAAGGAACTGACTGGCCAGTAGAAGGTGAAGTTTATTTTTATTCATTAACTGTTGTGCCTGACTGTACCAGCAGCAAAGCTTATAAATATTTCGCGTTCCATTATTTGCGCTTCTGCCTTGTAGCTAAGCATCTTATGCTTAAAGTGTACTCCGGCTCGAATTCAACACCGAGCTTGCTTTGAGCTGCCTGTACTTGTGGGACTACTTTGTTTATTTTTTTTACTCTAATAATTTTAGTCTAATATCGTAAGGTAAGGTCTTTAATATTTTTTATAATATTCTAAAAGTTATTATCCGAGTGAGATTTGAATCCACGACCTTCCGCTTGATGCGGGGCCGCGCTTACCACCTGCGCCATCGGACTCTAATCACACCCGGCAAATAGATTACCCACTCTAGAAATAGATTTTCAAAGATTTCAATCAAGATCTTTGAAAATCTATTTGTAGTGAAACAACTAATAAAAATACATGGTCTATAAAATATTTTAAAGTACCTTTTCCTGTCAAATAGGTAGGTCAAATAATACCTATTCCGTTCAAAATCCCGCACGGGAAAAATTATGCATCTGCCTGTTTAAAATATAGTAAAAAAATATTTAGTTTAAAATAATTATGTTACTACAAAATCAATTAGATTTTTTGAAGGACTAGACTGCCATCTAACCTGATGAAAAGTGAAGATTCCGTCTTAGGTAGAGCCCCTTAGTTATCTAAGACATAAAATGTCCCATTTCGATTCCGAAACTAGCAACATTTCGCAGAAACTCAATACCGCCGAGGCACCCAATTTTAATTTAAAAACGACACCAAAAACTTCGCGCCTTCCTTCCCCGAAGGTCCATAAGGGTAGGTCCGCTAATTTGGCAGTTTCCCCGAATCATCCCCTAACTGGTCCCGGGCACTTGTTTACCCAGCACCCCTGGACACCTGACAGACCTTAATCGTCCCAGAAGTGCTGTGTAAGCGAGCTCATCAGGTTTTCAACCAACATTTTCGGTACAAATATTATTCTTGTAAGAAAATGTTTGGGACAACTTAATATGCGAAGATGCTGAGTCATCGGGCTTTGTGGATTGTCGAGGCGAGCGCTCGCTTCTTAGCGAAATGCGCTCTTAGTTCGACTACAGTATCAAAAACTGAGGTAGGTATAACATTTGTTAGCGGAATTTAGATTTGAATCGAAAGATTTCGTTATAGAGCTGACAAAGCCGCGGGTTATCTCACAATTTTTAATCCTATATCCTAGGTTAGACAATACTATGATTTTTATGTTCTTGATGTCCAAAACTCTACAAATAAATGTAAAATTAAAACGTATGAATTTTGTGGCTCGAATACGCCCTGAATAAATTGACATAAAACTTAGAATCAATGTAGCTCCTTGATTAGCATAGCTGTTTTTACTCCGAAAAAAACGCTTTAGGTAATAATATTAGCGATCACTGCTATCCGGCGAACGAAACCGCGGGAAGCTATTTTATAATATAATTTGAAAGTACACAGCTTATGCCGTTTAGGGATCCACTTCTAAATGTATAAAAATCCCGTTATTTCACCATTTCTCCGTCGAACGGTGTTCTCGATTCATGACGTGTCTTATCTTCATTGTTTCCTTAACAAGGTGACAGGAAAAGTTTTACAGACGTATTCTGATCTCTGAGTATTTATTTGAATGTCAAAGTCAAAAGGTATTTATTAAATTGATTCACAAGCATCACTTTGAAATGTCTTATAGCTAGGTGAATCTTAGGTGTCAGTTCCACGCGACTAAGCATAGAAGAACAGGCAACAAACTTACTAAGAATAAAGTATACCCATATTCATATTCCCTGGCATTTTATAGCGGTTCTATAAGTATACTTTGCCAGTCACTTTCATGTCAACACAACAATGAGACAGAAACATTATTATCGGTCAGTTTAGATAACGGAGCACACAGCGTCCCATCATATTTTACAAATAGTAATAAAATAAAATAAAATATAATAAGTATTTATAATAATAATAATAATCTACATAATTTAAAGCTGATTTCACCATGCTCTGTTAGTTACTAATCTAGGATTAACAGGCCGTTAAATCTAACATTAGATGTCAAACGCGTACATTTTGACATATTTGACGGCCTTTTAATCCTTTGTTAATCTAACAGAGCATGGTGAAACCGGCCCTTAAAGTTATTATGAAATATCGCATTTCACAATAACTGTAAAAACATTACCTATATAAGGCTCATGCAGTGCTTGGTAAAAAGTAGGTGATGTTTACCATTGAACATCAGGTGGGCCGTCTGCTTGTTCCATCAGCAAATCGTATATAAAAAAAAGATCTACAAACAAAAGAAGATTGTAAGATATCAATAAGATGGTCCAGAATAAGGACGTTCGGGTCTTCAGGAAAAAGTTTAAATGGACAGCAGAGACTTTGACAAAATCGTTTTTAAAAATCGGCCGATAATTTCCTTTAAATCGACGGGAAGATTTCTGAGATTGTTTTGCGAATTAAATCTCTTCAAAGTTACAAAAGTTTTTTTTACCTATTTTTATTCTGTTTTAGAAAGATATAGACCTACCTGGCTAAATTTAATACTTGGACGTACCACTAACTATCCAACAACCCAAGTTAACATTTTAATTCGGTCTTACTCTGTCTTGTCGTGTCACTAGTTTCTTTCGAAACTGTGTGGTGAAAGGATTTTAAGTGCGCTTTTAGAGGCTCCTTTCGAGCACTTGACACATGATATAGAACATTTTAGGTTCTACGACATGCCGGTTTCCTCACGATGTTTTCCTTCACCCTTTGAGAGTACTGGCATTGTGCACATACATTTTTGAACAGACAAACTCATTAGTGCACGACCGGTTCAAACCCTCGATCTTAGGATCGGAAGGCGAGTCCGCTACCACTAGACTATCAGTGCTCTTACTTAGCTCGTACTGTATTAAGATTTTGTTTCATTAAAATTACCAAACTTTTCATGAATAAATATTATAAAAAATACTTTAAACGGGGGTTCGGGTTCTTCAATAACATATTTAAGCTAACTTCATTAAGTATCTACCGTAACCGGTGCTACACAACGTTGCACTTTATATCAAGGTGTTTAGGACTTATAGTTCTCTGACACCTCAATAACATAGTCTCTATGGAAATGTTTGGAACTTTACCCATTCTGAGGTAAGAAGAGTGTTAGTTCGACAAGTTTAGTAAGGTACCGAGTTATCTCGTTAAACACTTGCTTTACTATTTTAAACTCTTAAATTTAAGCTTTAGAGCTGTAAATGGGGTGTAGGTATTTGGTTTAGTGAATAGAGTTCGTAGCGGCGATTATTCAATGAATTTGTTTATTTTGTTTGGTTTGTTGTTTTATTTAGATTAAAATATTTTGATAGTCTCGACTGGATTTGATTGATATTTGTGTAAGTAATGATTTTACAGCAAATTTTAATATTCCAGCCTGTCTGTATTTGATTTAGAGTTTCTGGAATCAAAAACAAGTCAAAAACAGTGCTGGAAAACATCGCGAAGAAGCTGGTATTCTAGCAGCGGCAATAGGCCTGCAACCTGTCACGTTTGGAATACCAACCACTGTAATATGTATGTAACTACTCTTTTATTTAATTTTTTTTATTGATTGTTAACTTTATTTACACTGAATACAAAAACATAAAACAGTTGAGCTATCTTCAGACAGTTGCAAACGATCTAGAGATAGATGACCTGATCCATATCAATGCTAATCGGACCCCAAGGCGCAAGACAATTAAATAGACACACGAAGGTGACGAAGGTAGATTAATTAAGTATTTCTAAGAGGGTTAGTTAGGGGTAAGTCATCCACCACTAACTAACCCTCTTAGAATACATCATCTATCTCTAGATAGTTTGCAACTGTCTGCAGATGGCTCAACTGTTTCATGTGTATTTTGTAAATAGTTGTATTCAGTGTAATTTTCTGTTTAAATGAAGTTTACAATAAAAAAAGAGAGTAGTTGCATACATTTTGTTTTACGATTCCAGTCTTTTATCCAATCAAGACATACCCTATTCTGAACTACCCTCTCCCCCGCCCGCTGAGTTTCTCCCCCGAGCCGCAAACCGCCGTTTTGTTGAATCACAAAGACCGTTCTGCCCGCAAATTCTTCCATAGTCATTACATTCCCACCTTATGTTCAACAATAGTGATAAACTAACAAACATTACGGAAATACCACAATATACGGAAAAACCTGAATAAAAATTGTGAATAGACAATTTTTTTGTAAATTATATGATGCGGCAAGGACATTTCGAAACAATAACTAAAATGTATAAGCTACATCAGTGAAAAGTTAATATAATTATCATTCAGAGGTATATAGAGCCAAATAACAAGCCAAGGCCAAAGTCTTTTTCACCGGCTTGACACGTAATTATTGGTTTCTATGCAACAGCATAACTTAATAGATTCATACTGGCAACTGTTTTTCCGAATACTATAATTTGTGTTAAAAATGTAAGTATTTATAAATTATGTACTTAAGTCAAAGTCAAAGTCAAAAGGTATTTATTCAATCAAATCACAAGGATCACTTTGAAACGTCTTATAGCTAGGTGACTCTAGGTGCCAGTTCCACGCGACCAAAGCCTAGAAGAACAGGCAACAAACTTATGGCTTGGTTCCTACCGCTCTTTTGTATGATCCTTGTTACAATGTAGGTATTATAATACAATATTGAAGCTCCAGAATGGTGTAGTACGTAAGTGTAAGTAAGTTCTTTGTATGGATTATTTATTCTTTATGAATGTGTTTCGTCAGTATCCTGAGATGGTACTTGGTATTAAAGTATCGTAGAGGATTTCTAGCGTAGGTACCTGGTTTTCAAAGTCGTGTAGCTGTTTCTGTCCTTTTCTGTTTGGTCACTAAATAGTTTTACTTCTTTCCAGTCCAATAGTTTCCGTATACGGAAAGACGCGTACGGAAACGAGCACATCCCTTGCGTTGTAGGGTGTCGCGTATCGACGTTCATTAAAATGCCTACACACAGTTGGCATTACCGCGTATTGTGGTTCTGTACATTTCTGGGATCCGTGCGATTGTGTGCTAGCTACGTAACGCAAGTGAAGTTAAATTGCTGAGTGTTAGAGAACTGTTTTGAAACTTATTACGTCAGCACCTGCTGCTTGTATGGGTGGAGGTAACTGCGCAACATAATGTTCATCCTAGTGATGAAATTATGTTTATTCCAAGTTTCGTAACCTTTCGAATTTATAGTATTAATAGACGTACCACTCACTAGTATTCTAACAGCGTCGATGGACTTGCAGCCTGTCACGTATAGTATACCAACTACTGCAAAATGTGGGTAGGTATGTGGAAATGTAATTTTTGGATGTACCTCTGGCTACCCCCTTACGTGCTCAAAGAATCTGGAGTTCGTGCTTGATACTAAGAGATCTGAGGGGATGTCAACCGTGACTAGTGATCGAAGATGTTTAGTTTTTTTTATCCTACTATTAAATAAAAGCAAAAGTTACGATGTTTGGATGTTAGAATGTTTGTGGCTCAATAACCACTGAACCGATTGAGATGAAGCTCAGAACAAATATAGATTGTCACCTAAATTTACATATAGGCTACTTGTAACCGCAAAAAAATACCGGGAATTGGGTAAAAAATATGAACGAACCCATTAAAGTGAAAATGTCTACAACGTGTAACATAATACCCTTATAACCCCAGAAGTAGATTATTCTACAGGTCATGGCAAACACCTTTTGTTTTACGACTTTTGAAATTTCGTAGTTTTTCATTGATGGAATGCCTCCCAAACGTTCCTCCACTATGAAACTAAACACACTATGAGGCAGCCCTATTCACAATTGTTTGTACGTTCCGTGTGTGCGTGACCTTGGTACTTACGTAACAGTATCAGGGGTGTTGCAAACTGAGACAATATTAATTTTACCTTTGTATAAGGGAATTTCAAAAACGATATATTCAACCTTGCCCACTTCAAAGTATTCCAGTGCTTGGTCTGATCACTTGGTACTTGGCCTTATAGGGGTATTATGTTACACGTTGTATAATGTGTAGCAATCACTACTAGTACGCGAGCTAGCAGCTAGTGTAAATATAGCATCTTAATTATAGGTGGCTGTCCAACCCGCAGTTCTGATTCGTAGCAAGATTACTCAAGTCTTACTTAAGTATGCGATACTCCTCAGCTTTTTGCTCCGCTGCAAAGTGCTCTCGACTGCTTTTAATCCTGGCTTTGACGGCATCAAGGAAATGCATAAATCGTATTACCGTCCTTTGTAGCCGTTCTGCGGTTACCTATCTGTACAGTCCACGACGAAATTCGCAGTTACATTACATAGGTTTTAGGTTTCAGAGGCTGTGACACCAGACAACTTCTCGCTCGCTTTTTTCATTATTTTTAAAGATTTAAAATTGCTCGGATTTTTGGGATAATATAAAAATCTTTACTGGTGGTAATTATGAAAAATCGCAAACAACCGAGTTTCAGATACATTGTTATTGGTGATGGTTATCACTTAACATCAGGTGGCCCATCTGCTTGTTTCATCAGCAAGTAGTAATAAAAAAAAGTCTTATGACTATACTTTGACAGTAGAGATTGACTCATTGCATGCATTTGTTCTCTATTTTGTAGTACAGATAAAATGATCAATTTCTGTTGCTGACTGTACGTCTAGCGGTGCTCCGTGATTGGAGCTCAATTTCAGTTTTGTATGCAAATGAACCACAAAGAGAACGACTTCTGTGTTTTTGTCGCAACTTTAACATTGCATTGTAATGTTGTTGTAATAAAGTCTTTGTACTCGGAGTACAGTCAGCGATGATTATTGGTGAAAACTTCTGATTTTGTAATTTTGAAATTGAAATTTCTGTAAGTTCTCGTCACGATCATAAGTGTGCGTTTTTTTATATTAAATCCTGATGTAATAAAAAGCTTACAACAAAGCATTGCCTCGTAAGTCACGCACGATATGAACGTACCCTACAATGCACTGCCGTGTGTCCATGAACTTGAGGCATACAGATGTTAAGCCTCATGTACCTGTAATTGCACCTGCAACCACACTCTTCAAACTGAAACATAGCAACGCTGTTTGGCGGCAGAAAAAGGCGTGGTGGTAGTAGATACTTCTCCGGACGAGCCTCACACAAAGAGCTCTACTACTCAAGCCTTCCCCTAAAAGAGTTCTAATGCCAAATTTTACCCATTTTATTTATTTATTTATTTATCTAACACTTCATTGCACAAAAATAAAACTGAAATAGGTAGGTATACAAAAGGTGGGCTTAATACTATGAGCATTTTCTACCTGCCAACCTTAAAGGTAAGGTCAGGTATTTAATTTATATGTCAATGTCAATTATTGATTATAAGTTAACTATATTCGCTAACTGTACCGTGTAAAGTTAACTAGGTACTTAACAATGTCAGACGGTAATAAGTAAGTTTAGTTAGTACTGTATAGTTTTATTTGATATTTTTATAGCAATTTTTATGGCGTTGCTAGTTTTATACATTTAATAGCAGCGTTTTATTACAAAAGTTTTTTATTTGATCCAGTGCCATTTTATTGCTAATTCTAAACTTTTTAGCAATGAAAAGCTGAAATATTTTTACTAACCGTTCGAATATTTTAATGTTTTTTTACTTAAAATGGACTCGGAGGAATGGAGATTGTGCCCTACGATGCACTGCCCTGCGTCCATCGACTTGAAGCATACAGGAGTTAAGCCTCATGTGCCTGTAATTACACCGGCAACCACACTATTCAAACCGAAAAACAGCAACGCTGCTTGGCGGCAGAAAAATAATTATATTGTGATAACAAGTACATATAGAATAGGCGATTAAAATTAACAAAGTGCACATCACTATCGAGTATAGCCATTTTAACCCCACTATAAACTTGCTAGTCAACATAGGTACTTGTTGCTACAACATTTTTGGCAGGCGTTCAAAAAGCTTAACAGCTTCCTAATTTCTGTTGCTCTTTTCAAACTATTAGGCACTCATAATTTAAACCGATGATAATTTTTATCTTTCATTATTACAACCGAAGACTATGCCAGTACTCTCAAACAGTGAAGGAAAACATTGCGAGGAGACCGGCGTGTCGTAGAACCTTAAAAGTTCTATAACAATTGTGTCAAGTGCTCGAAAGGAGCCTCTTGAGGCGCACTTAAGATCCTTTCACCACACTGTTCCGAAAGAAACTAGTGACACGTCAAGAAAGAGATAATTACAACTTGAAGACTGCTGCATATAGGCCTCCCGATCAAACACCGATGGAACGATAACATTGCAAATATCTTTAGAAGATAGTTAATGTTAAAGGCATAGAATTATTCTCCAAAACAAAACAAAACCCGGGTCACATTACGTAATCTAAAAATTAAAAATAAAGTTATATCTGTGTACTTTCTACACACCACTATTTAGCCCCAAAAAAGCAAAGCTTGTAATATGGGAACAAAATAGCTAATATAATATACTAATCTAATAATTCTTATATACTTTTTTGTAAATACATACTCTCTCTCTCTCTGTCTCTCTCTCTTGTCGTGTCACTAGTTTATGAAATGAAATGATTTTAAGTGCGCCTCAAGAGGCTCCTTTCGAGCACATGACACATGTTATAGAACTTTTTAGGTTCTATAACATGCCGGTTTCTTCACGATGTTTTCCTTCACTGTTTGCGAGTACTGGCATTGTGCACATAAGTTTTTGAACAGAAAAACTCACCGGTGCACGACCGGTTTCGAACCTACGAACTTAGGATCGGAAGGCGGGGCCGCTGCCACTAGACCACCAGTGCTCCCTACTAATACTATACAGGATGTATAGTATTAGTAGTATAACATATAATAACACAACTATGAGTATTACACAAATATTAGTTATCGGTGGGGATCGAACCCACGGCCTACATCGCAGAAGGCAGGGCTACTACCAACTGAGCTGTGAGGCTGTTTATTGAGCATTATCTACCTACCTCCACACAGTGCCGTCGGTCCACCGGACGGTGTAACTCGTGTTTATTTGGACATAGTCCGACATGAACCGGCATTTCGAAGGAACATGCGTAATCCTCCCTTTGTGCGCCACTCGAACCCTTTTCTTCTATTTCACCCTCGTTTATCAATTCGCAAAGCCATATTTTTTATAAAAGGTTGAATAATATTGATGCAGGCATTTTTTACGCAGCTACGTATAATATAGAGGTATATGTATAAATATTTAACTATAATTAAGTAGGTGTTATGTTCGCGCTCATGGTGCTAGTTTGATCTTCCCAGCTAATCAACCAACTGAGGTTCCGCGCGCCCACCTGATGTTAAGTGGTAACCATCACCAGTAACAATGTATTGCCTTGTGAGTACAGGCACAGATAAGAGAATACTAGTAGTACAGGTAGTAGGTTAGAGATGAACCACTGCGTATCAAATACAATAGCTTGTCTATCGAGGAAGAGTCCTCGAGGCGATGATAACCGCTTACCATCAGGTGGGTCATAATCCCGACTATGGTGAAAAACAAAGTTAGAACTCATTTTCTCGCAAGCACTTAATTTTAAAAAACCTTTACTTAAACAAAATCTTCTTGAACCTTATGTCTATGACTTTAAGAGCTAAAACCGAAAAGCGGTCACAACTTTTAAAAAGCGTTGTGCTGAAAAGCTCTCCATGCTGGGACGGCCTTCGTCTACGATGGCAGGTGCCCTTGACCTCAAGGCCGGGAGGTAAACAAAAGACCTCCATCATCTTATTACGACTCTTATGTAACTCACGACACGACCGCAAGCCTCTAAAAACAAGTGATAGTGTTAGAAATAGCACTTAAAGAAGTCGTTGCTTAATTAAACAAATTTGCCGACAGAGAGCCGGTCGATTGACAACAGAGCTATTTTAAAACATTCGGAAAAGTTTCGGAACGGAAACGTCAGAATTTCTCTACATTTTTCTTGTTTTGTTTGCTTATAAACAAAAATGACAGAAACTGTCGTTTCCGATCGTAAAATCATTTCCGAAATGTTTAAATATCCCAATTTTTTGGTCTTCAGTCAAAAATCAATGGTCCAAAAATGAAGTATTGTAACTGCACGATAATCAGAGTAGTTGAGCTGTTTGAAGGGCTCGTCCCGAGAAGTACTACCACCACGCCTTTTTCTGCCGCCAAGCAGCAACGCTGTGTTTCGGTTTGAAGAGTGTGGTTGCCGGTGAAGTTACAGTCACATGAGGCTTAACATCTGTATGCCTCAAGTTGATGGATCAGCAGTGCATCGTAGGGCATTTTCTTGTCGTGCGTGACTAACAAGGCAATGCTTTGTTGTAGGTGACGGTTACCACTTAACATCAGGTGGGCCATCTGCTTGTTCCACCAGCTAGAGGTATATAAAAAATAAAAAAACAACTATCATGACGGACAGCCAGAGCTTAGTGACCAAACGACTTACTCATTTCACTGTTATCTGTCTGGCACTTAGATTACCTAGTTTAAAGACGTCAAAGTGATCCTTGTGATTTTCCTGAATAAATACCATTTGACTTTTTGACTTTTGACTATCGCTATTGCTAGTTTTTAGGTCATAGTCCCGCCTGTAGATAAGCAACTAGCGTAAATAGGCAGTCATTGCTGTCAAAAACCACTTTTTAGCACAAACAGCAAAGTGCGACAACATTAATCCTTATATCCGCTTGTCGCAGACTTATTGTGAGTTACATAACAAAGCGGCTGGCCTTGTTTATAAATACTGTCGAAAATCATAATTTAATTCGATCGCTACCGAAAACAAACATTTGTGTACATTTTATTTATACTACGTGCTGATAGTACAAGCTTATGGCCCACCTGATGTTAAGGGGTAACTATTACCTATAACAGAGCATTGCCTCTCAAGTTACGCACACGAATAAGGATTTCAAAAGTTTTTAAACGAAAGGTTTACTTAACCTCAGGTTGACCATATGCTTGTTCTATCAACAGGTGGGTCTATTCAAAATCCCTTTGGGTCTCGGAAATAATTGAATATAAAATCCTTTATAAAAAAAACCGGTGCTTATAATAAAAGTACTTTTTAAAAGCTTCAAGCGTAGGCCTATCATCACTCGTAAAAATAAGTATTCACTCCAAATCTAGTCGCATCTTTTATGTTTAAAATCGAAGTTTTTACAGCTTAAAGTTAAAAGGCAAAGTAATTTCAGGACCTAAACTTTTAAACGGAGGTTACAAAACTTACGAAACTTGCAAAGTTTCAGATCCGATTCGAGAATCACCTGCGACTAAAGCGGTGTTCACACTGAAAGCTACGAAAACGCTTTGGATTTTAAACTTCAACACGAAGTTTTTCAATTCCACAATAAATACGATCAATACAAACTAAGCTATGCCTCTCATAGCTTAGTTGGTAGTAACTCCGTAGTATACCGCGGGTTCGATCCCCACCGAGAACAAACATGTGCGTATTGTTATACGATGTTAGTTGGGAGTCTTTTTAAAAAAAGACTATTTTAACACAAACCCATTTATTTGGATATATGGATAATTATAAAGGATTTATGTAATAATAAAGGACCTCAGGACAACCGGTCGCGAGAATGATCAAACCAAGACTGAAGATCAATGATGAGTTCCTTCTAATGGAGGATGCTCTATCAGCACATTGTCAGCGGTTGCTTATACATAGCACTGACATAACAGTATGAACATGGATGTTGGTTCTCTGTCTGGGTGTTATAATTAATGATAAGTATTTATTTCCAAAAATAAGTATAGAGGTATTATGCCTGCTAACTAATTACCATAGTACAAGGTTTGCTTAGTTTGTGGGGCTAGATAGTGTTGTGTGGAAAGGCCGTTAATATTTAATTATAGCGACAACAGGGTTATTATATGGTCCCGTTTTACCCTTTGGGTACGAAACCCTAAAAATACTTTCATTTTACAAAGGCTTTCCTTTCACCTACCTAGTAGATTTCTACAAAAAAAACTACGCTCTACAAAATATTACAAAAAGCTTTCGTACCTTATATGTTGTTTTCTTTGTGCCTGTCCTTTGTGCCTTAAATATGAGCAGCATACAGAGCACTTAGCATTTGCTTTATCGATTTCGTTTGTAAAATATCAAAGCTTTTAAACTGCACAAGCCTTAGCTTAGGCTTACTGGGAAGTAGCGAGCAGGTTATTACGTCCGTAATGTAGGATGCATGAACTTAATAAATTTAAATTAAAAGCATTCTAGCAGCGGTGATGGGCTTGCAACCTTGCTTGTTCCATCAGCTAGTTGTATATAAAAAAAAAACCTGTCATGTATACCAACTCTGAAAAATATGGGTACCTATGTGTCAAACGTAATATTTGGAACTTTCTAACTACCTCTCTTAGACATCTGTAAAGGATTATGAGTTGGTACTTCGTGCTAGAGATCCAAGAGTATCTACCGTGCCTGGGGATTAAAGTTGTAACTTTCTTTTTAATACTTGATTTAGAAAACAACAGACAATTAGTAATAAAGCATTTAAGGTAAATGCTCTTATATAATAAGATTTAATAGCCTAGGAATTGTCTACCTGTATGATATATCTTTCAGAGAAAATACCTGAGAATCTACATATTTTTCAAGTGTCCAATTGGACTAACAAGAACTCCAAAAATATATATATATCGTGCATTTGAATTTATCAAAGCGAATTATGTTCATATAAATAAGCATTCTCCATTATTTGGCGTCCGTCATGAAGCTTACACGTTGTGAAACGAAGCGTGGAAGTGCCTCCGACAAATTCGCAGAAGCAAAGCGATTGAGACAAAGTCGCGACGACACGCGACTATCGCTTTGTCGCGCGACATCGTGTCTCGCTTGTCTATACTTGCTTCCGGCCATGTCTGACGCTACCATTCCAAATCAATGAATCCTTTCGAATATTTGGGGAATGGTTGAGAAGTCAAATAATTGATGATCGTAAGATTTATTTATATGAAAACAGTGGAATAAGCAGATGATGATGATGGGCGGTTATATTGCCTTTATCGATTGCATTACTTTACCTTGCGGCGAGAGGGTTCGGAATCATTCTTCCTGGGAATGTATAGGGGAGGCCTATGTGTCCTATGTATGTTTTATGCAGTGGACTGATGATGATGACTGAGCACGTTCACTGACGTAGAAGTGTCAAGTCTCAGGTGTTTTTGAAATTGTTGATTTTATGGTTCAATTATAACTTCAATTTGCTCGTACTAAGGACAAGTCGGTGAGTTTGGTTCTTTTACATATTGCTCGTTTCGAATTTTAAGACGTAGTGAAACTTTCATCATGGCTACGAAATATTCCAATTTTTATCCAAATCAGTTCAGCCATTCATTCAGCTTGTTCAATCACTTATTATCACAAAAAAACATTTACGGAAATAAACAAAAATACACCAACAGACTTTCACATTTATAATATTTGATATCGCGGTATCTGTGGCGAGAAATGGCGTAATTTCCCGAACGCTGCCCAAAAAGTATACATGTACAATAAGGGCGAATTCGGGACGTCGCGCGCCGCGTCGGGACATTTAGTATCGTCCCTCGCGGGACGGCGCATTTGCATGTATGAATAACGTGCGGGATTGTATGTTATTGATTCCCGAAAGTAGGTTATTTCTACCTACGTTTGTGACTGACTTCAACAAGAGTGGCTCTTTGTGTTTGTTCATCCGGGGAAGTCGCACAATGCTTAATTGCCTATTACGTTCCTATAGCGTTGCAGTATTTATGTTTGAAGGATGTGTTTTCAAAATTACCAGGCACACAGACTTAACATTTGTTTGCCTAAAGTTTAAGTATAAAGATTCAACCAGAGATTTTTTTATCTTATCTTCATACTGAAGTTTTCAAAATAAAGTTGTTAATGGGGTCAAGTTGTTGTTTCGAATTCAACACTAAGATATATACTGTACCTTAAAGATCTTCTAAAAAGTCTTTTAAAATAATAACATCTATAACAATATCAATATCGTCTCAGCAGCTCCCTCGACAGCCAATAGATCATTTATCACATCAGCGGGTATAATGGAATGTTGCCACCTGCAGGCTATCCGACTATTCTGGGGAATTCTGGAAAACACCCCAGAATGCCTGGCAACACCGGGATTACCTATCAGGCGGCAATCTCGTTTTCAATAACATGGTAACATTCTTTAGTTATGAATAGGACACGAACAGCTGCTTCAATTTTTTCCACTGTTATCTGGAAGAGATTGATTGTAGCCATAATCCCCAATTTTATATTTATGCTACTGTTCATTGCTACTTTGTATTACTTTATTGAGGAAACTTTGTTGGTTCATGTGCTTTTATATTTTTTTTATTGATCTGTACTATTTTGTTTCTCAAATAAATCAACATAATATTATCTAAAACTCATTGTAACTTACGAGTATACAGAGTGGATCCCTGTTTATAAGTTATACTTCAGGCAAATTCTTGTATTAAAAAAATGCAGAAAACATAAGCCACATTATATCAGACACTTCATCTAGTTAACTAGTAAAAAAAAATTCGACAAGTCGCAAACCCTAAACTTTTAAAGACTGTGTATTTCGCTTTGTGTCAGTCGATTCTTACTTATTGCTTGACGGCCTGGGGAGGAACCTACAAAATCCACATGCTATCAGTAGAAAGGGCTCAAAGATCGGTTCTGAAGACAATGAATTTTAAGCACTATCGCTACCCAACAACAAATCTGTATAACCTGTCTCAGGTGTTAACAGTCCGGCAGCTATACATACTTAACTGTATCCTACGAACTCATAGCCACTTGACAAATTTCATACCGATCACCTTTCGGGAAAGAAGAAATCGTAAAATAGTGTCTATGAAAAGATGCCGAACCGAATTCATGCATCATCAATTTCAATTCCTTTCATCATTCCTCTATGACAAATTAAATAAAAATCTCAAAATCTATTACTTAAATAAACATAACTGTAAACAAAAAATAACAAACTGGCTCCTTACTCGTACCTATGAAGAAACCGAAATATTGTTAAGAGTGCAAAGATAGCTAAAATATTAATCACAAAATACCTACCTACTAACTAATGCCTTTCTTACTTTTTCATCAAAATACTTACCTACACAAAAGCCTGGAATATCCCTAGATAATAAAAAAAAAAAAAAAAAGAAACACGTCTATTATTATTATTTATTTTTATTTCGGTCACATTTGACAAATAGGATTTGGATGAAGCTTGGAATATAATAGAATACAGTTGGATATTTTCCGATACGCATCACTCGATATCTCCCTGACACCGTCTCTCACACATGCACTCCCATTGCACACACATCTCACACATTGATATATAGTTGAAAGTCAAAGTCAAAAGGTATTTAATATTGCTATTATTTAATATATAAATACAAAGCTCCAGAGTTACGAAGGTCAATCGAATTTAGTATAGATTTGTTCACTTAATCTGTGACCAACAAGGAACATTCATTGTAGTCTCATTCCAAAACTAGGTATCTACTACCTATCTAGTATAAAGTATATATATAAACTAACTTTAAGTTGTAGTTTAGATTAGAATAAAAATAATCAATGTCCACTTTGTGATTTTGCACGCAAAGAACTATGTAAGGACAATTTAATTTAATCATAATTTACTTAGGTATACCTACTGTTTATTAGTAAAACCGAGTTAATTTCCACCACTTTGTAAATAAAGTTAGGAGGCTGTATTATTATTATCGGCAGTATCACTGTATAATAATTGATAATTTGGATGATTTAATACATACGTTATATTATGAGTACCATAATATATACTTAATACACAAGCAGTTCGAAGGAAGGCGCTGGGGGTCAGGATACAGAATCTCTCGTCTGATCCCCAACACACTTCACCTAATTTCTCTGTTGAGTGCCTACCATAGTTAAAGCATCTATTACCTATTTAAGAATATAGTCTTGTATCTATAATAAGGTATGTACTCAATGTATTTTTTTCTTTGCACAAATAAAAAAAAAACTATAGAGTAGTTCTAGTAGTCTAGTTTAGTTTTAACTCGTTACAATGATTATTTTAAAAGAATAAAATTCCATTGAAAGTTTGCAGATGTTGGAGTGCACTAGCTGCTTTTAGTTTAAAAGCAGCAGCAGCTAGTGAGTATGTTCAAACCAATTTATTTTCAATAACTTTTGTCTAGCGTCAAATAGTGAGTGTGCGCGCCTGATAATGCGGGATAGAGGGGTAGGCAGGGGAGTGGGTGTAATGGAATTTTGAATGAGCGACGAACGGGAAGTCTCGGGCTAGAATTTGCGAAAGTTTTTGGACTCTTTTACGGGTGCTATAAGGTGGTAATATTTTATTTTACGGCTTAAGCAAAGTTCATAAAAATGGGTGAGGTGTTTTTGACCTAAAACTTTGCAAAATTTAAAGTAAAAGTTTTAAATATTAAATCCATGTGCAATTTTCTTTACTCTTCTGCGAGTATATTGTGGCTAAAACCACCCTTTTACTTAAAATTGCCTAACTTTTGTTAGGCAAAAATATAGTTAATGTTTTAACAGATTTTTGTAACTACAAGACCATGGGTCATTGATCTAGAAGAGAAACAGTGGTAGGTACTATAAACAACACCTACATTACCAGCATATTATGTTGCATCACTTTTATTCTCCCGAAAAACTCCAACATTTTAGATTCTTCTGAAATTACCTGAAAAATTGTAAGACAAAGGTTTGGTAATTCCTTATTTTGTGAAGCGAAGGTTTTTTAATATCGACAATTATTAGCCTTTGTGGAAGCAGGAATTTATTAAAAAATAACAGGGTTCTGAAAGCGTTTTAAGAGGAAATAATGCAGGGCCAAGTGAGAAGCCAAAGAGAACTAGCAGGGTCTTTTTTTTTCTAGAAATTACTAGTGATTTAGTAGGTAATGGTGACCACAGAGTGAAATTATGTATCCAAAAAATTGTGCACGGTGACAAGATATTGAATGGTGAATATTAGAATTAATAATATCATAGAAACATTAATAATATTAGAATTGAATTAAATCTTTGTAAGCGAAGAAAGTGTACTAATGATAAAATAAAAAATAAATAATATGTAAACTATAGAAATTTTTAAAATATTAGTCATACAACGTGTAACATAATACCCCTATAGCCCCGGAAACTTTTGATATAAAACTTTTGAAATTTCCAAGTTTTTCATTTATGAAATGCCTCCTAAACTTTCCTCCAAAATGAAACTAACACAACATGACGCAGCCCTATTTACAGCTGTTTTTTTATCTTTAATTGTGAACTGTACATTAAATAGGTACCAGAACTGCCACCAATCAGTAAACGCAAATAGCGTATGTCCCAAGGTCACGTACACATTATCATAGTTATTGTAAATTTTTGAGAAAATATAAATTTTACTTTTCTATGATAATTTTGAAAACGAAATATTCAAACTTTGCACACGTCAAAGTATTCCAGTGTTTAGTCTCATCTCTTGGTCTTTGGCCTTAAAGGGGTATTATGTTAAACGTTGTATAATAAACAAAAAAACTTTCTTTTTAAAATAGTTTTGACATACAAGCTTTTGCAAGCATATCTCTCGCAACTTAGGCCGCCATCCACCGCAGGCCGGCTATGCGTTAACATACCTGTCAAAGAGATTTGAATTTGAGCGCTCAATGCTTTGATGGCTATATTAAAATACGTCAATTTTGACGTATCTATCTACTAACCAGGTTTTATTGAAATTGACGCGAAACGTGATTTACACACTGTATTTATATCGCCAAGCAGTGAGTCTCGTATTGTTGTGTTCCAATTTGATGTTTTTTTTATACAACTCGCTGATGGAACAAGCAAATGGCCCACCTGATGTTAAGTGGTAACCATCACCTATAACAAAGCATTGCCTCGTTAGTCACGCACTTTAGGAACGTGGCCTACGATGCACTGCCCTGCGTCCGTCAACTTGAGGCATAGAGATGTTAAGCCTCATGTGCCTGTAATTTCATCGGCGACCACACTTTTCAAACCGAAACACAGCAACGCTGCTTGGCGGCAGAAAAAGGCGTGGTGGTAGTACTATGGTTAGTGCAATGTCAAATTTAAGAGTAGTAGAGCTTTGTGTGTGGCTCATGGGGAAGTACTACCACCTTGCATATTTCTGCCGCCAAGCACCAAGCTGTGTTTTGGTTCAAAGAGCTCTTGCTGTAAAATTACAGCATAAGCTTTTGCACAATTTGCAACATTCACCTTCGAATGGTACAAAATCCGAACTGAGTAGTCTGATGCGTTGCGTGTGTAGGTAAGTACCATTGTATTACCAACACACTCACAGCACACACAGTAAAAATGTACCGAGGATGTTTACCCCTTTTATGATCATGAGTTTGACTTTAAAAAAATCCCGCGCCTAAATATTCACTTTCTGCGAACGCAAACGGCGTCGATCGTTCTTGAGAAGGAAGTCCGAGGTACTTCAAAATATTTCGCTCTAATTTCACCATGCTCTGATAGATTAACAAAGGATTAAAGGACCGTTAAATATGTCAAAATGTACGCGTTTGACATTTAAAGTTAGATTTCACGGCCTGTTAATCCTTGATTAGTAACTAACAGAGCATGGTGAAGCAGTTGGTATTCCGAGCTCATCACTGCTTGAAGGTATTTTTGTACTATCGGAAGATTCAAACCCACTTACATTTACTTACATCAGCTAAGCTTCGCGCCAGAGAGTTCATTTTTGAATGACAGACATTGAAAGACAGTGAGGTGGGTATACGCAAAGCCTTAAATAGGAATATACCAGAAACAGACGAGCAGCTGTCATAAGTAGGTTATCTTAAGAGGAGGTTAACATTTCCAGCTTTTCTTGGTAACTTCTTTAAAAAAAACTCTCACGAGAAAGTACTTACCTACCAGTATTACAGAAAACCATCGTGGGGAAGCGGAAAACCTAAAAAGTTCTTAAAAATGACTGAAATGCCCGAAAGGAGTCTCTTTTAGGCGCACTTAAAATTCTTTCACCACACTGTTTCGAAAGAACTAGTGACACTTCAAGAAGAAGAAGACGTACCAACTTAACTATTTTACCAAATAAAATATTTGTATTTGCATTCGAGGGGATCAGATATTTTGGTACCACTTCTTATTGATTCACTCAATATTGTGCGCCATGACATTACCCTCAAACAGTGACGGAAAACACTATGAAGAGACCAGTTAGTACTCTAGGACCCGAAATGGGCAGGCAATCTACCATTTTGTATACTTATGTACCAAAAAACTAGAGTTTTCCTTCGAAACACGACATAACATCGTAATGCGGTGGCACTACTTCATCCATAACCAGGTACGGGAATGTAACAAATTGAGTAGAAAATCCGTTTTCCGCGTGTCAATTGGATTTTTCTATCGATAGCTCATCTGCGCCCTCTAGCGGTGAATAACTGTAGTGTAAATCTAATCCGCCGTGACAATGCTGGGAGTGTACCGTTCAAATATGATTTTTCATGTTGCAGGCTTTTATGGCGCATTTAGGTGCGTTGCTTTTTTGTACTTTTATTATGCATTTATTAAATGCTATTATTGTTATTTTTACATGAAGGCTTTGTAAATGTTTTCTGTGAGGTAGTTTATTGATTTAAACTGAAGTAACTGATTAACATTGGTGAGCGTTTAGATAGTTCCGTTATTATTTTAATATGCAACTGTTAAGCATTCGCACTTATCTACTTTTTTATTGTAAATTAATACTTATAATATATAAGTCGCTATGTTTGTTGTGTGTTTCGGTTTGAAGAGTGTGGTTGCCGATGTAATTACAGGCTTAACATCTGTACTTATTCCTCAAGTTGATGGACGCAGGGCAGTGCATCGCAGGACACGTTCCTAAAGTGCGTGACTTTCGACGCAATGCTTTGTTATAGATGATGGTTACCACTTAACATCAGGTGGGCCATCTGCTTGTTCCATCAGCTAATTGTACCTATATAAAAAAATAGCACCCAGACAGAGAACAAACATATATTATGTTCATCTCAAATGTATGTTCTCGGTGGGGATCGAACCCACGACCTACATCACAGAAGGCAGAGCTACTACCAACCAAGCTGTGAAGGACTGTCGATATATACCTAAACTATTCCTCAGCTAACTACATCTATGTTACCCTCAAATCCAAAGCTTAAAATCATAGCGTAAGGGTTGTCTGTGTAACCTATTTAAGGGGAGGAACTGGGGCGGTCGAGGGTGTTAAATATTAATGGACTCCTGAGCCTGCCTGCGACTTGGCGAGTGAGGTCTGCTTCGAAATACAGCTTTGAACTGAGGGTCAGCTGGTACAACAACTTTCGCTAATTCTGGAAATACCCAGAATATGATGAATGAATGAAAATACTTTATTGTACACCAAACAAAACAACAGTAGGTACAAAAACAAATTAAAATAAAATAATAAATGTAGGTACAATGGGCGGTCTTATCGCTGAAAGCGTGTCTGGAAGAGATCGCTTTCCATCCAAACCTTTGGATGGAGAGGATTGTAAGAGTAAGGAAGAACAGTTATTATTGTAGATATAGATTGATTTAAGTTACGCAAAGATTACAAATGGAAGACATATTATTAATATTATTCATTATTTCCTTAGTATATGTTGTCCCACTGCTGGGCAAAAGCTTTCAATTTTCTCTATCGTATTATTTATTTTATTTTTAAAGTTTTGGAGAAAGTTACAGCTATAGCTGAATGTGTTTGTTTGTTTTCCTATTCTATTCCTTCTACAGAATCTAGGAGACAAAATAAAACAAATTGTGAAAGCACGAGTACCCCAGGCAACATGCAGGCAAAGTTATTCAAAATCTTCGGGGACAGATAAATAAAATAAATGTCAAGTTTCAACAGCTTGGCCACTTTCATATTCAACTCTACAACGAAAGTGTTGGATTTTTAAATCAAAAACACTACTGGGTTTTCAAGACTTCCGAGTAGTATTTTTTAGGATTTGAAGTCCAATACACACGTAGCTTTATTACCTAGCTTAATTAGCTTAACACTTAACTTTATTACTTTGGCTAATGCTCGTGTTGAACGCAAATAAAAATTAGCCGACGCACAAAAGCAGTCGTTCAAACTATTCGTTTTTAGTTTCATTAAAATCGGTCCAGCCAGCGTGACTAAGCGATAAACATCCTAATACTCTCTCATTTTGTTTATGTAAGTTAGAAGAGCCACCAGGTACCTAGTTGTGGACCAGTCCGGTCATCAAGTACATTGTAAGCGACTTTTACGTGTTAATAGTCTTGTCGTGCCACTAGTTGCTTTCGGAACAGTGTGGTGAAGAAGTTCTTTCGAGCACTTGACACATGTTATAGAACTTTTTAGGTTCTACGACATGCCAGTTTCCTCACGATGTTTTCCTTCGCCGTTTGAGAGTACTGGCACTGTGCACATACATTTTTGAACAGAAAATCTCATTGGTTCACGACTGGTTTCGAACCCACGTGTTAATTAGACACGGATACAGATCAAGCTACAGAAAGCCATAGAAAAATGAATGAATGAATGAATGAACGCTTATTACAAGGACATAAAAGCGATCTGTGTGTTAGCCTGATGCGTATTCGTGAGTACCTTACTTGATAATGCAATATTGATAGAAACATCAAAATACGAAGTGGTGAAGGTAAACATTCAGTAAACATTTATTGCCTACCCTCAATAAACAAGTTATGTTCGAATCCAGCGTATCCGGGCGTCGTAAATATTGTTATGAGATCTACTACCAATTTAATAGTTTTCTGATAAAAGATAACACGGCGTTAAACAATGTTTTGGTTGCAACAACTTAATACTTAATAATAACAGGTAATATACTTTATACACCTTTTAAGCCCCGAAAGAAGTAAATTTTGTACCAAATACCTAAAATAATACTAGATACTTTGTTTTAAGTAGGCACATAGTAGTATTTTTTAAACTCTCGCGATCATAACACATATTGAATTGAAGTTTTACACGGGTATTTATCGCGTTTACCTTTATTTTTTTCGAAAAAAATCTACACTAATATTATAAAGAGAAAAGATTTGTATTTTTGTTGTTTTGTTGTTTTGTTGTTTTGTTGTTTTGTATGTAACGAATAGGCTCAAAAATTACTGGTCCGATTTCAAAAATTCTTTCACCATTAGAATGCTACATTATCCCTGAGTAACATAGGCTATATTATATTTTCAAAAAAATCAGGGATCCTTACTAAAACTTCAATAATGTAACCCAAGGTGGAAAATAAAAACCTTACATCGCGTGCGCTGCGAAAACAATTGAAGATAGAACAAAATAATGTACTACGATTTTGTAGAAAACGTCATCATCTACAAAAAATGTCGCGACAGCATATGTCTAACTATTATAGTTATGTCACAATAAGTGTTCTTTTATTATAAAAATTTAATTGAAATGCCGCCGCTAGAAAAGGGTCTTTATTTGTACCTTGGTATTAATCCTTATCCAAATAAATCTTTTCATATTCAAGAGTGATTCAATACCTATACATTACTTCTTGAATTTTTCAAATCGGACATTCCATTCAAAAGATTTAAAAAATATAAGATCACGGGGCGCGTTCTCACCCAGCGCGGGCCCGGGCAAGGCGCGTGTTAGAAGTGACTCGAACCCACCACGATCTAAGTTTATCCTAAAACGTTGAAAAAATTTATGTCCACCCATGCGAAGCTGGGACAGGCCGCTAGTAAATAAATATAATGTTGGACACCTGTCTTTATTTCGCAGTCAATGATATTATTATATTATGTACAGCTAAGTATTTGCAAATAAATATGTTTTATTTCTTTCCATATTCTCGCCAAGAATCGTCAAAGAGTTTTCTTAAAAATTATACGAGAACAAGCCAAGTCGATCAATGGTAAAGCTACATCGAAAATTATTGACAGGTGTCGGTCTGTCATATCTGACAGATCCATTAAACTCGGCTACACTCTCAAACATCTAATATGTATAAGTTATCTGACGCAGGCAAGCCGGGGCAAAATGGGGTTACAAATAAAATGATAATTGTAATTTCTACAATTCACAACACTTACGCTTAGTAAAGCTCTTTGTGTGTGGCTCGTTCGGGGAAGTACCTACCTACTACCACCATGCTTATCTGCCGCCAAGCAGCATTGCCGTAAAGATTGCAGAAAGCTTATAAATATAGGTACAGGAATTTGAGTTACGGCTGACGTTTTACTGTTTTTTGGATAATATCCCCAATAAAGCTCCAAGTGTGGCGCCATTTCCACTTAGTCAGACGTAGGGTTTCCTTGTCCGATAGAACAAACAGTAAATTAACGTCTCGCGTGCGTTCCCAACTTGAGCTGACTTCCTTCCTGCGCCGCTCCCGATCCTTCCGCCCCGGCGCCCGGGGTAGGCGGGACGTCCCGGGAACCGCACAGCACTATTGTTTGTGAACTTAACTATAATTTCTTTGGAGAGTTCTCTTCGATGCTGTTTAAAGTGAAGTTTTATAAAGGTAATGGACAGCGTCGCCGGCATACTTCATAATTTTCGTAATAACATTAGTATATCCACGCTTGGTCACCAAACAATAATAATTTTAAAAATTCAGTCGTTGTCATCAGTTTTTTACGAGAAAAAGTGATGGAACAAGCTGTTAGCATACCTGATGTTGAGCGGTTACTTTTGCTTGTAACAATTGTGGTGACATTGTTGCTGAGAGATAACGACGACTAACAATGATAATGGGGCAAATAGTTAATTACTCTTTTTATCGTAGGCACTTAAAAAACGCACCCTAAAATTATAAAACGTGACATTTATTTTAATAAAAACCCCGTTAATTTTAAAATAGCATTACATCTTTTTATGTAGTCTCATAATAAAATTATGTCTCCAATAAAACTCTGCACTGTTTACATTGTGTTTAGCGTTTTTCCGCAATTTTTACAGAATGAGGGTAGGTTTGCAAAAAATTAACAAAGCAGAGGTCAGCGAATAAAGGAGAGGACAGACCATTAGTATAATGGTTCTGCCGTCTGTCACACTGTAATGTAACAAAAAACAACAATGTAAGGACACTAACAACACGAATAATAGATCCAAACAAGGTGTTTTGTAAGAGGGTGCGTTTACTGGTTTCAAATGACCTTTCTAAATAGCTGGACGCATTTAAGTATTGTGACCGTAAATGGGTTTTTTTGCGTGCTCCATTGTCAGAATTGTCAAGTTGAAGTTATCAGTTTTTTTAACAATAAGTAAAGGCTAAGGAGATGGCCACTTGGTGTTGAGCGGTTGAATCTGTTTTCATTTGTATTATATACACGTTTTTTTATGCGATAATGCTCTGTGTATGAATTGGCACCAAGATTTACTTACTTATGTTTCAACTTTAGTAACCTAAAAAGTTAGTTCTATAACATGTGTCAAGTGCTCGAAGGGAGCCTCTTGAGGCGCACTAAAAATATTTTCACCACACTGTTTCGAAAGAAACTAGTGACACGACAAGAGAGAGAGAGAGTAACGTTTAAGCACGAGCAAAATTGTCTACTTATTTACTAATTAGGGCACACAACTGTCATCATTCTTTCACATGTCACCCGCCTCACTCGAATGAACCCCTGTAAACGTCACGCAGTAATTTATTACACACGAATGAAATTATTGTTTCGCTGTCAGTTTGTATTTGCAAAGTTATGTGAAGCCGGTACAACAGTGGAATTGGATCTTGTATTACAGACTTTAGTACTTTAGAAGGGAATACGTGACAGGTTGCAAGCTCATCGCCGCTGCTAAAATACTAACAGGCTTCCACGGTATATTTTTGTAATACTAATTAGGATTATAGTTAATCACAAATTCGAATTACCTTTTTCTTTTTCGAAACACACTTTGGGGGAGGGGGGAACGTTTAAGGGGGTACGTTTTATCACAATTATATGGTAAAAGAAAAGTTTAATTCAACCAGTCACAAATTTAGTTTAATTTGACAGTTTTTACATGTATTACAGCTTATTCGCTGTCTTTTAAAGCTTTCAGTAATCCCACAGGATGCTGATATCCAGTATGAGACGTATAAGAACCAACTAATTTGTTTTAATAATAACCTGAATATATCGAAGATTTATTAAAAAATAAACATAAAATATCATATCATATTAAATAAAAGTTCAATAAGTGCCGTTATTAGCATATCTGGGCTTTGGACACATGACGTAGCGGTTTCTGTAAAAACAGCATGGGTTCGAATCCCATTCAGGAAAATAATCAAAAATCAAAACGGTCTTTATTCAGTATAATCACAAGGATCACTTTGAACCTTACCTTTTTAATTATTTAAAAAGGTAATACAAATTAAATGTGAAAACTTTTGCTCTGTTGCGTAACTGTTTAGAATTGTAGTGATATCAAATAAATCTAGTCTAGGCTTTAAGTTAGGTTGACGTCTTTGTAATAGAAAGGGTTCGGTGTGATGGGGGCTCTGATGAAATTACTTACTTTATGTATTTTTTTATCATTATTCAGTTCACGACTTGAAATATACACTTTAGGTACGTGTACTGGATGAAAGTGTTTGAAAGGGCTTAGATTTTATGCTCAGTCAGATTTTATTTCATGCTATTTTATGTCCAAAGGTTATAGTTATTACTAGTTTTTTTTTTAAATCTTGTAAACTGCGCTTTTAATAGAATCACGTAAATTTAGAACTTAACAAAAGTTATGAACTTCTTACCATCTTGATATAACTCAAAGTTTTTTGTACTACTTATTGATAGAACAAGTAGATGGACCACCTGATGTAAAGTAGTAATCATCAACTGTCTATCGAAGATTTTGTCAATATAGTGTTTTTGTAAAATCAATGAGTTTTTTTTTTCTAAATATGTGTTTCGATTTGAAGAGTGTGGTTGCCTATGAAATTACAGACAAATTAGGCTTACTGTATGCCTCACTGCCCATGGCAGTGAATCGTAGGGCACGTTCCTATTGTGCGTGGCTTAAAAGATAATGCTTTGTTATAGGTGATGGTTACTATTTACAGCTTTGGACCTTCTGCTGTATTATAAAAAAACAAGCTATGATACGTGATATTTCGGTGAAACAGTATCCTGATTCCCGCAGTCCTTCAGCAGTTAAAACTCCGTGCGAGTCCACTGGCACCGCATCCCGTCATATTTTATGTCCCGATGGCTCAGGGCTATGGTTATGGGCTGAACACGTGCGATAAAAAATAACAGTTTTCGCCAACGGGCCGTACAGCTCAACATATGAAATTGGTACTTGGCGAAGGATTTTTCGGAGGGAATGTATTTTGTTTTAATGTAAAATGTGAGGTCGTGAGTTCGAAACCGGTCGTGTACCAATGAGTTTTTCTGTTCTAAAATGTATGTGCTCAATGCCAGTACTCTCAACACGGTGAAGGAAAACATCGTGAAGAAACCGGTATGCCGTAGAACCTAAGAAGCTCTAAAACATGTCTCAACTGATCGAAAGGAGTCACTTTTAGAAGCACTTAAAATCCTTTCACCACACTGTTTCGAAAACACAAATGACACGACAAGAAGAAGAATATGTGAAAAAAACGTCTTATTATATTTAGTACTTGGTGAAAGTTTTTTGCAGAGATTTCGTTCACTTATTTAGATTTAATATGTGAAAAATGTACAGCGCCATCTTTGATCCAATGCTATGCTTCTCTTTTTGTTACCTTACTTTCATTTTGTTACCTGATTGGCTGCTAACCGTTTGTTTTTCTTTTACAGGTAAGTTCAAAGTTTTTGATTGGCTGGTTCCTAACAAGTCTTGGTAAGTTTTTTTATAATATCATTGTTTTTCTGCAATAATGTTATTATTTAATCAAGCACGAACATAATCAAAAATGTAAACATTGATATCACCAAATTATATAATGCACGAAGCCTTTTAAAAATATAAAACGTTTTTTCTGTAAACACTGATGACTGATGAGCTAGCAACAGACCCGCAAGTGATTTGAAATCTTCTGACTCAAAGTCAAAAGGTATTTATTCAACTGAATCATAAAGACCACTGACTAGTGCTAAAGGCCGAATACCTTCCCTTTAAAGTGCACAGACACATATATAACCTATGTGTGTGTGCGTCACCAGTGTTCCCATCAACGCGACACGATTGACATGTACGCGTGATTAAACTGATATTGGACACTGCCGAATACTGGGTTTATGCCCCGATGACACCTTGGGGAGTCTAGGAGACCTATATAAAGTAGGTTGGAAGTAACAAAAATTGGTGGTCTCTGCCTAGATTTTCTTTAAGTATGCACTTATATAAATATAGAAGCTGGGGTAATGCAAGTGATAGTAGGTAACCGCTCAACATCAGGTCAGACTACTGGGGGATCTGTGTGTTCCATCACTTTTGCTCAATTCATATTTTCCGCAAGTTTAGAGAAAATAACTTCGACTATCAGTTTTTTTTTTATGCACATAGAGTAGTTTTGGGGCAAGTCCTTTACCAGCACAAGGTTAAAGTATCTAGATTTGATTTTTGAACTCAATAATTTGGTAATTCCCTCAAGATTATATCACCAAACTCTCAGAATTAAAACAGCAAATATATACATAATAAATATACTCAGAAAATTATATTCCTGATTCGTATACTGTTTACAACACAGAGTAAATAGAACGTAATAAGGGCTCAAAATAAAAACACAACAAATAAAATTTTACTCCAATGACATTAAATTAATGGTATTTTTAAATCAGCCACATTCAAGAAATACACATTCTTTTAAAAAGCACTCTTCGAAAGCTCAATCTCATTTGGCAAAATTGGACGCATTCTCACCCCTCAAAGTTCCTGTCTTCTTGTTTGGGCTAATCTTGTGATTTACGGTTTTCACTGAAATATATTGTAAATACACATGTAATTGTACACTAAAAAACACACGTTTTCGAGTCGTGTACACTAAAAAAAGACCCTCGGCACGATTTTGAATCTGCATATAAAAATGTATGAGTGAACACAATACAACAAAAGAAACTTCAAATTTTCATGTTTCTATGGTTTAGGCTGTGCATAGATTTTCAGTCAGACAATCTATGCACAGACAATATATTATTATATATATATATATGATTATTTTAGATTACCAGGAAAGGTTTTACATTCAAACTCTTATTAAGGGTTCTAACAGCCCTTCCACACAATGAAAATTCATTATCATTAGTTTTCTCTGGAGACCAATTCATGCAACGCTTGACGAATTTAATGTATAAATGAATTACATATACATATTTGACAGTCAGGGGTAGGTTGATGAATGCTCATTTTCATACAATCATACAATAAATCTCCTATCTTGAGGTTGTACTTGGAACTCAGAGATCTGGGGGGATATCTACCGTGCCTGGGGATAAAAGTCGAGAAGCTTTTTCTTTCTGCCTCAACCCTCTAACTAAAGCTTCTTTAGCAAGTACTGTAAAGTCAAAGTTACACTTAGTGATATAGCCAACATTTCCACTTTTAGCTAAGTTATAGATTTTGTAGTCACATAGCTCAGCGGCAAATCCGTTTTTAACTCAAATTGACAGTTAGTTGACAGTGACGCAGGGTTGGTACCTATATGAGGAGATTGTTGGGCATGTACCCACAGGGGAGGTTGCTGATTGGCTGCCCGCTCAATGTTGATTATACGTACGATACTGTTGTTCTGTGGTAACGGCTACAAAGAATGCTAACTGAAAGTTTTTTTTTCAAATTATATTACTGCTTGATTCAAGATCTGTTTCAAGTCTCTTTAATTATTTCTTTTTTGAATTCAAAGGCTGTGGATTATTATGCAATATTATCACAAGGATCACTTTGAAACGTCTTCTAAGCTGGGTGAATTTAGCTGTGAGCTTTTATTTATTTAATTTACAAGGCAAGACATGGCTTAATTTTATCATAATTGAATCTATCATAACAACATTATTATTTTCCTAATGGGCAAGATATCTCATAAGTTGCTTAATTTTTATGTAAATATTTTGTTACCATCTGCCTCAAAAGCATACAGACATAATAAGATATTGTTGGACATTTCCCACCGCATTATCTTGCCGTAACTAAACTAAGCAAAGCGTAGATACTATTGAGAATCAGTTAACATAAAAACAAAAGAAGGATTAACAAAGTTGTTGAAAATACTCCCACTAAAAATGTTCTGAAATCTTATATCACGCTCTTTCTTTCAGCTGTCACTATCGAAAACTCGTTACATAAAATGCTAGTCTCAGACTTAAAATAGGATATTTAGAGATAAAACAGTGATAAGTCGAATGGCGCTCACTAATAGTCACATCCCGACACTTACATCCCTTTTGACACTCCATGACATTTGAAACGCATTTCCTAGATACCACTCAACCCTTAAAAAACAAGCAAAACTCAACCTTAGATCCCAGTGAATATGAGCTTATACAACCGCAGGTAGATATTACTCTATCATAAAGACATCATACGTTCGTTTAGATGAAAAATAGACGTTCCTGTTCAAGTAATAGAGCAGAAAATAGTTTGTTGACAGCCCCAGACGTGCACTCAGGTTTTCATCTCTTGTCTGTCTGTCTGTTTGACAAATTACGGAGCAAAGCGATTAATGGTTGTGTGACGTCATGGATTTATGATATCAAGAGATACTGGAGTTGATTTATTGTTGTGATCTAGTGAGCGGTGCCATGTGAGGTTATTAGTCATCGTGTGTTCTTTGCTGGGCTTTTCTTGGTGATCCTGCGTTAGATCAATGACCTGTAGCGCCGGTGGATTCATTATCGGATTACAGCAGAAAATACTAATGATAAACAAAAATAAAATAAATACTGGTTGACATTGCACACAGCACTATCTAGCCCCAAACTAAGCCAAGCTTGTGTAATATGGAAACCAGATAGCTAATATAATATAATGATAAATAAAACAACAATGTCAAAAATCTATTTACTACACGGAGCTGCCCTCTTCACTGGTAGTGTCTGACCCCGTCCTAGAGTTAGTCTCGTCAGATAATACCACATTGTACTCGTAGAAGAAATGGTCGCCGTGAGGGTTGATGCTGGAGCTGTTAGCGCAGCGGTGGTCGTGGATCTTGATGAACACTGAAGGAGAGAAGGCTAGGTAGATTTTAGCTAAGCATGGTGGCAGGGCTTTGGTTTCCCTGTGACCACAAAATAGCGGTTGACATAACGGAGACACGTACTTATCCGCTTTTCTGATACACATTCTTTATTTGTATAGAGGATAGCCAACTTTTAGTTCTATTCTAAGACAAAAGTTGTAAAAAAAGATGAAGATATAGCAGGTTTTAAAAAAAGCATACTTTTGGTACATTATACGAAAATTGCTCAGACGGCCGTGTAGGTCATAAAACTGGCAACCGCTGGGGAATGAATATTTTAGAATGGTCACCACGAACCAGAAAAAATTACCAATTTTACACTCAATATTATGGAAAAATAGTTTTTCCTAGTATTTTAGGGGAGATCTAGTAGTCCAGTAGTCCAGTTGTGGATTGCTCCCCTGATGGTGGTTGTTTTAGTCGAATTCACGCTTAACGCTTCTCTGCCAGCGACTGTGCCACATAAGTCTTCCAAAGACGACTTGATTTAACCTAAAGTTCAAGATCTTACTAGTCCCATCCTGACAGTTTCTATAATGCATCATGCAAAGGCTTTTGAAGCTCCTGCGGGCGCGCTGGTAGGCTCCGCAAATCCAATTTATGGTCGGGTCCCGCCACTTTTTCTTCATATCCTCAGGGCATGGAGTGCATTTGCGGTGCCACTTTCTCCTGAAAATTTCAAAAGTAAAGTTATTTTTTGTCGCGTTCTCAAAATTTTTGAGGGTGTCTTTTTTGTTTTATACTACCTGCTGATGGTAAAAGCAAATGGCCCACCTGATGTTAAGTGGTCACCATCACCTATAACAAAGCATTGACCCGTAAGTAACGCATGATCGGAACATGCCTTAGATGCACTGCCCTGCGTGACCTGCGTCCATTAACTTGAAGCATACAGTTGTTAAGCCTCATGTGTCTGTATTTTCGACAGCAACCACCCTTTTCAAACCGAAACATAGCAACGCTGCTTGGCGGTAGCAAAATGTATAGTCGTAGTTTTTTCCTGGACGAGCCCTTCACGAAGAGGTCTTCTACTCTAGGATGTTTAAAAAGGTCCTGTATTTTGAGTTTTTACTTTAGGTAATCTTATTGTTTGTTAAGTTCTAATCTTACCAGCCTTTCCTTTCTGCGCTAGATTTTGGTCTGTCATGATGATGTGTCTTCTTTCCTTTCGACTCGGAGGAGACAGAGTCGGATAGGTCTAGGGTATCATCTCCACTAGCATGGCTTTCTGTGAAAATTACCTTTATTTCATCATTTCTTTTTCTGATATTCTGCTTAGTTTTTGATAAGATATAGATTGAGCCAGGAAAATCTGATATTGTAAATATTTTGTAGCTCTACTTGTATGTATTCAGTGCCTTCTTCTTCTTGTCGTTTCGCTATGTTCTTCCGAAACAGTGTGTTGAAATGATTGTACCTCCTAAAACATGTTTATTTAGTTGGCTTTTACATAACCTTGAAGGCTAAACTATATACACACCCGCTATTGCTCCAGATGATGAAGAGGTAGACCTATGTTTTCTGTTGTTTCTACGAGTTTCTGTATATTCAAGAACATTTCTCGCTTCGATTTGTGTGTTGTTGATTATCGCCGTGGCTATGTCTACTATGATAAATTAATTTATTAATCAGCTTGTAAAGTCATATTATTTTTCGAAAATTATTGTTTTATATAATTTAATTTATAACTCCATCCATGCGAACCATATTATGTTTCGCATGCACGATCTCTTGAAATTTCTCTCTCTGCGTTTTGCCTTTGAATTTCAGAAGTTTGATGCACCTCTATTTTACTTCAACTTATCTTTCAAGACTACCACTACACTGTTTTATTTTTCCTGATTTATTACAAAGACAACGCATATCCTAAACCACTGGCCACAAACACATAAAATTGTATAATTATTCTTGGTGCGTAGGGGTGTGTACTAAAAAATCCTGAAATCCTTAAAGGAATGCTGCCAATCAGCTGTAGTCTTCATAATATAAATAATTTGGGTAACGTAATTCAAGTACTCACCAAAAACCAACAAAGCGATACATTCTAGCAGTCGCGCCATATCTGATACCGATTCATTTTATTTTCATTTGAAATCTCAGTAATCATAAATCCGGCGCGAATCGGCGATTTATAGCGCTACGCGTTTTACGACGTCGCAGTTACGGCTTTTGTCGTTTTTTGATACACAAACAGGTGCATCAAAATACGACAACATTCATTTTTGAAAACCATTTAAAAAGAAACCCATTTTCTAGCAAATCTGATTCATAAAATTGTTTATTTTCGGTCACTATCTGATATATATATAAAAAACATATATGTATGTCAAACAAAAAAAGTCCATGTGTGTGTACTACACTCAAATCCAAAAATAGAAAATACCTTAAACTATGTAAAACTCACTTAAAAATATAATACTAATAATTTTTCTATAAAATCACTATTTATATACTTTCTATCATTTAGCTCAGCACTACAAGTTTCAAACAATCTAAAACTTTAACCATATTTAAGATAGAATTTAAGTTTTAGCTCTTTTTCAATTTCGTGATAGCTTTAAAACTTCCCCTCTAACTACTCGCAAGTGTAAGTTTCTGTACCATTAGCTAAACTTCTTCTAGAACGTTCTATAATGTTCTAGATCAGTATTCCTCGGCGTCCAGTTATTTATGAACGTCGGTTAGCCACGCTCGATTCAATTACTTTTAGGAGAGAGCTCCTACTACGAGTTCCTCATGAGTGTTATGTCTTTAAGATATTGTGAATTTGTGACTCAAAATAAACGATTATTATGCTACGTATATCTACCGTGCTTAAGGATGAAAGTCGTGAAACTGTTTCAGCTCTCAAAGCAAACTTATTATGCTCTTTTGAAATTCAAAATAACTTCAGATTGGCTTCAGATTTTTGTAAACAAATTTTAAAAATGTTAAATCTTTCAAAAAAAATATTGTTGGTGCTGTTTTTTTCATATCTTAGTCTGTTAGGACAAAAAAAAACGTTCTACCAATCGAGTTTCATAACATTAAAGTCGTTTGCGAGATTGTCAAGCCACTGGTAGGGGAAAACATTAGAAATAGTTCTTGGTTCATTTGGCCGATTGTTTTAGGTTTCCTGGTAATTTAGGAAACGATAAAACACCCAGTTCTGTTTAAATATTTAAATGTTTACTTTATAACAATGTTCGTATTTTATGCTGCTGCATTTAAATCTAGGACTTGCTCCAAATTGCTAAGTTTTATATGTATTGTTAACATACATTTCTATGAACGGCTTAGGCGTTAGTTTATTGTAAATTTTATACAGTTTTATTGGCTTTTCCTGTGATTTTCTTAGATATATGGCTAAGGCTTAGTTTTATTGAATGAAAACTTCTTTAGGAACCATCTTTGCACGCCGAGGATGACTGCTAGGCAATGCTATTAGCATTAAGTCCTCCTAGCACTACATTAATTTGTGTGAAGTTTTAAATAAGTAAATGAGGCTTTTTGACTTTGACAAACATTATTTTTGACCATTGACACCACTTTTCTTCTTCCACCACTATGTCATAGCTAGTCCCATATCTTACATAATGAAACAAAACAGGATATTCAGGTTTAATAAAACAATGACATGATTTGATTATATAATTTGTATCTATATATTATATTATTATCAATTCATATAATTCATTTACACTCTGTAGACGTAGAACCAGTGTCTCCCGTGGTAAGTGTCGTTATTGCATCGATGATCGTATAGTTTTACAAACACTGAAAATGTATGCAAATTAAATTGAAATCAGATATAGGCCAATTGGGTGATCAGAATCAATTGATTGGTAAATTACTACACATGGGTCAACTAGGTTGCGAAACAACTGATTCTCATGATATTATTAATTACTAAAGACAACAGGCATTTTGTATATAATGTGATATGTTTTTTTTTGGAACAAGGATATGGCCCATCTTATGTTAAGTGGTAACCATATATAACAAAGCATTGTCTCGTAAGCACGATAGGAACGTGCCCTACGATGCACTGCCCTGCGTCCATCAACTTGAGGCATACATATATTAAGCCTCGTGCCTGTAATTTCACCGGCCACCACATTCTTCAAACCAAAACACAGCTTCAGCTGAAACGCTGCTTGGAAGCAGAAATAGGCAAGGTGGTAGTACTTTTCCGGGCGGGCTCTCAACAAAAAGCTCTTTTACTCTTGTATAAAATATTGCAGCGTTAGGGGCAACTTTTTAGTCATTAATTTATTTTGGACGCGTCCTCTGACTAACAACTGTAAAACGACCAAGAAAGTACTAGTGGCGACGGTAAGAACAACAAGTTCCAAAGCAATTTATTAGCAGACAGTATCTACCGATCAAAAAGCCTTTTCATACCTTATTCCCATCAAAGTTCCAACTCCCCACGAACTGCGGGGAACTTGTTTCCAGCATCAAACTTGATCTCATTACTCTCACGAGGATCCCTTGTTTTTCTGTTATAACTTTAATAGTTTTGGAACAATATCTTGGTACAGTTGAGGGATCTATCGGGATGCGAGCTATTTCGAAGACTACGAAGTCTTCAAAGTATTTGAATATACCAATTTTGTCAATTGAAAGCATATCGAAACATTTACAATTCGATAGCTACCCAGACTAGGCTCTGGCAGAATACCAGTGTTGCGCTGTTGTTGCGCAAAATAAGTAATTCGACATCTTATCGTGTCACTAGCTCTTTATAAACCTTTCGAGCACTTGACACATGTTATAGAACTTTTTAGGTTCTACGACATGCCGGTTTCCTCACGATGTTTTCCTTCCCGTTTGAAAGTATTGGCACTGTGCACATACTAGACATGGGCGTTTTCGTTTTTTCCCGCAAACGGTTATCTAACCGATATACAGTTTGCATATCGATATAGAAAACGGTTTTCTGATATCGATATCAGTCGTATGGGTTGCAAACGTTAACATGATTTTTAGTTATGGCAAACTAACAACGAAACGACAAACGCAAACTATTTGGCTATGGTTACGTCATATTCGCTTCATCTCTTTTTTACCAGTAAAACAATTCATTCTTAGAAAGGGAGGTAGCGAATATCAATAGGTGTTTGTTTCATATCGTTTGGTTTGTGAAGTTTTCGTTTTGTTCGTGTCTTTAGTAGGTAACAGTTGAGGTTTTGAATAGTTTTTATGATATCGGATATGTTGATATGAATATCGATATGGTATGATATCGAACCCATATCCGATATAAGTTACGTTTTGATATATCCGACTCATGTCTAGCACATACATTCTTAATTGTCTTGACTGACATAACCAATGACTTTTTTGAAAAAGTCATTGGTCATTGGTTTTGAACCACGACCTTAGGATCGGAATGCGAAACCGCTACCACTAGACCGCCAGTGCTCTCAATGGGTAATGGTGCAGCAGATACCTATTAATCCCTCACTATTAACGCTGACTATTTTTCGAACAACACAGTGCAGAGTTTTTTTTGTTTTTATGTTCTATTTTTTCTGCTCTGCACACTTACTTACTTACCGCCCAAGTGGGGTTAATAAATCATTTTTTTATTTTTTAATAGCCCTGGTACCATTTTTTTTCACCCATCCAGGGTTTCAGAGATTGCGAGTACTGTATTGTAGGACGTTGTCATATTGTTGTCACATTGTAGAGATCGCGGGAAGTCGGTGGATGGAGAAGACTTTCGTTATCTTTCACATTGAAACCAAATATGTCTATGTCCATCAGTGAAAATTCTCAAGCTGATGATGATGTAATCAGATCAGCTCATACTTACAAGTCCCATCCTCACAGTTCCTGTACCGCATCATACAGAGGCTCTTGAAGCTGCGGCGCGCGCGCTGGTAGCCACCGCAGATCCACTTGATGCTGATATTGTTACGCTTCTTCAGCATATCCTGAGGACAGGGAGTACATGTGCGGTGGGCTTGGTTGCTGGAAGAAGCACAAAACTGATAAAAATTAAAAGCTGCTGACTAAAAATAATATAACAGGAAAAATTACAGAAATTCCGTGAAGTTTCATTAAACTCAACTCTTTTGTTATGCTCAACTTCTGATGCTAAGTGATTACCATCACCATTAATAAAGCATTGCCTCACAAGTCCCGCGCAATATGAACGTGCCCTACGATGCACTGACCTGCGTCTATCAACTTGAGGCAAACAGATGTTTAGATGTGCCTGTAATTTCACCGGCAACCACACTCTTCAGACCGAAACACAGCAACGCTGCGGCAGAAATAAGCATGGTTGTAGTACTTCCCCGAAAGAGCCACACTCAAAAAGTTTTACTCTTACTCACTCCAGTTTTATTTCTTTCGTCTCTAGAGAAGAAGCCTCTGAGGACCTGCTGGACGAAAGCGAATCTGATTCCTCTGATGAACTGAAAATGAAAGCTGAAATTATTATGCAGTTTGCAACCTTTTACTTAAGAAAGTCAGCTTACATAGATAGCTTCAGGGATTTTGGATAAATAGTGCGATGTCATATACATGAAACGTCTTAAGGCTAGGTGAAATTAAGTGCTAATTCCACGCGACCAAAGCCTAGAAGACCAGGCAACCAACTTACGGCTTGGTTCCTACCGTTATTTAATATGATCCTTGTCACAATGTAATACAATACAATATTGAAGCTCCAGTGTAGTGCCGATTGAATTTAGTGAGGCGTAGGCATAACAGAAAATGCATACATTCAATCTATTAAAGTGGAGAATAAAAATACAATATTACAGACATTGCAAATTATCACAGTATACCTGCTGGATTGAGTATTCTCGCTGTTCATATCACTGTCAGAGCCGCCAGAGTCGTAGGAAGCAGCGTGGTCGTACCATCGTGGACCGCGATGCTCTGCATCTTTGAAGACTCCTACATTCGGCAGCTCATTCACGTGGACCAGCTCTTCGAAAGGAGTTGTACCTTGGCTGAGGGCTTCTGAAGAAACCATGTAGTCGTTAGAAGAGGTCGATGGATTTATTCGATCACGTTCGATCACGTACTTATTAACAATAAGTTGGTAGAAAGATTACGTTATGCAGGTACAGGTACCTAAGCAACATCTACCTAGGTTTATTCCTTTTAGTTATTTTATATTCTACTTGCGGCCTGTCCCAGCTTCGCATGGGTCGACATTATTTTTTTTAACATTTTAGGATAAACATAGACGCGCGTTTGAGCCTCGCGGCTACCTATTTCCTAGATTTGCACGCCCTTCTCCCGTGCTTCGATGGCCACTCTCTCGCCGCGTTGCCCGCTGCACCGAGTGAACCACGGCGCGTTCGCTTTAATTTTTTATTAAGATTGACATTTAAATGTCTGATTGAAAAATTCAAATAATAATCTACAGGTATTGAAACAGTTTCGAATATGAAATGATTTATTTGACTAAGGGCCGGTTTCACCATGCTCTGTTAGATTAACAAAGGATTAAAGGGCCGTTAAATATGTCAAAATGTACGCGTTGACAGCTAAGGTTAGATTTAACGGTCTTTTAATCCTTGATTAGTAACTAACAGAGCATGGTGAAACTGGGCCTAAGTATCATAACATTTCTATCAACTTTAAAAATGTAAAAATTATGTTATATTTATATAACTACAATAGTTGGACATATGGTATTGCGAATTTTTTTGTATATTCTCTAATACTATAAGACTCAAAGTCCTGACTGACTGACTGACTGACTGACTGACATATAGACAACGCACAGCCTAAACCGCTGGTCCTAGAGACTTGAAATTTGAGGAGTACATAGGTCTTATGGCGTAGAGGTGCACTAAGAAGGGATTTTTGGAAATTCAACCCCTAAGGGTGTAAAAAGGGTTGAAAACGTTTGTATGAAAAATAGTATTCCTTGAACCTACAAACTTGAAACTTGGAGTACATATACTACAAGGCAAAAAAAAAGGAAAGGCATTTTTAGTTTTTTAAAACTACCCTTAATAAGGGTGCAAAGAGATGTAAAAGTTTGTATGGGAGTTTTTTGACCGCTGGTCCTAGAGACTTGAAATTTGAGGAGTACATAGGTCTTATGGCGTAGAGGTGCACTAAGAAGGTATTTTTGGAAATTCAACCCCTAAGGGTGTAAAAAGGGTTGAAAACGTTTGTATGAAAAATAGTATTCCTTGAACCTACAAACTTGAAACTTGGAGTACATATACTTCAAGGCAAAAAAAAAGGAAAGGCATTTTTAGTTTTTTAAAACTACCCTTAATAAGGGTGCAAAGGGATGTAAAAGTTTGTATGGGAGTTTTTTGACCGCTGGTCCTAGAGACTTGAAATTTGAGGAGTACATAGGTAGTATGGCGTAGAGGTGTACTAAGAAGGGATTTTTGGAAATTCAACCCCTAAGAGTGTAAAAAGGGTTGAAAACGTTTGTATGAAAAATAGTATTCCTTGAACCTACAAACTTGAAACTTGGAGTACATATACTTCAAGGCAAAAAAAAGGAAAGGCATTTTTAGTTTTTTAAAACTACCCTTAATAAGGGTGCAAAGGGATGTAAAAGTTTGTATGGGAGTTTTTTGACCACTGGACTTAGAGACTTGAAATTTGAAGAGTATATAGGTCTTATGGCGTAGAGGTGTACTAAGAAGGGATTTTTGGAAATTCAACCACTAAGGGTGTAAAAAGGGATGAAAACGTTGGTATGAAAAATTGTATTCCTTGAACCTACAAACTTGAAACTTGGAGTACATAGGTATACTTCAAGGCAAAAAAAAAGGAAAGGCATTTTTAGTTTTTTAAAACTACCCTTAATAAGTGTGCAAAGGGATGTAAAAGTTTGAATGGGACTGTTTTGACCGCTGGTCCTAGAGAGACTTGAAATTTGAAGAGTACATAGGTCTTACGGCGTAGAGGTGTACTAAGAAGGGATTTTTGGAAATTCAACCCCTAAGGGTGTAAAAAGGGTTGAAAACGTTGGTATGAAAAATTTTATTCCTTGAATCTACAAACTTGAAACTTGAAGTAGATTTACTTCAAGGCTAAAAAAATAGGAATAACATTTTTGGTTTTTTAAAACTACCCTTAATAAGTATGCAAAGGGATGTCGAAGTTTGTATGGGAGTTTTTTAACGCGTGGTGCGATTGACTTAAAACTTGAGGTAAATATACTAAGAAATAAATAATTAAGAATAACACTTTGAAGTTTTGATAATTACCCCCGCAAAGGGTGCAAATGACTGTAAAAGTTAGTATGCGAGATTTTTAACGCATAGTGCGATTGATTTGAAACTTGAAGTAAATATACTCCACAATAAATAGATTAAAATCACGTTTTCACTATTTTAAAACTACCCCTGCAAAGGGTGCAAAAGACTGCCAAGGTTTGTATGGGAGATTTTTAACGCGTAGTGTAATTAACTTCAAACTAAAAGAAAATGTGTTCTGTGGATAAATAACAAAAAAACAGTTTGATTTTCGAAAACAACCCCTGAAACGATACCCTCCTTCGTTGCGCTCGAGTAAAAAGGATACAACGAAGCGTCAATGTTATATTCTGTGTTATACAGCGCGTTTCTCGCGTTTCTCGCGTACGCACAACGCACGGTCCGCTCCCGAGAAACGCTCCATAGCGACTAAATTCCCAAAAGCCAGGCTACCGATTGACATCCCCCCCGCGCCCCTCAGAATAGTTGCGTTCACGCAATAACCAAAACAAATGTGAACTTTCTTTTGAGACACCCTGTATATGGGATATTCTAAAAACGGGAATCTTGAGTTGGTACGAAGAGATATGAGGGTATCTACCGTGATTGGGGATCAAAGTCGTGAAGCTGTTTCGTTTCGTTTGTTTTTGAGGTAGAAACTAGGAACAAATAAGTACATATTTTCCGTGTAAGGTTGTCTTTGTTGTATTTGTCATGTTTGTGCCAAACTCAGTCAGTACCTATACCTACCTACCTAATATGGGTAATGTACGCCTATAGGTATCCCATATACCTACGTAGGTATTTAAAATCTTACCCTAATAATATACAAATCAATGCGAAAGTTACGATTTTTTGATGTTTGTGGCTCAATCACGGTTCACTTCAACACGTGCGAAGCCGCGGGAAGCCACTAGTATTAATATATTCTTTACTAATGTAGAATATTTATTTTATTGTTCTATCATCAATAGTTTCCGCAGTGCATGCGATGAATGATTTTATGGCAAAAAAAATTACATCTTGAGTTACATAGTGAAGTTTTAGTTGGGATTCCTTATTGTATCTAGTAATAAATGTAGCCACAATGTATGTGTACTCACAAATGTAGCATTCTAATGGTGAAAGAATTTTTGAAATCAGACCAGTAGTTTTTGAGATTTTTTGTTTAATCTTTTAAATTAAATTAAATCTTTCCTCTATATAATATTAGTGTAGATAGGTACCCACCCGCCTCATCCCCTTATTTTATTAATCTAACTTGAATTGTCAATATATTTGTTTACTCAGATTATTACTTAGTTAGTCTTCTAATATTTACACGGCTCAAAATTGGATCAGCCTACATGGTTCGTAAATAAGTAATTTTAATCAAAATACCCGGCATTAGAAACAAAATGGTGATCATAGAATACATAATGTCATACAAAAGCAATTACATGGTTAACACATTAAATATGCACACAGCATAATTAAAGCCCAGATAGAAAATAATTTACAGCATGACTGAGCATTGGGTACGAACCAACAGTATGAACAATAAGCAAATCATTTATACAAGGTGTTCCAATACTTGTGTTTAAAAACTTCAGGGGCTAAAGTACCCATCAATATGAATAACTTTTTCTAAATAAACAAACACTGTGAACGCGAAAAAAAATAGCTGCTTCATACATTTTAACCAGGTAGGTATTGAACTTTTGCATGAAACAGCTGGTTTTTTTTTAAGGTTCGTTTTTCATTATGATGGGTACTTTAGCCCCCTGAAGTTTATAAACACAAGTATTGGAACACCTTGTAAAATAAACGAATCCATACTAATCCTCACATAATGTTTAACGTTTCTCTTTAGAATATTTCTATTTTTATATAATTATAGCGTGGATCATCTCCTCAGATCTGTAAAAAAGGAAGAGATTCCAAAATTCCCATTATTTAATAACTGTATTATTGTGAGTAGTTTAAATATCTTAGATATTTCTAATATTAAGTTCTCCTTAAAATTCAACAGATTCATCCTATAAGATTATGCGCATACAATTATGGGTATACGCAAGGAAGACAGTTTTGTTTAATCATTCTATGCAGATGATATTCATTCGAAACTTCATATTATGCTATTTCTATTCATTTATCTAAAATACAAAAGTCTGAAGTTTATTTTTAAAATTCACATTCTTGCCAATAGCGATATACAATACTATAGATTTGTAAAGTATTTGCGTCTTTGTGTTAAATCCTTTCACCACACTGTATCGAAAGGACTAGTGAAACGACAAGAAGAAGCAGAATAGATTTGTAAGCATTGTAGCTATTAGAGGATAACAATACGAGAAGATAATAACGAGTCGATAAACAATACTGGTGCAATAATACCTTACACACTAGCTTACAAACTCTTTATATTACCAAGCTCACTTACATACAACTCCTAAAGGCTGTCATACTAAACACTTGCCGCATTGTCCGCAAGTTTTAATCTCTCAACTAATAACACCGTCAACGATTTTTCGTTTGGCCAAAAGCCCGCGAAAAACGTAAACTTCTCGCCTAGCAAGAGACAAAATTTTTAAAACGTAAATAATAATATTAATAATGCAATAATATTTTTTCTCAAAGCTGACGTAGGCTAATTAGTTTTCGTAATTAATCAAACTTTTAGAAAGGAAAACTTGTTTGTATCACAGTTACATTTTCGCTGAACCTTTGTAAAGCTATTCCTCGAATCCTGGTTGTTTGTGATTTTTCCTTCCTTCAGTAATTTTGTATCTTCGAAAATATTTAAATGTGCAAATGAGCAGTTATTTGACGGTTGTCAGCCTCTATAGACATACGATCTATGAAATATTATTATTATAAAATGTTTCAGAAGATTATCTAATGATTTTCAAACTGAATTTCACAATTCGTTTGAGTTTCATTCGAAACTTACCGTGAACAAACACAAAAATCAACAAAATTATCATAATTTAGTTTTCAAGTCAAGTCCATATTTTGCGAGTTGTAAAATATTATCGCCTCCGCACATTTTATCGCTAACTGCAATAAAGAAGTTTATACGAGTTTGATAACTCTCACCGACTCGAGTAAAAAGTAAGTTATGATTTCACAATCGGTGACGACCTCTGCACAGCTGAGGCGCTGCTGTGGGTTCCATTTTGACGATACGAAATATATTATAATAGGAAATATTATATCAAATATTTGTTCATGGTCGGGGTTTTTTGTTGCCAGATATATAGATAGAAGATAGAAAATACTTTATCGCACACAACTTATGGATATAATAAAAAAAACTACAAAGCTACTTAAAACTACAAACTACAATGGGTGGTCTTATCGCTAAATAGCGATCTCTTCCAGACAACCGTTGAATGAAGTGGACTCATTAGATTTAGAAGGGGTGCTTGTGTGCGTGGAGATAAAAAATAATTTGTGTGTGAAAAATGTCTAGTTAAAAGAAAAAGAATTAGAAACAAATATATAACAATATAAAAAATAAACTACTTACATTATTAATAAATACATACATACTATACTACGTTTATATAAATAAATAAATAATTGTAATAAAAGAAGCAAGCAGGGTAAATTTAGTAATAACAGGACAAATAGTATTCCTTAGCCATAGTACTCCTGTCACTAATGATCACAAATAGAGAGCGATTATTCATTTAACTTTTTGATGGAACAAGTCTACCTGGTGTTAACCAAGTCTAGATTGTCTACCTGATGTTAAGCGGTAACCATCACCTACAACAAATATCATCGCAAGTCATGCACGATAGGTGCGTGCCAAACAATACCCTGTTCTGCGTCCAGAATGTTATCAATGAGTATCTTAAGACGTGAACAACCGTCAATCTACTTCTTGATCGCACATTTCCAAATTTTTTCAAGTTTCGTATTATAACAATTAAATAGGTGTAGTAAAAATAATACAAAGGTCTCTTAATAACGTACTCGTAACTTATTCCTGGCCACATCGCTTTCCTTCAATAATGTTCTTTATGTAGCTGTCATGCCGTAGATGTCCAAAAATTTCAAACATTATACAATCTAAAATTGCGGACGCACCTGTATTATATTTATAACCTTTCCTATATGAAACATCGTTAAAAACATTTGTCATTTAAACAGGGTCCAAAATAAAACAACTGTTTACGGTGTCTCGTTGTTTATTCCATTCGTTTGAAGCACCTCTTGCGTAGTACCTACATTATAAATTCATTTCTGCTGTATCCATTATCATTGCCGTGTTGTTTTGATCTTCTGAATCTGGAATAAAACAAATAAATTAGTAAACAGATAGCTTTCATCTATAACTTGAATATAAGAGGATAATGTACCAACAGCTGATCACAACCGTTGGGGTATAAGGATTTTCGAATGGTGACTGCGATCCGAAAGACGGAGGATAGAACGCTTGCTTGATGAAGATATTGCTAGAAGACAGTAGACGAAGATGAACGAGTTTTTCTGTTCAAAAATATTATATGAATAGTGCCAGTACTTGTGAACTCAAACTGTGAAGGAAAACATCGTGAGGAACCTTCGTAGTAAAATGTTGGAAAACATGAATGTGTCAAATGCTCCAAAGACTTCTTGGAGGAGCACATAAAATCCTTTCAACACACTGTTTCAAAAGAAACTAGTGATACGACAAGAAGAAGTAGATGAAGTGGGCTCAATAAGTTTTTCCTGGAAATGTATGTCTTATATCCAAAGGTGGACTTCTTCAGGCTAATAATGATGTACATTGACTCTCTTTTAATTTAAAAAATGTAAGCACCGTTACATCGGTAAAGTATTTTTTAATGCAAAAAAATACATTCATATTTCTAAAACAATAGCAACTTATCAAAAATGCTTACGTTTAATTATCGTTGTCTGCTGGTTTATCATCATCTGGGTTTCCTGAAAAAGACCTCATTACAACGTTTATTCAAAACTCGTTCTAATTTAAAATAATCTGTTTTGACAGCTCATCGTCAAAACAGTTTCTTAAATTAATTTTCCTAATTATTTTCCCCCTCTAGGTATTTTTCGAATGTAAAGTCCAACTTTTTGAGAAGAAAACAACGCTAGACTATGTTTTTTAGGAATATGCGGAGAATTCAATAAAGAGAATTCGGCCGTTTTGGCCAAGTTTGATTAAACGGATTTGCATCGCTCAGACCCAGATGTTTCTGAAATTTATTTTTAATTTATGTCCTGAAAGTTGAGATTTCGGAATACGCCTGTTTAAATTTTAACGCAAGCTGTTTAGGAGTTTACTCAAATGTTTTGAGTTTGTTAGCCAAGTTTCTCCGAACGAACAGTTTTGAGTAAGGTTTTTCAAATTCAAAGAACCTATGTAGAAGAAACAATTAATATACTTTATTCACTAACCAGATCTTCCTCTGAATTTTGATGAAGTCATAGATGGTGCGTGAGATGCTGAAATTGTTAAATATATTTTTATCTTCAATCATTATACATTAATCAAATTAAAACTTGAATTACACTAACAGATAAAATACAGTAAAAAAAAAAAGAAAAAATAATATATTAAAAGGTAAAACGTAAACTAAAAATACTTACAAGTTCTGGTCTGAGCAAGCTGCTGCACCTTGACCTTCTTATTTAACCCTGAATATGCTTGACCTTGTCCACCAGAAAACTGGGAAACAGGAGCATACCCATAAGAGTTTTGACCGGCATTGGCAGTTGCTGATGCTGATGCAGCAGCTTGAGCCTGAGACGAGGTCCCCGAATGAGGAAGGAATCCTGCTGGGTACCTTTGGGTGGAACAGAAATGAATGAATTCTCATTCATTTAATTATTTATTGTACACCTTACAAACTATCAAAATATGAAACAAATTACAGCAAAATACACACAAATTGTGGAATGGGGCGGTTTTATCGCTGAAAAGCGATATTTTCCAGACAACCTTTGGATTGAGAGTAGCCTAAAACAAGAAGGTTGGCTAGAAATAAAGGTTTTATTGATCCAGGGACCAATAATGAGACAAGGAAACGAGATCGAAATGGTTTCTTTTTAAGGAAACATGTACTTGGGTAGATCACATTAAGAATTAAGATTCTTACCCTGTAAACCCTTGACCATTAAAATATTTAGAACCGGGATAGTAGTTCTGCGCCCCTGGGTTATTGCCAAATTGGTTTCCAGGTCTTTGAGGGTTTTGAAGACCGTAATCTAACGAAAGCTCTGGATTTTGAAAGATTGCCCCTCCTGGTATTTGGATTGGAGGTCGGAAACCACCAGGTCTTTTGAATTTTTGGAGGTTCCATTGGTTGTAGCTGGGTCTGGTTTGATCCGCAAAATACTGACTGGAACCTATCTGCCCACTGAATCCTATCTGACCACTGGATCCTTGGTTGTTTAAGGTAGAGCCTGAGAGAGAGTCCTTGTTGTTTTCTTGCATAATTTCTCCAAAAGTTGAGGATGCAGTGGGGTAGGCACCGATAAGTTGACCTAGAATAAAATTTATAAAATGCAAAATCAAAATCTAGCCTAGCAATGCTTATTTTTCTCACAAACCAGTAAATATTTAGATATTTTCATGAATAAAAATGTAATTTCGTTTCTTGTTTTGATGTTTTCTGCCAAAGTTTCTTTTTACGATGTCGTTGTGTCCTATATTTTGTTTTACAAAATATAAAAATACTAGAAATCTACTACTGTTTTAATTAGTTGCAGTGTTTGTGTTAAAAACTGCAACTTTTACAGGTTTTCAAAATTAGACGATGCGGCACTCTCTCAAAATGATTTTAAACGGTATAAAAGTTTAAGCGGCCATCAGAGAGACATGCCCCTAAAATAAATTAAACTAATAAAACAACCAGTAGACTAATATAAAACTCACCACTGAAACATAAAACGTTAGTACCTACGTACAGTCGACAAGAAAATTTCATGACACCAAATAAAATAGCGCCCGGGTGGTACGAAATTACGTTACAATACTGGGGTGTTCGGCTAGAGGTATTCGATGAACGGGTATTCAATAGCCAATACACTTAAGCGCTTCAATCATTGGCCGTTAGTTTGCTGGCTCGATTGCTCATACCCTATTGATTGGCGTCCCTTATTGCTTTAGTTAGAGATTGGATTTGTCCGTATTTGGACCACCTGGGGTTTACTTTTTTGCATGCGCCTGACGCCGTGCCGGTTGTAAATTTTTACTGTTTTTGTTTTTTTACGCTCGGTGGGGTTAGGGGTGTGTTTATTATTATTACTCACATTCGGGGTTAGATGATCGTTTGCAGAAAGGGGTGATTAATCGGCCTTGGACCTCGCAGGTGCAAACGATGCACAGCTCTTTTGGGTGCGGGAATTCGACTCCGAAAGTTTTATACTCGCACATCGCGTCTGCAATAACATTTTTTATTTCATTCCCAATATGATTATTAGATCTATCCAATAGAAAATCTACTGAATTTGGAAAACTCGCAGTCTAGAAGCTTAATTTTAGGACACATTTTGTTGAAAATCCATAAATACCTTGGAACTGCAGTGGTTGTGGCTCTGAAATAAATAAGCTATTAATTGCAATACTACTGGCAATTGAAAACAATTAATTATTGGTACAATTAGTATGACTTACGGTATGGCACAGGTGCTAGTGTTGCTGAAATAAAATATAAATTATTAGATTAAATAAAGAAAAAATAAACAATTTCACGACTTTGATCCTCAGGCACCGTAGATATCCCCTCAGATACCAAGTATACGAACTGAAGATAGTGTATAAATTATTCGATACTATGCTAAATGAAGTATTAACTAAATTTCAGTTATAAAATTCAAATTACCTGGAGAAATTCCATCGGATGGAGATTCAATACCTGCAAAATAATTATATTTATTTATTTCTGATGCCAATAACCCATAATTTGTAAGTAGAACCTTAATAAACTTGTCAAATGTGTTAGTACAACTATTAAAATTTATAACGATTAATGATTAAAACAGAAATTAGAAAAATTCATTAATAAAAAACTTAGGTATAAGTTTACGTACAGCAAGACTTTTTGGTGTAACAGCTGATTTCTACAGTGACGTGTTTCTTGGCGAATGCTTCAGTGCACACGCACATCTGGCATTCGTCCCAAGGATGGTCGAAGGGTTGGTTCGGCACGTAAGGGCGACAGGAGTCATCTGAAAGCATCAGTATACAAATAAAGTTAAAATTCAGACTATTAAAAACAAAATTTAACTTACCTTATTTGTAATTTGTAAACTTGTAGTATAATCGATTCTTAGAATTACATATTTAGTCAAATAACTTTATTATGGAACAGCGAGACTCTAATATAAATAATAATTAAAAGAGTGTCCTAAATCTATGAAATGTACTCTAAACTAAATACGGTAGTAAATATTTTTTTTAAGACAACGGATCGGTTAGATTTGACACCGTCCAGATATCACTGAATCGTGCATAAGTACCTATGTCCCCTGTGTTTTCAAAAACTTACGTGGCGAGGGTCCGGGCAGCGGGCCGGGGGGGAGCACAGGTGGCCAGTCTGCAGCGAAACGACAACGCATTAATAACTGATGTTTACTCGGGACTTGCCCCTGTGACCCTTATTGGGTTAGAGGCAGTTGTGGACTCACAGTTATTGCTAAGTAATATATTTAGTGCTGATTTCTTAATCCTTCATTTATTTCGAGATGAAAATAGGCTATTTTATTAGTCTCACACAAAAATTAAAATTTAATCTTGAAATGATTGTTATAGTATTTACACGTCGTTGTGGCCATTTCTTGGTTTATTTTACTTTACCATATGATCCATTTCCGTGTAAGAGAAAAGATAGAATAGTAGCTAGAGTTTATACATTATCACTAGACTACGACTATCGAGGACTAGCTTCGATGTAGCCCAAATTAATGTTTGTTTTTTTATTATTTTCAGGTAAGAGAATCTTATAATCTATTAAACAAGAGCATCAATCAAGTCTATGAAAAGTAAGTAAGTAATATCTTTACTTGAGTTAAATACGAGTCGTCGTAATGGTACTTACATGGTTCAGGCGTTATTGGGATAATTTCCGGCGTCACTGGGTACGGTTCGGGTACGTCCGTTACTATTTCAGGTACTGTAAAGAAATACATATTTTGGTACCAATTTTTTCACAATTGAATACTGTATTCTGTGTTTATCACTCTATTGAGCCGTTCATGACTCTGTTCTAGCTGTGGTCGAGATCAATATTTTTTTACCTCTTGTAAAATGATCACTAAACGGAACATGCTCATGGGTTTTTTTTTTAATTACTGTAATTATTCTTGCTCTTCTTCTTCTTGTCGTGTCACTAGATTCTTTCGAAACAGTGTGGTGAAAGGATTTCAAGTGCACCTCAAAAAGGCTCCTTTCAAGCACTTCACACATGTTATAAAACTTTTTAGGATCTATAACTATGGGAACCAGATAGCTGATATAGGTAAATTCAAACATGTTTATATGTGAAGGGCTACTCCGAGCACGGTTAGCACCTTAGTGCTTATGAGTGAAATTGACTTAAACCTTATATTATGAGGGATGAAGACAGAAGTTAAAAATAATTTGAAAATTATTCTGTTATGAAAAATTTATGTATTATGGTTGATCCTCTTGATAACCGACATTTTTATGCAAAAATTGTATGTCAATAAATCAATCGGTCTAGAAAAATATGGACTTGTGATTCAGCTGGTCAGTCAGTCTGCGCTGTTTGTTTATAATTTGTTTAAGTACTTACAAGGCACAGGGACGTCTGGAACTTCTGGGACAATGACTGAAAATAAAGTAACTTCAGATGATATATGCTGAGCTCAATAATACAGGATCATACTGTGTTCGAAACTGGCAAAAAGTTTTAGTAATTTTATCCAATAAGACCTATTTGTTTTTGACCCACTTACGCACACACACACATACGCACATACACCCATACATTATATACACACACACACACATGTACCTAATTTGGGTCCGAGACTGCGATACTAGACTACGATGATGGATAGTTCACGCCACGTACGAAAGCTAGCTTTTTTTTAAACATTGTTTAACAGTTCTCATAGTGACCGAGTTCAGCCATCCTAGCTTAGTACCTCAGTATCCTTAGTAACCTCCATCTTAGACAGTAGACCTCTATCTTATCTTAGTACATAGTCAGTGTCAAAGTCAGGTTCAACAGGTGGTCTAGAAGTACGGAAGCGCTCAGATGATAATAAAACCAGTGCAGAACTGCTTGGCACTCGTTCTATCGGTTACGACCACCGACTGGCCATGGCAGGATTGCTACCGATAAAAGACTAACCGCATTCAGGGTTCGGCACGCAAGTGACCAGTTTCTCTGGATGCCCGAGCGGCGACAGTTGGACAGAACAGCGACACGTCTTACAGGAGTCAGATGGATGTGGAAACAGCACGTTTATAGGGAACTTGTCGCAAAAGTGAGCTGTAGAGAAAACGGAATAGTACATAAGGCACGAGTTAATTCAACCATTGATTTACTGGGGGCTTATTACGAGTTTAGTGCCGATCGTCGATCGTTACGATACACCGAATTTTCTATGAAAATAAATCAACGGCATCTAGCGTATTCTTTCAGAACCTGTTTTTTTTTTTATAGAAAATTCGGTGTATCGTAACGATCGACGATCGGCACTAAACTCGTAATAAGCCCTCTGAATGCTCGAAAAGCTAAATTTACTAAATAGTTCATTGATCTCAAATTTGAATAGAATATTAAAGTTTTGGTACTTACAATGCACCGGGACGTCGTCTGGGATAATGGCTGAAAATAAACTAACATCAGGCTTGAACTTAGTTTCATTTCTTTTTTAGTAGTCAAATGAAATTACTCACGGATTATTGGTGCATCTGGTGGTAAAACTGAAATAGAAGAAATGTACGATTACAATTTAATTTTACTAAAAGTAAACACTATGGACATCATAACTCAATGCTAAACGACATCCCTGGTGAGACTTACAACAAAAGCGGCAATGTACCAAACTGATAACACACTGTCGATAAAATAAAGGTTGGAGACTTGGAGTACGTCGATAGCTACTAAAACCATTAGACCATTCTAATTCTACAGCATCAGGATTAACAAAGAATAATTTATAAGGAATCACGGATTGATGAGAATGTCTTACCACATTGAGGGTTTTCCTGGCACTGGATCTGGACATCAGGCTTGCCGTATGCGTCGACGGACTCAATGCAGATGCACACCTGGCAAGGATGGAGAGGATTCTCGAACGGCTGCCCTCTTGGCAGAGGCCTGCAGGTCACTGTTCAAATATTATCATTGTAGTTAGAGAAGGCAAGCATGAAGGCTACATTTTACTAACAGGATGACAAAAAGCGTAGTCTACCGGATGGTACTTTCGATCAGCAATATATATTATTATTTAGTTATTCGCCAAGTTCTTTAATTGGCTACATTGTCCTACAGATCTGAACATAACCGCCTTGAATGTATTTCCCATCAAGATGGACTCTTACTGTGCAGTCCTTCCTCTGTGTAGGACCTACTACTTACCTTTTGACTTAACTAGCCAAAAACAACATCCAGCACGATTGCGTACCTTCTTCTATGTTTGGTGGAGGAATGGTCACAGGTCTCACAGTTATTGAAGGTACTTCTGAATATGGCTCAGGACTTGGAGCCCTACACCCAGCGCAGCTGGCACAAACCGGTCTTAACATTCCAGAGTCTCTAATACAAGCACAAACCAAGCACTGATGGCTTAGAGACCAAAAATTGTGAAGCTCTCCTTCTCTTGAACATATTAGTATGTTGTCAGCTCCTGAAAGGTTATGTTAGATTAGTAACCTGGTTAAATTTTAAAACTTGAGTTGAGTGAGTTCGTGAGTTGAGATCAACGTACCAGGTATTTTATGCAGCAAGATATGCTCATTGTAAGGAATCAGTCTGGAATATGGGTTTACTGAAAACAATACCAATCATGAGAACTTATAACTATACAAATAACTATATCTTACTATTATTACTTTTATTAAGCTTGCGAAAAGACAGCTTTCTAAAACGAAGACCTTCAAATCATGCTACACAAATTCCAAATAGATTGTAACTTTAGTTAAAATCGGTCATCAAGAACAAGTAACATAAAGTAGTACCACTATTCCAATTGAACATGCTTTAACATTAAACCTACAGAAGCTTTCAGTTTACAGGATGTCTTTAGACCCTTCTTGCTAATAAAGTTGTAATAATAACTTACTGACTCCAAGTTCCCCATCATTTGAGTTTCCAGACTTCAAATACAGTCCTTGATTATCAGTTCCACTGACCAAAACTTGTTTTTCTGACAACTCCGCACTAGGTGTTCCATTGTATGCAAGCATCTGATTGGCGGTTTGGAAGTTCAGATTAGGTTTTGGTACATATTCATATTCGTTTTGATCTAGAATCCTTTCACCATCTAAAAGTGATCGTTGGTACTGCCCCTGTGAAGCAATTAACTTGTATATGGATTTCCTCGTTGCTTAAAATACTTATTTCGTTTCTCATGGTACCTGAGATGCTCCAAAAGTTTTTGATAGTTCCTTTGTTTCTGAACTAGCTACCGTTTCAGCAGACTCTGTAAATGTTATTATATTGTTAATGAATATGATATCGTTTTCAAAAAAAATAATAATTTTATCACAGTTACCTATGCCTTCAGATACTGCGCCTGTTCGTCCACGAATTTCTTTATTAATATCTACAGGGTCCTTAACTATACAAAATAAGTCATAATTAAACTTGATATCTCATAAGCATGTCTTTTTTCATGTATAATTTGATTGCATTTATTATATTATTTTATTTATTATATTATTTATGTTATTTTCTATTTAATTTTTGTTTTTTATGTATGATTTAATATGTTATTATTTGGATTGTTTAGTTAAATTTATAAAAAAATCTAAATGAAATTACACTATCGTATTAGGTAAGCCTGTAAAGATAGAGTGATGTTGTTGATAAATAAATAAATAAAAATAAATAAATAAATATTTAGGATATCATTATGACGTCATCATCATAATGTTTGTTATGTAAATGATATGTATAAACGGAACAATTAAGTACTGTAATTACTTACCAGTTTTGAGATCACTAGGAGGCACTACCTCTTCACCTAAGCCTAAACTTATAAGAATCGCATTGAGAAAAACAAATCTCCAACCGACACTCCTCATTGTGCCGTTAGATCTCGCTCACTTCAATGAATCAGCTAATAAGCTTCTAGGTTTTATAGAAACTTAGTAATTGGTTATAGAAGACCGTTTGACGGACTTAGCGATACAAGATGAATTAAAACTTAAGTATGTTGAATTTCATTCGTCACAGTATTTACCTTTTGCAACAGTTGTCATATTTTTATGGTGACCGAGAAACGTGAATGTGAACATTTTCTCGTCTCGTTTTATATTTTACCTAATATTTCTAATAGGTTTTGGCTAAGACTTGACCCGTGAGTCAACATCTTTCAACACTAAAACTTAATCATCTTTGCCAACACTAAAATGTTTATACAAGATGTTCTAATAATTGTGTACAGATGAAACAGCTGTTTTTTTTTGCGTTCACAGTGTTGGTTCCTTAAAAAAGTTATTCATATTGATGGGTACTTTAGTCCTCTGAATTTTATATACACAATTATAGGAACACCTTGTATGGCAGTACTATTACCTTTCTTTATTACTTTTTCTAAACTTCCTGATAACTAGTCTCGTTCCTATTGTTTGTTTAATTTCAATTAAGGGTAAAATAAAACTCAATAGTTTATTAATCCCACTAAAAGTTTTAATGTATATTAAATATAAAACAAGTGCTAATGTGTTCTGTTATTTTATAATGCTCATTGTTATTATCTAAATCGAATCCATTTTCATGCTTCTGTTATCAAAATACCTGAAACAATTTAATTACATTAAATATTTACTGCTTAAAAAAAAATACAAGGTGTGAAAAATACAATTATTTACCAGTACCCTTGAAGAGGTCTTTAGATAGCTGGTGGCAGAATGGGATGGAAAGAGGCGGAGTAATGTTTACTAATCTTCGCTTCGACGTTATCCCATTTACGACATCCTCTTCAGAGCTATGAGACTGCGTGAAGACCAAAGCATAGCAAGCCTTATACTTAAAATGAACTGGTTGAAAACCGAGCTCATGAGTAATAGCGTTAAAACCATAGTTGAGTTAGGCGAAGAAGAAGTGTTTTACGTGGAAAATTATATCTATCTTGGCCAAAGCATCTTTCGAGTCTAAATAAAACAAGGAAGTCGATGATGCCTGAAGCAGCTATTCGGCCATGGTTGATGTAATGGGAATCCTAATTTGGCACTAAAACGAAAGATAATGGACACATGCGTTCTCCCACACGAAAACACATAACACGATAAACGAAACCGCAAAAAGCGATGAGGCACAACAAAAAATAGATGGAGAGACGCGTTTGATATTCTCTTGACGTACTGGGCAAACACAGCCCAGATTATGAAACATGTAAAGAAAGACGGAAGGCTTTTTCCCAGCAGTGGGGCTTGGATGCTTCATTATAGTAATAATGAATTATAATATATTTACAGTTATTACGCTCTAGCTGTGCTCCAGTAGTGCGTGTCTATAAGCTGCAGACACAATGCAGGTCATGGAGACACCATTTCACCTAAGCTCTTTACAGCCGTTCTCGAAGATATTGTGAAAAAACTTGAATGGGATCAAAGTGGAATTAACGTCAACGGTGTGTTCGACACCTGTCGTACCTCAGGTTTTAAGATGACCTTGTTTTGTTTTATGATTCCCTGTAAGATCTATTAGGAGATCTATTGTCTGATTGAAGCCTCTTTGGCTTGAAGATGAATATGTCCAAGACAAAAGTATGACAAGTATCTCCAGCGTCACGATTACAACAATTAATATTGGAGAAACTGGAGATAATTGATCATTACGTGTACTTAGGATCTGTTCTATCTCTTAGCAAGGAGCATCTCCAGGAGAATTCAGCTCGGATGGGCAGTGTTTGGCAAACTGCAAGATGTCTTCCGATCAAGAGAGATTCCATAGTGCCTGAAAACCCGTCTCTATAATCAGTGTATCCTGCCAACTATGACAAACGGTGCCGAAACGCTCACTAAGGAAACTGCAGACCGAGTACGAGTTGCACAAAGGGCCATAGAGCGAGCCATGCTCGGCATAAACCTTTTAGATCGAGTACGCAACACTGTGATCCGGCGTCGAACAAAAGTCTACGACGTTAGAGACAGCGCGGCAAACCGCAATCGGAGTTAAGCAGGATTGTTTAGACGCGTGGAGTAGAGCTAAGTAGTGGCCAAAATCAGGCTGCAGTAGTCCAGGATGTCAAAGTCAAAGTCAAAGTCAATAGGTATTTATTCAATAAAATCACAAGGATCACTTTGAAACGTCTTAAAGCTAGGTGACTCTAGGTGCCAGTTCCACGCGACCAAAGCCTAGAAGAACAGGCAACAAACTTACGGCTTGGTTCCTACCGTTCTTTTGTATGATCCTTTTACAATGTAATATAATATATTATTGAAGTTAAGTGAGGCGTAGGCATGCAGAAAAAGGTAAACATAATCAAATTTATAAGACAGGTAAGATGTCAGGAAACACCTGGACCAGAGACGCACAAGACAGAGGAGCAAACATGAGGAGGCTGAGATGATGATGGTGCACTGCTGGATACCCTATTAGAATGATTACATGATAATTATGTCATACTTACTTAGTTGTGTCGCTGGCTTTCAAGCTCTATTGTGCAAGTTCTTGTACATTTTACTCAGATAGAATTCTCTCTTCTTTCTAGTTTCTTGGGTTAGTTCTTCGTTTACGTCTTCATCTTGCTCATCAGCGCCTACAGCTTCGCTATCATCATCGCTATTACCAGATCTACCGTAACCATACCCATGCGTCAAGGCTTGCGCCAAAGCTTGTGCTTGTGCTTGCGCTTGAATACTTGATCCTAAACTACCGTATCCTTCCATACCAACATAGCTACCGGGGCTTACAGCTGGTACATTATACATTTCAGGAACATCATAGCCTCCAACATTTTGAGGGTAACCATTGTACGGTAGAATTCCTAGACCATTGGGTTGGGCTAGAGCATTGGCTTGTGATTGAACATAGACTAATGAACGAGCATTGTTTTCCTCACTGCTAGATGGTGATGAAGAATCTGCTAGAATGTCACTCTGATTGCTTTCATCACTTGTATCGTCACCTGATCTAGTTAATTCAGCACTGTCATAATCATCATTGGATTCGTGCCTTGCAAAATTTTTTGCGAAAGCTGGAGCATGAGCATAAGCTTGATTATTACTTAGACCTCCGTTTGACCAAAGCCCTTTTGGCCAACCTGTAAAATCTCCATTAGCAAGTGCGCTGGTAAGAGTATTTGATGAACCACCTCCATAAGAGTTAACTGGCGCGTCAGCTTGCGCATTGGCTAGTGAGTTACTATTCATGAGTCCTCCACCGTTGGTTTGTGCGTTAGCAATAGCATCGGCTTGTGCATTTGACCAGAAGTTTTCACCTGTAAGACCTTCAAACCCGCCGTTTGCGTTAGCGTTTGCATTGGCACTCTCTTGTACATTGGCCAGAGTATCACTACCAATTATTAGTCCTCCGTAGCCTCCATCATTACCACCTATGAGTCCTCCACTGTTACTGTTTGCATTGGCGTTAGCAATAGCTTCGGCTTGTGTGTTAGACCAAGAGTTTCCACCGTAAAGTTCCCCAATGCCACCATTGGCATTAGCTTCAGCATTTGCTTGGGCATTGGACCTCCAGCCTCCGCCTCCAATGTTTGCAATCGCGTTGGCGATGGCACTCTTTTGGGCGTTTGACCAGTAATCTCCGCCTCCATAAACTGGAACAACAAAACACCAAGAATGTCAAGACACCAGTATATCTGGATTCTTAGATGATTCTATGTTATAAGTGATCCGGATGCAAAAGCCAGTTTTACTCCTTCAAGAATGTCAGAAGCTTCTTGTGGGCTTCACAGGCATGAGAGTTACTACTCTTTCGGATTTTATGACTACGGCATCAAATTATTTGCCAATCAAAAATAAAAACATCATCTAAAAATGTGTTCCAGATACACATTACAAAATTCAAATTATCTAGTGGTTCGCCCCGAACTGAGATCACGTGATGCGATCCGAACGCTCCTAAAATTAAAGCAGGTGGTAGTCAGAGGCAAGTCCAAGCATTATACTTGTTTCTGACTACCGCCTACTAGCTTGGTATGGTAACAAATTTTCAACTGAATTGGCCTATTTATTGCGGTGTTCCGTTGAACAGACCTTGGCTTCTACCACCTACTTTCATTTTCGGACCTTTTGATCCGATCTGCATGAAACTTAGTAGGTTGTAGGTACTTAAGAAATTTATATGAATTTATATGAGTTTATGAATTTAATCGAAAGTTATTGAGATATAGGGTTTTCAAAGGGGGCAAAAAATTATTGTTACACAAATATACCAAGTGAGGTGTCATATGATAGGGTTTGGTTTGTACATCCCAATACCATTTATATTTTTATTCTAGGATAAATGTATGATTTTTGAGATACAATTGGTTACCCCAAGTAGGTAGGGGGCAGTCAGAGGTCAAATCTCCAGTTTGGTATCAATGTAAGACTAGAGCGGATATCACGAGATCTCAGTTCGTAAAGTCTCAGTGTATAAAGGTTAGTTTTTCTGCTAGTAAGTAAACAATACAGATAACGATGGCTTAAACTAACGGCCAGAAGGACTCACGATTGCAACTGGTGTCTGGCTGAGTTTCGATAAACACGTAGTTATATCTGACTTTGCATACGTGTATTTTGCAGGCTTCTCCTTGTATACGGAATGGCACTAAAGGCTTTTGAAGTCTGCATACGGGTGCTGAAAATGTATAAATTTCTTAGACTGAAAACATTACATAAACGACTGAATTGTATGAACTACACTGTTTTTTTTGATCAGTTACAATTTTATTTTTATTGTAATGCTAGTTTTTTATACTACAACTTACATAAGAAATGGATGACTTGGACTGGCAGTCTGTCGTCCTGAACTATAAAAAAAGATTAAGGTAAATCATATTGAATCAATGAAAACAAATATCATTCGAAATAAAATAAGATGCTACCTGGTACTGAAACTGGGACAGGTACTTCAATCAGCCTATCCCTTCCACGAATGGTGATATACCGGTTTTCGGGCATTCGTACTTCTGGACCCGGAATCAGCTCCGGTGTCCTAACCGGTACTTGCACCATCTGCGGCGGCGATGGAACTGGGTACGGACGGTCTACTTGTACAGGGTACGGTACATTCTTTTCGATGTTAACTGGGATGGGAGATCCGCGGATGTAAATCTTTTGGGGTGGAGATGGTACCGGGATTGGTACCGGAATGAAGATATTCTTTCCGGGTACCGGGACCGGAACTGGGTATGGGCGGGGTGGACCAGGGATGACTATCGGTGGTGGACCTGTAATCATAATTAAACATGATCATTACTTATAGTAACAATAATGGCAGGCTTACGCACATGCCTCAGTTTTGGCTTTATATTTTAGTTTAAAAAAAATACGTACAATCAATTTCTGGTTCCGGTTGTGGTTCTGGCAATGGCAGAGGTTCGGGTATAAATGGCAGAGGTTCGGGTACAAATGGCAGAGATTCGGGTATAACTGGCAGAGGTTCGGGTATAAATGGCAGAGGTTCGGGTATAACTGGCAGAGGTTCGGGTATAAATGGCAGAGGTTCGGGCTTATATGGCAGAGGTTCGGGTATAAATGGCTGAGGTTCAGGTATAATAATTGGTAGCGGTTCAGGTATAATTGGATAAGGTTCAGGAACAGGGTATGGTTCAGGTTCTGGTAACCGTTCCTGTTCTGGTAACGGTTCCGTTATCGGATTCCAATTCGGAATGGGTTCAAGCTGCGGTATCGGCCATTCTGAAATCGGCAACGGTATTGGACTTGGTGGTTGACCTGCAATACAAAATTTGAATATGTTTTATGCTTATACTTGTTTTCAATTATGTTACGTTATGAACGATAACTGCCAACACATTTCCATTTTAAGCTCTACATTCATTCTCAAGATGCTGACGGTCATAATTTAAATATCAAAGTAATTTGATTTCATAACACCAAGTTCATCAGAAAAAGGTGAATAAGTTTGAAGCTCAGCGGAAGAGCGTAAATTGGGCTCAAGTCCATTTCTATAATATGTCCTATTAGGCCGGCAACATACGTCAGGTATCGACTTCGTTTCTCGGCGTGGTAATTGAATCATGTCTCCCAACGTCGTCGACTACATACAACAGAATGGTGCTTACACGGTGTATTACACGCGCGGTTCTTGCCGTCCAGTTTCAAATCAAATGCAAGGTAGAATGCACGGGCGGCATATCGTATGAAAAGACCGAATCAGGTAGGTAGGCGCAGGACCATAACCCTTATAGAAGATAAGATATGAAGATGCGATGATATGATCACCTGTGATGAGATTGATAGATTCAATCGCCGCGGGGTGCGATGCCGCGTCAGTGTTCCAAATCTCACCGCTGCACAAAGAGCAGGAAGCGCATTTTGAGGTGAGGCCACCGTACTGCGAGGGAAAACACGCGCAGATGTAGCATCTGCTCACGAAGCGTGCATAGAACATGTCGCCTTCAGCGCCGCAGCGGGCGTCGCCTGGAGGAAGAAACATCTTTACACAAACATTACTACCACCCATTTTTTTTTATACAACTTGCTGATGGAACAAGGATATAGCACATCTGATTTTTATCTATAATACCTATAATAAAGCACTGCTATGTAAGTCACTCAAGATAGGAACGTGCTCTACGATGCATTGCCCTGCGTGCACCAACCAGAGGCATACAAATGTTAAGCCTCATGTGCCTGTAATTTTATCAGCATCCACACCCTTCCAACCGAAACACAGCAACGCTGTTGGCGGCAGTAAGGCATGGTGGTAGTCCTCCCCCAAAGCGATCCCAGTGACTGTCACCAAGCACTGATACTCGCATTACTGTGTTGATTATGAAGGGTTTGGGTGCCGGTGCATTCACAGATAAGTTAAACTTAACATATTTACGTCTCAGAATGATGAAAGCACTCAGGACCTGACTGATAATAGCTTTTGGGTTCCGATGTCGTATCGTTCCTTGACTTAACTCATCTTCTCAGTCTACCACGATACCACTTCATTCTAACAGGAAATTCCTAGAATACTTAATATCGTTGATGAGGAGAGCACATGAACTTACCAGCCCTATTGATGTTGATGAGGTCGCTCGGGTTGAACTTGCGACTGTACTCCAGCTCCTCCGACGAATCGTCAGATGCTGAATGATTTTCATCTGTCACATCTGTCAACATAATCAGTAACAGCACCCTACCTATACAGTCACGTACAGTCCTGACTAGATTCTTTGTGCGATATCGGATTTTTGAGGTCTTAAACTTTAAATCTGTTCCTAAAAGTTAAAAGAAGTCCACTGGGCATAGACTCCATAGATTTCCAGGACGAACGATTTTGAGCATTCTCCATCCACCGAATTCCCGCGATGTTCATAGTGTTGTCAGTCTATTAGATGTAGAACCGTCTTACGCTTTGTCTTTTGGTTCAAGAACCGCCACGCGCAGCAGCTATCCGTATTAGGTTCATTCTTTGTTTTAACACAATTTTGACACCTAAAATCCTATCTCATCTAACAGAATAATTATTTTATTGTTGTACTTATAAAAAAAAAGCTAGACATATTATTTATTAACACATAGTAGTCACATACGTATAGGATTTCTGAACCCCACACTAGGATTCTCCCAGTATCTTAGGATGCATGCTATGAACTAGTTTAGTAATAAAAAAGGACTTACCTTGAGGTTTTGCAAAAGCACCAATTACCAGTAGAAGAACCCAAAGGTTCCTGATCTTCAACATGGTGAACCCCGTGAGATCTCGCCGAAGATGGCTCGTCATTCGGTTCCAGCCTCCTTATATTCAGGTTGAAGTAACGCGTTGATAGGTGTACGCAATCAATTTGGAAATTAAATATTTTTATACATATTAGATTGGGCGTGCAAAGTTATTGAAAGTATTGCTGATTAAATATTTTGATACACATCATATTATACGTTAGTAGGCACATAGGTTATTTTATTGCACTAGGAAATACACCAACTTTGTGTGTGGTTTATTTATTGGTTTGTTTGTTTTAGGACTTGACAACATCCTTCAAAGGTGTAGAAATTAAAAAACAAGACTCACATACACACTCGTAAAATCACATATTGATTTACTGACATTGAGATCGTAATCAAAAATGTATACTTATTCTTTTTCTGTGACTAGATTTTCCTCTCGCTTTGCTCGCTCGATGGAAATGGGTTCAGCTTTCGAAAATAAAATTGTAATAAAGAGACGCAGGCAATCTATACACGCTTTATTTATAGCTAGCTAATTAACCATTACTGCTCATTTTGGAAACTACAATATAACACGACAATTCATCATACATTTATGGTAAAGTGCCCAATTCTACATCACCTAAACTCTGGGCCTACCTCAGTACCTAACTCATGACAGGTTTACGATTTTGCACAAATCTTTTGAGCTCACAGCAGTCGTATACAATTTAAAGTTATTCCACACCTGTTGCTAGTAACGCAATAACAGTGCAACAACAAATACCAAAGATATTAGGTGTCGTAACGGGAAACACCGCGTTTAATTTATAATTATGAAAAAATCACTTGCAGTCACGCATCCGAATGTTTATCGAGCTGAGCGTAGCTTAACTTTAGTTAACCTGTTACGGCTTAGTACGCCAGGAACACTGGAGGTGCTTATTTATCCACTTGCAGGTACAGGCAGCATAAAAACTTTCTATTAATTAAGACGGTATTTATTCATACCACAAGATCACGTGGCCACAAACCGGAAGGCTAAGCATAGAACGCCCATAAAACCCGAATTGTGAAATCCGCAAGTTGATGAAAAATATTGAAAATAGTTTTTTCATTGAAATGTAAGGTAAATGTCTATGTCCAGCTTTGAACCTCTTCAGTGTAATGATGGTGCGAGTCAAGTCCTGTTTTGAAAATACAGCACACTACTAAAACAGAGCACTACCACCCACTCCACATTACACAAAGGTTAACTGGATTGCCTTTTACAGATTTACCTTTGAGATTTATTTAAATAAATGCCTTTTGACTTTGACTTATAAGACTAGCTTTGTTGAATCGTCATTTCACTATGTTGTTGACTGTACATAATGTCCGTCACAGACTGGAAGTGACGTCACTGCTAAACAAATTATCCAGAGCCACTCATCCCTAGGGGCTGCAGGTGTCTGCAGCTCCAAGTGCAATTTAACTTTATCTCGTTTACCTGACTTTGTCTGTCTTCTATACGTAATAAATTAGATCTAAATAAGACTTTATGTCAAAAAAAAGAGCTTCACGACTCTCACGTCACACGGTATACAAGGTGTTCCTTAAGTTGTGTATATAAACTTCAGGGGGCTAAAGTACCCATCAATATGAACAACTTTTTCTAAGGAACCAACACTGTGAATGCGAAAAAAAAACAGCTGTTTCATACATTTTAGCCTAGTAGGTATTGAACTTTTGTATGAAACAGCTGTTTTTTTTTTTCGCGTTCACAGTGTTGGTTCCTTAGAAAAAGTTGTTCATTTGTTGGTTCAAATCAAATATATTTTATTTTGAACATAAAACATGTAACAATAAACAATGGAAACGTTGACAGCTGCAAAAGTTAGAAACTGAGTAGCAGTGTCAGCGCCCTCTTCCAGAGCAAAAGAACAATATGTTCATTATTTAACAAGTTATACAAAAAACTAAATACAATTAGAGTTTTAAAGATTTAAGCATACATAGGGATATAGGGACAGAGAAAGCGACTTTGTTTTGAACTATGTAGTGATATGCGATGTAGTAGGTTCCTATACAAAATAATTCTGGAGAAAGCCTAAGTTCAGCAGTGGACTTCTATATCTGTCAGGATGATGATGATGAATCAATATTATATTTGCATAAATCTGCTATTGGCCAGTTACAATATTGTTACTTCTTTCTGTTGTTAATACTGTTTGTTTTCCAACAAATAAATAAATAAAACTGGTGGTTAAAACCGCCTGTCTTAGAAATGCGAGCAATCAACAGCGAGTCTTGTCATCGCACTGAACTAAGGCGTGTCAGTGATTACGATTTATTTTAACCTGATCGTAAAATTAAATCTTTTAGACTGGGATCTGAATTTTAAAATAAGATTAATTTATAAGGAAAGATATTTATTTATATGCTAAGATTAATTTGATTGAACAAAATAAGCCAATAACTTGTCAAATAAAAAGTATTAAATAAGTAAACAGGCATTATTGTAGCCAAGAAGGAATTTTGTTTTGCAGTAAGTGCCTAACTAATATTTTAACAGAAAGTTTAGATAATACCAAGCACTATTATACCTAAGTAGACAGGTACTTGGATAGGTTAAATGATCGGCATTGCAAGCAAAGCATAATTTACGGTTTCCGCTTAACACACTAATATCGACGAGAAAGGTATATCATAATTCCACCTAACCCTGTCCTCCGCACCACGGGGGTATTATCTGTCGCACGCAGGCTTCTATTAATGTTTCATAGATAGGGGTGGAGGTGACGTCAGTGGCTTGAAAGGGGTGGCAATTGGTTATCTTATAAAAATACTTCGATTTATAAGATTTCATTAGATAGGTTTGTTGAAAAAAAATATGATACCTACTACTTTTTATGGTCAAAATTATAGATTTAAAAAAAAAATGTGCATTGTTATAATATTATTAGAAACAATAATTCGAAACTTAATTACTTTCCAACTTAGAAAAACATAAGTAAAAGTGCTTTTTTAAACTTTCACTAGGTACTAGTACTAGTTTGTACTGAAGGTCCATCTGCAGGAATAAGTTAGATTCCAAAATAATTAAGCTTTATTTACAAAATAACTAAGTAACACAAAATACACTAATAAATAAAACTATCGCATACCGTTTTGAACCACATACTCTGAACAAAAATAGCGCTGAAATCACGAAGCCAAATACCTACGAAGCACAAAAATGTATTTTGACGTCTGTCACAATAGCGCGCGAAACGGCGCCATCTTGAATTGATTTTAATCAATCACTACCCGTCAAAATAACGATCCGTTTAGGAGTCGATAAAGTGGGATGGATTTTCGATTTACCGAAAGTTATGGTTTAATACGGATGGCCTGTCAGTATGTTTAAAGAGAGTGAAAGATTGATGAGAGTAATTTACTTACTTCAATAAAATATGTAGAGTTTTAATGGTAGGTATATTGTTTTTTTAAGTATCCTGAAAAAATAACTGGATTTGCATAATAAAATGTTCGAGTTCGTGATAATAGAGTCAAGATAACTAATTAAATTAGTTACTCCTTAGCACAACGACGCGATCAATGTTAAATTACACTTTATTTAACTAAACTAAATTAAAGTAAAAAAAAACAGCTTTACTTAAAAGAGTTCTTGTTGATGCATTACCTCTTGCGTGATTTATGAGGCAATGCTTTGTTATGATGGCGGTGGGCCATCTGCTTTTTTGCAAGTGGTATGAATAAAAGATAAATGCTGATTAAACATAGAAGATTATTGATTACATGACTACATTATTAATCATATAGCTGAAAAAAAAAATTGGTATTATAACGTAGTTTTCGTTTCCAAAATGGAACTTTAACTCTTAATCAAGGTAAACCTCTGAACTTAACCAGTTGACTCACATAATTTACCTTAATCGGAGCTTCTAGTCATTAACCGGTCACTTATCTCCGGGTTAGCGTAAAGGTACAAATCAAGGACAGTCTTAGATTTCCCCACGCGATACGGAAGAGATTACAATCCGTTCTCGGAGGACCGACAAGTAATTCGTTAGTTAATTAACTAAGCCGTGTTATACAAGGTTAGTTAGGGCTACACACGTCACTTTCTGGGCCTATCGGGAGTACAGTTTGCCTCAACTTCCGAAGCAACGAAATCTCATAAGTGGTTTTACTGTTTAGACCATATATTTTACAGATACCTATCTAATTTGGAGTAGAATTTTGAACTTTTTTGTCTTTTTCTCATTTCCTTCAAAGCAAAAAAAATACTTTTTGTTTATTTCGGCCCTTGAAAAAAACTATATCGTGTCGTTTTAAAAACAAGTTTTATTTGTCATTATTATTATTTCGATATTTTAGCATGCACTAATCATAAACCTTTAAAAAAAAGTCAATTAGTACGTGCGTTCATTTAAAAACTGGCATGCAAAATCAAAATTGTGCGATAATGATAACGACAAAATGCATGTTCAAAGAGAATTATTTTCTGACAAAAAATTACTCATCCTCTCTTCTATACTGCTACGTTTCTAAAAGTCTGCATTGAACTACAAAAACCTCATTCACCTTCCATCATACTCGTAAAAGCTTTCAAAGCACGTGACACACCACGAAAAATAAAAATTGCGCCAAAACATTCGCACACGTAGATGGCGCTACGTCATTAGTGGGTCGCACTTCCGGTTCCGGAAGGTAGCCGCGTTTCTGCCCCCCCTGTGCCCCTGGGGGGGGGACCTTTAGGGAGGGATTTATAAACGTTAGTAATTGAATGTGTGGATTGTGGGGGTATGTGGAACTATTGTGGTATAACGACTTAAATGTCTACAAATTCACCTCATTTTCCAAATTGTTGATTTTTCCAATCAAAAGTAAAAGATTTGCTAGGTTTGGGGTTAGATGGCGCTGTGCAAAATGCCTGCTAACATTTATTGTTCTTCACAAAAGAAAAGAGTTTTGTGACTTTGATCACCAGGCACGGTAGATCTCAGATCTCTTAGTACCTAGGTACTAAGAGATCATTTATACACCATCAAAATAATCTTGAGTTAGTACTAGTACAAGTCAAGATTATTTTGATGGTGTCTAAATGTAACCCCATTTAGACACCATCAAAATAATCTTGACGTACGTGTCAGAGGTACATCCAAGTATGTATTTTGAAGTAGTTGGTATTTGAAACGTGACAGGTTGCAAGTCCACCGCCGCTGCTAGAATAATAAGTGGTTTAATAAATTACTCTTTTTATCATAATTGACAACAAACGAACATAAAAATATAAATCTGAGGAAATTATTCTTTAGTAGGTACTAATTGTAATTTACTTAACGATTCAAAATATTATAAATAAATTATAAAATAAGAATGTAAACAACGAAAAAAATAAGATTATTCTACAGATGTTTGTTTTTGTTTTTTTTTTATTTAAATTTAAAAAGTAATACACGTTGTGGCCTTATCGCGTACCTTAGATAATAAGGGCAACCACCTATTTACCTTAAGTACTTCCGCTTCCTTTGGGATATAATAAAAACAATGTTATCAACAGCGCTCCCTTTGACAAACAATTAAATGCATACGATAATAATTATAAAGGAAAACATCGTGAGGAAACCAGTTAGTATTCTAATAGGCTTGCAACATGTATGGAATACCAACTACACCGAAATGTGGCTATGTGTTAAACTTAATGTGGACGTACCTCTGACAACCCTCATCAGACGTCTTCAAGGAACTTGGAGTTAGTACTTGATACTGATCTGAGGGGATATCTACCGTGCCTGGGGATCAAAGTCATGACGCTGTTTCAGTTTTTTAGCTTCATAAGAACAAAAATACAAACTCCAACTTGCACCGTATAAAACCACAGTAAAATTCACGGAACCCGTGTTTTAGCCGGGAAACTTGGCAACGATAAATAGTCAAATGTGAGAGTTACGAGTCGATCTATCACGTACTCAATCAGGTAAGTGGCTGTATTTCATAGGATTTGTAGTATCCACTTTGGTCGGGATTCGATTCATGGCTTCTAAGTTATGCTTAGATTTTTCTAGAGGAGTTCGTGGTATAGTGGGAGTAACTCCGCCTTTTGATCAGAAGGTCGTGGAATTTCGTGCACTATTGTATTTTATTAATCGAAAAATGTATATGTGCGCAATGCCGGTGTATCAAAGAAACCAATTAGTATTCTAGCAGCAGTGATGGGCTTGCGTCCCGTGACGTATGTTATAAGTACCAACTACACCATGTGGGCCTGTGTAAATGTAATATTTGCACGTGCCTCTGTCAAGCCTTATAACATCCTCAAATAATCTTAATAAAAAATAATAAATTGGTGGACTTCTAGCCCCTAACTATTAAATCTTGATTTGGTACTTTGTACTCTCTACCGTGGCTGGTGATAAAAGTCGTGAATCTGTGTATTTTTTTTCTTTTCAAAGTCTCATTGCTTTTTTTTCTCACACACACAAGTAAAATAAACATTATCAAAAACCCAAGCAACTGGAGACTTCAGCATCACATTAGACCTTCATTTAAAACTCCGGAGGTCCCATCCGTTAGCGGCCCACGGACCATCCCTTTTGCAAATTAATACGATCAAGAACCCTCTGCTACAGCCCTCATCATTATCATCAGCCTGAAGGTGTGATTATACCTACCCCCATAACTTTCCAGTAAAAACGATTTCGAGCTCTTTCTGTCCACTGACTTCCCATGGTTTTTTTACAATGTATATGCGAAAGTAACGATGTTTGTATGTTTGGCTTAAACACGCAATAACCATTGGACCGATTTGCATGAAAAATATCCACATTCATACCTAGCATTCTTCTTGTTATCTGTTATCTGTTATCTGATATAAAAAAATGATATTTTTTAGGGGTTTATTCGAGTTATTCTTTTATTTATAAATGTTTATTATTTAATATAGAATATTTTCATGAAACGATATTAAAATAGAACGAAAGTTGGATTGGAACCGTTCCGTCAAAGTCGAAATTCTATTATGGGCTTCATTCGCTTCAAGCTATATTAAATCTTAATGCTGCATATTAAAGTTCTTTTTACGTCGAAGCTAAAGATATACATACAGGCTTGATACAGGATGCCTCCTAACGAGGGTATCTTCCCTCTGATTGTCCATCTATTGATTGAAAGCTGAAAAGATGTTTATAAGGTGAGTAAATGAGGCTCGTTTTGTTCGTTTTCAAAGAATTCGCAGATGTTTCTTTAATGTCCAGTGCTTTTATGTTTATTTCTTTTGACTCTGCTGTAATCAAACTTCTGAGTCAAAAGAAATAAATGAAAAGGTACTAAGTAAGGTAAGGTAAGAATACTAGATAAAAAAAACAGAATCAGTTTCATGGCTTTGATTTCCTGGCACAGTAGACATTCCCTCAGGTTTATTAATGCCCTCAAATACAAGATCGCTTAATCAGTCATTCGCCAATCTCATTTCAGATCATTCTAAATGAACAACATTTCTAGATATTTTCAGTAGGATTTGAAAGCTTAAGAATTATGGTATAATATTTATCTGGGTTGTGTTGTTTCATAGTTTTTGGGACGTGATACAATCTATGTAAACAATGAAGTCAGACAATAAAAATATAATTCATTGAAGTAGGTAAAAGAACAGTTGATATCAATGAAGCAGGGAAATTAATTAAAAAGCTTTTATTCCACAGAAATAAGAAAAGGCTTACTTAAGTTTTTGCTGACGGCAATCAGCAAAAACGTAAGTAAAGAAAATTCAGCAAAGATGCATTTGCACGCGACAAAGTATCAAATGACACGTAAAAAGTCTCCAACGAAGAACTTTTAAAATGATAAAATTATGAAAACTATGTATGTAGTGTACTTTGAACTTTACCACCGCAGATTTATAGTTCAATTTTAAATTTTGCTTTGTTTCGAAATTTAGTGTTGAAGTTATTGTGGACGCTATCTGAATAGAGAGAGGGTTGGGTATTGAATGGCTTTTATGGGCGAACTTTGCTTCACAGTTTAGTTTTGCTATTTTTAGGACGGTAAAGTTTTGGCAAATAATTTTAAAATCAGATAGGTCTTATACTAATTTTAAAATAAGATTAATTAAATATATCCTCGATTATATAGATATTATTTACAACTGGAAATTAAATAACATACACAGGTTTATAATAAATAAACAACACAGTTATACAGAGCGACTTTATCGCTAACAGTAATCTATACCAGACACCTGTATACGCAACGCAATCCTTGTGCACGAATCATCTTCAGACATGTATTTACTCAAGATCTTTGAGGATAAGGGTAGTCAGAGGCATGTTCTCATTATAAGGTACTTGTCGCATCTACTGATGTCACGGAATAGCAACGTTATAGTAGCGTATGCTGCTATAGGATTCAATTTTACTGAGTGGCGGACAATTTTATGTGACTTACCTTTCATGTCCATTCTTCTATTTATAAAATGTTTTTATCTCAAAAATAAATTATTTTGTATTGTATTGTTTGTAATATGTTTTCGGTAATATTTCAGCTATACATTAGCTGTAGCGTTTTTACTGTTTGCAAAACATTTTGCAGTAAACTTTGACGCACTCAAAATGGTTCAGAGTTTGAATGCACTTTTAACTAATTTATATGCTTTGTAGCACGGTTTGAGAGCATTTTGAATTTCGGGTACATTTAAACTGTCCAAAAGTTCTAAGTATTTTGTAGGTACATAACACATTATAAATAAAATGAAGTGGCCGTTGGTAACTCGTCATTATTTCAACTATAAATTAAAATTAATCTGTTAAATAAAAAAACATGCTACTTCATACAGCACCACAATGAGCATATTGTCAGGGCGGGAGTAACTCATCCTCATCATCATCCACAGGCAGACTTCATCCACTGCTGGGTACAGGCTTCCCTTAGTCGGTACCATCTATCACGATCCTATGCCACTCTCACTCCTTTCCGAGCCACGAGAGTATCGATGTCATTGACCCATCCGATGCAGGGCGTCTTTCGCTTCTGTAGCCGCTTCTCTTCATCAGAACCTACTCATTATTAACAAATCACTAATTCTAATTCGTGGTGGGGGAATCAGATCTTCACGAACGTCCCGCAATGAGGTGAATTGTCCCCCTGCTAACCTCATCCCAGCCAGTCCAGCTCCTTAAAGTAGCGGAGAAGGACCTTGGGTTAGTGGCAGCAATGTTTAAGCATCTCCGGTGGTGATTTGGATTATAAATCACTATCATTCTTAAATAGTAAAGCCGTTACTTTGTTGCCTGTTCTTCTAGGCTTAGTCACGTGGAACTGGCACCTACTGGTGATCCTTAATAAATACCTATTGACTTTGACTTTGAATAGTCCATCACTAGACATAGATTTAGGGATAAAGCAGTTAAACGACCTTCAACTTATCATTGGTCTCGGAAAGGGTGTTCTACGTTTTGTTTGCTAGTTTGCGTGGTAGTACCAATCTACACTAATATTATAAAGAGAAAGACTTTGTATTTTTGTTGTTTTGTTGTTTTGTTGTTTTGTTGTTTTGTATGTAACGAATAGGCTCAAAAACTACTGGTCCGATTTCAAAAATTCTTTCACCATTAGAATGCTACATTATCCCTGAGTAACATAGGCTATAATATATTTTCAAAAAAATCAGGGATCCTTACTAAAACTCTAATAATGTAACCCAAGGTGGAAAAAGAAAACCTTACATCGCGTGCGCTGCGAAAACTATTGATGATAGAACAAAATAATGTACTACGATTTTGTAGAACACGTCATCATCTACAAAAAATGTCGCGACAGCATATGTCTAACTATTATAGTTATGTCACAATAAGTGTTCTTTTATTATAAAAATTTAATTGAAATGCCGCCGCTAGAAAAGTGTCTTTATTTGTACCTTGGTATTAATCCTTATCCAAATAAATATTTTCATAATTAATACGGTTTCAATACCTAAAGATTACTTCTAAAATTTTTCAAATCGGTCATTCCATTCAAAAGATATGACGAAATTAAAAATGTTAACGGGTCCACGATTTCACTCACTCAAGGAGAAGGGCGTGTAAATGTATGAAATAAGTAGACGCGAGACTCGAACCTACGCTCTAAGTTTATCCTAAAATGTTCAGAAAATGTATATCCACCCATGCGAAGCTGGGACAGGCCGCTAGTTCATAAATATTTTTGAAAGTGAAGGCGTTCAGGGCAAATATTTCATTTGGCGTTTGATTTTATTTATTACTAGCGGCCTGTCCCAGCTTCGCATGGGTGGTCATAAATTTTTTGAACATTTTAGGATAAATTTAGACCGTGGGTTCGAGCCTCGCGTCTACTTCTACACTAATATTATAAAGAGAAAAGATTTGTATTTTTGTTGTTTTGTTGTTTTGTTGTTTTGTATGTAACGAATAGGCTCAAAAACTACTGGTCCGATTTCAAAAATTCTTTCACCATTAGAATGCTACATTATCCCTGAGTAACATAGGCTATATTATATTTTCAAAAAAATCAGGGATCCCTACTAAAACTCTAATAATGTAACCCAAGGTGGAAAAAGAAAACCTTACATCGCGTGCGCTGCGAAAACTACTGATGATAGAACAAAACAATGTACTACGATTTTGTAGAACACGTCATCATCTACAAAAAATGTCGCGACAGCATATGTCTAACTATTATAGTTATGTCACAATAAGTGTTCTTTTATTATAAAAATTTAATTTAAATGCCGCCGCTAGAAAAGGGTCTTTATTTGTACCTTGGTATTAATCCTTATCCAAATAAATCTTTTCATATTCAAGACTGGTTCAATACCTATACATTAATTCTTGAATTTTTCAAATCGGACATTCCATTCAAAAGATTTAAAAAATATAAGATCACGGGGCGCGTTCTCACCCAGCGCGGGCCCGGGCAAGGCGCGAGTTAGAAGTGACTCGAACCCACCACGGTCTAAGTTTATCCTAAAACGTTGAAAAAATGTATGTCCACCCATGCGAAGCTGGGACAGGCCGCTAGTATTTAATAATTTTGCTTATAAGAATCGAATAAAGTCCATTCAATAGGCATACAATGGAGATGTGATATCTGACGTTGAAGGCATTCGACCACCCTGCTTGTCGTCCCTGCCACGTCACAGCTTTTGTTTGGGAAAATAATATTTTTTCCCTAAAAGCTATTGTTCAATGGGACCGGAAGCGTGGTCACCGTGTCCCATTGAAATGTGCTACAGATAAGTATAAGAATACTTTTCGGAAAATGTTTATTGTGCTCGAAGCAGGGTGAAAAGAATGAAGTATTGGGGTAACTTTTCGGGTTATTTTAAGATTTTTGGGTCTCGTTCAACTTTTTTCACTTTGTCATTTCGGAACATAACATAACAACTGAAAGAAACAGCTTCACGGCTTTGATCCCCAGGCACGGTGTACACCCTCTCATATCTCTTAGTACCAAGGACCAACCCAATATTATTTTGAGCATGTCTAAGGGAGGTGGTCAGACGTACCTACACACATCTGTAACAGTTGGTGGTCTTTACGTGACAGGTTGCAAGCCCATCGACAGTGCTAGAGTACGTAATGTTTTTAACGATGGATAGATTAGATTAGAAAATTCTTTATTGCACAAAAGGAAGTACATAGGCGAACTTAATGCTAGTTAGCACTGGCATTGGGCAAATTATTTTTTCGAAGACAAAAATCCATTGGTGCATAACCAGATTTGAACCCACGACCTTAAAATCAGAGGCGGGGCTATTCCCACTAGACCGAAGGTGACCGTATAAGGGAAACAGGATTCTCAGAATAAACTAATAATAAGAACAAACAAAACGCGACTAGCCGAAGCCGCAAGAGCGGGTTCAATTTCCACTTTAATCCAAATATTTTCACGATCGCACACGTAGCACCTCATTAGGTGTTTGTTGGTTTATTTATCTAAAAGAAACTATCTTCTTAAAGAACTTTCTCCGACAGAAGAACAAAACTCTCTTTTATATCGGGAACTAAGAAAACTATTAATTGCTGGCAGTTTAATAAACCAGCGATTTCGTTACAATTACTGGGAGTTCGCCAAGTTTTAATAAGAACTGCTAGAGATGCGAAATTCGCAAAAGCGGAAAAAACACTCTTCGTTCGGTAAAAACACGTTTTTAATCCGGACATTTCAGCTATTGCCTGCGGTGGGACAAAGTGGTTACAAGATGTTTTTTGTATGTACAGTACACTAATATCTATAATAAGGAATAAAAATAAAAATAGAGACACAGGTATTCAACAAAATGTATAATCAAAAATCGAAAACTAAACAATCATTTCAACCTAGTTTGGGTACCAATGTTGTCCAACCAGGAAATATCGAAGTTGTTATACATAAACCCAATTTAATAGGATACTGCAATGTTTGTTACTGATCTCAATAAATTGAATTTCATTTCAATCAAAAGGATCACTTTGAAAGTACAATATCGAAATCAATACTAAATTTGAGAGTATGTCTACCATGATCACAGCCGTGAGCCTATTTCGTTTTCTTTTCCAAGAGTTGTGTGATACGCTTGTTTCTAATACCCACACTATAGCATTGGGCAAGTTCCTGTCGAGAGATTTTGTATAAAACATGGCAATTTAGTTTTGAAACTAAATTGCAGCATAACGAGGAGTCGAGGATGTCTTGAAGGCCACCATTACTCGTTGCGCTAACTAGGTCACTCACCAATTTGCTGGGACAGGACGAAACTCCTACATTGCATGCGTCATTTTCGTAGCATCAACGTCGTCAGCCTGAAGAATTGCACTGCTGGAAGGTCTTCCCCACATGTCTAGGAATTTTTTGAGCTTTATAATTCTTGAAATAACTTTTCGTAAGAACTCCGAAATAAAAAAAGAAATCTCTCAAGTAACGCTATGATGTTTCCAAAATAAATGCATTTTCTTTCTTTTTTTTCTTTTATGATTGTGATCCTTGCATTGTAAGAATTGAAAGACTAATCCAAGCTATCCAAGTCCTTGAGGATTTTAAGAGGGTAATAAGAAACAATTCTAACATTACATTTGGTAGATAATGTTGAGTGGTTGCCGTTTTTGTCCATATTACTTACTCAGTTTTAATTTTAGATTTACCGCGCAAATTTAAATTATTTTGTATTCTGTGTTAAATTAAGTTTTTGTCTTCAAACTTATATCTGGCAGAGCAGTGGTTCATCATGAAACCTGGTTCTACAGAACTTGAAAATATGTTAATCTCACCGTGCATATATTTCCGTAAGTGCAAATGTTTCCGGATGAACATCGCTCGCAGTCCGGCAAATGAGGCAACCCTAGTAGGTTCCTGTAGGTTGCGGGAAGTTTCCTTGCATCCTTCCTGAAATATTTCAGCGCATTGGTTTCCGCTGTTACCTTTTCCCATTTTTAATTCCTGAATTTTCTTTGGTAATGTTAGATATGACCTGACTAAGCTATTTTTGAAATTGAAAGAACTAAAACGTGAGTTTATATGAATTTAAGAAAGCCATAATTTGGTAAATGGCGAACGCAAACGCGCGAGGTATGTGGTTAAAAACATCCTATACAAAAGCAAATAAAAGGGACTGTTAGAGTTGAACGGTCACCACGAACGAAACCATACAAAAACAAGATCACGATTGTATGTACGTGGTTACATAATCCTTAGATCTCGACAAAATCCTTTTTATTCTTTTCCGCTTTCTGTTCTGGATATCATATTTTAGATGTTTTCAAAAGGAGAGTGAATTAGTGCACCAACATCAAACACTCTGATAACCGTCAAATAATTTCTTGCTCGCAAATTTAATTTTCAACATTTTACATCATTAAAAATGTTGAAAATTAAATTTGCGAGATAAATCACAAGCAACAGTTTTAGATAAAAGCATTACAAAGGTTCGGCATGATAATGATCCTGACACATTGTCCTACCAGAAACCTTTTTAATAAGTACGATAACTAGTAAATTCAGATCCAGTGCTTTAACAAAATATTTGAGAGTGTAGTCTGAGGCTTTTCATTAAATATACCTATTTACTAAAACTGCACTTACTATATGCACTATTTCCAGTTTATTTGAAGTTTTTTGTATAATTAGAAGCTATTTATTTATTTTTTATTTTTAGATTCACAGTTTTTCTTATTGTCTATTTTAATCTATTAAATGTACACTGTATCTATGTCTATGCTATCGACATATAAGACTCTCTAGTATAGAATTACTTTTAAAAACCTTAGTGGTTTTCTAAGTGCTATTTAATTAATATCTCTTATGTATTTTTTATAAAGATAAAAAAATTAAAAAACTGTTAAGTACATAATACACTGGACCACGTTGTATGACACATACACATTGAGCTCACGTTTCGCAAGGTTTTAGCCCTTAACTTGTTTCCCAGTTAAATAGTATTCCATGCGTTGTAGTCTTTCCTCGAACTATGAAATGATCTCATTTGAAAACAGTTGATCTTCTCGTGTTTGTTAGAGTGGCGCCACCTGGCGGGCGGTGTCGGTGCAGGTGCGATCGCGAATAAACGAGCAACTTCTCAAACTATATGGAAATTCGCATTTTGGAGCGAGCTGTGGGTGTATTTTGATAATGTTATTGTCTAGTTACTTACCTGGTGGTGAGTAAATTTTGATATAGTGAAACGTTCCGGGCTGGCAATATTTTATAGGAAACTTTACTAACTTAACTTTAATAAACTGGAAGTCTGCAGTGGGCGATGATCAGCACACCATGATGGACAACGGCCTTGTGGTCAGCCAAGAACTCGCTGGTGGGACGATCTGGGCGCTTTTGAAAGTATGTTGTGGGAGGAAGCTATGGATAGGGAAAACTGCAAGCCTGGGCACTGGGACGATATACGCAACATTTTCTAGGAAGTTGAGATGGCAGAACTATGTTTATTAACATCTGTATTATATCAAAGTGTAAATAATTGTTTTTATTCAATAAAATCACGAAGATAACTTTAAAACGTCTTATAAACTAGGAAAACCTACATTATATTATATCCTAATTTGTTTTGTTTAACACCAGACAACAGTTAGTTTTGAAAACAACGTCAATTTACTACAGCGATCACTGAGCGAGCTTGAACTCTGTACTAACTTTTTGAATCAGCTTCATTTAACAGCTTGTCAGTTCAGTTTGTAGATGCTCAGTATCATGTTATTGTTCTATTGTCTCGTGCAGCTAAGTCTTCTCAGATTATCCTGCGAGAAGTCAGCGGTGCGTGACAGATACCCTTTAGTATTCCCGTTCCATCCCCTTCGCACCCTATAGGGGGTTAGTCTACCGAGACGATGCCAGTCAACTTTCATTTGCACTGGTAATTTGAAGTCTTTGTTTCATCGAACATGCTGTGATGCTTCCAATCATAGGATTCAGAACTATCGTGAACGAAAATGTTCGAACGGCGAGTTAAATCAAACCAGGCAAGTATTTTTTTCTAGCAATAAACTAAATTAAAACTGTCGCTTAGTTAATTTTAATTTTGGTAGATTCGCCTAATTTATAAGACGTATCAAATTGTGATTATACTAAATAAATACCGAATTTATTATATTTGGACTTAAAAAAAATCTATCATTATCATGATGATCTTTGAATTGGTGATTTAGAACTTCACTAGTTAAAAAAGATTAGTTTAATGACATCTCTTTTTGTTATAATCAATGTGACAGTGACCTTAAAAGGGTCTCTTGGCAAGAATAATAGTAAACAAGTATAAAATAATTTATAATTAAAACTTCTCGACCATTATGCACTAACATCTTCATTGTCACTTACCATCAGATGAGATTGTAGCCTAAGGAAAGTTTATAAAATATAACGTCTCAGGTAATAGAACAAGCAAGCTTAATCTTTCTCAGAAAACACTACTAGCTGTCACCCATTGAAATTGTACGTTGAACGTTGGCAGAAACTAGGAACATGCTACGTCATGGCAGCTTCAACTATTTCACTAATCCAAGAGAACCATTGATTTTGACCGTGCAAATATTATATTCTCACAACGAAGTGCTGTACAAAAGGCGTGAGAAACCGGGGCGCGGCACTAGGCGCGTCGATACCTCAAGTGTCGAATCTCCCATAATGGTGGCATGAGGTTACTATGCGCTCACCATGATTACGGACTACTGAGAGACTTTTTTGAGTACTACCAATCTAGTAAACAAGCATACAGTCTCGACTGGCACCACACTGGAGCTTTATTATTATATTATATGTATTGTAACATGAATCATACGGAAGGAACCAAGCCGTAAGTTTGTTGCCTATTCTTCTAGGCTTAGAACTGACACCGAATGAGTCAAAAATAATCATATGATTAATTTATTATAAACTGTGAAAAAATATCTTAAAGTAAGCTGTAAAATAAGCTGTAGGAATAAATCTTCATAAATATATATGCCTGGTTACTTTCTTACTTGGGGAAGAATATGCCTTCTAGTAGAGCAGTGTCATAGACTTGAATGACAAATCCAGTGCCCGTTCTCATGAAATTCTCCCGTGTATCCTGTCTCATGGCCACCCTCGCTGTGAAGCCGGGCCATGAAGAGCACTCCACTGTACGGCACATCCTCCCAATAAAACGATGCCACAGTCATATACGTACGTGTGGTGATGCAACAGATTCTACTGGTGAGAACCGGCCTTTCGTCACACTCGTTCTTTTGTTTTAGAATGGGTACCAGATTTACTAATATTATGTACGAACTATTTCAATAGCTTTTGTCATGGAATAGGCAGATGGGTTACCTAATGTTATGTTGAACGGTTACTCTGCCTATAGCAAATATTACCTCTAAGAATTTCCAATGAGGGTTGTTTGTGAGAGAGGATTACACTGTGGCCGTATTAAGGGGCTGACATGCGTACCGCATGCACGCACATTGTTGACATTTTGACAGATGTCAAATCACTGGATTTATTTATGAAAAATCGTAATCAACCGAGTTTTATGTGATCCTAAAAAGTTTTCCTACTAAAAAGTTGGCTTTACAATAATCCCACGTGCCGTAGGTAATTGCACCGGCACCCATACCCTTCAAATCGGAACACATCAATGCAGCATCACTGGTCTCGTATAGCGTGTAGTGACTGGTGGGTGCTTGGTTGCATTTTTAGATCAAACCTGTGCTGATGCAGGTAGTAGGTAGGCGTGAGTAGGTGCATGATGTATCATCCAATTACTAAAAGTAATAGAAAACTATTTGCGCCCACGCCGCGTTCAATATGCTAATTATTGCCGACGTGTGTTTGAATGACCGATATTTGGTTTTGATAAGAGAATTGACCCTACCACTGGTTTTTTTAGACTGGTAAAGATTTAACTCGATTTCTAGTTTAGTTTATTAAATGTATAGGTTAGTAACTAAACTTTTAACTTGTTTTAAGTTTAACCTGAAAAAAGTTAACTAGTAGTTTTAGGGATAAGCTTTCCCCAGCCCTCCATTTTCAGAAAGTAAGATTTTGAGCCTTTGCAAACCACCGACTTCCCGCGATATTCACCAATGAGATCGACGACACAACTTTATCATCACCAATAAAACAAACTTTGATTTATTTAAAATATTTAGCTAGATTAAATTTATGCGAGCCTGACTTGCGAGGCAATGCTTTATTATAGGTGATGACTAACACTCAAAATAAGATAACATAAGACCATCAACTTCTGTATCAGCAAGTGGTATATAAAAAAGTGCTGTACCACGCAATTCCGACCTCAACAAGAATGGCCCGTATTTTTCCGGCCACAAGAAAAATAACCCCAATTACCTAGAGGTAGTCAAAGAGTACTTACGATCGGGTACAATTGGTAATGGCTCTCAGTTTTCATTCATAAATCGGTTTAACCACGTGGGCGCTAATAAAACCGTTAAAGTATCTTTTAAATTGTTTTGGAAATCAAATCTTAATGGTGTGGATTTTGTACGTGGGTTTTGGAAAGCCCTTGGCCTTGTTAAGCGAATTTTTTCAAAAACGTTTCTCAAAATTTCTTACAATCTAATAAACACCTAAGTTATTGGTTTATAAAAATGACTTAGGTATTAGATTTTTGATTAAGATATTATTAGGCTTGAACTTTGTCCGAAAGTCAATCCATAAATGAGTAAAAATCAAAATAAATCAGCTCCTTCTGAAAACTAGCGGAAAAGCTAGCAGATTTTTTTGCGGGTAGACTTTGAAAATCGTTACCTCCCGTGCTAGTTAGTAACTGTGTTAATGCAATGTATATTATGTCATGTGATATCGATATTTGGTTAAACAAACAAGAAAGTAGGTACCTAATACCAACTATTACTGTTATCAATGCTAATGAAAAGACCACCTTCAAGAAACAAAACTCTCCCACAGGGCGTATGTTATTGACTTTCCAGCTATCTTTATAAATATCAAGCTATTGTCTTCACTTCATTACGGCAAAGCACCATTCGTAACCACAACCTTATCACAAGGCAATAAAGTTCAATTTCCACCTTACTGTCCAAGCAAATTTCAGGTTCGTTATTTCAAAGTGTTAAGGTCTAAATTCGGGGGAATTTTTAGGGTCTATGGAACAGGTTGTGATGCAATGTCCGTGGGCGAATCCTCGCCGTTACCTGCTTGCTCAATGGCTGCCCACGGCCACCAGTGGACTCCGGTACTTCTGATGAGTGAGGAATGCGGTTGTCAATAGATCTTTAGATACCTTGAGGTACCAGTTAAATGAATGCTATCTCAATTCTTATTTGACATCTTTTTAACATGTAGGCAAGTATTTTTTACATTTTAATCATTAAAATCACAAGGATCACTTTGAAATGGCGCCAGTTCCACGAGACTAATGTGTCTTCCAAATATATTTGTGTAACGATGTTTCGATATTTGTGGCTCACTAACTAACTAACCTAACCTAACCACTGAACCGATCGTGATGAAACTTAGAACAAATAAAGTTCGTATTCTAGATTAGCATATTAGTTACTTTTATCCTGGAAAATGACCGGGAACGGGCTAGAAAATATGGACGAACCCATTAAAAGGAAAATGCTTTAAATACTAACAAACACTGATACACGAGCCAAGCAGCGGGCAGTTGCTAGTTTTTTTTATAAATAAAACCTTTGTCGGAAGCTGATTGGATACACTTTCACAGCGGTGCCTTTGTCATGGGCAATTCGTGATTTATGGCCTTTTTGTTGCAATAACGGTAAGAAAGAGATAGATCGCGCCGCTCAGTCAAGTAATGGACTTCGTCAAAGATTATTAGATTTCGGATAAAGGTTTACCTGTTTATTAAAATCTAAATCAAAAATATTTATATTTTATTCTTCTAAGACTTTCTTTTTTTATGCTTTAGTCATCTTGAATTAGCAAAAGAGTAGATATCAGTAAAAAAAAAACACTGTGGCGCATGACCTAACTTGTTAATAATTCACATGTGATACAGTAGCATTCAAAAGTGCTTTTCAATATAATTAACACAGCTAGCACCAAAAATAAAAATGTACAATGCAACTTTTTACGAATATCATACGAGATATACGGCTAACGGCCATAAACTCCTTAGGCTCTTATAATATTCAGTAAAATTTTGTAAATACTGGTACCTGTTTAAGCGTAAAGGTAGCAAGTAAAGCCACAGGACGTCCTATGCTAGATCTAGTCTAAAATTTATAAAACCAAACTGACAAGCGCTGCCTTTATCCGTAAAACTACAAAGCCACCTGCAGAAAGCGTTCCCGTGTCCTGGCTTAGTGACTACTGCATACACTGTGACGTTAAGCCACTATCCACACTACCATAGCGTGCAGCCTGGATACTATAGGAAAACTGCCTAGCAAACCGAGGCTTAGCAACTGTTTTTATTACTCTCGTTAAGACGTTATCCACCATAGCGATAAGGGTCACGTGTGTTATCCTGACGACTAAAGCAAATAGCTTGCCTGCGAGTAAAGACATTGAGCCGCCGTAAAATTTGGCTTTGAATTTTAACTACTCTTGTGGCAAGGGTTAAAGCTGTTACAAAATAACACAGTGAGAACGAATTTGTGGACACTACAACATAATGAATATAGAATTTCACTGCATCGGGTGATGGGCAGTCCTATGCTAAATTATCGCGAGCGTTTAGTTTCTACTTTCTGTCTTTCTTATCTCTCTCTTATCTTATACATTATACTATCTAGAAACAGGGTAGAAAATCCTTTGCTATGCAGACACAAATACGGTGCAAATAAATAAACATAATTTCACACGTCACCAAACTGTCACTTATTGCTGACCCGCACGCAGTGCTCTAGTGGATTGCAGACTTTATAACGACTATTACAGCACTGTGGCATCGATGCTTTCAGCAATAGTGTCAAGGGGATCGATCGCCGACTGTTTGTGCTATTTCTTCCTGTTCGTAGGCTTCCCATAATAAACATTGGTGTTTATGGTCGGGGAAGGAAATTGGGTGGGAATTCTACTAATTTTAATACAAGGGGGAGAATAAGATCTGCACTGACGTCTCGCAATGGGGTGTTTTGTGCTATCCCCCTGCTAACCTCACCCCAGCCAGCCCAGCCCCTTAAAGCAGCGGAGTAGGACTTTGGGTGATGGCAGCAATGTTCTAGCATCCCCGGTGGTGATGTGGATGCAGGGGAGCTACTTAAGGCGATAACATCGCCAATTAACGTCAAAATGTTTTATGTGAAAAAATACTTGGAGACTTTAATGAGCCTTGACGGAGGTCGAAAAGTTCGAAGAGTTAATTTTATTTAATTAATCACTTTGCCTTATCTTTTTATTAATTTGTAATTTTGAGATTTTTGTGATACGATAGGCTGAATTAACCTAGTGATACGGAAGAGTCGCAGGTTCAATTCCTGCGTTGGGATATGTTTGCAATGTTCCGGTTAGTTTGGATGTTGTGGTTGTCACCTATCGAAGGTTACCTTGTGCAGTGGGTTTTTAAGGCATTGCTTATATTTTACAGCAGAATTTTATATGTAAAGCTTAACATTTGAATTTAATGTGCGTATTTGTTTGTTACAGGTATGTCTCTAAAAGCTATGAATGCGTAAAAACTAAAAGGTAAGTCAAAATGTCAATTTTCATGCTTTCACTGAAAACATGAATTGAATATGATATAAATTATAATAAAGATAAAGATAAAAAAGATAAAGATATTTATTGTCTATGGAAACTAGGTGCAAAATTGGTGTTAGGGTAAGTATTTTTTTTTTATACTACTAGCTGATGGAACAAGCATATGGGCCACCTGATGTTAAGTGGTAACCATCACCTATAACAAAGCATTGCCTCGTAAGTCACGCACGATAGGAACGTGTCCTACGATGCACTACCCTGCGTCCATCAACTTGAGGCATACAGATGTTAAGCCTCATGTGCCTGTAATAACACCGGCAACCACACTCTTCAAATTTAGGTTTCACTTGTCCAGCTATTATGTCCAGGCATTAAACATTTTCAAAAATTAAACAACAAAGAATAATAATAATGTTGCATCAGCAAACATCAACAATGCCCATACACGAGTAAGTACTTGTTTACTAATACTTTTTTTATAAAAGTAAGGCCTCCTAAGGCCACATCACGTCAATCCATCTGCCTTCATTAGCAAATCCATGACCTTTCATTATCAAGGTCAGATCAAGGTCAGAGACCTTCGCTCAATTTGACAAAGATCTAGTTACTACTTACTGCTAGGAATGTGAGAATGAACCTTGGTAAGTCAATTGTATAGGGTTGTCTCCTAATTAATCATCGATCGTACTACAACTAAGAACAAATCAGTTTAACACTAGTTTTTTTTGTTTATACCATGATATCGTGAAAGGGACAGTTTTACGTGGAACTGATTCCCTTACGGCCGGTTTCTGAAAGCTCGATCAAAACTCATCGGATATTTCACTTGCTATCTCTATCTAATTCGATGTAATAGCTGAAATGGCGAGTGACTTGACATCCGATTAGTTTTGATCGGGCTTTCAGAAACCGGCCGATAGATTAGCAAAGTTACGATTTACAGTGATATCCTACTAATATTATAAACGCGAAAGTTTGTAAGTATTTTATGGATGGATGGATGGATGTTTGTTACTCTTTCACGTAAAAACTACTTATTGGATTTTAATGAAACTTTACAATAATATAGCTTATACATCAGAATAACACATAGGCTACAATTTATAAAGATATTATGTGACTAATCCTGCGCAGACGAAGTCGCGGGCACCAGCTTGTTAAGTAATAAAAGAAACAAGAAAAATCGGGCTAATTGAAACAATTTTAGCAGAATTTACTCATTTATTTATTTGCCAGGCAAAGCATAGAGATCCATAGGTACTTGCCTAAGATTACTATCTAATTTTATGTAATAATTACCTTCGTTTACCAACGAATAAATTAATTATGAATGAAGAATTATTACTTACAAAACGGTTCATTTTCACGGTCACAAATCCTTCTTCACTATATAGTATAAAACAAAGTCGCTTTCTCTGTCCCTATATCCCTATGTATGCTTAAATATTTAAAACTACGCAACGGATTTTGATGCGGTTTTTTTTATAGAAAGAGTGATTCAAGAGGAAGGTTTATATGCATAATACAAGCATAATCTTTTAGGGATAACCCACAATAACCGTGCGAAGCCGGGGCGGGTCGCTAGTACTATATAAATTACAAAAAGCTTAATTACTTTAATTTCTGTAATAAAATTACAGCGACAGTTATTATTCACTTTAAAATGCGCATCTTAAACGCAGTCCCGTCAGGATCGTATAAGGCCTTCTCTGCACGTGGTTTATACAATCAGGTTTTTATATTGTGTGGCAAAGCTTTATATCACGGAACGGCAGCTGATAATTGACTACCTGGATAGTTTAATACTATTATTTGATTTATCACCACACCTACTTTAAAATTCGACTTCAAAATTAATAGTTGCTTAAATGACTCAAGTAGGTGGACGCTGCAGTGCATCGTGGGGCATGTTTCTTCTATGCGTGACTTGCGAGGCAATGCTTGTTTTATTTGATGGTTACAACTTAATATCAGGCCATAATTATGTTTGTGTAATGAGCAAGTAGTATAAAAAAAAACATTTTTAGTAATTATCTACCTTTTTCAGACAATATTAATAAGTAGGTAATGCCAGTCGTTTAGTTTAAATTACTTATTACAGCTAACATAGGCCTGAACTTAATATTAACTCATTAGGTACTTAAAATAATTAAAAAAATTAAAACAAAGTCTTAGATATTTTTATTTTATAGCCGACAAGTTTATTTTGGCTATCTAGTTTCTTCTTTAATTTTTGTATTTATGACATATTCGGCATGTTTTTTAGAAGGTAAATCGTTTATAGTCGGTAAACTAAGTGATTTAGAGAGCTATTGTAGAATGTGACATGTCGAACGCTGGCGTGGGCGTAGTCAGAGTCACAGATCACTTGGAAATACTAAGAAACCTTATTGGGTAAATTGAGTATTGTTTGTTTGCAAACACAACAGCTAAATACTATTAAAGGGGCTATAAAATATCAAATTGTATACGTTTCCCAATCAAACAAGTCAAAATTGCAATCTGTCACATAACTATACTTTACAAGGTACCAACAGTAAGTATTGGGATGTAGTTATTTTGACGTAGGTACATGTGATTTCCTACGTTAGGAATCACTAATTACCTCCCTTTTACCCGATGGACCGACGACATCGTGAGGGTCGTGGGAAGTCAATGGAATGAGAGTCAGAATTGTTCTTCCTAGAAATGTATCAGGGAGGCTTACTATGTCCAGCAGTGGACTTCTTCAGGCTGATAAATGATAATGATAATGATCCATATTTGTGATGATAGAATAGGTATCCTCTAGGTAAGCGTGCTATACCGTCGACCGCATCATCACAAGCATTAGATGAGTTAGTGGCCAAACGTTTTCCTAAAGCGAATGCAAAAAAATGGTAGGTACAAGTAGGAACATAAGATTATAAATAAATAAATATAAATATTGGTGGACATTCCACACGGCACTATCTCGCCCCAAACTAAGCCAAAGCTTGTGATATGGGAACCAGATAGCTGATATACTACATAAATACTTTTTTTTTTTGTAAATACATACTTATAATATTATATAACACCCAGACAGAGAACAAACATCTATGTTCATCACACAAATGTTTGTTCTCGGTGGGGATCGAACCCACGGCCTACCGCACAGAAGGCAGAGCTACTACCAACTGAGCTGTGAAGGCTGTCGGATTGAGCTGTGAGAAAGCATTTCTATTGATATTTGCTGCCAAATCACACACACCCGCTTACATTGTACAAACTGATCTATTTACCTTCTATTCATCGAATGACAACCGTTCTGTACACAATCACTTACTCTGTGCCCCGTTACATTACGCAAGGCAAGCGGACGGACTGCCATGCCGTTAGTCAGTCATCGCGGACGCATGAGCGAGCAGCGTGTGCCTCGAAACGCAAAAAAAATTAAAAAAAGTAACACCTGTGCGCGAGTGTACCTGTCAAAACCAATTTCCCGCGTTTATTGAGTTTGACAGCCATTGTGTTTTTGTGTAGTGCAGTGTGTGAATATAGGTTTGTTGCACAAAAAGCTTCATTCATAAAATGTCAATGGATTTACTACGGTCGGCGTAAGCGCATAGCATGTGCTTCATTCATCCGTGCGTTTTGTTAGGTAAGTAATACCGGCATGACGGATCAGCTGATTGGATAACGCCTTTGGGAAGCTGAAACTAAATTTTTATTGGTTTATGTCATGTTCTATTCGATCTTGCTTATAAAACATTGTAAACAAGAAACTAATTGGTTTTTTCATACGTCTGCTAGGTATCGTAGCTACGTTCGTTTCACATGAGTGGCCTCTGACTCCTTATTTGGAAACCGTGACGTGATGATAGAGGTCATCGTTTTTAGATTATATCAGGAAGGCTTAGTCGAAATGCCGATGTCAAAATGTCTGATTATTTTCATTGCGTAACTACCAGTAACATCGCTAGCGTAATCAATCTTTTTGTGGGTAATCAAACACCTCGCAGTCTCATAAGTATCTATTATAAGTATCTATACTATATTAAAATAATCACGGTAGTGATGTACGTAAGTCTATTTAATTTTGTGTCTTTTTCATGTATTTACATAATTCTGTCCTCACATTAGGATTTTCTAATGTTATTACTACTACGACTATGATTTACCCGTTTTAGACCTACATAGGTCTAAAACGGGGCTGCAGAAACTGATCTTGCTACTCTGCATCCATATCACCATCTAGAATCATCATCATCGGTGCTAGAACATCGCTGCCATCAACTCAAATACTAAGGAACTGGGCTGGCTGGGGGGAAGGTTAGCAGGGGGACAATGCACAATACACCCCATTGCGGGACGTCCGTGCAGATCTTGTTCCCCCACCTTGCATAAGAACTAAGATTTCCTTGATTGTTTGTATTAGCTACCATAGTACCACAACCTAGTAGAATCGGGAATAAATATTCCCGAAAGAAACGAACACCCGCACAACGAAATTCTTTAAACTTTTCATTTTTCCACATAACCTATTATTACTATTTTGTAACTTTTGGAATAAAACTAAAATAATGTTATGCAGAATGGCCTAATGATGAAAGTATTACAATTACGTTTTCCACATCGCAACGCATTTACATTATTTTATCATTACGCGTAACAATGAAAGTAATCTTGTGTTAAACATTAAACTACCAGCATTTATAATGCAGCTGTCACAAATATGATGGATGACGTTCCGGTGACAGATACGACAGGGAACTGTCAAGCAATGTGTCATTCCATTTTCCCTGGGAAAAATAATGACGCATTAAACCGTATTTTATTGCTTTTTAGATGTCCAACCAAAATCTTCACATTTAAACTGTGCCAGAGAAATTATTTTATAAAGAACAGTCTCTAAACACATTTCAAAGATTCTCTTAGGTAGTAAATTTTATTTATTTTCTTCAATTTACAAGGCAATGGACATACTACGGACAGGTACGCATTAGTCAAAACATCACAAATACGTGATTTTCAGATATTGGCTATTCGTATTTCCGGAAGCTTGCTGTCATAATAATTTTGATGTCTCATAAATTGAAGAATACCTACTGAAGTTTGATAGCACAATTTACCTCAAGCACTTCTCTACACAACTATCCTTAATTCAAAAACAATGCAACCCGAAAAGTTAACCCTCTGCCTAACCCGGGTCAATTGTGTCCGGACACGCAGGGTCTAAATGACCATACGCCATCATACGCTTATTATGGTCACCATGTGGGTTAGTTAATTAGTTGGGTTCTTGTTTATGTTCATAAAGTTGATTACAAATAAGTTACTTAAAATTAACCCATCTGCTTCAAATTACTATGATTTTTTAACAAATAAGTTTTTTTATCCGGCACACATATGTTTAGATCGTCGTGTACCTATGTGCATTAAAAGTGCACAAAAAGAAGACCTCATTTTAGAATTTTTATAATATATTTAAGTTTATAGTTGTATAAACATAAAATCATTTTATTTTCTTTGTGAACAATGTATTATTTATATTATACTTGTGCTTCGTTCTCGAGATGAGTAACCTGTAAGAATATTTTATTAGGTATGTAACTTGTAGTAGTAGGTCCAGTTATCGTCACCCCACTTACTTTGAGGGTAGTTGTGATTTTTTTTATAGTCTAGCTACGGCCGTCGCCCGCTCTGTTCGTCATTCGTAATTTCAGTGTCAATCACTCCGCACGTGCTTCCAAATTTAGCATTTTATTTCCATTTCGGACATATTTCGTGTCGAAATGCCTAAAAGGAAGCACGACGAGGAAGATAATAACAGTGTATCAAAAAAGTTACGGAAAATAGAAAAGTTTTTAAAGAAGTGTAAAAGTCGCAGTCGCAGAAGGATTATGTCGTCATCTTCGGAAGATTCCTCGCAGTGCCCGGAAAACCAAAACGGTACGTACTTGCATATTTTTACCTTACCGGTTAAAGTGCACACATAAACTTATTATAAAGGTAATCGCACAAGGACGCCTGCGGGGCTATCCGAGCGTAACCTACCATGAGATCACAAATAACTTCATATTAATTTATGAAAAAATGTTGAGCTTGCTTGACGTAATGGACAACGCACATGGACGTCTGCGGGACTATCCGAGCGTATACCATCGAACATATTACCTCTGTCGCAAATTAACGCAAAAGGACGTCTGTGGGACCATCCGAGCGTATAATAACTACTCAGAGATCTCTGATATGTTTTAATAAGAAGAACAATTGTCATAATGGTTCTTACTTACCCCCATAAAGTGTTGTACCTACCGATAACACAAAAGGGTTCTAAGTCTGTTCAAATATTTTCAGACGGGGTAATTCGGAGTCCTCCGAGAGATAGCACGGATATAGATTCAATTCTTCTTCCGTATGAGGGCCAACAACGTGAAAACTTCACGAGGCCGCCGACACCGACGCCGCCGACTCCGCCTCCACCGCCGCCTCCGCCGCCGCCAGCGCCGTCGACTTCACAAGAAGGGCAATCAAACCAGCTAGAGGATGATTCATTGGCACCCTTAGAAGGTATTCCGGAAGAATCGGGACTCGACAACGAAATCCTAGAAATTCTAGGCGATGATCCGACGGCTACGGTAGAATATGGAAAAAATATCCGACCCGAACTGGCAGCACGTTTTAACCACATCGCTACCAACGGCTTAAACAAAGATAATCGCAAGGAACTTTGTGAAAAATACCTTATCCCAGGGAATTGTACGTTGATCGGAGCACCGGCTCTAAATGCAGAAATTAAAGTTGCTCTAAATGAGAATACCGTAAAACGTGATAAACTTATCGAATCTCGTCAAAAACGAATCGCTGCGGCTATATCCTGTATAGGAGAAGCGATCTCTCACGCTCTGGAGGCCACAGAAAAAGATAATGCTCAAATCAAACGTCTTATGGACACCGCTCGACTCATATGCGATGCCCAATATAATGACTCCGTGTCACGAAGAAACCTCGCAGTTTACTCGCTCAAAAAGGAAATGAAAGAACCTTTGCTCGATACAAAGATCGACAAGTCTTTATTTGGAGAAAACCTGACCGATTCCTTGAAGACGGCTAAAGCTGTGACAAAATCAGGTACCGAGCTCAAAACTCAGTTCAAGCCGCAGACAAAAAACTGGAAAACCCCAGTCGCTGGTCGCAGGCAACCGGCGACGGTGCGGCGGTACACGCCTGCCACACCGACGACGCCGGCGCAGCCAGCTCGGCCGCCGCCGTCGACAACGGAGCCGCGCGCCGCACGCACGTACTCGTCGCGCAAGCCGCCGCCGCCGCCGCCGAGGTCCGCTCGCAGGCGGTACTAGACGAGGTAAAATACGCAGGTCAACTGTCTTATTTTAACAAGGCCTGGTCTATGATCACTAACGATCGCACGATACTTTCGTGGATCGATCCAGGATACAAAATCATTTTTTCCAAGCCTGTCACTCAATTGTGTCCACCGCCGATTCATAGTTACTCGGACTCTGAAAAGGTACTCATCGTTGAAGCCATTCACAAACTAGAGTCATATGGAGCAATCTCTGAATGTAAACCATGTAGAAACCAATTCATATCGAATGTTTTCTTGCGACCGAAGCCGAATGGTAAAATGAGGTTCATACTCAACCTAAAACAACTAAATAAATTTATAGATACCTCACATTTCAAGATTGAGGACTTTCGCACAACTTTGAAATTAATGTCTCGAGACGGTTATATGGCAACATTAGACATTAAAGATGCTTATCATTTTATCAAAATTCATCCAGAAAGCAGGAAATATTTAAGATTTGTATGGAATAACAAAATGTACGAGTTTAACGTTTTAGCATTCGGCTTGAGCACGGCCCCCTATGTGTTTACAAAAATAACGAAACCAATCGTTAAGCTTTTAAGATCTGGTGGCTTCGTGTCTACAATATATCTAGATGATATCAATTTGATAGGATATTCCTATAAAGAGTGCCTTAATAATATTAAAATTACAAAACAATTACTATGCTCTTTAGGCTTTATAATTAACAAAGAAAAAAGTAACCTTCAACCATCTAACAAGTGTAAATACCTGGGTTTTATCCTTGACTCTCATAGATTCGAAGTCTCATTGCCACAAGAAAAAAGAAAACACATAAAAGAAGAATTATTAAAGTTTATTAATCTCAAAATATGTACAGTTAGGCAGTTTGCGCAGATCATTGGACTGCTGGTCTCAGCGTGTCCAGCCATAGAATATGGGTGGCTCTACACCAAAGATTTAGAGAGATGTAAATATTTAAATTTAGCCCAAGATGATAACTACGAAAGGTTAATGAACATACCAAATTATGTACAAAAGGAATTCCTGTGGTGGCTTAATACAGTAGATAACTCAGTACATCGTATTTTAGAAGACAGATATGAAATCGAAATTTTCTCTGACGCCTCAACGACGGGGTGGGGCGCAGCATGTGGGGACGAGACTGCCAGTGGCCAGTGGTCCAATGACGAATGCAAAAAACATATTAATTACCTTGAACTGCTCGCAACCTTCATTGCGGTAAAAATTTTTGCTAAAAATTATTCGAATTGCCAAATACTTCTCAGAATCGACAACTGCACAGCAGTATCGTATGTCAACAGAATGGGAGGTGTACAGTTCCCACATCTTACAAAAATCACCAAAGATATCTGGCAATGGTGTGAATCACGAAAAATTTTCATTTATGCGTCTTATATCCGATCAGAGGATAACACAATAGCAGATGCTGAGTCAAGACGTACCCATCCAGATATTGAGTGGGAACTGTCAAATTCTGCGTTTCAGAGATTAACCGTTATCTTTGGTCAACCTCAAGTCGACCTATTCGCTAGTCGAATAAATAAAAAATGCCTTAAATACGTCTCATGGCATAAAGACCCAGACGCCTTTGCAATAAACGCATTTACCATTGACTGGTCAGAGTTCTTCTTTTACTCTTTTCCACCTATCTCGGTAATATTAAAAACCTTGAGAAAAATTATCTTAGATAAAGCAACGGGAATACTCGTAGTCCCTTTATGGGAAACACAGCCATGGTTTCCCGTTTTCTTGCGCTTGCTCATCAGTAATACTATAACGTTTAAACCCTGTGAAAACGTTCTCGTCTCTCATTTCAGCCGAGACAACATCAAGTCGAGTCTTACCCTGGTTGCCGGGGTGCTCTGCGGGCGGCGCTACTGCGAAGAGACGCTCCCGCAGACTCTATAGATATTATGCTGGCGTCTTTGTCCACCAACTCTACCAAACAATACAATGTCTGCCTTAAGCGTTGGTTTAATTATGCTCAAGAGAATGGCCTTGACTTCTACGAAGCGTCTATTCCTTCGATCCTCTCTTTTTTTACACATCTGTTTAATTCAGGTTCTCAGTATGGATCCCTTAACACTTATAAATCCGCGTTAGCTATGTTAATCGGATCCAATGTGTCTCAAGACGATAGAATAAAACGTTTCTTCAAGGGGGTGTTTCGACTGATGCCTCCTACCCCAAAATATGACGTTACTTGGGACCCGTCACTCGTACTAGAAGCACTCGCAACACGATACCCAAACGAGGGCTTATCACTGGAGCAATTGTCTAAAAAATGTGCAATATTGCTGGCATTAACAACAGCACATCGCGTACAAACACTATCAAAAATAGATATACAAAACATAGTCGAAACGAATTCACAAATAGATATTAAAATTCCAGATCTAATCAAAACCTCGCGGATTGGCTGTAATCAGCCAACCTTACACTTGCCATTTTTTAGACAAAAGCCAGAAATATGCCCTGCAAATACGCTCCTTTCTTATTTAGAAAGAACTAGAGAGCTAAGAGGTAACTGTCGCTATCTTTTTATTAGCTACAGAAAACCTCACGCGATTGTTAGTTCACAATCGATTAGCCGTTGGATAAAGTCGACTTTAGAAGAATGTGGGATAGATGTATCGATATTCAGCGCACATAGCACACGGCACGCGAGCACGTCGCGCGCACGCCGCCTCGGTCTCAGCGTTGATACAATCCGTAAAACTGCTGGCTGGAGCGGTACATCTAACACATTTGCTAGGTTCTACGATAGGACTGTAATCAATAATCAAAGCGATTCTCTGGCCAGATTGATTATAGACAACTAATATTTTTGTTACAATATATATATATAATAATAGAGAAGTTACTGAAGCTATCAAACATGTTAACTATGCGTTAAATAACTAGTTAAATTATATTTGAACTGTTTATTAAGAAATAATTGGATACAAGTATAATTAGATACATTAATAATTGTTAGAGATAATCATGTATATGGTGTAGACAAATAAATATTGCATTTAATCAGGGAATGGATTTCATTGATATTTCCTCCAAGTCACCTATAGGTGTTCTCTCAAAGTCTACAAGTTACATACCTAATAAAATATTCTTACAGGTTACTCATCTCGAGAACGAAGCACAAGTATAATTAATGATTAAACGAACTTACTTGTACGTGAAGTTCTATCATAATTATACGAAGTGCTTCGTTCGAAGAGATGAGTAACCAACACCCACCCGGCCCAATTGTCGCAAGAGCGCAACCCGTCTTTTCGGAAATATCATCTTAGGAGGAGTGATTGGTTGACTCCAAACTAAATGACGAACAGAGCGGGCGACGGCCGTAGCTAGACTATAAAAAAAATCACAACTACCCTCAAAGTAAGTGGGGTGACGATAACTGGACCTACTACTACAAGTTACATACCTAATAAAATATTCTTACAGGTTACTCATCTCTTCGAACGAAGCACTTCGTATAATTATGATAGAACTTCACGTACAAGTAAGTTCGTTTAATCATTAATAATAAACATTTACTTCTTGAACATAGCATATACTTACATTAGGTACATATTAGGTTTTTTTTTTTAATATAATATTATCCCATTAAAGTGCAATTCTATTTAACGGAACAATGTTTAGTTTGGTCAACCAGTTCGTAAAATTAAGCCTCATTATGTTTAAAACAAGTAATTCTACTTACAATCAGTCTTGACATTATTTTTACTGTGTTTAGCGTAGCGGTACATTAAACTGGGCCTGAGAACAATAGTTTGTTTACACAATTCACTATTCACGGTAACAAATCTTCTAATTCCAGCCTTTGTTTCTTAAAAGAGGCCGTTAATTTTAAACATGGAGAAAAAAATACCGTCATTAATGACATAAACGTATATGACACGATCTAATTTTAGTTTCAAATAAATCTTTGAGCGATGCTTTGATTATTTTTAACAATAAAATTAATAATTCGAAGCCATAAAAGTAACAATAGGTGAACCAGTAGTAAATCTTCTAATTCCGTTTAAACGTCGAAAATTCATTTAAATAAACCACTACTTACACTAATAATCAAGTACGAGTAATAAATCAAATTGTATATCTAAACCGAACTAGTATTAATTTTAATTCATTTAAAGTTTGTTAGCCTCTATTTTGTATTCGGTGGTTCAAGGTTGTCGGAATTATTGTAATTTCGCATTAATAAAACATCAAAATGACGTTGAGAGGAATTTACATTTTGCATGTCGCGGAACTCTTGTCACCGTGCATATTTTAGGGTTGGCTCATATTAATTTAATCTACACTAATATTATAAAGAGGAAAGATTTGTATTTTTGTTGTTTTGTTGTTTTGTATGTAACGAATAGGCTCAAAATCTACTGGTCCGATTTTAAAAATTCTTTCACCATTAGAATGCTACATTATCCCTGAGTAACATAGGCTATATAATATTTTCAAAAAAATTAGGGATCCTTACTAAATCTCCAATAATGTAACCCAAGGTGGAAAACAAAAACCTTACATCGCGTGCGCTGCGAAAACTATTGATGATAGAACAAAATAATGTACTACGATTTTGTAGAACACGTCATCATCTACAAAAAATGTCGCGACAGCATATGTCTAACTATTGTAGTTATGTCACAAAAAGTGTTCTTTTATTATAAAAAATTAATTGAAATGCCGCTGCTAGAAAAGGGTCTTTATTTGTACCTTGGTATTAATTTTTATCCAAATAAATCATTTAATAATTAAGACGGTTTCAATACCTATAGATTACTTCTTAAATTTTTCAAATCGGACATTCCATTCAAAAGATATGACGAAATTAAAAATGTTAACGGGTCCACGGGTCACTAGGGGGCTGCGATTTCACTCACTCCGGGAGAAGATCGTGCAAATGTATGAAATTAAGTAGACGCGAGGCTCGAACCCACGGTCTGAGTTTATCCTAAAATGATCAAAAAATGTATGACCACCAATGCGAAGCTGGGACAGGCCGCTAGTAAAAAATATATTAAATACCACATTTTATTTATGTTACTAATTGTCTGTGAAAAAATCTAGTACCTGCTTTTTTTATTTTGTTTTGTCACATATCTCTAAAAAATTAATTATGGGTACTCAAAATGGGCTAAAAATGTCAGGTTTTACATAAAGAATAATAAAAAATAAAGTGCGCGAGAAAACTTAAAGTCACGTCTAAAAAATAAAGTTTATAAAAATATGGTAGTTATATTTTTGTGTCTTCTAACATACAGATAGCGTTCTATACAAGCGTTATTTTTATTAAATAACAAAAACTAATTGTTTTTAGAAAAACCACAAAATTGACAACTCAGTGTTAAGAGCCTAAGAATAAGTTAGTTTAAGTATTAGTACCGGTACCCGGTATGCGGACCTTATCCTAACCAACCATATACGCGAAAGATATAATCTGTGTGTCAAAAATATTTGAAAAAGTGGTGTACAACAGTCTTTATTCATTCTTCGAAAGTAAAGATTTATTTGCAAAAGAACAGACAGGCTTTAGGAAAAACAAGTCGATCAATCTGGCAATCTATAATTTTCTGCACACTGTTATGAATAATATAGACACTAATACTACAGCATGTGCCCTTTATATGGACTTAACAAAAGCTTTTGACAATGTTAGTCACGACATACTTATAAAAAAGCTTGATGCTTATGGAGTGAGGGGAAACATTTTAAAACTTCTAGAGTCTTATCTTTCTGGCCGTAAACAGTCAACGCAAATAACAAGGTTATGTTTGAAATCAAAGATGGAATGTAACTTTATATCTACACCTAAGTCAGTAACTGTGGGAGTCCCGCAGGGAAGTGTTCTGGGTCCTCTACTTTTCATCATTTATATAAACGAGCTTCCAATAATTGCTAAACATCAAACTGTAATGTTTGCCGACGATAGCACAGTTTTATTTGTGGGTAAAGACAGACAAGTTTTGGAAAATGACATCAACAATACACTTAATGATATTATTCAATGGTTACATACCAACAATTTGCAAATAAATTTGACAAAAACTTACTTCACAATTTTTAGAAATAGAGCAATTAGAATTAGTAACATTGACGTAAATTATTCCGGACATAAAATTGAACATGTAGATGTAACTAAGTTCTTGGGACTAAATATTGACTGCACCTTAACCTGGAAAGCTCATAGTGAAAGTCTATGTTCCAGGTTATATCAGTTTTCATATGCGCTGTATATGCTGTCCAAAGTTGCAAACACGTCAACGGTCGTTACAGCTTATCATGGTTATGTGTCGTCTATTCTCAGGTATGGTGTATTGTTCTGGGGAAATTCAAGTGAGAAGGAATCCGTTTTTAGGGCCCAAAAGAGGTGTGTTAGAGCAATTCGTAGGCTAAAACAAACTGACAGTTGTAAACAGCACTTTCAGGAACTAAATATTCTTACATTGCCCTCCATGTATATTTACGAGGTTTCTTTATTTGTGAGAACTAATATGTATCTCTTTAAATCTTTTAGAAGCAACAGATTAACTACTAAAATCTGTTGTCCTCCTAGTAAAACTGCTATGTTAAATAATAGTATCTTCTGCATGGCTCCTCGCATCTATAATAAATTACCTAGTTCTATAATAGATGCTACTACAATAAATATATATAAAAATAGGTTGAATAAGTTTTTAATAGGAAAAGCATATTATAGTATTAAAGAATTTCTGATTGACGAATTCGAGTAGGAAACATTTTATTGATTATAAATTATGATAATTATGTTGACATTTTAAAGCTGTTGCATTGTAAAATTTTTTGCATCGTTAATTATGAAATATATTTTTGCATGCTTTTAAGTTGAACATGGCTGAACTTACTTAAATTATATTTGTCACCTTTTTATAACCTGTGTTTCGCAAATAAATGATTATTGTATTGTATTGTATTGTATTGTATTGTGTGCACGGACTTAGCCCACTGTGCCCGGTATGTAGGCCTTGCGGAGGTAGCAAGGCTGTGTGATTTTTATCGTGTATCTATTATGTCATCTTCGTCATGTTTGTTTTGTAGTACAAGTACATAGACAGGCTTTTATTTAGGAAAAAAAATACTGGTATTCGTCACCACCAGCCTTACAGCCTGATAATAAATATAATAAAAATATGATAATTTTTCATAATGAAACAAAAGTGTCATAGTTTCAAAGCATTATTAAGTCTTAATTATAACTAACTTTTATTTAAATTCTCTTATAGTTTTTTCGGAAAGCACGAGCCGTATTTGAGAGAAATTATGTGGTTATGAAATGCTTTCTCATTAAACCATTTCCAATATGAGGCTGTTTGATTCGTGTTCGTGATTAAAATTCTCAAGTTCAAGTGTCCGATGAAAGGCGAAGAACGCGGCAGCGGCCGTAGGTATTCGCCCGCGTGCGCTAGGGCTCGCACTATTACTAGTATTTTTGCTATATTTTTTATTATACAAAAACGTTAAACTACAATTTTCACCAAAATAATAAAATCACTGAATACTGACTGGCTTTTTTAGATATAATATAATTATCTCGAATTGTTTTATTCCAATGTATTATAAAAATAATGAATACCAAATCAACTTTAAAATATCAATATACATAGTAAATAGGTAGGTACCTACTGTACTTACGTAAAGCAAATACGTTTGAGAGAGACTTTGAGAATCTAACCACAGTTAAGTTTGGTTTACGTAACCTCAAACGAATGAACATGGATATTATTTTTAAACTACTGTCACTCTTAAGGCAGGGAAAATGTTAAGCCGTGTAGAAATTCGAGTAATCTTTCGAGGTATCAAGAGAATACCTAACCTACAAAAGTAAATCATACATACCGAATTAAATAGCACAAGAGCTGCCAACCTAATAGACAAAACTCAAAAGCACTACAAGTTTCTTACAATCTCATTCGCGTTTCGAAAGCTATCGTATTTTACCCACGATCAAAGATCCACATTAGTTTTTGTCGGCGTTTAATTGAGGGGCGTGCCATGTCAAACCTTTTTTATGACGTGTTGACATGGCCTATTTAAATTGTAATTTATTACAAAACACACTTCTTTTATAAGCGCCGAAAAAAAGGTTCTAACTGATGTGTATAGTTTTTCTTTTTATCTTTTATCTAATTATGAACACGCATTACTGTTTTCATTAGTTTTCTTTTTCACGAGAATTAGTATAATATCTTTTGTTTTTGTCATAGTTGTTGTTTCTTTTTAAATACTTTTTCTAATTAAACTTTAAGCTTATTAATAGATACATAGTACTTGTAGTTTAATAATCGTTTTTTGATTTGATTTAGTTTGAGTTGATTTTTCATAATTTTGACAACCTCCTATAAGACACGGCGCTTGTAGAAATATGTGTTTGGATTTACAAACACTCGTTGAATAAGATAAAGGTATATGAATGTTTGTCACGTAGAAACGCAATACATTTACATGTTATTTAGCTTGGTGAGAATATCTTTATTACTAGAATTATTGCGTTTGCTTTTCAAAACACGTGTTCAAGCACAATTTTACGAAACTTCTACGTTTTCTTGTTCAAATCGAAGGACTCCTTTATAAGAAAATAATAATGGTTTCTTAAAAAAATATCTAAGATCACATTTTATTATACATTTTTACCTATAACTTTTGAACAAAATTTAGTTTTTTTTTAGATTTAGAATTTAAAAATATTTGGGATTTTGGTCAGGTGGATAATTTGTATAAAGTGACAACCCTAGTTGGCTTCCCGCGGGTGGTTTGTCTCGTTTCGCTGCAAAAACTTACAACAATCGGGGTCAACGATCCGCGACTACTTACCGACAGACGACAAATTTGACTTTAATCATTCAGAATTATACAGTTAAAAAATACACTCGTCTTTAATCAGACAATGACAACTTTGACTGAACAATCGCAGATTGTTGTGTCAATTTTACAGTTATTAAACATAATGACATTCCAATTTACAAAAGAAATTGTTAAAAATATTATAAGTATGTAAGGACGAGTACCTACTTATAAAAAGGCTGACTAAGTTTATAGCGGTGGTAAAAAAATTAATAAAAATTAAGTCGGCTACGACCTACGACGATGGTGAACTATGCCAAGTGACTGTGATCCCAAAAACCTATGAGACTGTCTACTGGCTTACCTGACTAAATCCTTTTTTATTTCTATATTATTTAATTAATAAGAGTAATAGAAATAGGATACGAAACAAAATTCAAAAGTCACAGGTTCTTATTCAATAAAATCACAAGGATCACCTTAAACGCTTATATCAATATCAAGGTGAATTTTCACACCAATTTCACACAACGGAATTGGTATGGTGAAAGATACAATGTACAGTAATTCACAATATCATAACATATCGCAATCCAGGATAAGTTGCATCGAAACGCAAGGAAACGAAACGTTCCGACAGCTAATTCTACTCATTTAACTTTGTAATGATAATTTGCCAATTATAGTTTCAAAATGCATTAAAACGTTTGGGTTTTGCAACGCGTGGAAATTCGACCAGTTTTTTTTTACGATCTTACGAAAACAAAACAAATGAAGATAATTATTTGAACAGGATTTTAGAATACCGTTTTCTACAACTAATTATTTTGCGTATACCATTTTAACTCGGAACTTATTTGACAACCCTAAAATTGTCATTTGAATTATTCAAATGATAAAAGTAACACGTTTTGTAAATTTGTATAGAATACTTAAAAAGGGTTCATTTTAGATATCATTAAAGGCACAATTTCTGAGCTTAAAGTTTAACTACTGTGTAATAAGGTTTAAACTGCTGGAAAACTAAATGAATCAAAACTGAATTCATGAAGCTCACCACATTTATATCCAAAATTATATTATCTTATTTGCGCAGTGCGATCTCGGACAAGGCATTGCATCGACCTATGCATTTTAAATTCAACTCTAAAGTTTCCACTATAAAGTTGAGTTTCATTCGAAAATGTTCAGTTAATTTTGAATATAGAACAGTAACTGTCAAAGGCACACGGTGTATGAATTCAGCATTTTTATTTCAACTTCTGCTCCTTATTGCGATGTAGATAAGGTTGAAAGTTCATCGGTTTTTGCTGTCGATTTGCAAAGGCTGTCATAGTTTGAAGGCTCTTTATGATCATTAGTTCCGTTCGGCGTTTTGAGTATGTTTACCGGTACCATCCGGAAATATCCGGTTTTTGTTCCTTTATCCGTATGAATACGTTTGCATTTATGTTTTGAATACGGGCTGTGTAGATTTTGGCTGAAATGAGTCTGGAAACATTCATAAGCCTCTTTCATAGCGGAAATACCGAAATAGCTACATAGGAAACCAATGAACCGCAGCTTTAGGCGAATTGTAATTATTATTTTACAAATCAAACCTATTCCAACAAACATAATAATATATTTTTTATAACGATGGGTTCATAAGCAGTTTTAGAGTAGAGCGCGTTAATTTTACGAATCTATAAACTATAGATAACAATACAAATTATAAACTAATAATAAAAACATATGAGATCTAATAAATTAAATACCCAATTTGCACACTAGTATTATACAGGGTGTAAAAGAAAAAGGAAAAATAAGAAACATGCTCCCAGGCATTGTGCAGGGGAATGAAACTTCAAACGACTATAGTTCGTAAGGATTAGTAGTTATAGGCTACTTTTATCCCAAAAATTACAGGAAACGGGGTAGAAAACATGAACGAACCCATAAATGGAAACTGTCGTAAATTATTATTGTTAGCTATCACTACTAATCTGCCAGCAGGTCGTAGATATAATTATTAACGCCTATCTAAAAGCTAATTGTACTGTACCTTAAGTTATCTGAAGTGATCTTTTACATCGTGTACTGCGCAATGAGTCCACCAGGTGCAGCCAGTGCGCGCAGGCAGCCAAAGCATGTTATTACTGTTAAAGTTAATATTTGATCTAGATCAATTAGTTTACTTTACATAGATTGCTAATATCGCTACTGGGGTTTGATACAAAATTAATTGGTTGACTTAAGGCGTCTGAGTTAGTCGATTGATCAGATATCTCAACGAGATCAACGGGAAATAAATATATTATTTCAAAAAAATACTAAAATCAATAAACATAATTTGCAAATGAGAGCTAAAAAAAAATATTTTGGGAATAATTTTATGGATAAGAGCAGCAGTTAAATCTGAAACTTCTTAACGGACTCGCGTTTTTGTGTTTAGGCGAGCAGACAGGCCACCTAATGTGACGTGGTCACCGTCTGCACACCTGCAATATCAGAGGCGCTGCTGATGCGCTGCTAGCCTTCAAACTTTGTGCGATTTTAATTGGCATGCGTCGAGATTCTATCCGTCATCACCAGCCACCTTAATGGATAGGGTATTAAGGTTTCAACTATTTCAGATATCAATTTCACGAGGCTAACTTTGTAATCAAAGACATTGATATTCATTATGACACTGGATGTTATACTAGCATTATAAGTAGGTATTTATGATAAGTAGATGTTTCTCCCTTATTTTTGTCTTATAAAGCACTACCACGCACTCCACATTACACAAGGTTAACTGGAAGAAAATGCTAAATAGCATTAAGTTCGCCCATGTACTTTTTTTGTGCTATATAGAATTTACTAATCTAACCTTATACTAATATAAATATTATAAATTCAAAAGTCTGTAGCGTGTGTGCATGCCTCCCACATATCTCCAGAAGGCTGCACGGATTTGGATGAAATTTGAAATTTACATTATAATCTGGAGTACCTTGTCTACTTTTAACTTTTAATCGGGATAGTTAGAAAAAACTCAATAAATAAAAAACAACGGCTTTTAAAACATTAGCTTAGATTATTTGATGACAAAGCAGATAGCAAACATTTTTTTATAAAAAAATACAAATATGCGATGTTATCTACATCTACACTAATATTATAAAGAGGTAAACTTTGTATTTTTGTATTTTTGTATTTTTGTATTTTTGTATTTTTGTATTTTTGTATGTAACGAATAGGCTCAAAAACTACTGGTCCGATTTCAAAAATTCTTTCACCATTAGAATGCTACATTATCCCTGAGTAACATAGGCTATATTATATTTTCAAAAAAATCAGGGATCCTTACTAAAACTTCAATAATGTAACCCAAGGTGGAAAACAAAAAACCTTACATCGCGTGCGCTGCGAAAACTATTGCAGATAGAACAAAATAATGTACTACGATTTTGTAGAACACGTTATCATCTACAAAAAATGTCGCGACAGCATATGTCTAACTATTATAGTTATGTCACAATAAGTGTTCTTTTATTATAAAAAAATAATTGAAATGCCTCCGCTAGAAAAGGGTCTTTATTTGTACCTTGGTATTAATCCTTATCCAATTAAATCATTTCATAATTAAGACGGTTTCAATACCTATAGATTACTTCTTAAATTTTTCAAATCGGACATTCCATTCAAAAGATATGACGAAATTAAAAATGTTTACGGGTCCACGGTTCACGCGCGGGGTGCGATTTCACTCACTCAAGGAGAAGCGCGTGCAATTGTATGAAATAAGTAGACGCGAGGCTCGCACCCACGGTCTAAGTTTATCCTAAAATGTTCAAAAAATTTATGACCACCCATGCGAAGCTGGGACAGGCCGCTAGTGTTAAAATAAAACTCTATTCTAATTTATTTTAAGTTAAGTACTTCCCAACTTAACTCGAAAAACCGGTTTAAACAACACTTAAATTAATGTCAGCCATTCGACTAAGTATATCCCACATCAATAAAACAAAATATTAACATCAAATCGTTGTGATCCGACTGTCTGTCACATTATATCAACATCCTGTATATCATTTGATACATCCTGTACCTATATTGGTACTGTCACAGCAGTGTTGGTATTTAGGTCAAGAAGTACATATTTACATTATTTCTGTTGAAGTAGGTAATGAGAGCTATATTCCAGAGTAGTAGAGCTCTTTGTGAAGGGCTCGTCCGGGGAAGTACTACCACCACGCATTTTTCTGCCGCCAATCAGTGTTGCTGTGTTTCGGTTTGAAGAGTGTGGTTGCCGGTGTAATTACAGGCACATGAGGCTTAACATCTGTATGCCTCAAGTTGATGGACGCAGGGCAGGGTATTTAGGGCACGTTCCTATCGTGCGTGACTTATTGAGGTAATGCTTTGTTATAGGTGATGGTGATGGTTACCACTTAACATCAGGTGGGCCATCTGCTTGTTCCATCAGCTAGTTATATAAAAAAAAAAAATTGGCGGACATTCCACTATGCTGGGAGCTTCTATGTTATAAAACAAGGAAGAACCGAGGTCACCGACATAGCTCGCAGAATCAGCAAGTTGAAGTTGCAAGGAGCTGGTCATATAGCTTGAAGAACCGATAACCGTTGGGAAATAAAGGTTCTCGAATAGCGACTACAAACCGAAAGATGAAGCGTGGGACGCCTGATGAGCCAAAGACTGATGACGCTGATGATGAAGAAAGTCTTTTACCTTATAATTTTAAATTTACCATAATTTGTATCTATCTTCACGTAGCAGAAACGTTTGGGGGGTAGTCCAAGAATATCAACTACTGCAAAACATGGCTATGTGCCAAATGTATTTTGGACGCACCTCTGACTACCCTTAGATATCAAAGTTCAAAGAACTGTATAGCTTACGCCAACCATGTGGTCTCCACTTTGTAAACTAGCTTAATGCCCCGAGTTTATCTGCCTTACATTGTGCCGCCCGTAAACTGACCTATAGTGTAAGGCTACATTGTTGTTAAGTGGTGCTAGAGGGTTGGAATACGACTTTCTGAGATTGGGGTTAGAAGTTAGGGGGTGGAATTCAGATATCTTTTTAGAGAGAGATTCTTTGAAAAAAATAGATTCAAGCTGAAACCCTTTTATATATGATCCTCGTGATTTAGGTAAATGCGTTTTGACCTATTTTTCATGTGTAATAATTTTATGAAAATCATTCACGAAAACTCAGATTTCTAAGGTAGGTACATACTCAAAATCTCATGGCAATTTAAATGGCTATTTGCTCATGTATTTGCGTATTCGTAAAATATAGCAATATAGGTAAATATTGGAAAAGGTAATATTGCAAATACATATATGTAAATAGATTCACTTCATATCGTCGTATTTGGGAAAATACGCGAACACAAATAGCGATTCGAGGTGCCGCCATTAGGTGTCATGTAAGTGACTACATTGTTTGTAGTGAAAATAAATTCTTTGAAGAAGACTCCCAAATATTAAAGTGGTAGTCATTGAAACGTCCAACGTTCCATTTAACTCGGTTAAAATAAATAAAAAAAGTTTTATTTAAATAAAATAATTTAGAATCTTTTAAGCATACGACAGTGCTTGATCCAGATCATTGATCTTACTAAGAATGACTATGAAAGGACCAGTATAACTCCAACGAGCTCACATTAATAGATTTCCTTACGATGTTTTCCTTCACCGTTCCAACAGAGCTCGTTTCCTTTCGTAACAGTTACGTTTCGAATGAAAACAATAAAATATTAAAACGTAAACAATTTACTTCAGAGTAATTTACGGGTGGTCTGCCCAAATAGTTTTAAAATAAGTAATGGAGCATATTATTATATAACTCATTTTATTAATAATCATATAAAGAACAAACAAAGACAATATTCTTATAATCTAAATGATAGGTTTGACTTGCCCCTGACTGCCCTTAAAAATTCAAGTCCAAGCCATTGTAAAAACTTGGCTTACGTATAACTCCCAGGCACGGTAGACATACCATCAAATCTCTTCCTACCTAGTACCTACTAAATACCATACCAGCTGGTACTTGAATCTACATTTGGTAGTCAGAGGAACGTTCGAGTACCTATTACTAATTGGACGTGCCTCTGACTACCTAAGATCTTTGGTAATATTCGTTACGCGGGTAATGTTGCAAAAAATGATCGCAAAAATAACCGTAACTTAGGACCGTAAATCACACCCGGTAACAGTCAGGATTCTAGACCAGAGATAGACCCTTCTATAAATAGTGTAACCCAATCTGGGGTATCCCGTTGCGGGAACCAAACCCGCACCGCAATCGCAGACTTCCGGGACGTAGAGTAGGACGAGATATTATACGTCGGGTGAGAGTTCTTGAATAGTAATAAAATACTTCACATTTATTTTGAAAATGTTGCAATGCGAAACAACAAGCAGATGGCATACCTGATGTTGAGTGGCAACTTTAATGGCTAGAGACGGTAGAGATGTATAGATTAATGTTAGTAATTGATCGAGTGAGCGAAGCGAACGAAGATTCTAGTTTCAACTTGGGCGATTTGGCATTTTATGTATGTATGTATGTATGTATGTATGTATGTATGTATGTATGTATGTTTGTCTGGCCATAACTTTCGAACCGTTGATCCGATCTGCATGAAATTTGGTAAGACGACAGCTTGTACTTGAGAAATTTACTGGTAAGTATATGAGTAAAATCGGATGAAGGGTTTTTAAGATATGGGGTTTTTTAAGGGGGCAAAAATAAAAAAGTGACTTAAAAAAATCAAGTTACATGTCATACGAAAGGGCTTTGTTTGGACATTCCAAAACAATTTTTACTTTTTTTCTGGGACGCTCGGTTTTTGAGATACAACAAAAAAGTTAAATTAAGATAACCAGCGACCCAAGAGCTCCCATCTCTAAGAGTTTCGTTGGCATCAAGGTTTTTCTACTGGTCGGCCAGTTACTTTGCTTTTTCTTATTTTTTTTCTTGATATAAATTAAGGAGGTACTCAGTTCTCATAAAATGGTGTCAACGACCAGGTCTGATGATGGAGCCAAGGTCTGTTCAACGGAACTCTTCAATAAATAGGCCAATAGAGTTGAAACTTGGTTACCGTACCAAGTTAGTAGGCGGTAGTCAGAAAAAAGTCCAAACATAATGTTTGGACTTGCCTTTTACTACCACCTACTCAAAGTTTTGGTGCGTTCGTTGGGTCGCATCACGAGATCTCAGTTCGGGGCGAACTACTAGTTAAAATAAAATAGCTATATTTATTACATATTGCTAGTAGCAATGGTGGTGTGGCGGTAACAGCTCCACGTTTTGATTTAGTCGCAGATTTGAATCCAGAGCACACCAATAAAAAATATACGTTGTCACTATTCCATGCCGTCCACCAGTGTGCGCTGGGCTTAAGCATCTTTAAGGAGTAGGGTGTCCATTATCCTCGCATCAGGCGGACAGTCTTGTTTGGATAGGGTGACAACACTGAGGAGGGTGCTGTCATCTCAAAGTAGGACTTAACTAAGTTTCGCTATCGTGTGTGGATGAACAATCATATCGATCTTATGCCGTCTTGCTGCTTTATGCATAAATTAAGAGGCTGACAATTGCCAGAAAACTTCTCGCTTGAACATTTCTACAATTTTTAAGATACAACTAGACGCACGGACAAGTGCCACCCCTTCATGGTGGATATCCCTCACTATCGCACGAAGCGCTTTGCTTCCACTTTCCTAGTGAAAACTGCCAAGGAGTGGAACTCTCTACCGTCGTTGGCTTTTCCGGAACATTATAACTTAGGAATATTCAAGACAAGAGTGAACAAGTGGATTGTAGCTAAGCGTGCTCCACCGTCGACTGCATCTTCACTTACCATCAGGTGAGATGGCAGTCAAACGTCTACCTATCAGACAATTAAAAAAAAAATGAATGTTATTTAGAAAATTTACAAGTAGGTAACTAAGTTTCTGATTTGGTTGGCAACTCAAACAACCATTTCAAAATTTTCATAACATCAATCATTGATTTTCGGTGAAAATGTCGAAAGTGCAAGTGTGAAGTTGTCTGGCGGTTGTCTTCGCCGTAACCTGCATTATTGGAATCATCAAGTATATTTTAGTTTTCATCTATAACCTAGCGGTATCTTGCGACTCGTCTTGTAATCATCAATTCATAATCCGTGGGATTTAAGGATCTATTTCAATATATGTAGGTACTTACGTTACGTTAAAAATAAACAGGTTTATATATTCAAATTTATTAATAGTACCAGTAGAAAAGATAATTACTATTGTGGAACTTGTCCTCTTAGATAAGCGTCTTCAGACAATAGAAAATCTAATTTATTATAGCTAACTGAATATTTAAACGGTCAAATACTCCGCCACAGTTCAGTGAACAACGACAAACCATATTAACACTAGTTTTGTAACAATTCTTATTTATTTTTTGTTGGATTGTTTTATGTTTTCAGCATTCAGTATATTTATTGCATTATTATGTATGTAGATTTAATATTGTCAGGACTATTGCTATTTTAAATACATAATGTACCCAGTAAAGGTGTTGCTTTCTATTAAAAAAAAGGATAAAATTTTATATGATTTTTTCGTTCTTATAGTACAAGCTTTGCTTTATTTGAAGCTATGGCGTTGTGTGAAACATTTACTAATGTTTATTATTGTTTTATTTTATTTATTTCCGAACATTGGGCTTTTGACAGCCTTCACAGCTCAGTTGGTAGTAGCTCTGCTTTCTGCGCCGTAGGCCGTGGGTTCAATCCCCACCGAGAACAAACATTTGTGTGGTGAACATAGATGTTTGTTCTCTGTCTGGGTGTTATATAATATTATAAGTATCTATTTACAAAAAAAAGTATATATGTATTATATCAGCTATATGGTTCCCATATTACAAGCTTTGGCTTAGTTTGGGGCTAGATAGTGCGGTGTAAAAACTCCTCCATTATTTTTTTTTTTTTTTTTCCAAACGCGCATGAAATATTAGTTAAATGAAATAAGTTAGCCTGTAAGTTTACTAACAAAATATGGACCAAATATTGTCTGAATGAATAAAAGGTTTCAAAATTATTCAGTGAGTCAGCTGTCTTCCCTTGGCTGCATTCCGTCCATTAAGAAAGCATTATATGCAAATGAAAGTGTTCTTGCGATGCTAAATTAGATTTGTGCCGTAGGCCAGAACAGTGAACCAGCCATTTAGAAAATGGACTGCCCATTTGAATATTTGTAAGGTTAATGCATTTTGTATAAATTTGGCTTTAATTTTTACGCTGGCAATTTAGTTTTTGCATTTCCTGTTATAATAGCTATCTTGATTCTTATTTTTGAAAAGTTTATAATTATTTTTTCCTAATACGCTTTTTTGCAATAACGTGTATTACCTAAATTAATAGAAGATAAAAATATTCCTATTAATTAAAACATGTTTTTATTATATTTTGTCTAAACTTGACACATTAAGGGACAAAAAAAACTTATGACTCTGTAGCCAAAAAGCGGCCATATTTGATATTATTACACATTTTAAACATTAACATTATACCTTGATATGAAAATTAAATATAAACCTTCACAGTTCATAAATCAGACATAAACCCACGCCAATCAAACTCCGGAAAGTATTTCCGTAACAAATTGCCGATAAAAACTAATTTTACTGCCGCGAAAACTATCCAATCTTGTAGCGCAGTAAATAAATAATAGGCTGAAAAGCAAACACATTATAATCCTTAACACCCCGACATAGAGTCCAAAATTTTACCGCACGGTGCTATGGTTATCTGACAACAATGTTCAACACTTACGACCCTATATTGCCCACTAAAAATCACCTTTCTCACTATGAAATAAAGCCTTTATTTGAACGCGCATCAATCGACAAAATGACCCCTAACTGGTAGGTACTAATTCTGTGTCACAACACCAATTGCTTTCAATATATCAACTCAAAATCACAAGTCGAAAATCGTAAAATTTTTCAGCACATATACTTCTGAATTCAACCTTATTACAAGCACACTATGAGCTATTATATTTCTTTGTTATATTTTATTCGATTCTTTCGTACCTTGGAGACAAACGCTTCGTTTTTATCACAGGTGCATAGGGTTCATTTTGCAGCTTTTTACGTCCACTTAGCGTCATTGAAGTAGGCTCTTCAGTTTTGTGGCCCAAACATGTAATATTTCATGTTTCTTCAAAATGTCACTATATCCTACATACATTTACGACATGGTCACTCTACTGTTGATGACGTCATTTTAAGATGTCTTATGGTAAAACTGAAACTAAGTATTAAGACACCGCAGTTTGAATACTACCGCTGAAGTACTGCTCGCAAAATATTCTGAAAGACATAAAAGCACTGAACGTTTTTTTTATTATTAAATGTCCCACTGCACCCTCATTTCCTCCACTCTGTGCGATCCTGTGCCGTGGTGCTCCACTCTGACTGGTAATTGTCGAGCTCATCACGCCATCTCGTTCTTGGTCTGCCGCGACGCCTTAGTTTTGCGGGTGCCACTGTGTTGTTAATTTGGTCCAGAGCTCACTGGGCATGCGGCCCACTCCCACATGAGCTTGGCAGATTTGGTCCCTACATCTGTGATCTGGGTTCGTGAGCACTGAACTTATTCGCGAAAAAACCTGGAGCTCTTTGTGTGTGGCTCGTCCGGGGAAGTACTACCACCACGCCTATTTCTGCCGCCAAGCAGTGACGTTGTGTTTCTATTTGAAGGGTGTGATTGCCGGTGTAATTACAAGCACATGAGATTTAAAATCTGTATGACTCAAGTTGACGAACGTAGGGCAGTGCATCGTAGGGTACGTTCATATAGTGTGAACTGCGAGTCAAATGTTTTGTTGTAAGTGATGGTTACCACTTAACGTCACGCGGGCCATGTGCTTGTTCCACCAGCAAGTAGAATGAACAAAATGAACCAACGGCTTTATAATTGCATAACATGATGGCAAAACTTTTCGGTAGTGTTATCTCAAGTAACCAAAGGTAAATTAGGACGCACGTGTGGTCCAAATGGTCCCAATATGGACCCTTTGTCCAAAGCCCGAATATGGACTTCATTTGATAGAGGCCGCATTTGGGACGCTACTTTCTAAATACTTTTGTATTTTATGATCGTGTGGCGCCTAGTGGGATGTAGCTATGTTTGTTTGTACAATATAAAAGCTTAGCATTTAGTATAAACCCCCCACTTCAACCTTGTAATAAAAAAAACCACTTGTACATAAAAACTCAGTTTTTGGGAACTCTTGTATCGTCAATAAATAAAAAAATATTGGTGGACCTTCCACACAGCACTTCCACACAGCACTACAAGCTTTAAGGGTAACCAGATGCTGATATAATAATAATGTATTTTTTTTATAAATATGTATACAAGGTGTTCCAATAATTGTGTATATAAATTTCAGGGGGCTAAAGTACCCATCAATATGAACAACTTTTTCTGAGGAACCAACACTGAGAACGCGAAAAAAAAACAGCTGTTTCATACAAAATTTCAATACCTACCTTGCCAAAATGTATGAAACAGCTGTTTTTTTTTCGCGTTCACAGTGTTGGTTCTTTAGAAAAAGTTATTCATATTGATGGGTGCTTTAGCCTTTAGGGTGCTTTTTATATATAAAAACACCCAGACAGAGAACAAACATCTATTATTAGATCATATATTTTAGCAGTTGTAAGATTTTTACTTAAGGTAAGAACCCCTTAAAACCTTTTAAATAGTATAATATCACTTAAACGTAGCTATAAAAGTTTTATAGTGAACTAGTTCACATTCCCAAGTCTCAAAGAAACAGACTGTAAATACAGAAACGTTTGAAAGGGCCATAAATGTCCCATTAGTTTACGATGCACCCAACCGTGACTACTGTAGTAACAGGGGGGGGGGAGTGGGGGGCAGGTACCCACCTACTTAGAAGTATAGCACTGGTTGTCTAGTGGTAGTTCCTTAGGTCGTGGGTTCAAAACCAGTCGTGTACCCATGAGTTTTCTGTTCAAAAATGTGCATAAAACCAGTACTTTCAAACGGTGAAGGAAAGCATTGTGAGGAAACCGGCATATAGTAAAACCTAAAAAATTCTAAAATATGTGTCAAAACTATATATAAAAGGAAGTATATATATAAGATTGAGGTTACTGATTGAAATAAATATGAACTCAATACTAAGGCACGGCAGATATCCCTTCAGATATTTTTGTTCTAACCTAGTGCCTTAATCGAGATATTAACGATGATAGCTTCTTGGCTATCATAGACTGTAAAATCATTAGTGATCTAATTTACTTCGACTGAAATAGGCCATTGATGATTGCTGGACCTAGGCATTCCCTAGATATTTTCTGGAAAAGCTATTCCCATCCACCGACTTCATACGATCTTTAAGTACTTTTTTACCAAAATTAGCAACGTCTTACTATGATTATCTAATTATTTCATTAGAAGGCAAGGGGGGATAGTTTAAACATTTTATAGTGCTAAGTACCTCAAAGAGTATTTACGTCACTATACTTATCTAGTTTACGACGTCATTGTGTAGTAAGTGACCCAGTTAGTGCGCGTGCGCATACTTAAGAATGTAAACATTTACTAGGAGACTCTCTGTAAACAAACCTTTCAACACCATTATAGGTACTTCGATGCAGAGTTTATTAGCTATAGTTCTAACTCCATTTTGTTTTCTTTGAGAAACAATAGTCACGGTAGTCATCTTTATAACCCGTTGTAATCAGTTTTGTTAGAGAGGCTGAGATAACAAGGTCAGAATATACTTTGTAACTTTATGTGGAAAAATAACTCAAAAGTATTTTTTTCAGGCCCCAAATTAATAATAAATAGTTGGTTGAAGTTCCTATCATGAATCTACCAAGTGGCTCACTTTAAGACCTTAAATATTCCATATTTTAAAAGTTGAAAGGGAATGGTCGCTGGTACAACAGTTGTTCAGCAAGTTCTATTAACCCTTTAATATCAAGATATATTCGTTTTATAGTGTTTATGTACTTATAGGACTTGTCGACCACGGTCGCAAAACAACCGTATTATCAGAGAGCTTACAATCCCACTCACATAATAACTTTTGGGAAATTATAAAATCTCTGTAATATGTAATCCTATAGTATTTTTATTATTTAGTTTATAGTTACTAAAATTTGATGGTGTATTGTATGGTAACAGCTTTGTTTGTTTCAAAACATACAATGTTCGTACGTAAAAGTATTGTATAGTAAAAGTAGGCACTTTAATTGTTTATACAGTTGAAATCGGAACCCATGTGAACCTCCCAACGTAAACGTACCTACCTATTCTGCGTTATTGTATGGTATGGTTATGTGTATTGGCATTTCGAGTGTAAAATAATACATATTGATTCAACCAATAAATAGGTATTATTTTACACTCGAAATGCCAATTGCTTACGTGATGATGACAAAAACGCAAAATATTTCACGAAAACAGCTTAATTGCAAAATTCCAAGGAAAACTTAAAAATATAGTCTTACCTACATAAACACATTTTACATAAATGCATTTTTTTAACACATAAAAAAATGCATAAAAAAAAGTGACAAACAAAAACAAAGGCGAAATTCAAAAAACAATGTTTATAGAAATCATATAAAATCTGACAACAAAATCAATCTTCGCATAAAGCTGGTCAATTTCAGCTTTTTTAAAGAAGAGATACAGCTTTATTTTCTCTATTTCACAGGTTTCGATGGTTACTCAGATCAGAATGGCCAAAGTAGCCGAACTAATACCCAATAATGTCAGACTAATAGCCGAAGCTAGAGTTCAAAAAGCGTGCATTAGTGGAGCTATAAAACGCAAGCTGGTCGCGATTACCGCGGACGCTGGGCGCCGGCCAAGCTAATGGCTGCTGGAACTTCTAGACCACTGTTTACAAACTTAACCGGTGGTTACAGTAATTATCAACTGAAAGATTAACTAGGTATCAAACACATACATTTAAATGTATCAACGGGAAGTCAAGTATAGTATTGAAAAAGTCATAGTGTTAGGTATGGATGTGGATAAATTTAGAAAGAGAGGCAGGCCAAAGAAAAGATTAGACTGTGTGAAAGATGACATGAGTAAGAAAGGAGTGAGCACCGAGATGAAGAATGATAGAGGAGAGTGGAAGAAGAAAACCTGTTGTGCCGACCCCATGCAGCGTGGGATAAGGGCTGGAAGATGATACAGTGTAGTATTGAAAAGTCACAGTCGCTGCATTGGTAGAAAAGTCGCGTCGCTTGAGACCCGTATGGTCGCGCGGCCGGAACGTCGCTTAGCACTAACGTGTCGTTCGACGGTAGCTGGCGAGAGGATGATGGATGGTGCTGGCGTGTTTATTGTTTACTGTGCAGCTTTGGGGCGTGGTTACAGCCAATTCCAATAAAAAACGATTCGATAATATGAATAAAGTATTGTTTTACCCTTTTTGGACTCCAATATCAATATGACCTTTGGCCAATTCAACTTATATTTTTTTTTTGGAAAATTACGATGTATACAATCATCTAATCTACACTTCACCACACTGGTTTGACCGAAAGTGTGATACATCAAGAAGAAGAGAGGTTTAGTCTAGTTACGAGTAGAACGACCTAACCCTTGGACGATAATTTTACTAGTTATGCATTTTTTTAAAGTTTATATTCGGATACACTATTTTAGATATTTCAGGAAATTATGACTTTTCCAAAATCCAAGACGACGGACGCTGCGTTATTTTTACTTTTTACGTTAGTAAATGAAATAAGAGTTGGATCTGCCTGTACTTTTACAACAATTAGTGCAACCTTGTATTGATTAGTTAATAGTAGGACACTATTTAGCCAAGTGAAACGAATGCTGGAAATTATAAAGCGTAGGTACCTTCGTACGCTGGTTAGCTTTGTCTATTTTTTATTAATATGTTTGTTTCATTCCTAAGAAAAAAATAAAGCTAATGACTAAACTTATCTAAAGAATTATCAAATTCTACATAATTCCATAGAAAACGAAATCAAAATCTATGATTCACTTAAAATACCAAGAATTTATGAATAATATAAATTTGCTCACCTTAAATCAAGGTCGATTTTTTTTACCTATAGAATTTAGTTGAGGTTTTTTTCTACGGAAAAGAAATCCCATAGCACCGGTTTTTCAATTCAAGGTTATAAATCACTAAGTATTTACTTCGGAAGTATAAGAAATAGCGATATGACACATCGTGTACTTAGTACTTGTTAATTTATGGCAATAAAAAAGTACAAGGCTGTATTTTTTTGCGTATTCTTTGCTAGGCAAAACCATAGATAAATCTACGTATTATACAACGTGTAGCATAATACCTCTGTAAGGCCAAGTGTAAGACCAAGTGATCAGTCCAAGCACTGGAAAACTTGTCGTGTGCAAAGATTGAATATATCGTTTTCCAAATTCCCATACAAAAGTAAAATTAATATTGTCTCAGAAATTTGCAACACCCCTGATACTGTTCACGTAAGTACCAAGGTCACGCACACACGGAACGTGCAAACAGCTGTGAACAGGGCTGCCTCATGGTGTGTTTAGTTTCATATTGGAGGAACGTTTAAGAGGCATTTCATGGATGAAAAACTACGAAATTTCCAAAGTTGTAAATCCAAAGGTGTTCGCCATGACCTGTAGAATACCCTGCTTCCGGGGCTATAGGGGTATTATGTTACACGTTGTATACGTCACTGACAAGCGCTAATGAAATACTACTAATCACTGAATGTAGCTATGAAAAATCACAAAAAATAAAGTTTCGGATTTACATTTATTTTTTTATTAGTATTATAGTGTTTACCTACACTTATGGAAATCACAAAGATTTTAATATAGTCCCAAAAGTTAATCTCCGAGTGGGATTTGAACCCACGACCTTCCGACGAATACTTATACAGATAACCAATCTCTACTTTCTATTAAACGTTAAGCGAATTCAATCAACCGAATCAGTAAAAAAGTCACAAAACAAAGAAAAGAATGCCCGAAAATTGCTTTATAAAGTTCCGACACCAAGAAAATCTCGAAACCATTTAGTGAAGGTTTTGGGCGTAACTCCAAATAATAACAAATCAAAAATGTACGTCTGCTATCTGGGGCATATCTGTATCACTGTTGGTTGATTTGCAATGGCAAATAGGTTTTATTTCTATGATTTAAGGCTTAATTTGGCTTAGATGCGAGCTATTCCTGAAAATGCTGGCACGTGACTTAATATTTTTGTGCCCCCGATTTCACCTACATTGTAGTTATTATGAACCTTCTATTTCCCACTGCTGGACAATGGCCTCCCTCCATTTTCTTAACTCTGCGATCCTGTGTTGTGGCTATGACCTGTTTTTTATAGTAAAATGTTGCCATTCTTTTTTCATGGGGGATTTTCCATATTTAAAAGTTTCGGATATGAGTCTTCAGAGTGCAAGCATTCCAAGTTACAGTAAAAGTGGTTCAGTAGTTGAGCTGAAACAAGTTTTTTCTTTTAAATAAGTTAAGCAGGTTGCCTGCCAAATTTTAAATCATTAGAAAAATTTAACTACCATCACACGATGGAAAGTGATTATTTTATTAAATAAAAAACCTTTGCCAACATCGCTTACGACAAGCTCTCTAACCCCTTGAAGAGATACCGCTCAATATAAGTATTATTTTATTCCATGGCCAGGGCTCGATAAATCCTGCTATCGGAGATTGAATATGAAATCTGCATAAAATTTCATTGAATATCAACTTCAACCACAAAAGCCAACTCTATTTCCCAATCGTAGAGTTCAAATTCCCGTGGTTTTTTTGCCTGTGTTGGACCAAACTGGCGTTTTTCAATGTTTGGAGATGGGATTTTGTTTAGAGTTTAGTGTTTGGTGAATTCGGTAAAAGGTTCGCGAATAAACCATTTTGTGAAGGTTATAGGGTTCCTTCAGTTGAATAATCCTATCCTAAGAGATAGGTACTAATGGCATTTGCTTAGGAGTAATTTTATTTATTGTGTATTTTGAGCTTTGTTTTACATAACTTTCGCTTACAGAATATACTAGAAGATATTTATAATCTGTTAGTTAACAGAGTTTGAAAAATAGTCGCTTCGTTAACTTAATTCACGTGAGCTTATTCACCTAGGTGCATTTAGTTTATTAATGGAAAACTACGGCTAGAACGAAGATTTTATTTTTTTATTTATCCAGTTTCCAGTAAGTACTTAATGCACATTTTTATTCAAAATAATTTCTAAATAACAATACCTTTCCTGTGCTTACTCCAAGCTGATGTACCAAGGCAATTCCCACAAGCTCTGCCCAGAAAAAGCTGGCGTCCATTTCGTTCACTAAATTGGGCTCCCCCTGGGACAATTACAAAAATTAACACTTCCTGCAATCCTGCAAATGATTCCTGTTTATCCCGGCGCTGATTAGATGTGGCTACCCTCGGGAGGCAGCCTGAGGCTTGAGCTGATGTGTGCCTGATAATGGAATTATTAGGTTTATTTTAGACTAGTGGCTTCCCGCGGCTTCGCACGCGTTGAAGTGGTGAGCCGTGATTGAGCCACAAACTTCCAAACATCGTAACTTTCGCATTGATTTGTATATTATTAGGGTAGGATTTTAAATACCTACGTAGGTATAAGAGATACCTATAGGCGTACATTACTTATATTAGGTAGGTAGGTATAGAAACTGAGTTTAGTACAAACATGACAAATACAACAAAGATAACCTTACACGGAAAATATGTACTTATTTGTTCATAGTTTCTACCCCAAAAACAAAAGAAACGAAACAGCTTCACGACTTTGATCCCCAGGCACGGTAGATACCCTGAGATTTCTTTGTACCAATTCAAGATTCTCGTTTTGAAAACGTGATTTTAAATTATTTATTGTGGAGTTTACTTACTTCAAGTTTGAAATCAATCGCACTATGCGTTAAAAATCTCCCATACCAACTTTTACAGTTATTTGCGCCCTTTGCAGGGGTAATTATCAAAAATGAAAAGTGTCATTCTTAATTATTTATTTCTTAGTATAAACCCCAAATTTTAAGTCAATCGCAGCCCGCGTTAAAAAAGTCCCTTACAAACTTTGACATCCCTTTGCACACTTATTAAGGACAGTTTTAAAAAACTATGTATTCAACCCTTTTTACACCCTTATGTATTGAATTTCCAAAAATCCCTTCTTAGTACACTTCTACGCCATAAGACTTATGTACTCCTCAAATTTCAAGTCTCTAGGACCAGCGGTCAAAAAACTCCCATACAAACTTTTACATCCCTTTGCACACTTATTAAGGGTAGTTTTAAAAAACTAAAAATGCCTTTCCTATTTTTTTGCCTTGAAGTATATGTAGTCCAAGTTTCAAGTTTGTAGGTTCAAGGAATACGATTTTACATACAAACGTTTTCATCCCTTTTTACACCCTTAGGGGTTGAATTTCCAAAAATTCCTTCTTAGTACACCTTTACGCCATAAGAACTATGTACTCTTCAAATTTCAAGTCTCTAGGACCAGCGGTCAAAAAACTCCCATACAAACTTTTACATCCCTTTGCACACTTATTAAGGGTAGTTTTAAAAAACTAAAAATGCCTTTCCTATTTTTTTGCTTTGAAGTATATGTACTCCAAGTTTCAAGTTTGTAGGTTCAAGGAATACGATTTTACATACAAAAGTTTTCATCCCTTTTTACACCCTTAGGGGTTGAATTTCCAAAAATCCCTTCTTATTACATCTTTACGCCATAAGACCTATGTACTCCTCAAATTATAAGTCTCTAGGACCAGCGGTCAAAAAACTCCCATACAAACTTTTACATCCCTTTGCACACTTGTTAAGGGTAGTTTCAAAAAACTAAAAATGCCATTCCAATTTTTTTGCCTTGAAATATATGTACTCCAAGTTTCAAGTTTGTAGGTTCAAGGAATACGATTTTACATACAAACGTTTTCATCCCTTTTTACACCCATAGGGGTTGAAATTCCAAAAATCCCTTCTTAGTACACCTCTACGCCATAAGACCTATGTACTCCTCAAATTTCAAGTCTCTAGGACCAGCGGTTTAGGCTGTGCGTTGTCTATATTTCAGTCAGTCAGTCAGTCAGTCAGTCAGTCAGGACTTTGATTCTTATAGTATTAGAGATAAAACTTGTTTATTATCAATCTTTTTATTTTCCATTTGGGTGGGCTGGTAGAAAACGCATTAGCTGTAACCCCTTTTATTGTACTATAATTGGGTATTTTTGTGATTTCTTCTTCTTTATTTATTCTAAGGTACCACAAATTTGCATAGGTACATTATTATGAGTAGGTATGATGAAAATCCATTAATTGGGGATCGAACCCACTCGCATCTTAGCCAGATCTACGCGGCACAGAGGTCAACACTAGAGACTTTTGGAGGATTCGGGACATTGGAGACCCCGATGTAACCCAGATTTTGGTGACCCCAATAAACTGTTTTAACGCTAGACATTTCTGTCTGGTATATAAGATCTTCAATCCACTTATAATTAACGAAACTTCCTAGATTACCGCTTCAGTCTTGGATTTCTTCAACGGGCCGTAACGAATCTGTTTGTTTGCCAATCATATTACACAGGATTGGATTGAATACAGTCGGTTTTATTGCTAAGAGCGGTCTCTTCTACACAACCTTGCAATGTGAAATGAACTGCAGCGGATGAACACTTTAACACCTCTTATTTATTCGTAGAACACAGGTAAAACAATTTCACTCTTATTCTTCGCACTTGTTACAGATGTCAGTATGTCAGCCAGTCAAGTTTACTCCACCAAGTCTCTTTCCAGAATGCCACATTTATTTCAATCTTCCCCTTTCCTTTGTTTTCTGTTCGGCAACCTACCAACGCTATCCCTCCTACCCACCTATCGGACCAAAGCTGTGACTTGGCGGTCAATTGACTGACTAAAAGACAGGAAGATATAAAATTAATTATGCTACTTCAATTTTAATCTAAAAAAACAAGCTTAATATTTACAAAATGAATTATAAAATTCGAGAAATCATTACATTCGGCCATCCGCCATCATGCGATCTCCTGACGCATGATCAAATAAATTAACTGAACGTACTAATCAATTAAGAATAATTTATATTATTTTAATTTTAAAGAACAAAAAAAAACTTATTTTTGATTGTAATAGCTTATATACAAATTCATTTTATTATTTTAGTCCTTATCAACTTCTTCAATCAAATTTATTTTATTAAATAATTATAGAAAATACTCAAATAAATTGAATTTACGATTTTAACACAATAACATTTTCAGTAATTATAAAAACAACATGTGAATAACAAAAAAACAATAACTCCCAGTGTTTCGCTACATTATTATACTAACAATATTACTTTAAATTATTAATCATTACATTTGGCATTTATTTAGTATCAGACCTGCTTGTATTATTTTGTTGTCGACCTTTTGTAGGCATATTTTCGTCATCATTATCCTCGCTTTCGGATGAAGTATTACTTTTGTTAGATATTAGTATCGTAGTCATGAGAAAGGTTAACATTGATCCAAGGTCAAATCCGATCAAAAGCAACTACGCTATCGTATTTACTTTTAGGAGTACTAAATCCAGTAAGTTCAGAAATTTTATATCGATCATTATATATGCTTCTGTGATTTTAAAGAGGCCTATAAATTTTGATAAGAGCTTAGTTCTATTGTCTTTATTGTTAAAATTGGTTCTCGGTTTTTTTTATTAGAAATAAATTAGAATATTATTATTATTTATTGTAACTGTAACGATGACATGGGTGTCGGAAGACCAGCGTTATAGTAGCGTATGCTGCTATTGCATTTATGCCGAGTGACTGCCAATTTATATCACTTACCTACTTACTTTCACTGTCTTTTCTTGTATTTTTTTTTATAAACTGCATTTACGTGTGGCATAAATAAATTATTTTGTATTGTATTGTAAGATGACATTTTCCATTAACTACGTGATAAGCACCTTGGTGCAATTTTGATCGATTGATTTTCTTTACCCGGTTCAATACTACTGTAACCTTCCACACAGCCTAGCTACAAGTAAAAGAAAAGAAGATGTAAGTTCACTCACTCCAACTCACTCACTGTCTGTGTAAATAGTGTCCGTCAGTTGATGCAATGCTTTGATGTTCTAGTTGGGGTCGGTTGAAATATGCGGTGAAGCGAAATAAATAGTGAAAAATCAAAAGAATCATTATTGTTTAAGCAAAATATATTTGAAAAAGCGAAAGTATATCCCGTGCAGCTGTGTCTTGTGCATCAAGAAAAACAAAAGGAAACAAAACAAAAATAAAACAAAAGGAGGTTAAAGACCCGGAATTGTCATTTGATACGTAATATTCTTTTTCAATTTACAGACTGTAATTACATTTTATTAGTACTAGTCAGATTTTCCAATATGAAAACGATGTAAACCCATTAATAAAATATACCCATAAAATAATATGTATTGTTTTGATCATCTGTTCTAGTGATTTACATACACAGACTAATTTAGCTTTATATTTCACACCTTCTAGGCGTCTCGCGCCGGCTCAATTTCCGTTAAATTTTACATTATTATTTTTTTAGGTTCCCAAAATGCCCAGAATGAAGACGGGTGTGGATAAAAGCTGTTAAAGGCGTGAAAACTGGGAGTCCACAAAATTTTCCTATGCATGGACGAAATGGCCATAAGAAAGTATCGAGTGGGATGAACATCGCTCTCACAGCCAGGTCAATATGGGAAATAATATTGACGATAATAGTGTTCCAGTATCTATATTGGTTTTGGGTTGTCGCAATAAAAGTCAGCAACCAGTTAAAATTAAAAAGTTGATTTCCAATTAAAACGCCTTTTTCATCCATCTATTATTCCATCGATAGGTTAGTCAATGTAGTCCCTTCTCTAGTAACTCACACGAATACAATATCGACAACTGCACACTAACAAAAAAAACGGACACGCCAAAAACCGAAAGGCTCCGTGCAGTATGATACTTCGTCCAAGCGCTAAACTGTTGTTTGAAGTTGACGCCAAATCTCCTGCAGATGTCTTCGAAGACTTTCGCTTTCGTTTAGAATGCGTGTGTGTAACAAGAAGTTCCTCCTCAGGAGTCATCGCACCGTCAGAGTTCATAGAAAGAGAAAAAAAATACTGTAGTTATCATATTCACCAATTGTTTCTAACTTTTTTTTTTTTTAATTTATATTCATGTTTTATTTATTTTTTTAATTTTTCATATGGGTTACTTGGCTTAGCATAACAGCTGTCCATGTAATTTTGGGACGTACTTAGCCACTTACAGGTCCAGTGTTTAAATGCTAATATATATATATATATATATATAATATATATATATATATATATATATATATATATATATATTTTTTTTTTTTGCACCATTGTACTAATTATTTGGTTAGTTTTGAACTTACAGGTATACATACCCCATTTTTCACTAAGAAATTCACTAATAGCGCACCTGGCTAAACTCTGGCATACATAGCCTGCTAATAGCGCACATGGCTAAACTCTGGCATACATAGCCTGTACCTGCATACATAGCATGTACCTACTACCTACCTATATATCTATAAATTTTAACTTAATAGATATTTAATTTAGTACACTTTGCTTCAGAGACTCGCATCAGAGGGTAGGCTTGATCATCGATATTTATAATTTTACGACAGTTTATCAGGTGACAACGGCAAGTATAGTTAATTTCTGCTTGATATAGGTAAGCCAATTTTTATTGCTATTGGAACATTGATAATAGCAGTAATGTGAAATAGAATAATAAAAAAATATACATAATAGTAGGTAGGTAATCCACGAATTTAAAGGTGCTAACACTACCGGATAGTCTCTGTTCAGTACAGACCAGTTCGTGTGAGGAACAATTCAAAATGCGAATATAAAACAAGATAAAAATATAAAATAACCTACCCTTCAATGTTAAAATTATCGGATAATATAAAAATTTGTAAGATTTCACCTACTTTATTCTAGAAAAATTTGCTCGATATGTATTCAACTTGAATGTTCATGGGTAAGGCCCTGACAATTTTTAAAAACCGAATAGTGCTAGTACGGCCAGATAGTATCGGGGCAATCTCGACTGATACATGCTAACAAAATGTTTCATACCGTTAAACTTAAGTCGAATTTAATAACCTTTTACTCGAAATAAAAATATCATGATGTGGATGAAATAAATTTTAATCACAGCTACAGTACGTAATTATTTGGCAAATATCAGTGCATTGTGTACGTAGCAAAATTGTTAGCATTATCTGTCCAAAATTTGTTCACTGTGGCATAGGTACATAGACCCACTTAGTTCCTCACCTTGCTTATAAAAAAAAAATGTTATGGCATACATAGCCCCCTGAACTCACTTGGTCCATCACAGCATACCCTACTTATTGTTATGGCATACATAGCCCCCTGAACTCACTTGGTCCATCACAGCATACCCTACTTATTGTTATGGCATACATAGCCCCCAGAACTCACTTGGTCCATCACAGCATACCTTGCTTATAAAAATAATTGTTATGGCATACATAGCCCCCTGAACTCACTTGGTTCATCACAGCATACCCTACTTATTGTTATGGCTTATATAACCCCCAGAACTCACTTGGTTCACTACTTCACTATATTTTAATTATGTTTTTTTTTTTATGTTAGAAGATTTTTTTTCGTAAAATATTCTTTCAATTAGCAACATGCTATGGTGGCAAAAAGTTTCACCAGTAATAATTCTATCAAGTAACTGCGGTAAAAATTTGATGAAAGACATCAATAAGTTTCAAACTTAATACTTCGAGTGAAACAGCATGAATTTTATTCCTAGTATTCGTTAGACTCCACATTGTTAAAAAAAAAAATATTTTAGCAAAAATTGTTATCACAAAAACTTTTGTGACGATATTAACAAAAAATATTTTCATAGATATGGTACAGAAAAGCAACTCATGATCACACACAGTCACTTGCACGTCTAGTAGATTGGTATTCTTTGTCGATTTCTATCAGCTTTTGCTAGAAAATCTATCCGGACTTTTGTAAATTTTATGTTTAATGGGTAGGCACAAGTACCAACAGCTCCATAAACCGAATAGTGCTAGCATGGCCAGATAGTCTCGGGGCAATGCCGACTGGACCACGCCAACAAAGATTCAGTAGAAATAAAGCCGTTAAGTACCTATGCTTTCAACTGAACAAAACTGGCACGATCGGATAGTCTCGGGTCAATCCCGACCGATACATGCTAGTAAAATCTGTATCTCCATTATACTTAAATGGAATAAAATATTGTACCAATCTTCCAAGCGGCAATAAAATAATTTTATGTGGGCAGAATAGGTAACATTTTACATACCTTGGTTCAATCCCACTTCTGAGATGAAATGAACTGCAGCGGATGAACACTTTAACACCTCTTATTTATTCGTAGAACACAGGTAAAACAATTTCACTCTTATTCTTCGCACTTGTTACAGATGTCAGTATGTCAGCCAGTCAAGTTTACTCCACCAAGTCTCTTTCCAGAATGCCACATTTATTTCAATCTTCCCCTTTCCTTTGTTTTCTGTTCGGCAACCTACCAACGCTATCCCTCCTACCCACCTATCGGACCAAAGCTGTGACTTGGCGGTCAATTGACTGACTAAAAGACAGGAAGATATAAAATTAATTATGCTACTTCAATTTTAATCTAAAAAAACAAGCTTAATATTTACAAAATGAATTATAAAATTCGAGAAATCATTACAAATGGATTAGGTTTTAGTACCTAAAAACATTTTATTTAATTACTTCTTGGTGGAACAAGCATAAAGCCCACCTGATGTTAAGTGGTAACCATCACCTATAACAAAACATTTTGCAAGCAAGACACGCTCGTTAATGTGCCCTACGATACGATGCACTGCCCTGAGTTTATCAACTTGAGGCATAAAATATATTGAATTATATGTGCCTGTAATTGCACCCTTAAACCGAAGCTGCAACGCTGCTTGGCGGCAGAAATAGGCATTGTGTTAATACTTCCCGGGACGAGCCACACCCAAAGAGTTCTACGCTACTTCCAAACTCTCAAATTGCTGGTACACTTTTGAAGACCAATTGTGAAATGCACCATATAACGGTGTTTCAGACCTTATGAAGCCGATAGTAAAAGAACCAGAGCGTTGAAAGGTTTCTGATAAAATACAGTAGTACATTAAATAAACATAGTATTTCCGCAGCGAAGGGTCCCGAAACTCCGCAAATCCCGAACATTAATCAAGCAACCAATAAACTAACTATATTCATAAGCGGATTCCTAGCGAGCTTGTCACACTAATCATTCATCGCAGACGGGACACAGCTTAACGGTATATAGCTACACCATGAGAACTTTAACGTGTTTCATCTGTAATTTTTCCTAGAGACTACAGATAGATAGGTAAATCATTTATTTGCCTAACCAACTTAACCATAACACAGATGCAAAAACAACAGTTTTTTTTTGTTTCAAGTTACTTTTACCTTTATAGGACTATCCTAATACAATTAAAACAACACAAAAAACAAAGCACCAATAAGTAGAAAAATTAAACAAACATTTGAAATATAGGGGTATTGTTGTATTGTCTTGTAGTTATTGTATAAGGGCTCAGACCAGGCTCTTATACTAGAAGTGTTTACGATACAAAAGCTGACGGGTTATTGTATTTTCATGAACTGTTAGATGTTATGCCTTGCTACTCGTATTTCGGACCTTTAGGTTTGTTGACAATTCAAATACGCTTGGTTCTAAAAATAAAATCTATAACATTTGTTATACATTTAATATATTTTACCCATCTATCTTATTTATGAGCTGTGACGCAGAAATGATAAATAGGGCAAAGATATCCTTCAACGAAACATTTCAATGCCAATATCAACCTTAAGTTCTGAGCAATAGGTGACCCCTATCGCTCACTATTCTGAGTTATTCAAATTTCAGCTCTTCGGCTCTAGACGTAAAGCTCTGAATGACTGATATCTTTGACAGATTTAAGACAAGATACTGAATGGGAAATGTATATTTGGATAAAGAGGTTTGAAATTAACTCGTCGTTCTGCAATAAAATTAAACTTAATAAGATTGTTTACGCTGAGTATAATTAATTTGCTTCTGCCTACTAGCTGGTTTAAAAAGTATTATTAAAAATATATCATGAGGGCAGCGCATCGCAGGGCACGTTCTATCGAGCGTACTACCGTGCTTGACTTACGAGGCAGTGCTTTGTTATAGGTGATGGTTACCGCCACTTAAATTCCGGTGGGCCATCACCTTGTTCCATCAGCAAATTGTATAAAAAATAAATGGATGTATTCAAAATAAGAGAGAATAAGTGTCTTCTAGGTGACGGTAACGTGCTAGACCGTCTACCACATTATCACTTAACATCAGGTGAGATTGCGGTTAAACGTTTTACGTTTTTTTTATAGAACTAGCTGATGGAAGAAGCAGATGGCCCACCTGATGTTAAGTGGTGACCATCACCTATAGGTGATGGTTAGTGTATGGTATGCATCGTAGGGCACGCTCCTATCGTGCCCTACGATGCACTGCCCTGCGTCCATCAACTTGAAGATTACAGATGTTAAGCCTCATGTGCCTGTAATCACACCAGCAGCCACACTCTTCAAACCGAAACACAGCAACGCTGCTTGGCGACAGAAAGAGGCGTGGCGTTCCGTATATTTTTTTTAAAGTCTAGTTTTTATATAGTCTTTTATGTAAAAAGTTGGTCGGGAAAGGATGTCTACCATGCCTTGAGCCGTTAACGATCCAAAATCAATAGCACCACAACACCGCAGCAGAAGTAGTTCGCAGGCTTTAATTAAAATTGGTAACTTTGTAAATAACGATAACTTTTACCTGCCGGTCCTGACGCGGGTTAAATTAATAACAATACAATTAATAACATCACATGCACAATACTGAACACGAAACGGGAAACTAGTGTTGGTCATGATACATTTCTACAAGCAGACTTTTACTTAATTACGAAACGGCGCGTCCGTTTTTTGAAATGCCTATAATTTGGATGTTTTCAAGAGACGAGTAGAGAGTAGACCGCATCATCACTTAACATCTGGTGAGTTTGCGGTCAAATTTTACCTTAAAAGTTGTAAAAAAAATAAAAAAACAAACATACAAAAAAATTCCAAGCCGTAAATTTCTTGCCTTGAGGTACTAGCGCTGGATTCACCTAGTTTATAAAACATTTAAAAGTGATCTCTGTGATTGTACTGAATAAAGACCGTTTTTTTTTTAAATCTGACTCCTAATTAGTCATCCTCGAAAAATCTTGAGTTGGTACTAGGAGATCTGAAGGGGATATCTACAGTGCCTGAACCGACTGCACATAAAATTGTCCAAGAGAAAAACATTTGATAAAACTTATTCTTCTTCTAATTTTTGTCGTACCAGTGTGGTGAAAAGATTTTAAGTGCGCCTCAAAAAGGCTCGAAAAGTTTATTAATAACATTCGGTGCCCGCGACTTCGTCTGCGCAGGATTAGAACACAATGGTGTCGATTCTGTTGTTGCATTATTCTAAACTAACCTAATCTGACAGCTCTAAAATTATAGCCGTCCTTGTTGTTTCGGTCTTTTGGAAAGGGACGGCAATATTTTTAGTGCTGTCAAATTAGGTAAAATTAGGAAAATTAAACAACAGAATTGACACCAATATCTTTATAAATTGTAGCCTATGTGTTATTTTGATGTATAAGCTATATTATTGTAAAGTTTCATTAAAATCCATTCAGATAATATCAGTAGGAAGTAGGATAGCTATTTTCAAAACTAGATTAATATCTATTGCTTCTTGGTTACACTCCGTTATAACTCCCCGCGTCCAACATCGCATTTCCGGTCAAAACAACTCCTTTATTTCCGTTGTTGTTCGTAATGCGACGCGCAACAGACAGCCAGACCTAGGTAAACACAGTAGGCTATAGACGTGTACTTCGATAACACTTTTATTGTTCACAAAGGTACAATATCATAAAACTATAACTTACAATTTATTTAATCATCATCACTGAAATATAAATGGAATAGAATAGAAAAATCTTTATTTTGTCTCTAAAGAGCAATTGTACAAAGGGCTACATAGGTCTCCTGTCCATTCACTTCCCATAATCCTCACAATGTCGTCGGTCCATCGAGTAGGAGAGCACCCCACGCTTCGCCTATCAGCTCATGGTCGCCATTCGAGAACCATTTATTTAAACCATTATTTTTGATAGAAATGAAACTTTTTTTTACCACTAGCTGATCAAGCATTTGGCTCACCCGTTGTTAAATGGTAACCATCACCTATAACAAAGCATTGCCTCGCAAGTCGCGCGCAATAGGAACGTGCCCTACGAAGCACTGCCCTACGTCCATTAACTTGAGACATACAGATGTTAAGCTATATGTGGCTGTAATTTTCTTTCCGCACATAGCAGTGATCTAATTATTGTTTTTATTTGTTTCAGGTAAGACCAGGCATACTGAAAATAGGTAGGATAATTAAAAACAATCCTAATATAAATGAACCCGCATGGTTGCTACCGAGTGACGAAGCCTTCACCATTTTTTAGGGTTCCGTACCCATTTGGGAAAACGGGACTCTATTACTAAGACTCCGCTGTCCGTCCGTCTGTCACCAGGCTGTATCTCATAAACTGTGATAGTTAGACAGTTGAAATTTTCACAGATTTCTGTTGCTGCTATAACAATGCCGCTATAAAAAAATAAAAAAAATATTTAAGGGGGCTCCCAAACAACAAACGTGATTTTTTTGCCGTTTTTATAGATAGTGGTACGGAACCCTTCGTGCACGAGTTCGACTAGCACTTGGCCGGTTTTATTTTCTCTAAATTTCATTTTTCATTCCACTACAATTTTTTGTCCTATTTAACTCGTAATACAGTCCGTAATACCAGAATCTCACTTTACATTTTGTGTTTTTAAAATACGGGCTAAATGCTAACCTTCTTTTTCAACGTCGGTTAGTAAATTAGCATATATTTAGATACTAATTACAGCAGAGCCGATGATCAAACAAAACGTAACAAAACACGCGTGTTATCCGCCACAGTAAATAAGCCAGTATACCAACTGGATTTGATTAAATTAATTACGGATAAGACTAATACATGTTATTGAACTGTGGCTTCAGTCATGAGCTGAAAGTATGAAGCGTTTTTAAAAAGTTTGCATTGCTAATTATTTTTTTATGAGAAATAATGGTAGGAGGAGGGATTGTCCATTTAATTTTGATGTTGAGCGGCTATTTATACCTATTACGATTGCACTACGTCTCCTAATGCCACGTGCGTCGTAACGATAGCTTAACGTCTTATTTTAAATACAACTTGCTGATGGAACAAGCAGAAGGCCCACCTGATGTTATGTGGTAACCATCACCTATAACAAAGCATTCACGCACGACAGGAACGTGCCTTACGATGCACTGCCCTGCGTCCATTAACTTAAGCATTCCATTATATTAAGCGTGACGAAATTCGCAGATATAGTCATACATTTTTTATGTATGTAAACTTAAGTTTGTAGTAGCTGATAAGTTTTTCCATTGTCGCTTTGGTTTATCTGTAATGGCAATGTAAAATTTAATAAACAAATAAATAAAAAATAAATAATCTTGAGGCATAGTGAGTTAAATGTTAAGCCTCATGTGCCTGTAATTACACCGGCAACCACACCCTTCAAACCAAAACACAGCGTTGCTGCTTGGTGGCAGAAAAAGGCGTGGTGGTAGTACTTCCCCGGACGAGCCACACACAAAGAGCTCTACTACTCTTAAAAGACTAGATGTAAAGGATGAATAGTAGAGACATATCGCTGGGAGCAGAACTTATCCAGGTAGATTTTCGTATTGTACTATGTTAGTTTGATTGAAAGAAAAGATGGATGGACTGTGTGAAAGATGACATGAGTAAGAAAGGAGTGACTGCTGAGATGACGGCTGATAGAGGAGAGTGGAGGGAAAAAACCTGTTGTGCCGACCCCACATGAAGTGGGATAAGGACAGGAAAATGATGATGATGATGACTGTGTTAGTTTGATTATTATTTACGTAACTACAAAAACCCTTAGAGCCAGAATATAGAAACACAGAAAAAATAACACACGGTAAATAAGTAGAGTGGCAGTACTTCCCTGAACGAACTTTTTCACAAAGAGCTGTATTACTTCTACTACAAAGATAGAAGGTATTTCTGTAGGTCGTATATAAAATTTTCTGTAGTTTAAATTTACATAGTGTACAAAACTTCGCACCCTGTATACGCCAGCGCCTCATCACCATGCCCAAACCCTTATCAACTCAACTAAACCCCCATTCATTAGAAACTGCAAACACCCTGTTTACCGAGCTATGAGGCTTTGTACTAACTTTACCTGCTACTGTTTGCTTACACTGTGCAAGTATCTATTCAAGATGTGAACTTTTGTTGTTGAGCTTATTTTACCTAAGTTTTGTATCGTAATAAAATAAAATTGTTTTTAAAGAAATATTCGATTGGGTTCGAATTCAGTCGCCCAACAATGGATATTCCTCAAAAAAATATTTTCTGAATGCCAGTGCTCTCCAAATGTGAAGAAGTTATTTCAACAGCGGCGATGGACTTGCAACCTGTCACACCAACGTGTTGAAAAATGTAGGATGTGTCAAATTTAATACTTGAACCCTGACCACTTACAATACTTGGCTACTTGGCTTGGCGGTTAAAAAATGTTCATTCGGTGTGGGGATCGAACCCACGGCCTACAGCGCAGAAGGCTGAGCTGACAACTGAGTTGTAAATGCTGTCAATAATGTCAATTCGAGTGAAGTTTTTAATAAAAAACTCGTTGTAAAACATTGTTGAAATAACCGACTTCGCTGGAATTAATAGCCGTATTGAGCAACCATCATGCGGGCGATTGTTTCTGTGTAGCCAACTGTCAATGCGATAACTCGCGCATTCGATGTGGGAAATTATAATTTGATGTGGCAATTTATTGCTTTTACAGTATTCTATATTACTTAGAAGGGACAGATAAAAAATACAGAAAAATAAGTATAAATGCGCTAATCTCAAAACGAACAAAAATGTATCAAACATAATACAATAAAATTATTTTATTCAATTAGCCTTCACAGCTCAGTTGGTAGTAGCTCTGCCTTCTGCGCCGTAGGCCGTAGGTACCGTTCGATCCCCACCGAGAACAAATATTTGTGTGATGAACATAGATGTTGGTTCTCTGTCTGGGTGTTATTTTAAATTATAAGGTTGTATTTGAAAAAAAAAAAGGATATATGTCATAGGATGTATTAGGTATATCAGCTATCTGGTTCCATAACACAAGCTTTGGCTTAGTTTGGGGCTAGATAGTGCTGTGTGGAAAGTCCACCAATATTTTATTTTATTTCTTTATACAACGTTTCAGTAATAGAGCATAAGACACTCATTTTTACAACATAAAAAATTCTCGAACCAAATATTACAAACAGTTTTCACTATTGAATTTGAAACCGGCAAGTTTGTCGTAAATTCGTAATACATAAAGTTTCATATTCACACACCAAATCTCATATTCGCTACGTGCACACTTTGCAAGTTCTGTCCGCGACAGCGACAGTACCGCCGCTTAACGAGCTTTTGTTGCGCACTGTACTTTTGACAGACAACTCGGTGCAGTGGCACAGTTGTGCAGTTCAACTTGGACTATTTAATATGGATTTGCAAATTGTAGTTCGTATAATTTTAGTTTTTGGTTGGATTTTTTTGGTTGGAGCGGTGTTGGTCATTAAGTGGAAATTATTTGTCGCTTATCAATAATCATGTCTTCTGATCTTTATAAGTATTTTGTATTTTCTTTGTTATCTATTTTACTAAACTAGGGTTAACAAAATACATACTAGAAAACACAATCAAGAAGTTCTTAAAGGTACAGGCAAATTAAAATACTTATTTTATAAAAAAAGCAGCGATGGACTTTGCAACCTGTCACGTATGGAATACCATGCAAAATGTAGGTATGTGCCAATTATATTTGGATGTACCTCTGACTACCCCCCTTGTCACCCTTAAATAATCTGGAGTTCTTTCGTGCCTGGGGATCAAAGTCGTGAAGCTGTTTTTTTTTCAGTTTTCAGTAATACAAATAATCAAAAACAATGTCAATAATCAATGCAATACAAACAGATACAAAGACATGCGGACATACAAAGTCAAAAATGACTGACTGACTGTCATGACTGTCCAAACAAGTTAAACCAAACAATTGGAATCAATCGCACTAACGAGCTGTTAAGTTTCAGTGTCGTTTAACCCTCAGTTTAACCGTGCTCAAATTACACGGATTTATTTTAATCCCTGGGTATTTGTTATAGCTCCAGCTAAGTGGAAACTTCACTCGATGTGAAATTACACATGAGACTTAACACCTACGTGAGTGATAGACGCCGTGCAGGAGTAGGGCACGTTTGCGTAGAACTGTGAGGTTAAGTTATTGGCAAATGTAGCTGCTTAATTTCAGGAGGCCCATCTAATCCATAACTTTTCTAGTGAAATAAAAAATGGTTAGGCTATGTTTTTAACCGACTTCAAAAAAGGAGGAGTTTCTCAATAATTAGACAGTATGTTTTTTTTTCTTATATTTGTTTGTACGCCTAACGCATAACAAAACCAAAAGAAACACAAACACATACAAAATAAAAAAAATTGGAGAACTTTTTCCTCCAATTTTTTTATTTTGTAGTGTCACTGGTTTTTTTCGAAACAGTGTGGTGAAAGGATCTTAGAGACTCCTTTCGAGCACTTGACAACTTTTTAGGTCCTACGACATGCCATGCCGGTTTCCTCACGATGTTTTCCTTCACCGTTTGAGAGTACTGGCATCCAATAATGAGCTGGTTTTTATAATTATTATTTTGTTTGGTAGATTATCGAAATTGATTCAACGCTTTATGAAAAATTCAACAAAAATAAAAAATCATATGCACAGATGACGTATGTGGTTCCCTCCAGAAAACATTTTGTTTTACGTTTTTTCAGTATATAATTTGTTGTTTTTTATATATAATTTTTGCAAAATAGTTAATTATGGTTTGTACCTATGTTTTATTCAGTAGGTACTGTTATTTCTTCCGTAGTACATACAAGAACCTGAGCACAGAAGAAATAATACTAACTCGCAAATCCTAATTAATTAAAATAAATCGCGTGTACCATGTAAACATGAGGGTTGTGTACTCATGACAGTACACATGTCATGTTTTAAGGGATCCTGCGTGCCCTATCTCAGAGGACCTCATGATGAGGTCTGTTTGCCGAAGACCCTTGTAATTACTGTTTGTAGATTCAAGGGTTTCTTACAATGTAAAGAGGATTAGTAAATTTAACTAAATATGACCTGACTGTCTAAATTAACTAAATATGACAGGCTGAGACGATAAAATTCGTTATAATCAAAATTAAAATGGATTTTATTCTATAAAATCACAAGGATCATTTTGAAACGTTTTAAACTAGATGAATCTAGGCGCTCGTCGTAAAAGAAACTTGTCGTCATCTAATGGAAAATTCTAGTACCGGCGGTTAAGGCCACCTTAAAGCCTCTGTCATAGCGTAAGACGCAGACAACCGTTAAAATCACTAAACTGTACTTAGCTGTAGTTATGAAAATTCGTAAAATTTTGTGGATTAAAAAGTTATGTTTGCTGAATGATTGTTGTGTTACTAGAACTTGGTTGTTAACTAAAATTAGTGATTTTATATCTTCAAAACTGTAATGCCAGTGATAAGTTATTTCACGTTTGTCTGTATCTTAACGTTGCCCGCAAACATGTCGTGAGTTACGTTATAAGGATCCCCTATGTAATACCAAAATTCTTCGATCTAATTTAAAGTTTTTTAAACCCAAATATATCAAAGATTTATCTAGACACGTAGTCGTAGTAGACAGAAGCGCAACAGGGCAAAAACGAAAGGATCAAAGTAATTAGAAAGCAGGGGGTTAACCCGCCATGTTCAAGGGTTAACTAATAAACGGGGCGCTTGTCCCGGACGACGGATAATCCGGGACGCGACAGGTTAAGCTGGATGGGAAAAACTATGACAGAATAAACACGTACCTATAGGCAATAAGGGAACTTTCTTCTTCTTGTCGTGTCACTTTCTTTCGAAACAGTGTGGTGGAAGGATTTTAAGTGAGCTTCAAAGAGGCTCCTATTGAGCACTAATAAGAGAATGGAAAGCTATTTATCTTTACAATATGTATTGCTACCGGCATCCTCTCCGGGCCTTGCTTTTTTTTTACAATTACCTGATGAAACAAGCAGATGGGCTACGATGCACTGCCCTGTGTCTATCAACTTGAGGCATACAGATATTAAGCCTCATGTGCCTGTGATTACACCGGCAACCACACTCTTCAAACCGAAACACAGCAACGCTGCTTGGCGGCAGAAAAAGGCGTGGTAGTACTTCCCCGGACGAACCCTTCACAAAGAGCTCTACTACTCCTAAAACAGAACTCTACACTCTTTACTACAGAATCCTCGCCTCAAACTCCACTTCTTGCTTCAGTGTCTGCAGTTCTTCCGCCTCCTCATCTTCTACTACTTAAATAAGAGTCCAATGGTGACATTTCACATCGCTATTCATGTTCGCGTATTCGTCTTATTTTCCCAAATACGATGATGTGTAACAGTAGTGACTCTATTGCTATTAAAATTTGAGAGCACAGGCATTGCACACATAACTTTTTCGAAATAAAAATACATTGGTGCACGTCTGGATTTGCACGAATAATGTCCAAACAGAAAAATGTCCAAAGCCAATGTCCATTAGTAAATATGCCCAATAATAAAAATGTCCAAAAGTAAAAATGTCCAATAATAAAAATGTCCAAAATTAAAAAGGTCCAAAAGTAAAAATGACCAATAATAAAATGGTCCAAAAGTAAAAATGTCCAGCCAGTCTTCAATCGTTATGTGTAGAATCATGTTGTATACCGGCTCGTTGTGCCCGTTTACTCCCACCTGTTCTGTTGAGTAGTTCTGTTCACAGAACTACTGTGTTTTTTTTCCATTAGTTATGTGACTTAAAAGACTATGCTTTACACCTGGTTTCAATCTCAACTATTCCCACCTTTTCTGTTGCGTAGTTCTGTCTGTCCCTTTATTTTCATATCCCCTGATATGAAAATAAAGTCCAGTCCCCTGAAACACAGTTTTTAACTAGTTTGGGGGGCTGTGGATACCAAATCAGCTCAACTACGCTGTCAACGATGCAAAACATTAGTCCTAAGTTTTGATTAAAATAACGGTTGTCTGGAAGAGATCGCTACTTGCGATAAGACCGCCGATTGTAGGACAAACCTAATGTACATTTACGTTTATAACTTTCTCTATTCTGTCCTCAATAAAGTTATTATTATTATTATTTTGACATAGTTTTTTATTCTCGAAATAACATTTCGGTATAAGTAGAGCGCACGGGCCTAAGCCAAGTGAGCACCCCTATCATTTTATGTTGGGTTTGAGTCGTCCTGTAAGAACTTTCGAACCGTCCTACAGGTGTTTAGGATTGCAGCTTTCTGCATTGTTATGTAAATACTTTCGGGAAGGTCTAACATTTTGAGGTAATGCTGTAAATTATTTGGAACTACTCCTGTACTTGAGAGCACCAAGGGCACAATGAAAACTTTATTCATTTTCCACATTCTTATTATTTCTTCTTTTAATTCTGTATATTTGTGTATTTTTTCAGCTATAGTTTTTTGAAGATTATGAGTGTTTGGTATTGCAATATCTATTATATAAGTGATTTTATTCGTTTTATCTATTAATGTTATATCGGGCCTATTGTTATGGACTGTCTTGTCTGTAAGAATGGCTCGGTCAAAATACATTCTAAAGTAGTCACTCTCTAGTACAGGTTTTGGGGCGTATTGATAATAAGGTGTAAGTTTTTCTGGAATGAGTTTATATTTAATCGCAAGTTTTTGATGGATTATATGGGCAACTTGATTGTGCCTGTGTGTGTAATCTGTCTGCGTGAGACTTTGGCAGGCACTAGTGATATGTTGAATGGTTTCAGGCTGACGGTGGCACTTTCTACATATATCATTTTGGCTGTCAGGGCTTTTTAGGATAAACTTTCTGTAATTTCGTGTGTTTATTACCTGATCTTGTATCGCAATCATAAAACCCTCTGTTTCTGGGAAAAGAGAGCCAAACTTCAGCCATTTATTCGAGGCCTGCAGATCAATAAATGGTTGTTCTAAATCTTTAAGATGTCGGCCATGCAGTTCTTTACCACGCCATCTTGCAATCTTGTTCTTTTCATTATCCTCCGAGGATTTAAACTCAATATCTTTGTCGTTTAAGTTAATTGGTGTAAAGTTTTTATCTGAGTCTACTGTTGCTAAATGTATTTTACTCGTACCTGCTTTCAAGTAGAAAAATTTTCGGAGGTTTTGTATTTGCCCTAACCAAAGATTTGTGAGATCTATAAGTCCTCTTCCACCTTTTATCCTGTCTAAGGTCATTCTTTCTATGGCAGATTTTGGATGTAAATAGTTATGTTTAGTTAATGTAGTTCTAGTCTTTACTTCAACTTGTTTCAGGTCCGAAATGGACCACTTTACAATCCCAAAAGAATAAGTTAGTATTGGAACCGCATAGGTATTGATAGCTTTAAAAAGGTTTTTAGAATTTAGAGGTCTTTTACATAACAGATTTAATCGGTGAAAATACTCATTTCTAATATCTGCTTTAATTTGAATGTGATTAATAACTCTACCTTGATACAAACCTAAATATTTGTACGTTTCGTTTTCTTCCATAACTTCAAAAGGATTATCTTCACTGATATCACTTCTTGTTACTTTGCCCCTGCGCAGATTCAGTGTTTTACATTTTTCTAGTCCAAACTTCATATTTATGTCATTACTAAATTCTGATGTTATTTTAATCAACTTGTTCATCTCCTTCTCATTTTTACTAAATAACTTTATGTCATCCATGTACATAAGGTGGCTTATGGTGGCATTAGTTGTTAATTTGTATCCAAAGTTAGAGCTATTCAATAAGTGAGATAGTGGGTTTAATGCCAAACAAAACCACAAAGGACTAAGTGAATCTCCCTGGAAAATTCCATTTTCAATCGGGATTTCATCTGTGGTAATGTAGGTAGCATTATTCCGTATCGAAAGTGTTGTCCGCCATGTACTCATGGTGCTTTCTAGAAAGGTTATGATGTCGGGATTAATTTTATAAATCTGTAGGACTCGAATAAGCCACGAGTGTGGTACACTGTCAAATGCTTTTTGATAATCTATATATGTTAGATGTAAGTTACGGTTATTGGTCGTTGCATGTTTCAGTATCGTTGAATCAATTATTAATTGTTCTTTACATCCTTTATGGTTCTGTCTACATCCCTTTTGTTCTTCAGCAAGTACATTATTACATGTAAGATGATTATTTATTTTTTGAGTTATGCAAGATGTAATAAGTTTGTAAATAGTAGGTAAGCAAGTGATTGGGCGATACTGTGAGGGTTCAGCTGTATTGTTACTTTTTGGGAGCATGTAGGTAATCCCTTTTGTTACAAATGAAGGAAGTTCTTCAGAACCTTTAATCAACTCAGAAATTATTTTTGCTAAAGTATCATGAAACACGCTCAATTTTTTATACCAGAAATTGTGTACTCCATCGATACCCGCAGCTTTCCAGTTCTTCATCCTTCTTGTTATTTGTTCTATATCCGTTTTTGACACCTCTGTAAACTCCATCTCTTCAATTGAATTCGCGTTCTTTTCTTCGTCTTTAATCCAACTTGCTTGTTCATTGTGCTCTTGATCTTTTTTCCATATATTGGTCCAATAGTTTTTTAGCTCTTGTTCTGTGGGTACTTCATTTATTGTGTCACTGTTATCCTTATTTTTGAGAGTTCTATAAAATCCTTTCTCGCTTGTGTTGAACAGATTGTTGTCTACTTTTCGTTGCAATGCCTTTTTATAACGCGCCAGCCTCTGTGATTTAAGCGTTAGTTTTTGTTTTAGCGTATCTAAAAATTCCTCTGGTTTTTGATTGTCTTTTTCATGACTTGAGTGAACTTTATATTTATCAAAAATTAAATTAACTTTTTTTACTAAGTTTTCATGCCTGTTATTGTTTATATATTGTGTTAATCTACCTATGTCAGCTCTGAGCTTTTGTATATCATTTTCTAGTCTTATCTGCCATGAAGGTTTTTCTATTTTTTGTTTTCTCGGCTGAATAGTCTGATCAATAGAAATTTTATATCCTAACTGCGTCGAAATTACTAAGGCACTACAGTACACAAGTGTGTGTATGCTTACCAAATCGGAGTCAGGGGTTATAAACCTACCTAATATCTCGTAGTTAAAAGCATGAACCAGTTTGTACAAACTTTTATTTTCCCTAAGGCGGGGTAAACGCGGTCTAGACGTCGGGTCAGTGCCTGAATACAAATCAAGGGTGGTTTTTAGTTTGTCTAAAAACTCTTGGAGTGTTTTGTTGGTTAACTGATCTATACATGGTGCCTCAACAGAGTTCAAATCAGATGATTGCGTATCTGAAATATTCGAAATTGGTGTTTGCGCTAACATTTGACTAGACGCAAGGACTGAATCCAAAGACTGAACATGTTGTGAACTGTTGGTTTGATCTTGATCTTGTTCTAATTGAGATGAAATCACTAACTGTGCTGAAATGGGATTAACTTGCTCTTCGCGTTTCAGTTGCTCTGATACATCTTTCTTTATTTCATTGATATCTTCTTGTGATAGTAGCTTATTTCGAATGATCGCTCTCCTTTGGTCAGCAACCCTCTGAGATGTTATATCTAAGCTAGGGTATTTTATTTTGAATTGGTCGAAAAGTTTCTTACAGTACATCGTCTTATCAGTCTCTAAATTGGTTATGTAATAATATGTACGCATGATGAAAGTATTAATTTCAGCATTCCACTTCATGCGAACTCTTGGTTTACCAGCTTTGGTGGTCGCAGGCTGGGTGACCAAAGTCTCCTGCGAAACATCCTCAGCTGAACGGACTGCTATAATGTTACTGTTTTGTGAGGCTGCCAGTTCAATTGACAGTCTTCTAGGTTGGCTATGAGTAGCCGAAAGTTTTGGTGAAAGAGAGGAAAGGGAAGAGGTTTCAGAGTCAGAGTTTAAGTAACAAGGTGGAGAAGAATAAAGAGACGGAAATAGAGATGAAGGTGAGGATAAGGATGATAGGACTTCTTGAGCCTCTTCGGCCCTATCTATTCGGCTATTGTGGCTCCCCTCCTCAGTTGAAGCAAGCCGTATTACTCTCTCGTCATTGTTGGTCCTGCTGCGCAGGACATTGCCGGCTTTAGATGTGCTCCGGCTTTTATTCCGTGGTCGTAGGAAATACCTTCTGGTGGACTCACTTTTTTCGGGTTCCCCGGCAGAGGGCCGTCCACTACCCTCGCCACCGATGGTTTGCATGCTGTAGCGCCCAGCATCGGCTCCAGACGCGCCCCGGCGATCACCCCCGGGAAGCGACCATATACTTACATTCATATTACGACTCTCCATGTTGATGGGTTTGCCATTGCCTTTTTTTGTCACTTGCCCTCTTATTACGCATCCTACAACAGGCCCGCCAAAACTGCACACTGCGCAGCCACTACTGGCAATGCCACTTTTTGTACAAAAAATGTGGCACAGACAGCAACGATCGCACAGTCCGAGCTGGTCGCAGACCTGCCGCCAGATACGCATAAAAGAGCCGCTAAGTCATTGCGTTGCGAGTGTCCGCCCCTCACGTGGCTTAGATGGTCAGCACGGACGTTAGGTTGGGCTTTGAGGGGCTTATTATTATTATTATTATTATTATTATTATATGGTCAGACTTTCAAATGGTCAGATTTTCAAATAGTCGCTTTCTAATCGGTACAGTCAAGTGTTATTTATCAGCGTTTCAAATTGATTATTCGCAAACTACAGAGTAGAAGTGCAGAAAAGACTGACAGTTGTCAAATTAGCACTTACTGTCAGATGTGACAGAAACTGTCTCAAATCCAAGATAATCAAGGAAAACAGACTGTTTCAGTCAATATTGACAATGAATATTGAATTGACAGTAGATGTCAAAACTGAAACGGTCATAACTAGGAAACTACTCGAGCTAGACTTTCAGTTCGTAGCTCAAATGAAAGGAAAGAACAAAATCTACATTTTCTATGACAGCTGTCAAACTGACAGTTTTTGTCCGATGTACGAGTAGTTTCCAAGGCCGTTTTAAATTTGACAATGTCAGGTTGACATTATTTTTTTTTGTGTTTTCCATTGTATAACTTGCATTTGTGACAGTTTCCGTCACATCTGACAGTAAGTGTCATTTTGACAGCTGTCAAAGACTTTTCTCGTGAAGAAGTGTGACTTGTGAAGAAGTCGTTTTGAATCTCAATATTTGTGAACAGAACTACTGGTACTTAATTCATTTTGTCATAGTTCTACTAAGAAGTACAACTGGTAGTGCAAATGACACACCTTTGTATCTCTATATACCAGTAGTACTAGTGACCTGATTCTAGAGGGCCTTTTCTGTATATGGTCAATTTTCTAGTTGGGCGTTTTTATAGTTGGACGTTTTTCTAGTTGGACGTTTTTCTAGTTGGACGTTTTTATACTTGGACATTTTTATACTTGGACGTTTTTATAGTTGGGCATTATTTTGCTCTTGGACATTTTTCTTTTTGGACATTATTCGTGCAAATCGTTCTAATCACAGCACCTGTCAGACTACCCTTATATTAGGGCAATAAATTACTAGAATTGATGGTAAATTACTCGAAGCTTGGTCGACCTTGGCGACAGACTAATTTGAAACATTAATTTTCAAATGGATCCAGATTTTATTTTCACATACAAATTACGCTAACTATAGAAATAATGAAAGAAAATATATTTGTTTGGGACACAACATATTATGTTTACACGTGTATACGTATCTATTTATATAGATATCTATTTATATAAGATTAGTGATTTAAAATAAGGTGTACAAACCTAAATAAGAAACAGTAGGTATGGAAGAGATCCCAGAAAGAAGATGGACAAGAAATAAATAAATGATTAAAAAATTAATTACTGTACCTATACATAGGTAAATATTTGTATAAGTACAACTGTCGTGTATGAGGGTGTGTGTGTATGTTATCATCATCTTAATGCCCTTATCCCACTTCATGTGAGGTCGGCACAACAGGTTTTTTCTCTCCACTTCCCTCTATCATCCGTCATGTGTGTTGTTACGAATTAGGATGATAATTTCTGACCTGGTTAAAAGTTACTATTTATTCTACGTAAATTGTGATGAATAATTCGCAAAGGAAAACTAGTGAATTCTTCAAAGACTCAGGAAACCAAGTGTTTCCTTAGCACTCCAAATATAAAACGGAATGCCTTCACACACCACACTTCATTGTATTACCATATAGGGCGTGAGGGGCCCACAAATAACCATTTATGAAATCCACTGAAAGATTTTGATGGGAACATGGAACTCTCCTTTCTTTTATAGTCGGATCCATTTTAAATCGGGTCACGTCCATGCCTTTCAATTGAGACGTAGGCTGATCCTTCACAGCTAAATAAGATAGCTGGTCAACTGTCTCACTTGCACGAAGACTATTAAGATGTGAAAGTCAAAGTAGGAGATCATTGGCAAATTGGAATTTTGTCTCATTCTCTCAAAACTTTCCTCAAATCACAAAAAATTCCTACAGATTTATGGGGGTCGAACAAAATAGTAGTTTTTTTATATCTTTTAGATACCTACACCTTCACAGCTCAGTTGGTAGTAGCTCTGCCTTCTGCGCCGTAGGCCGTGGGTTCGATCCCCACCGAGAACAAACATTTGTGTGATGAACATAGATGTTTGTTCTCTGTCTGGGTGTTATATAATATTATAAGTATGTATTTACAAAAAAAAAAGTATATATGTATTATATCAGCTAGCTGGTTCCCATATCACAAGCTTTAGCTTAGTTTGGGGCGAGATAGTGCTGTGTGGAATGTCCACCAATATTTATTTTTATTTTATTTTTATTTTTTTACCTATTTGCTCATTGTCCTCGAAAATAGCTGAACCAGCATTAAGCGTAGTGGTGCCTTCTCAGTCGTTGCTATTAGAAAACTTAAAACTTAAGTAATGCAACGTCCTGTGCAGGTATTTCAATGGGTGACAGCTATTGACTTTTTAATCTGAGCATGATCAGGTTTCTTAGCATACCCAATCCTTTCACCACACTGTTTCATTTCAACGACAAGAAGAATAAAACATCAGGGTAGGCTACATAACTAGCGTAGAGTGATCTAGCTATTCTGTTTACACTGTGCCTTGATCCCGGGCGGCATAATGTCATCTCAGGAGTTGAGGGCGCCATAATTCAGAGCGTGACCGGGAGACACAGATTAGGTTTAAGTTCCTATGGATTCACTCAGTAGTCAAGTTACTAGTTATTTTTTCATCTCTCTGAATGTTTGAAGTAGTGGCTCTGAAAAAAGCCAGTTGTTATATAAATAGCGCCGATACTGTAAAGTGTGGTGAAAGGATTATGTATGCGTCACAAGGGCTTCTTTCATAGAAAGAAAGAACAAAGGAAATAGGTCACTGTAATCCCTAGGCACGGTATGCATCTCCTCAGATCTCTTGGTGCTTGAAAGGATGTCAAAGGAATTAGTAAGCACGATCAAAAATAATATTTATATTTGCAAAACAATATTTCTTTTTTTTTAACGCTAAGTGTACCAACCCTAATCTTGCAAACTCCTAATGTACAGTCATAGCAATCATCTAAAAACTAATCTCAAAGCAATAACTTTGCTAATCCTCTAATAAAATCATGCCACTCATAATTGGACCAGGAAAAACCCGTAAATCTACAAGAAAAGCTCGTTCCATATATTAAAGCTAAGAAATCCGCCTCCTTTATTGCGAGCACTAATGCTACATTACAATGTTTATATGTGTGTTCTTCATAGCTAAAAATCGTTCGCTAGTACATTCCAAATACACCATAAAACAAATACTTTCTCTTCTCTCGTTCTAAAAGTTTCAAAGTGTTCCAGCTGTTCCAATTAGTCTACAATAATGTTAGTGTATAATGTAATGTATTGTTATGTGTGTGCGTGTCGAGCGACCGTGTGATTGATCGTCGGCTGCGTCTTATATGTGTGAGTGCAGCAGGGTTGACAGAATTCGCTATATAAAAATGCTAACGAAACGTTATCAGAATTTTTCAGCTGGTTGTATTAAAATGTAAAATAGTGTCGGTAAAAACTGTACATTCGACAAAAAATACTAGTTTTGTACGCATTACAAGCTTAATATTATTAGAAATTGTTATACCTTGTTTTAAAACGAATAAGAATATGTAGCTAGGTGAAAAATACATTCAAGAACACTCGTGTTTATGAAGAATCTAAAGCAAAATCAGATAAATCTAAAATATAAAAATTTACACGATCGCAAAGTTAAGTCTATATCCATCGTATGTTTGAAATATTTCAAAAATACGTAGCTTAGATAAAAGGCAAAAAGCACGTAAGTAATTCAAAACACAAAGCTGGATATTCTAGAAGTAGAGCTCTTTGTGAAGAGCTCGTCCGGGGAAGTACTACCACCACACCTTTTTCTGCCGCCAAGCAGCAACGCTGTGTTTCGGTTTGAAGAGTGTGGTTGCCGGTGTAATTACAGGCACATGAGGCTTAACATCTGTATGCCTCAAGCTGATGGACGCAGGGCAGTGCATCGTAGGGCACGTTCCTATCGTGCGTGACTTACGAGGCAATGCTTTGTTATAGGTGATGGTTACCACTTAACATCAGGTGGGCCATCTGCTTGTTCCATCAGCTGGTTATATAAAAAAAAAAAATATCTATTTTGGTCGTTTAAAAAGATTACAGCCCTAATTATTTCATACTGCCCAATTTATATTTTTATGTCACCACAAATTTGGTTGTTGGCAACCCTAGCGCAACGCAAAGGGTAACAAAGTAAGGAAGCGTGTTCGTCTGGTGACTTCTTAATCTTTTACCCAAACATAGTTCAAAGTATAGGCGGAAGCGGTGTTAAATAATCGTCGTAAGTTTAGTGAATGAGCTGGAATTGATTAAATTAAATTGTGTAACCATTATTTCAATTAATATTCAAAAAAACTTTCATTTGACGCTTGTAAACGGATTAGTTAGTGGCAATTTTGTACTTAGGAGACAACCAAATATGCCTAAAACTTCTTGAAATTTCTATATTATTCTTTTTTTTACACGTGCCATTAGCCACAATATTTTTTCAAAATTCTATTTAGTTGTGCACAGCGAGCTGATTTCAGTTTATAAGAACAAAATCAAAACGGTTTTTATTCAGTTCTATCATAAGAATCACTCTGATACGTCTTAAAAACTAGGTCAATCAAGGCGAAAGGTTTTTGCGAGCAAAGTCTATAAGAACAAAGCCTATAATAATTTCGAGTCACGACCACCAGCGTTTTAATAGCGTTATAGCATTGATGCGGCCAATTTAAAATTGCGAAATTGACAAATTAAGCTTATGACTTTTTAAGGATATGGACAAACAAGTATTTGACGACTGTCTGCGAAATCTTTACTAATCATGTCTACTTTTGTATTTTTTACAAATTTTTTTTAAGTCTGGATAAATATATGATTTTGTATTGTAACTAAATATGAAATAGTAAAATTAAATAATTGTTTATATTCAATGGAATCGCTATCCTGTTATCATTTGGACCAAGCTCGATCTCTGCGGTTCAATACAGCACAAACTTTGTCATCAGTCAGGACCGGATTTTTAGTTGAACGCGGGATTATTGGCAGAAAGTAATTATATACGGATTTGTTTGTTTGTTTTTGTTATTGTATGACTAACCGGTACATTTGCTCTTAAACGATAGAGGAAAATATATTTTATTCAATAAACAATTGAAATATATTTTTGGCAGCAAGCTACTACTACTAAGTTCTTTTACTTACATTACAACTTTTTGGCTAAACTTTACACATTTATATTGGACAGTGAATTCATGTAACTAATAAACAGGCACACTTGGGCAGTAATATTAACGTGGATCTAGACTTAGGTGCCAATAAATCACTCTGATAACCCATAAAACCTTATCTCGTGCTAAGTCTCAGTTTCCAAGTTATCACAGCCTAGGAGGCTTCGCTTATCTGCACTGAATAGTCTCCAGGCTCTGTCTAGGCATTCAATAGTTAAAATTTGCGAATAGAAGTACAACTAATGCAAACTTTACTCACAACATAAACAATGAATATAAAACCGCACCTCAACAGTAATTTTTTGTCGTTTATGGTATTTGGTTTTTTGTATTGTGACCCCGCCGCTAGGGGCGCTTATCGTACCTTCATACAAAAACCACTTAAAATGTATTATAAAAACTTACTTTAAGATATTTGATTGACAAAACACCGGGATTAAACTAGCTCCAACTTATTATTAATCGTAAGAAGGATTATAATAGAAAAACGCTAGGAACCAAGTCGTAAGATTCTTTCCAGTTCTTCTAGGCTTTGTCGCTAGGAGCTGGTGCCTAGAATCACCTAGCTTTAAGACGTTTCAAAGTGATCCTTGTAATTTTATTGAATAAATACCTTTTGACTTTGACTTTGTAAGTTTCTTGCCTGTTCTTCTAGGCTTTGATCGCCAGAAGCTGGTGCCGAAAGAATTTCAAAGTGATAATTAAGATTGAATTAAATAAAGGTTATTTTGATTTGATTTGACACAAGTTTCACTTCTATAAAATAGTACGTAGTTATAGTCTAGGCTAGGGCTACCCTTAGAGTATCGTTCTTGTACATAGAGCAGTAAATCCTTGAGGTACGTTAATTGCCTATGGCCCGCCTCTGTCATGTCCTAAACGGATTGTGTCGTAACCCTATGGTTAGGAGCTATTACTAGTAGTGAACTGTGGTTGTCGTGGATATGTTCGACTTAGGCATGCTATCTCCACCAGCATCCGTTTGTAGGAATTGTAGATTGTTCTCCGTTGAATGATCTCTTATCTTACGTAACTTATGGATCTATTAAAGATCTATGAAGTTGTAAAGGGTAATCAACAGAGACGTAAAATATTATGCAGAATAGACATTTCTAATGTTTGCGGCGTAGTCAACTCAAACCCAGAATCAAACCCAAAAATAAAAGCATAAGTAATAAAACCGGCCAAGTGCGAGTCGGACTCGCGCACGAAGGGTTCCGTACCATTATCTATAAAAACGGCAAAAAAAGCACGTTTGTTGTATGGGAGCCACCTTAAATATTTATTTTATTCTGTTTTTTAGTATTTGTTGTTATAGCGGCAAAATAAATACATCATCTGTGATAATTTCAACTGTCTAACTATCACGGCTCATCAGGTACAGCCTGGTGACAGACGGACAGACAGACAGACAGACGGACGGACAGCGGACTCTTAGAAACTGACTCTCACTAATCTTTAGCAATTTTTTGAAGTTACTTATATGAAACGTCTAAAAATTGCTTGCAAATGTTCTCTAGTGTAAATAAAGAAACTAGGGACTTAGGAAACTAAACCCCAAACTAGCTCTTACCCCATATACCAGCCAATATAGTTCGCAAACGTCGGAGTCAGATAACAGAATATTTTTGCGAAATGGTTATTTTATTTCGTTCGTTTCGTTACTTTGAAGTCGGACTGCGACGGAAATAAGACCGCGGGAGTGTAGGGCTGCCACGCACAATTGCTAAATAAATATTGCTTCATATTCCACACAGCGCTATCTAACCCAAAAATTAAGCAAAGCCTGCACTATAAGAATCAGATAACTGAAACAATACTTAAGGTATATACTTTTTTTTGTAAATATAGACTTATTAATTATATCACTCAGACAGAGACCAAACATTTATTTTCGTTGGAAATATGTATGTTGTCGGTGGGGATCGAACTCCCGGCCTACAGAAGCCGGCCGGCCGCAGAAGGTAGCGCTACTTACTACCAACTTAACTGCTGAGTGGTGTCCTTTACAAATGACAATCATTGTGGTGCTTTTTCGTTCTTCACCAGGACATTCGTTCCGTGAGCTGTTTGTTGGTTTTTATTATATTTTTGTGTGTTTATTTGTCACATAAGTAACTATATATTCAATTGTTTTTAGCGAAAATAAATATTTTCTATTATATTCTATGCTATTCTAAAGTTGTATAGGATATAGACAATTATTTATTGGCCACAAGAACACACAGCTTATAATTAGGGTAATGGATGTAGGAAGGACGTAGTGCGTGCCAACCCTAGATGTAAGAGGGGCGTATCCCCGCTAATCCTTACGCTAAGCCGGCGTCCGCCGCTGAGCTCTTTACGCTCTTACGGGGATTACACACAAACCGCTGTTATTTGTGTATCACTACATATTTCCATGTTTTTACACACAATCTGGCGGATCTGACTTTTTTCGGCTTAGAAAATAGCTGCGGTTGTGATTCTCAGGCTTAGTTGATATTACATTTCATAACGTTGTGTGAAATTTGGAAACAAAATCATTTCAAACCTAATATATAATTTGTACGAGTTTTTTAGTGGTGAAAAGAACCAAGCCGTAAGTTTCTTGCCTGTTCTTCTAGGCTTTGGTCGCGAGGAACTGCCCGATAGATTCACCTAGTATATAAGACGTTTCAAAGTGATCCTTGTGATTGTATTGAATAAAGACAGTTTTGATTTTAATTTTTTGATTTAGTCCGCCTGCCAAAAATGGTGCGACAATCCGGAGAAGAACACCCATTTATTCCACTGGTTTAAGCCATAATAATTAAAATATAAACAATTAAATTGCATAAAGAGAAACGAACAACTCCTGAAACAGGGCCTCAGCATTGCCTCTTCGTGTCCCTTATGTGTCCATGGGCGGTGGTGACCACTTTCAATTACAGGCACATGAGGCTTAACATCTGTATGCCTCAAGCTGATGGACGCAGGGCAGTGCATCGTAGGGCACGTTCCTATCGTGCGTGACTTACGAGGCAATGCTTTGTTATAGGTGATGGTTACCACTATAAAAAAAAAAAAAAAAGGTGGCCCTTATGCTCGCTTACCAGCCATGGCATAAAAAACATTTTATTGACATCGATCCAAAATCAAATGAGTCGGAAGAATTACTTTTAAATAATTCAAAATTTGTAAATCCAGTCTAACTATTCTAGTCTTCCCGACAGTTCTTTCGAAATAGTGTGGTGCAAGGATTTTTCAAGCTTTTATGGTATACCTATGTAGTCGGTCGGGATTAGCTGCGTGTTGTGATGCTAAACAGTTTACCCGTACGTCGAGCTGGCGGTATCTGCAAATGCATGTGGACACCGCTTATCGAGTAATTGATCGCGACTGTCGATGCACCTGTGATATAGGGATGGGCTAGAATCGGTGGACATATCGATAAGTCATAGTTTATTAATTTAACTAATGGTTTTGTTTTGTTTTCTCGCTTTTATGGCTATTGTCTGTTTTTTGACAGAAAACCGTGCTGGTGTCAAAGCAATTTCTAGTCAAGTCAGTTAAATAATAAATAAATATTGGTGGACATTTCACACAGCACTATCTCGCCCCAAACTAAGCCAAAGCTTGTGATATGGGAACCAGATAGCTGATATACTACTTATATACTTTTTTTTGTAAAACTATACTTATGATATTATGTAACACCCAGACAGAGAACAAACATCAATTTTCAGCACACAAATATTTGTTCTCGGTGGGGATCGAACCCACGGCCTTCGGCACAGAAGGCAGAGCTACTGCCAACTGAGCTGTGAAGGCTGTCAAATACATAAAATACATAAAATCAGCTGTCATTTGTTTTAAAGAAAATGGTGCCGATTTTTTTCAAATTTAAGTGACATATTTCGTTCCAATCAAAATCTATGTAGATACTATAACATAATATACTGACATTCCAACTGCTCACACTTTGTGCTAAGACCTCGATTAAATGTTGATTGACTTAGGTATCATCAAAATTATAAAAAAACAAAAACAAAAGCAGAAAATTCTAGTGCCATTAGAAATTGTGAAAATACGCCAAGGAATTACTGTATTGAAATAGGTTTCATAGATTTTGTGCATTTTTTTCCAATTATAAAACATAGTAAAAAACGTAATTCATGGTATTTACTACCTACTCAAGAGCCTTTGCAGATGTCTTAGAAGCTGTGTTAGAGGCGGCGTTTTTTCCGTCTAATGAGGTTAGAAAAACTCATCGATATCGATAATTCTCGTGTTCCCATCCCTAATGTGTAGATAGCATTAAGATCTTAGCCACTAGAGCTTAGTGTTGTGGCTCCGTCATGCGAAATGGTGGTCTGTCCCACTGCCGTATGTCTTTGTTACATCCAGTATACTGTGACCTAATCACGAACGAGTTTAACGATAGTCGCGTAAACGTATCGCATCTCTAACTACAACAGAATAAGGTCGAATATCGCAAGGATTAATATGTTAACGCCACAAATGTCAAAATTCATTCGTGATCAGCTTGCTGCACATAACTAAAAACATGCTTGTAACGCCTTTGCTACACGTTATCGTTATAAACTTTAAAATGAATACTGTCATTTTTATAGAACGGTATTAGAAGCCATAATAATTAATTATCACACGAACTTACCCTTACGTGAAGCTCGATAACAATTATGTGAACAGCTTAATTCGATGCGATTTCAATGTTTACTAATTTTAAATATGGGTACAATAACAATTTGTGACACAGTGTGACAATAAGCCAAAACCAAATTAGAATGAAATGTATTTTCAATTTCAATTTCAATTGCCTTTATTAAACAATTTAATACTAATAGTTTTAAAATCTCAAGTAGGCATTTACATATATAACTAATCTAATCTAATAATATTATATGACAACGGTAGTATTCAGGTTGTATTGCTCATCAGCATGGAATGTATGCGCATGTATGTAAATAATTGACAAAATATCTTCTCAGCATAACCTGAAAAACATGGTCAATAACAAGGCCGCGAGTTTTCTCACGATGTTTTTCTTCACCGTCTTAGATCAATTCTATTTGCGCAACTATTTTTTCGTGCAGAATAATCCACAGGACTGGATTCGAACCTTTGTCTGCAGAAGGCAGTGTCACTACCACTAGTCCGGCAAAGCTTATAAACTTGATAGTAAATACTCTCACAAAGTTCCATATTCACCGTTCCAACTATAACTAGTTGAAGCCGAACTCTAAACTTTCAAAAGTTATGTGTTTATCCCGAAGCAGCTTATTCACAACTGTTCCGTACTTATTGCCTCTTATTCATATTGATCGCTGAGCGCGCCATTAGCTTATCAAACCGATATGTCTGTTGCTGTCTCTTTTCGACGGCACGAAAGTGACAGTGACAAGACGTATACTTTATAGTGCCGCGTTGAGAGCACTGGTGGCTTAGTGGTAGCAGCCTCGATCCTAAAGTCGTAGGTTCAAAACCGGTCGAACACCAATTAGTTTTTCGAAGAAAACATCGGGAGGAAACCGGCATGTTGTAGATCCTAATAAGTTCTATAACATGTGTCAAGCGCTCAAAAGGAGCCTCTTGAGGCGCACTTAAAATCCATTCACCACACTGTTTTGAAATAAACTAGTGACACGACAAGAAGAAGAAGTGCCGCTATAAAATCACAGGGAATATGAATAAGGCCTTATTCTAAACTATATGTACCTACTTATTCTAAACTATTCTAAGCACTTATCGGTCGGAGTTCGTAAATGCTGAAATTGTTTGGTGTGAATTTGGAAGTGTAGTATTCTAGCGGCATTGGGCTTGCGACCATCCATGCATCCGATAGAATAGAAGAATAAAAAATAATAAATACCAACTACAGCATCACATGAAGTTCGCATCGCAGAATTATAGTTTATTAAACGGTTTAGTTTGGATATTTTTTTTATGTTAGCTAAGATCTTATTATTACTGTGGTAGTTGAATTGACCGGTTTTCATTCTTCCTTTACCTCTAGAGTATATTAATTAGAGACATCTGCTATTAGCTTGCCCGGTCGTTCATACATCATAATTGTTCATTAATTGAGCGGAGATAGGACTAAGCCAATCTAATTCACTCAGTCACTAAATAATTCAGATAATAATAGGAGTCCTGGTCGTATTTCACTGGACGCGGTCCATTGCTGATTTACAATGGGCGATATTGGGGACATAAGTTAGCGGCCGGCAATGGACACTGTCACCGATTCCGCATCGATTTGCCGGACCGATGGTATTACTGATTCTGGCATTAAGCAATTTGAATTGTAATTGTATCAAGCTTAAAAAGATACACCACAATAATATGGAAGGCTTTAGCGCTAGTCAGCGATCTCTACCAAGGATCGGATGTAATGCTTTATGAAAATCTTTACGCAGTCGTTTCATTGAATAAAATGATCTACTCTAATGATCTACTAACAACGACGTACTGACTTTTTATAGAAATAACTAAACAATTACATGACCCAATTGATGCTTATAACAACTGCATTACCTCATAAAGCACGGCCATCGAGCCGTGCCCTATTTGACATTTCACCGCGTCCTTCATTCTATTACTTAAATGTGTTAGATTCATGTTCATGCTGCTCTTCTGACGATCTCTTCAAGGTACTTCTAAAACTGACGTAATATCTTGTCAACCAATAGCAGTAAGATAAATCAAGCTTTGTCCAAAGTCACAAACATCTAAGCTTTCATATATATTGTACGTTTGTTACTATTTATAAAGAGAAAGCTCAGATAAAACCCGAAAAGGTTTGTTTTAGTACTTTGAAAACGTTAACGGTCGTTCGCTAAATCGTTTCGCCGTTCCCACCCTCTTCCATCCCTGCCTACCCTCCGAGTGACAGCTAATGTCGTGGTCATTGTCAATTAACGTTGTTCTTCGTTGTTTTGTTTAACCGTTGATCTTACGATGGACTAAACAGGTTATGGCCCGGATTTTGCGTTGTTTTTTGCTATAGAAAGGTGATTAGTTAATATTGCTTATTATTATATTAATGATTGGAAGGAATGGAAGGTCTTACCCAGTGGAAATTGCTGGGCTCTTAATAGGTAATATAAATTTTTGTTATTGAAAGAGCGTGTCTTACTTAAAATTCTAGATCTGAAAATGAGCAAAATAAGGATCTTTCATATTTCTTTTATTTGGATTGTTTCTTTAAATTATCTTAAGCGGTAAAATTTAAGAAAAATAAAACAACGTGCCTACTATTTTCTAATAGCAACAGCGTAGATTTGCTATTGTCATTCTACCACGAGTTCAAAGCGTATTCGACGAAAAACAAAAACTAGTGGAACCGAGATTTGTTTCATGCTCCGAAGACCTGAAGACAGGGGTTCCACATCAATCACCCCCCTCGGGGTGTGGGGTGATTTGTCAGTATGTGTGTTTGTTTGATGGTTACTCGGATCCTACTGCTGGTAATTGTGTGGACCGAGAGGGATGGATGACAATGGGGTCACCACTGAGGCGAAAAAACAGCCCGGGAATAAGGTTTGGCTTTTTTGGAACGAAAATAAAAAGATTTGTAAATACTTTGTTACAAGTTTTATTAAGAGTAATCTTTTTGAGCAAAATTCTATGTTTCGACCGATGGACGTTATCTGACTTGAAAATAATAATATAAGGTCATCAATTATATATCGTGTTCATACCTACGTAAAGCTAAATGTACCTACTATAAAAATTACTGAAAAAATCGACTACTAAGAGATGTGAAGGAATATCTACCGAGGCTGGGGAGAGTTTTAAAACGGCAGGTTTCAGAAAAAATAAGTTATTATCTAAGCTGTACCAGAGACGAAGGCTACTTGCGAACTAAAATCAGATTTTAGTAAAAATCCCAAAGCATAATCTAAAAAAAACTTTCGTGGATGAAGTCGCAGGCTTTCATAGCTATCAACAGAACAAATCACTTAAAATAAATCAAAAACTGGAAGGTAATTTAAACTAATGAACTTCATCGCGCACTTTAGCAACCTGACGCCATTTTGTAAAATGGCGACCATCAACCAACATTTGGAGCCAAGTGATGAATGACTAAGGGCCGTATGCTAAAACTGTACTTGAGTCTGAGTCGAGCCTCAAGCATAGACATAAGCAGAGCTTTGATTCTAGAACGCTGCTTGAGGCTCGATTCTTTGATTGGAGTTCACGTGAGTTTTGCATATTCTGAAACGTCGCTCAGGCCAAATCGTTGCTTGAGCAGATAAACTATCTGTCACTTTTCAAAGAAAAACGAGACCGATGCTCAAGCAGGGTCGCGACCACGCTTGAGCATGATTTCGCCTTACTTTTTGCTTGGATGTGATTAAACAATGGATGTTTTTGAAGATTTTAACATATTTGAAATTGTTAATATTAGACCGATCGGCTTTCCGTTACGATATTTGCGAGATGCCAGTGACCCTTTTGATATAAATAAGTTTTTCGCAAGATGTGGTAAAAAATTAATTTAGCCTTTATTCAAACAAACCACAACGAAAACGGAAAATAGCATTTTCATCTATTCCAGACTAGCATCCGGCCGCGGTTACGCTCGCATGGTACCTAATAGGTACCTACCTAAAACAGGTCACGATCTATGTGCATGCCAAGTTTCATCCAAATCTGTTCAACCGTTACGAAGAAGTTGGAACTATACACCCACTCACTCATTCACAAACTTTCGCATTTATAAATTTTTAGTAGGTAAGTAGGCAGTATCAAAAAGTACCATAAAAATGGTCAGAATCCACATTCTTTTTTTTTCGTGTTACAGGCGGAGCCATTGTTCTATTTATTTAATTTCAAATTTATTGATACAAAAAACTAATAAGTAACCTACCTATTAATTATTTTACGAAAGATGCAAAAATTGTCATATGCTTGGCGCGAAGATGGTTCATGATGGTTGGCTTGATGAATGATTAGGCGGGAATCGTTTTTTTTATTCGCCCTTCATGGGGCAGGCTAAAGTCAATAGCGGTTAACTACTTCTATACCATGACACCCATGAAATGAAAGTAAACACGTTCCGTTGCACGTAATTTATTTTAAACTCACCCAAAGCTTTACCGCAATATCTTTTTTATTAAAAGTTTTGCGTAAAACGGACCGATTTTCGCAGTGAACGAAAAAATAAATCAAATTGTAAACGAGAACCAACTCGATCCATAGACATACTGCAGATCCCAACTGAGTTGAGATTTGAGTCTAGATTCAGCTGAGTGATGTTTGAGGGCTGTTCTGGAATAAACACAATACCCAAGCAGCGATTCGATGCTTAAGTAGAGATCACCTGAACTCTACTCAGGCGGTGCTTAAGTATTATTTCTGAATACGAGCCTAAAACTTGACTACTCAATTTACTAAAAACTGGATTGAGTTAATTCAAAGTCAATGTTGATTAGGCATTTATTAAAACCACAACGATAATTTTAAAACTTCTTTTTTTATTCAAGGTCCATTTTTTTCTTGTTTGTTAAATTTTGAATCATACTTTTTCTTCTTATTTTTTTATATTACTTGCTGGGAACAAGCACATGGCCCTCCTGATGTCAAGTGGTAACCATCACCAAAAGAATGCCTTGCGAGTTACGCACGTTAAGTGAATCTTAAAGTTGGGTGAAACTATAGGCGTCGAAAAAAATAAATCAATCTTTGACATATTTCAAAGTAAGAGAGTATGATTTAAAAAAAAAATATTTTAATTAAATCTACAGATAAGTCGATCTAAATCTGTTGTGGTATGAAACCACGACTGTCTCTTCACTGGAGGTGTTGTGTATCAGTATAGGTATACAGGAGCAGTAGGTAACCACGTCGCGTTTCAAATGAATGTAGTGCACGCTTCATTGCGTCGCAAACCGAATGTTTTCTCAGATTCGCGTTATTGCGCACGACATACGGCTTAGAAGGATTAAAGAGGTTGTTTAGTTTTTTTTTACAAATAATATACCAATATTTACAAATTTTACATGAAAAAGTTGCGCTAACTGCATAAAAGATGAAGGGAAACATCAAGTCAAAGCCTATTACCATGCCTTTTCTGCCGTCAGTCAGCGTTGCTGTGTTTTGGATTGAAGCGTATGGTTGACGGGGCAAATACATATAATTAACTTTATGCTTCAAGTTGATGGACGCAGGGCAGTGTATCGTAGGCTTTTTTTATAGGTGATGGTTACTATTTAATATTATCATGAAGACCATCTACTGATGCCATCAGCAAGTTGCAACAGAAATACATCATCTGTGAAAATTTCAACTGTCCAACTATCACGGTTCATGCGATACAGCCTGGTGACAGACGGACAGACAGATAGACAATCAGACAGACAGACAGACAGACAGACAGACGGACAGACCACGGAGTCTTAGTAATAGGATCCCGTTTTACCCTTTGGGTACGGACCCTTAAAAACGAACGGAGCGCCTTTTCGTAGCTACTCTACATTCTACACGACCATGTGTGAGTCACCTCGAGCCAATACCACCGAGCAGAGGCAGGCGTGTGAAATAGCTTGGAAGCGGATAAGTAGGGGTGAGCCATTCGCGAGCGATTTGCTCAACGGACTCCCTAGTCTATAGATAAGGGATAACTGGTTTAAACTGCATTTGTATACCTCTTTCGACGAAGCGGTGATTGCCTGGCTCCTCAAATGTGTAGGATTGACTCCCGTACAGTTTAAAATGATTAGCAACACAAAAGACCACTCGAGCTTTTACGAGTCTGCGATGAGAATTGGTTCGTGCACCGTGAAAATGCTTTTGATAGGGTTTAGAAAACTAGCGTCAAATTTAGCTGTAAACTTTTACTGCTGCTTACATAAAGTGATATAAATATCCTAACCTAATTTAGTGCGAAAATTACGAAAAAACATTACGAAATTTGAAAAAAAAACTATGTCAGCTATTTGGTTCCCATATTACATAGCTTTGCTTAGTTTGGGGCTAGATAGTGCTGTGTAGAGAGTCCACCAATATTTATATTTATTTATTTAGTAGCTCAAGATTCTTTAAGGGGGGGTAGGCAAAGCTACTTCCAAATATTACAATACTTTGGACATAACTACATTTTGCAGCAGTTGGCATACGTGACAGGTTGCAAGCCCATTGCCACTGCCTGATTTTCTCACCGTTTGAGAACAGTGGCAAAGAATATTCATGTACAGGAAAATCTGATTGTGTGTAAGAATTTAAATTAAATGTTCATTTAAATTTATTTTAAGCAATATTTCTTATATGAAAATCAAGGATTCTTTATTTTATTTATTGCAATATTACGTTTATAAAAGCAAATATTCTTGGATACATACCGGTTGTAGCGGCACGGAGCGCGTGGAGCGAATAGTTGTCGAGAGCGGCGCGTTTCGAACGAGGGGAAATAGCGGAGTGTGGCGGAAGGCACGGGGTTTTGAGGACACCAATGTTTATTTTTTTACACTGTTTTAAGGTATGATGTAATTGTTGTTGCTTGTTCCCTCAGCAAGAAGTATAAAAAATATATTTAAAAAACAGTTATTACAAGACTGAGAGAGCGGGGACGCCATGGATTAACTGAAAAAGAACTAGTGTATATTTTTATTATGAATTACCGTAAATTTTTATACACTTCTAGCTACTGCAAGTTCTAGGTACTGCAAGTTCTAGGTACTGCAAGTTTTAGGTACTGCAAGTTCTAGGTACTGCAAGTTCTAGCTACTACAAGTTCTAGGTACTGCAAGTTCTAGGTACTGCAAGTTCTAGGTACTGCAAGTTCTAGGTACTGCAAGTTATAGGTACTGCAAGTTCTAGGTACTGCAAGTTCTAGGTACTGCAAGTTCTAGGTACTGCAAGTTCTAGGTACTGCAAGTTCTAGGTACTGCAAGTTCTAGGTACTGCAAGTTCTAGGTACTGCAAGTTCTAGGTACTGCAAGTTCTAGGTACTGCAAGTTCTAGGTACTGCAAGTTCTAGGTACTGCAAGTTCTAGGAACTGCAAGTTCTAGGTTCTGCAAGTTTTAGGCACTGCAAGTTTCCCAGAGGAAGGCATATAGCACTGCAACATCGCAGCATAAATATCTACTGCTTATCATGTTTTATTCTTCGTTTCATTATTTGTCAGTTCTTAGCTATAAGAAGCGTTTCTTGTTCGAACCATTTAATTAATTAACGTTTAATTCAAAATAATAGTTTAACTATGGATACATACAAAATCAACTAGAATATTCAGTTAACTTGTCGATTTCATCTAAGTGTGTAGTTTGTGGTGACCATTTAGTCTTTTCCAATTTTCCCGTATTATTTTATTTCAGAGTAAAATCCCGCTAAATCTCGCGTCTTGGTCCGCAATGTAAGTAGGAAATAGCTGAGTAGCGGATGGAAATAAGAGCTAAACGCCACGAAGACAGATTTGTTTTATTCAGCCGTACGTGTGGAGCGCACTGTACATTTTTACTCTTCACTGTATTTCTTGCAAATAGAAGTAATATATTTTCTCTTTATCTTGAGAGAAATCACCGGTTTCTATTGTTCTTTTATGAGAACAAGGCACGAAGCATACCTGATTTTGAACAGTTAAAGCTTTGCTTATAAACAAAGCTTTACCTCAGGCAGATCCACTGAAGACGTGCCCTATGTGGTATTGTACTGCGTCCATCATCGTCTCTAAGACTTTAACTTGTGATTCCTATGGGAAAAAAAACATGTACTTATTTGTTTATGTTGGTATATTTATTTTTAATCAGTGTTTTGGAAACTTTTTTATTCTGCGACCCAAGAATTATTAAAAACTTATTGTTCGTAGATCCTCTACGGTATATCTACGAACGTCTACGGCGTAGAGGCTACGAGTTTAAAATGGTTTTAAGTTATTTTTGACTTAGTGAAGAGTATGTTTTGATAGTAAGTGATAAAACACAAAAAAGTATTTATTTTTTCATGTAGTTTGTCAATTTCACGATTTCTAAATATTAATAACGCAGTTTCAAGAAATTTATAAATCTCTAGCAGCGTTGTTGTGTTTCGGTTTGAAGAGTGTGGTTGCCGGTGTAATTACAGGCACATGAGGCTTAACATCTGTATGCCTCAAGTTGATGGACGCAGGGCATCGTAGGGCACATTCCTATCGTACGTGACTTACGAGGCAATGCTTTATTATAGGTGATGGTTACCACTTAATATCAAGTGGGCCATCTGCTTGTTTCATCAGCTAGTTGGATAAAAAAAACTCCTTTTAGTTTATCAAAAAGTAATATAACAACAGAAAGAAAAAGTCTGACAAAGGATTTGGGAGCTGACGTACTTTTCGATATTGGTATTTTAAAATTGAGAGTACATATTGCGTTGCCAAAAAAATCCTTTACCCATTTTAATCCGTGTAAAAAGCTTATGCAAAAACGTACGCTCGATTAAAAAAATGCACGCTCCGCAAGTGTACCTAGCGACTAGCGTATACGATAAACGCTACCGCAAAGCGATAAAACGAAAAACACGTGTTAAACGCCAAAACCACAGAGCATAAAGCACTTGGCTAAAATCGAAGCGTTCTCGTAAAATCACTGATACGCCGATCCTCTAAAGTTTTTACTGTCGTCCTTTAACGAGCGATATAAATAATTCAAGAAACTTGATGGCAGGGGGGTGCGGTCTGTGGTTGCGAAAATCTCGTAAAGTACTCGTATCTAAGTGTATATTTTTAAGTCGTTTTCTGCTTGGAGATGCTTTTAATTTATCAAGAATTGTTTTTATAGTCGATAAATATCTTAATACAAACGTGTAGATTTCAAGGCATGAAGTAGCTTTTTAAAATTAGCGTTGTCTCTGTTTGCCATTACGCATTGGTAAGAGATGGCAATAGTTTTAGCATAGTTTATCGTATGACAGATTTTTTGTAGTAAGGCCGATAGTACCTAGATTTTTTATGTTTAATAGCTAGACATTTGTCAGCCATCTCACCTGATAGAAATTGAAGAAGATGCAGTCGAAGGTGGAGCTATAATCCACTTGTTCACTCTTGTCTCTTCCTTCCAAGAAATCTAAAGTCAAAGTCAAAAGGTATTTATTTTTGAATCACAAAGATCACTTTGAAACGTCTTAAAGCTCGATGAATCTAGGTGACAGTTCCACGTGACCATATTTAAAAGAACAGCCAACAAACTAAATGGATGTCTACCGTGCCTGGGGATGTAAAGATGTCATAATCACAGAATTCTGAGCATGAAACTATTTAGAGTTTTATTAAAATTGTGAAGGCAAGCACACTTATAGGTTCTGTAAATAATATATTTTTAATTTATATTCGAATTACCAAATACCGAATTGAAATGATTTCCTCAGAGACATTTTCGCCCACAGAGATGCTTTGATTTTAGAAAGATTACTCTTCTATTGTGGAGTTTGCGACTGATTTACGTTATTTTGGTATAAATTTACCTACCATTTTTAAATACAAATTAGATTATAAAATAGTTGCTCGCGGCTTCGCTCGCGTATAGTGATCGCTGACGGCGTTTTTACTTTATGAGTTTGTTCATGTTTTCTACCCCGTTCCCCGTAAAACTTCGAATATAAACTAAAATGATTCAAGATAAATTTAATTGAAGTTTTTATGAAAATAACTTTCCGCAAAAGAAGATGAATTAGGAAACGATATCAGAATTTGTAATTTGTATGTAAGTAAATAATAATGTGATCTAATTATATATTTTTATTGTTACAGGTACTAAAATAAACTCGCTGAATTGGAGAACTTATTTTACAAATGGGTATGGTACAAAAATACCTACTTAATACATTAAGCTACCTGGTTTCTGTTGGAAGATACTAGCATACTTATATTTAGTGTCATATGATACGCAAGCGCTAAGTATTCTAGCAAGTATTTTCCACAAAACGGTTCCAGTCTATAATACATACGTTAAACATAAACAATGATAATTTTTTGAAGAAGAATAAGGTTTTTAACCAACATTACTTGAGGCACAAAACACAAAGCAAGCAAAGATTTAATATAGTCCCAAAAGTTATTACCCGAGTGGGATTTGAACCCACGACTTGATACGGGGCCGCGCTAACCAACTGCGCCATCGGATTCTAATCACACTCGACGAATAACTCAGGGACATTAAAATTAAATCTTTGTGATTTTCTTTAAGTGTAGGTAAACACTATAAAACAAATAAAACAAAGCAAGCAGTTGAAATGAAAGTTTAAATGTGATATCCTCATTTGAACCAAAATATTTCTCGTCGGTTTTTAAGAAACCGCCACCATATTCCTCAAAACCTGACTCGAAGTCATTTGACTGACTGACAGCCCAATTTTAGGTCATTTGAGTGACTTGACAAAAAAAATATGTTTCATTCCACTTGACACTGGCAATAAGATTGTCTGTCAAAATAACGAACAGGAGCCTTATATGAGTGAAGAAGCTAAAACCTGAAAAGCTGAAGCTAGAAAATAAAAGAAGACGTTAAATTTTGAATAGCTCCTGAAGTCGAAGACAGACTTTCAATCAAGTCGTGAATTCTGATAGAACTATAATTTAGCAAAACATCTGGCTACGGCTACCTATGACTAGCTACAGAAAAGCTTTGTCTCATTTTCATGTTATTTTGCAAAAATCACGCAATATTCGTAAAGGTACCCCAGGTTGGGGCTCGTTTGTCTCATAAATAGCACATGGTACATCGGGCCCCTTTTAGCTCGGCGCATATGAAGTTTTATTGGTTTACTCAGCGGTAAGTAGGTCTGCGCAGTTTTGAATTAAATTCAACATGAATATTTCAGTATTCGCAGAACTTGCCGAAAATGCTGAGATAATATTGTGGTAGTTAAATAATATGTCTAATATGTACAAACGAAATAAATGAATGAAAAACATTTTGTTGAAAATAAAGGAGACAAAAAAAATATCTAAATGTGACATTCAGGTACGTGCCCAGATTGGTGCTCTTCTAATTAGCAAAAGCAATAATAATCATACTAAATTATGTTGTATCCCCGTATAAAACTAGCAAAACGGGCAGCCGCTAATATTCTTTTCTTTTTTAAAAGGTAATAATCTCTCTCTATATAATATATCTCAAATAAGCTTCTAAAATCATCGGAACCCTTTTCAAACTTGAAACTTCAACTTAATACAAACTTACATTAACTTAGCGGTCGGACAGACAGACCGATAACACTTTGAAATAGTGACGTAACTTCCGTAGAAACTGCTGAGCCATCTGCGATCGAACTTTAGTTTATCGATAGCAACTTGCTATCTTTATGTTATTGTCAATATTGAATGTTAGGGAATGGAGTTCTTAGTTCATTTCTATGACATAGATAACAATTCAAATCTCAAATTCAGTTTAATAACATAGGTATTAAACTGAATTTGAGATTTGAATTGTTATTACAAATATTATGATAATGAATGTTAATGATATAAAATAGGATCACGAGTTCTCTTGCACGGTCGACATCCTCTCAGTAGATCATACTGCCATTTTAAGATCTTAAGGTCGGAAAATGACAGTATGTGAGCAGTACCAGTGCTCTCTGTCGGTGAAGGAAAACATCGTGCCAGTTAGTATTTTCTTGCAACCTGCCCAGTATGAAATACCAACTACTCTAAAATGTTGTATTTGGATGGACCTCTGACTACCTTATTAGACATCCTCAAACAATATGGAGTTGGTGCTTGGTTTAAAAAAAATGAGAAAATATCAACCTTGCCTGGGGATAACTTTGAAACACCGGATAAAAAGCTTCGTAAGTCACGCAATATATGAACGTGCCCTACGATGCACTGCTCTGCTTCAATCAACTTGAAGCATACAGGTGAGGCTGAGCCTCATCTGCTTGTAATTTCACTGGCAACCACAGCCTTCAAACCGAAACACAGCAACGCTGCTTGGCGGCAGAAGTGTAGTACTTACCCAGACAAGCCCTCCACAAAGAGCTCTGCAACTTTTAAAGTATTTAGTTCGACAGCCTTAAGCTAGCTTTAACTAAGAGTTAAGTTCAACTAAACTGTGGTCTCAAACACCTAGGCGAGATCCAATGAACCGAAGATTAAGTTTAAACTTAAAGTTCAAGTTAAACTTGAACGCATCTCAAGATTGTCTTAGTGCCATTTGCAAGCCATCAGCCGCACTTAACCGGAACTTGAAGAGTTCCTTAAATGAGTATATCTCAGAAGTCAAGATACTAGATGTGTTAATAGTTATCCTATACGCGATAGCAGCAACTCTTCTGATGTTCCATGGCTTGACGACTCAAAATCAATATCAAAAGGCATTCAGTTGAAACAAAAGGATCACTTTGAATCATTTTAAAGCTAGGTGAATCTAGGGGCCAGTTCTACGCGATCCAGTCTAGAAGAACAATGAACAAATTTACGGCTTAGTTCCTACCGTTCTTATGTATGATATTTTTACTGATAGTGTCAAGCGTCCTTTAACTGCCTTTTAAAGCACAAAGCTTTCAGATAGTGTAAATACCACCACCGGTCACCCCTCAATGATTACCCTGCAGACGTTGCGTTATTTAAGCGATTGGTTAGAAATGACCACGCTTCTTAGAGTTTAAATTAAGTAAACCGTTACTGCAAGCTACAGCATAAAGTTATAAAAACAAAGGACTAGGGCTCAATAATAGTAAAATAATTAGAATTTCCGATATGCGTATCAATCGATAAATTAATCTGTGACGTATTTCCGGTATAAAGTAGATTAAAATGTTTTGTGCGAATAATTTGTTTGTCAAAATCCGTTTACGCGTGAAATAGCGCGCTCTTTCAGCCGATTCGTGTGACAATTAACACTTGATTTATGTGTCATCGTGTTTTTACAGTTTTAACTAAGCGTGGGATGTTTTTTTTTTCACGTCGTTTCGGTTGCGTGGATCTGGCACCCTGATTCAAGACCCGTAAGACGTTTTAAAGTGATTTTTGTGATTTAGCTGAAAGTTTCTTGTCTTTGAATGTCTAATCCAGTGAATCTCATCCGCGTACCATTGAACCGTGTCTGGCTAATAAATCGGAAACTTTTGAACTAGACTAGATGAACGTGGATGTGTACATCTATGTTTGTACGTGCTTTTGCGTTTGTGTGTGTGCACCACCAACCACAGATTTAACTGTCCATGTTCACTATGCTTCGAAAAGTTTGTTAGGAAAAGCTTCAGTATTTTTAAAACCTTTTCAGTATTTTAGAGGCAAATCTAGAACAGCTCACGGAATTATACTTTAATGTTGCTTCTTCTTCTTGTCGTGTCACTAGTTTCTTTCGAAACAGTGTGGTGAAAGGATTTTAAGTGCGCCTCAAGAGGCTCCTTTCGAGCACTTGACACATGTTATAGAACTTTTTAGGTTCTACGATATGCCGGTTTCAAAAGATGTTTTCCTTAAAGTAGGTCCGCGAATGAAAAAAAAATAGGACGGTAGATACTTTCTGATCTCTTGGTATCTATCTTCTTGAGGATGTCTCAGTGACACCTAAGCATGGTAGATATCCTCTCAAAACTTAGTACTCAAGATGTTTTAGAGAGTTTTCAGAGGCAACCAGACATCGCACATGAGTTCCAAATGCCGAAGCTGCTTTTAGAAAGTCAGCTGTGCTACTCACTAGGTACCTATATTTTGAAAAATCGTAGACATACAGAAATAAATAAAAGCTATAGGCATTATTTTAGATCTCCGAATAAAAATTGAGGTAAAACATGTTTTAAGAATGTATCCTACATTACCAAAGTAAGTTAGGTACGTACTATACGAAAAATGGTTTAACCCTATCAAAAATGAAGTCCTAAGGGCTTATAATAGGCCTCCATTTTGTGGAAATCCGTTGCAAACTACCCTCACAAATAAGACGGGTATTACCACGACGCGTAGGAAATGAACAGATCCGGTGGGGAGGGACATTAATGGAATTTTGTCCCACGGTGGCACAGCTCATCGAAGCAGCTAGATCATTCATTCACCGTCATCATTGAAATAATTGGCCAAGAAAACACTTAATCTACTAACTAAGCCCTCGAAATAGGTTGTGGTCACAGCCACCCGAAAATGCGACTGCGAGTCTGATATAAACGGTGGATCTGCGCTTGGCTAGAAGCATACTAAATATTTAGAAATATATGCTCGGAAAACTCGCGTAGATACTGGGGCAACCTGCGCCTTGAAACGAAATTGCCCACCATTAGGTGGGCTATTAAACGGCTACTTTTGCTTTTTCAAAGTCTTTCATTACGTCTGCTTTATTGAACAAAACTTTTTACTGTCACATTGTCCCCTCTACATTGTATTTTATTATAATACATTTTAAATATATTTGCCACGTGTACACATTTCGCAAAAAATATATTGATGTTGATAAAATTGTAGCAGCTGATAACTTTATTGGCTGTGGTTCAATCTTACCATAAATGCCTTAGGGTATTATCGGCGTGGTATTTTTTCGCAAATAAGCCTACTTTCATGAGAAAGCCGAAATTTTGAGTGATTGGAGAAGAAATGCTTTGTTTACCGGCGCTTGTTTCAACAATGTCAAGTATGTACAATGAAAATAGATAGGGATTTTTATGGCCGTGGCGAAACATCAGTAAAATAAAAAGTTGAATGTGGATTTCGCGTCAAACGTTGTACGTTCATGAACATTTTCATGATTTATAACCTTAAATAAATCCAGAAACCGTCACTTCATATTTGTCATATATACTTTAATACAATGTCATGTTTATTCCATATATTTTACATACATTTGCTCTTTGTGAAGATTTAACATAAAATAAGTGAGCAAATTCAAAAATGGCCCTCTTTAAAACTGGCTATAACAAGAAGTTTTCGAATTCAGAAAGATCTAGAAGTCATTTTACAGAACGGAACGGACGAAACAGGCTCATGACCATCACTTTTATTAGCATTTGAAGATTCACTTGGGCTCATAAAAACTTCCAAGGCATGGTAGGATGGCATGAAAAAAGAAACAAAATGTTTAAATTTACAATTTATTTCCCGAAAAATGTTATACTTGTCTGTATTTTCCAGAATAAAATTCAAATAATGTCTCTTCCAACCCAAAAACTTCCCGCTAATTCCACAGTCTAAATTATCTTGCTAATTAAAGTATTTGACATCAATTAGTCAACAAAAGCCGCCGGTAAACCCGAGTCTTGTGTTGGCGTCACTCCAACGTTTCCGACGTCTTGAAGTCATTAGGCTATTTCTTAGCGACCGTCAGCTTGCGGCCGTCAATTTGCGACTGTCAACTTGCGTTTGTAGTTTTGATCTGTCAATTTGGAACAATCAGCTTGCACCGTCAGTTCAAAGCTGTAGGTTTGGTCTGTCAATATGCAAATATGAGCTTGTAGTTAGTTTGTGAACGTCAACTTGCTGTACGCTTGGGCTGTCAACTTGTAACAGTGATCGAAGCTGTTAGTTTAGTACCGTCAACGTGTGCCCGTCAACTTACGGCCGTACTAAAATTTTTGCTTTTGGCTATCAATTTAAACTTGAGTTGCTCATATTCAATTAAAAATCATATTGCAACACGATCTTCTACTAAAAATGTATTTGACGGACGTAAACTGGCGGCTTGGAGTCCTAGACTTTAGGTACTTCATTGTCCTAGGTCAGGCAATTAGTGTTCAGTTTATTTTATAGGACAATAACTGTTGGCTAATTGTTTTCTTGCTAACGTTATTGCTTTGTCCTGTTTCGTGTTGTTGTTTGTTATTTGTTATTAAGTTTAGGAAAGAAAAATCAAAGCGGAAGGCAGCTAGTATAATGCATAAATGACATAAAAATAACCGAAGCCATAAATAATATAATTTAAATAAATATGTCCTTATTTATCCAATCCAGCAAATAAACTATCCTTACGCGCTGCAAAATTTTAACCACAAAAATCACAGCAATAAATCTATTATTTTAACCAATTGTAGAGAAAATAACTCTCAAACATTTACCAAAAATCACATCGTCCAGGGAAATTTGTTGGGGTATTTTTTTCCCCCAGGACTCCCCTCGTTTCCTGGCAGGGTGACTTATTAACTTGAAATACGAGTAGCTTGTCACATTTTCTTCCGTAGAACAACCTAACTTACACAAACTACTAGGACAAACTATAGTTTTTGTAATAAAATTACTAGACTTCAGTGAGATAAAACTGATTTTGATTGTAGGTACTTTTATTAATCGTATGAGCACTGAAACAGAAGTAGAAGTGGACAAGACCCCACCTGACACAAGGTTTGAATCCGGTAGAGTGCCACAAAAAAAACAGCGAATTTAAAAAATAACCTGACACTGTAGATATCCCCTCAGATCTCTAAGTTTCGTGTGCCAATAGTTAAGCTAAGGCTCTTATAATGAAGAAAAACATGCGGAATCCCGTTAGTAGGTACTCTATCAGACATGAGCTTGCAGCCTGTCACGCATTCCCATAGGACCACTAGATAATGCAACATGTGAGCGTGTGTTCAATATTTGGACGTGTCGCTTGACCGTGCGTCAAAGTCTTACGGTGTTTATTCAATAAAATCACAAACATCATTTTGAAACGCCTTGAAGTTAGGTGAATCTAGTTGCTAGGCATCGGTTTCCGAGATAAAAGCATTTGAAGGTGGTTGCTTTTTGCGATGCAACTTGTTGATGGACGCAGGGCGGTGCATCGTAGGGCGCGTTCCTATCGTGCGTAACTTACGAGGCAATGCTTTGTTATGGTTGCCGCTTAACATCAGGTGGGCCATCTGCTTGTTCCATAAGCTAGTAGTATAAAAAAAAAAAAAACTACTTTCAAACGAGAATGGCAATTTCAGCGCCATAACGGTCACCGTTTTATAAAGAACGAGGTTTTAGGGTACTAAAACAAAACGCGTATAATTCGCATCGGACCAGTTGATCCGCAAAATACGTTATTAATCCCGCGCAGGATTACGGCATCAAATATATTTTCTTAGAAAGTTCGGGGCATGGAACTAGAAGGGGATTATGATGGATGCGGTGTTTTGGTTTGTTGCCTGTTCTTGTAGGCTTGGTCGCGTGAATCTGCTCCTAGATTCACCTTAGCTTTAAGACGTTTTAAAGTGATCCTATCGATTTCAACTGGATAAATGCCTTTTGAAATTGACTTTGGTTAGTTTGACGATTTTTATAATGAACACCAATTTATTTTAAGGTTGCGGCCGTTTCCGGGTTCTCTCGCGTGGTGGCGTTATTGAAAACATAATCTTTTAAGGTGGTTTCATAGAACTCGTAGTTTATGATTGCTTCCAAAACATCATTTGACAAAGTTTTCAACATCGACGGTTCTCAGCCTCTTTCGTTACGCAATGGAGACCCAAAAAATATTGAAAACCGGCTCCATTTATAAAAATACTTTCCTAAACCTTCATCCCCTCTTAATTTCAGCTATACCACTAATTGCCGATTTTCTAATTAATCACAAGAGAATTATTTGATTAATGAGTCGAAGGGGAGAGACGGGATGATTCAGTGATTTCTGTCGCTCCAGTGTCGGTTTCCAGTTTAATTAGTGGGTAAGAGGAGATTGGACTTCGGCCCTTGTTGTTCAGCTTTTTGTAAAAATAGTCCGATTTTCTGCTATTTTTTTATTGATAAATTTACTGAGAAAGAGGATTATTATTTAAAAAGTCTAGGAGAAGAAGAATATATTACCTAGAAGAAGAGATTGCAACCCCACTGGCAGATAGGGCTTAGAAATGGTAACTGATAAAATAAAAACGATTGCCTGTTTGTGTGTCAAATAAAATATCTTCTATTCTATTCAATTATTCTTAAGGATCTGGAGTATCTTTATGGGGGGATGTCTACCGGGATTGAGAATTTGAAATTGAGAAAAGCATTAAATTTATCTTGTTGTCGACTTATCACGGTTTCAGCTCTGTAGGTATTGTGAAAGAAAATACCTTTTTACTTTTACTTTAAGAATGACAGCCGTAATCCTATACCGTTTTCTATAAATAAAACTTATTCTAAAACTAAAAACTATGGGAGCTCTACTAAAACCAAGGCTTACAAAAGCGCTCCTGCGCCGGTAAGTAAATCCATTGACATCCAAATTCCAGTGATATGAGTGCAAGTGCTAAAACGAAACCCCAATCAAAAACACAACCAATGTGCAGAACCGTCTGAAACCATCCCCGTACGAACCACGAGTGATATCCAAGTGGCGATGGAGACCGCCAGCTGATCACCCTGAGGATTGGAAGCTGCGGAGGAGGTCCAAAGGGTCCCAGGGTCTTCAGAACCCGGGGACATGGCCGGGCCGCCCTCGTTCGGGGGCGGCCGGCTGCCAGCCAGATCGCTTGGAGCGCTTCATGACCAAAGGCATCTGCTGTGGATGTGGGGGAGACTGGGCCTTCTCGGGGGGGCTCAAAGTGGACTTGAACAGTTCGGAGTACACGGGTTACAAGTACTTTTATAACAAGCCGGGGTGTAGGGTGAAGGCGCGCTCCTGTGAGGACGCCAGGTTCATACATATCAACCTGGTGTTGCTGGCTGAGGTGCGGTGCTTCGAGAAGGTGAGTCCTTAATGTTCCAGTTTTGGCAACCAGAAAATTTAACAATCAATCAATCAACTGCAAAATGCCTGTATGTTAACATAGAAACAAAACCAAATTATGTATTCCTAAATTTCAACTACGAAAGGTAAATGGTTCGCTTATGCGGAACGGTATACGCTACTATAATAAACTTCCTGAAGGTGCCACTGGTCTCCTTATTTACAACGAAACCAAGCCGTAAGTTTGTTGCCTGTTCTTCTAGTCTTTGGCCGCTTTGCCGTTTCAAAGTGATCCTTGTGATTTTACTGAATAAATACCTTTTTTATCTTTGACTTTGTGTGACTTGTGACTTAGAAAAAGATAAGCCTAACGTAATATGTATTTAATACCGTACCTCATATAAGACTTTTTCAATCAATTTTAAATTGATACTTGGTACTAAAAGATCTAAGGCGATTTTAATATACCGTGCCTGGGGATCAAAATCGATCAAAATTAGAACCAATATTTTAGGTTATATTAAATATTCATTTAGCTAAAACAATTGATTTTCAGACACATGCCAGTCTGAAAATCAATTCAAAAAATCAAAATGAAAACGTTTTTTATTCAGTTGAATCAAATAAATCAGTTTAAAACAAAATTGTGAACCTAGGAAAACCTGAAGACAACATCGAAAGCTTGATTTATCTACTAAATTCGATAACTTCTCTATATTATAACCTCATCATCATCAACATCAGCAGCCTAAAGAAGTCCACTGCTGGACCTAGGCCTCCCCTATACATTTCCAGGAAGAACGATTCCGAGCCCTCTCCATCCACCGACTTTCCGCGATCCTGACAATGTCGTCCATCCATCGGGTAGGAGGGCATCCCACGCTTCGTTTTCCTGTTCTCGGTCGCCATTCGAGAACCTTTATTCCCCAACGGTTATCAGTCCTTCGAGCTATATGACCTACTTTATAACCTACTTTAATTAAAAACCAGATTTCCTCTACAAAATATATTTATGTTTTATTCAAAGGCAGATTCCCCTATAAGATGATTATGTGATATGTGACTGTTCGCCACAGAGCCCGAATGAGATTAATATAAACGTCTTGACGTGCGGACGTCGCATGAATATTAATACGGAACCCTAATACTGTGCCATTTATGATAAATGTGTTACGTTGTGAAGGGTTCGGGAATAGAATTTACTTTTGGGGAGTAAGAAATGAGTGATACTTATATCAAGCAATGATAAAAACGTGTTAGCATAATACAGAAAATAAGGAAGCGCTCGTTGTGTGCTTGTGGCTCTCCCTTAAGACGATGACAACCGCCAATATACTGCTCGCTTGCACATTTCAACATTCTTGAAGATCTTCAATGTATTTAGTTACGAATAACTATTTTGCAAAAGAAACCCGACATCAAATACATTGAAAAATATAATACAAAAAAACATGCAGTCGAATTGAAAACATGAAATGTTAATAAAGTCCTTTAGGGTAGACAACGCAACGACAACGCCTCTGGTGTTGTTGGTGTCTATGGGCGTAAGGTGGGCCGTAAGCCCGTTTGTCTATCATTTATATTAAAAAAAAAAAAAAAAAAAACATAGGTATTATTTTTTTGAAGTTGTATAACAATGTTTCAGAATAACATTACCAAGGTTCAGCAATAATACTACAATTTTGATGTAAGCAATTTCTCCTATAGGGCACGTCTTCAATGGACGTGCTCTATGTGGTAAATGTGGTTGTATAGTCTGAGGTTATCACTTAATAATAAACAACTTAATTGAACAATTTTTTTTTATCGTTTGGTTATAAGTTTTTTTTTATAATATTTAAAATATAATTTTATGCATCCAAAATTATGTCTACTTTAAACTGTTTTAATTTTAAAACAGAAATCTTTCTAAAATTAATTAATTTAAACTCTTTGCTGTAGTTTAATAGAACTTTTCATTGCTATTAACTTAATGATTAAATATTATAACGCGTCGAAACAAAGGGCTGGCACTTTACACAAAGTACTAATTAAATATTAATTTTGATACAGCTGCGAGCCGAAAGCTACGCCGAATTTCGGCCTTACTAGTTCTAAGCCGAAGCCGAAATACACTTCGTTTGATCTGAAGGCTCTATTAGCTAACATGACCGATAAGTCTGTTGGTCTCTTGTCATTACCATGAAAGTGACAGTGACTAGTATTTTTACATAGAAGCACACAAACGTTGCTTCACGACTATGATTCCCAGGCACAGTAGGTATCCCCTCAGATATCTGAGTACCAAGAAGTCTAGACTTTTTGAGGATGTCTAAGGGTGGTCGACGACGTCCTAATATTACACACCATAAAGAGCTTTTTATGGAGCCGCTATAAAATGGCAGGAAATATGAATAAGGGCCACGATGTTCTACTTTCAGGTATGTTTTAGTTTGAAATAGTAAAGTTTGTTGTGAGAGTTATTTTAATTTTAAATTAAAAGATAATATTATTATAATACTTATATAACATTGATTTGCGAATTTCGAACCCTATAAATTGAAATAATCTAAAGTCAAAGTGTAACAGTAAGATAAAAAAAAAACATGCCCGAATAATAAATTAAAAAGTGTCAGTTTTCGGTTTCGGCCAAACATCATCTGAAAGTTTTCAACACTACCAACCCGGAGTTAACGACAGTTGAAATTTGATCTTTACCCCCTCGTAATAAGGCACAGTTTATTACGAGCCAAGTTATAACTTGTGTAGCAGGTGGATAAAGGATGAATGCTAGTTATGTGTTAATTGCTATATTATATTCATTGAGTCATTAATTATTTAAAGAGGGAAAGGAATTTTTGAGCTTAATAAACATATACGAAAAGCTCATGGATATTCCTGGCGCGTTGAATATTGGTGGACTTTCCACACAGCACTATCTAGCCCCAAACTAAGCAAAGCTGGTAATAACGGCAACCATATAGCCGATAAAAACAAACTTATATTTTCTATTTTCATAAATAACACCCAGACAGAGAACAAACATCAGTAGGTATGTTAATCATAGAAATGTTTGTTCTCGGTAAGAATCGAACTCTCGGCCTACAGCGCAGAAAGCGAGCTACTACCAACTGAGCTAAGAAGGCAAAATAATAAAAAACATTTATTTAGTTTTTTTTAAATCCGCAAATGCCACTTAGTAAATAGTTTTGAATCTTAAAGCGTAAATAGACTTGCAAAACGAAATTCACAGGGAGTAACGCTAGCTGCCTTCTGTTCCAAACACCGCCCAGCACCAAATGGCGCCGGCAGCAAATGCCGCCCAGTTGCAAATACCGCCCGGGTGCACCCGGATAAAGATGACGTCACGTACTGCGACGTGCCATTTATGCGAACGCTTTCTGCAACTCTGTCTTTTGAATATTAAGAGCGGGATATCCTAAGATATTAATTTCGCAGCTGTATTTTGAGTTGACTACCCCCTTAGACATCCTCAAAGGATCTTGAGATCGGACTTGGTACTCAGAGATCCGAGAGAATATCTACTGTGCTTCGGATAAGTCGTGAAGTTATTATTTAAATAAATAAATAGGTCTCTCTCTCTTGTCGTGTTACTTGTTTCTTTCAAAACAGTGTGGTGAAAGGATTTTAAGTGTGCCTCAAGATGCTCCTTTCGAGCACTTGACACATGTTATAGAACTTTTTAGGTTCTACGACATGCCAGTTTCCTCACGATGTTTTCCTTCACCGTTTGAGAGTACTGGCATTGCGGACATACATTTTTGAACAGAAAAACTCATTAATGCACGACCTGTTTCGAACTCACGACCTTAGGATTGGAAGGCGGGGCTGCTACCACTAGACCACTAGTGCTCTAAATGAATAGGTAATAGATATAAATACATAAATAAAATTAATTACTTAATTAAATATAAAAAAATGTTGTTTCAGCTTTTTCTTTTCTTGTTTCATTTTGTGTTGATAGTAAAGTCCTCATTTCTACTTAATATATAAATGTGAAAGTTACGATGTTTGGATGTTTCCGGTTCAAAACCTACGTCCTAACCGCTGAACTGATTGAGGTGAAACTTAGAACAAATATACAATGAAACCTATGTCCAAATCGGCTTACAAGTCTAATAATACAAACAGCTTAGTTTCTATCTCGTTTTTTCCTTCTACATTAGTCAAAGGTTCTCCAAAGACGGTTTAAAATCCCGTCACACTAATTAAATAGTACAAAATAAGAAGCCAAGCTACGAAGCTATGGTAACGAATATACCACTGAGGCTCGTTATCTCAGGTGGCCGGGTATCCGGTAAAATCCAGTTACAACCGGTTACAACCGGCTACCAGCCCGGAATTACCCGCGCGATCCGGTTTGCGGATTTATACACTGGAATCATTTCCCGCTCATTATACAGATAGTTCTTATTTTATTGTTATTTTTTATGCTATTTGCTGATGGAACAATCAGATGGCCCACAATATGTTAAGAAGGCAGAAATTATTGTTTGTGAGACAGTTTGTTTGACTGACAAGTTGTTTCAAGGTAGTCTGTATCTTAAGTGGCAATTATCACATAAAGCAAAGAATGACCTCATAAGTCACGCACGATATGAAAGTGCCCTACGATGCACTGCCTTGCGTTCATCAACTTGAGGCTACAGATGTTAAATGCCTGTAATATCACCGGTAACCACAACTTTCAACACAGCAACACAGCACTTGAATTATTTCCCACTTATTAATATACTCATTTTGCAGGCTCCTATTTTGTCACGAAAGTCAGAGTTAAAGTCATTTATTCAATTGAATCATAAGGATCACTTTGAAACGTCTTAAAACGAGGTGAATCAAGATGCCAGTTCCACGCGACCAAGCCTTGAAGAACAGGCAACAAAATTACGGCTTTCTACTATAATATGCAAGCTTTAGAGTGGTGCCAATAGAATTTAGTGAAAAATTACATAAAAAGGACCCGGAGAATTTAACGCAGTAGTACAAAAAGTAAGTATAATAAGTAACGTTACTTTAGAGCCAACAGCATGCAAAAATCCAATGCATCCAAGAAACAAAGCCCTGAGATTAAACCAAGGAGAATTACTTCTGTAGATCCTTCTTGGGCAGAGCAACTTGTAAATCCTTTATCGTAGATCGCGCGGCTGCCAAGCGGCAGGCTGCCAACTCCAACCGAGTTTATGAAATGTTTCAATTGTTCAACAACATTTTTCTTACCTGTTTCAAGTTTGGAGTATGTTTCTTGATTCGTTTTAACCTCTTTTCTTTGTCTTGCAAGTTTTTTTTTAAATATTGTGGTTCTTAGCGCCATCGAGCCCCAAACTAAGCAAAGCTGATAAACTATGGGAGATATCAGATACTTTTAACTTTTGAAACTAAAATCTATTGATGTTCATTTAGGTTTTAAGCACTTAATGCGAATGAATAAATAATAAATAAGTATTGGTAGACATTTACACAGCACCATCTAGCCCCAAACTAAGCAAAACTTGTGCTATGTTTGTATTATCTTGTAATAACTGAATGGGATCACAAATCTATGCCACCGAAGTTCTCTTTAAAATCAAATACTAAATGAAAGTAACATGACATAAAATGAACATAACTAAAAGGGTGAAGCATCTAAGCTTAAATTAGCCGTAAAATTATATTCACAAAATGACAAACGATAATAGCACCTGTAAAATTATGCAAAATCGCACGCCATTTTATCTGGCATGTCAGCTAATCCTGCAGCTATTCTACCGGGATCAACCGTAACCGGATATCTGGTTAATTCCCGGGTCTTCTTGACGTATCAACCGGGTAGGGGTTGGATTTTATTATAAGCATCCTTCATCATGGTGTCTATACAAATTTGTGTTTTATGAAAATTCTAATGATTCATTAAATATTATTCTGAATAACAAACATGAAAGTGAAATTAAAAATACGCCTGCTTTCTGGGCAGATTGCAATCTTATAAAGGTATTTATTTTATTCAGAATACATACAACATGTTATACATATTTACAAGCAAACATTTCTTGATAAACGATTTCCCCCGACACAGGCTTGTTTTAGTGTGGGTACCAACGAGACTACCCAGTAAACTTTATTTTTCTATAAAGTTGTTTTTTTATTTTTTATTTAACTAGCTGATGGAACAAGCAGATGGCCCACCTGATGTTAAGTGGTAACCATCACCTATAACAAACCAATGCCTCGTAAGTCACGCACAATAGGAACGTGCCCTACGATGCACTGCCCTGCGTCCATCAACCATCAAGGCATACAGATGTTAAGCCTCATGTGGCTGTAATTACACCGGCAACCACAGTCTTCAAACCGAAACACAGCGTTGCTGCTTGGCGGCAGAAAAAGGCGTGGTGGTAGTACTTCCCCGGACGAGCCCTTCACAAAAAGCTCTACTACTCTTAAATAGAGCTCTACTACTCATACTAAGAGAGGGGATAACCGTGCTTGGGGATCAAAGTCGTGGAGCTGTTTCAGTTTGTATAAAAAAGCTTTAAACTAGTAGTTCGCCCCGAACTGAGATCTCGTGATGCGACCCAACGAACGCTTCAAAACTTTGAGTAGGTGGTAGTCAGAGGCAAGTCCAAACATTATTTTTGGACTTTTTTCTCACTACCGCCTACTAACTTGGTACGGTAACCAAGTTTCAACTCTATTGGCCTATTTATTGAAGAGTTCCGTTGAACAGACCTTGGCTCCATCATCAGACCTGGTCGTTGTCACCATTTTATTAGAACTGAGTACCTCCTTAATTTATTTCAAGAAAAAAAAATAAGAAAAATCAAAGGAACTGGCCGAACAGTAGAAAAACCTTGATGCCAACGAAACTCTTAGAGATGGGAGCTCTTGGATCGCTGGTTATCTTAATTTAACTTTTTTGTTGTATCTCAAAAACCGAGTGTCCCAAAAATAAAGTAAAAATTGTTTTGGAATTTCCAAACAAAGCTCTTTCATATGACATGTAACTTGATTTTTTTATGACACTTTTTTAATTTTTGCCCTCTTAAAAAACCCCATATCTCAAAAACCCTTCATCCGATTTTACTCATATACTTACCAGTAAATTTCTCAAGTACAAGCTATCGACATATCAAATTTCATGCAGATCGGATCAACGGTTCTAAAGTTATCGCCAGACAAACATACATACATACATACATACATACATACATACATACATAAAATGCCAAATCGCCCAAGTTGAAACTAAGATCTTCGTTCGCTTCGCTCACTCGATCAATTATCTATTTGTCTGGTTCCTACTCGCTTCACTGAGTGTGCTTTGCTGTGGGATCCAATCCAACCCTTAGGGCTGCATTTGCATAGCGGGGCACAGTGGGACTTTGACGTGTCTCAGATTGTTGGGACGTGTGCAGAATAAAGGATTTAGGGTTAAAAATTGGCCAGGACGTGATGTGTGAGACAATTATGAGTTTATTAAATTAGCTCTGAACATAGCAGATGCGTTATACCACAATGGTGCACTGAATTAAGGCTAATTAACACTTATTTACACCACACTGGTTATAAAGCCTATTTATGATTTTTGATTACAAGACCTGTTAGTGAGAGAGTTTGATAAACTACTGTCAAGTAATGAAATTACTAAATTGAATTGTCTGAGGACCACAATAATCTGATTTAATTATTATTAAACATTGGTAGGCTTATATTTAGTTAAACATGTTTATCAAACTAAACAGAATTAGCGTAAACATAATTTCCATTGTCTGACAGTTGCGAATCATTATTTTACTGATATTTTTTCTTGTGCAAGACGTTTATTATAATTGTCCTTCTATTCACTGTCAGATACTATAAACTAGTGACACTACAAGAAGTCGATTACTTGACAATAGTTTATCAAACACTCTTACTAAAAGGCTTTTAACCAAAAATCATCTAAACACGTAAAGCAAATTTTTATTTGTTTTTATAGTGTTTACTACACTTAAGGAAAATCACAAAGATTTAATATAGTCCCAAAAGTTATTACCCTAGTGGGATTTGAACCCACGACCTTCCCCTTGATACGGGGCCCCGTATCAAGGGGAACCCACGACCTTCCCCTTGATACGGGGCCCCGTATCAAGGGGAAGGTCGTGGGTTCAAATCCCACTCGGGTAATAACTTTTGGGACTATATTAAATCTACGTTAAGCAAACTTTGTACAAGCGACCAATTTTGTAAATTAGTAATTTCATAAATTTAGTAGTTTATTTAGTAGGTTTTCTTATCAATTATGTTTATAAATGTGAAGACAAGCCACTTTTATGAGATTTCCAAATGTAGCTTTGAAAAACTTTTCAACTGTATTATTTAAGCTCTCCTTTCGCTTGCGAAAACAAATCTGAGCTCGGACTCCAACAATACCCAAGAAATGCAACTGCAGTAAACAAACAAACCGTTTAGAAGTGCTCTCGACTTGCCCAAGGAGTATCAATTTAACGATCCTGCCTACCGGTGGCTGGAGCACCTGTGACCCGGCCACAGATAAGCTGCGGGTACAGATGCGATGAGCATTTACCTACTAGGATACTATTTATTAGACAGTTTACCGTCTAATGTGCCTTATTGTTTCAGTAGTTTTACACGTGAGCCAAAAAATAAAAGCTCTTTTTTTTGACAAAACATCCTAATAACTTTAAACTATTAAGCTTGATGGCAAAATGTATTAAAGTCCCTGGAATTCAATTCTACGGAGTTTAGCTAGTCAAAAACTTAGAATAAATATAGTTCGTAACCTGAATAAGCATAATAGGCTACGTTTGACGTGACAAAGTCTAATAAATCGATAAACGCCGGCTGCATTCCAGAAAAAGGATGACTCATTGTCCCGTTACGCGCATTGTTGTCACGTTAAACTATCGTTCGTAAACCAACTTTACAGACAACCAATTTCTTTTTTCGAAAAACTATCTGTAACAGGTTAGAAAACATCAAAAAACTCGATAAAAGTAAAAATGTTAGCAATCACTACTATAACATGAAAATGCGGGTGGTAGCTAGTATAAAAAACATTCTCGCATTCATATTGACGTAGATACGTGTGAAAATATTCAATGCGCCACTATTCGTACAATTTCACAGATAGTAACAAATTACTTGGAGAATCCACGTCGCATCATACGCCGCGTGAATTCACGGCGACAATGGCGCTGTGGTTTCACATATCAATGAAATCATTGGATAATTTAATTTTGAACCGTTTTCCACTCAGTTAATTCGATCAATGTATTTTGTTAATAATGTAGGTAGCGATTTGGCATACATATTTTATTATATTTCTACGTATTTTATTGAACTGAATGAGTTGGTAATTTTTACATATTTTTGCTTGACAAAGCAAACTATTTTTTTTTATCAAAGTAGTATCATAGGCAACCCTGCAGTGGGGCGATAAATAATAAAAAAGTAAAATATCAAAGTTTTGAAGTCCGCTAGCACGACAATATTTTGTTAAATTATATTAAGAACACGATAATCAACCCAAGCAGAATTATCGTAAACATAATTTTCTTTGTCTGGCAGTTAGCTAATCATGTTTAGAGGATTATTTTAATTTATCGTGATTAGATTGTTAAATACAATTAGTTTTTCACAAGACCCTAAGTGTTGTTTAAAAAAAAAAAAGATGAATTTTTAGCTTGGTAGGTTGTACTCCACAGGACCCATATAAATTTTATCAAAATTGACTCAGTGATTTTTGAAATTTAAACAAAAAAAATATTCCACAGATTATGTGGCTTATGTTACGTTTCGGTTTGTGGCAAGAACACCAAAAGTTTTGTTTTATGTTTTTCAGAGTATTTGATGACGGTTTTTTTTGTTTACGGATGGTTATAAATTATTAATTAATTAAAATTATCTTGTAGGTATTTTTATTCTGTACTGTCTGTTACTTATTCACTGCTGACAACGACCTGAAAAAGTACTCCAGTAAATCTGCTGCGTAATAAATCTGGAGCCTCATTGAAGACGGATCGTCCCGTCTGAAGAAATATTGTTTTATCATAATTAAGACGTTATAACAACGGTGTAAGTGGGCCGAGTTATAATTAAATAAGGTTAACTAAAGTAATGAGGGTTTCAAGGTATTTTAAAATTTACGTAATTATGGTTTTAGGGTATTTTACTTTTTACTATTTTATGTAATCTATAAAAAACGTTTTGACATATTTTTTTTTTGAGACCTCTCACACACAGTTATTGTAGTCGTTCTGCCTTTTGGGCAGTAGGTAATGAGTTCGATCCCCATCGAGAATAAACATTTGTAGAGTCAAAAAACTAATTCTCTGGTGATCAAAAAGTGAAGCTATCTCTATTTTTTCAGATAGCTGGTTTTTAGTGCTGGAAATGACCCTTTTTTATGCGCATTTAAAATCCTTTTATTTCACTGTTTCTAAAGAACTAGTGACGCGACTAGAAGAAGAAGAAATATTTTTTCTTTTTTTTTAGGGTTCCGTGCCCAAATGATAAAACGGGACTCTATTACTTAGACTCCGCTGTCCGTCCGTCTGTCTGTCTGTATGTATGGGCGTTTGTTGTTTGGGAGCCATACAATAAACATGATTTATTTGCCGTTTTTATAGATAATGGTACGGAGTCCGACTCGAACTTGGCCGGTTTTTATATCTACAGCTTGCTGACGGAACCCACATTACTAGTATATCCACAATTGCGATGGCCCACCTGATTTTAAGTCAAAAGGTATTTATTCAATAAAATCACACGGATCACTTTAAAACGTCTTAACCATCACCTATAACAAAGCATTGCCTCGTAAGTCACGCACAATAGGAACGTGCCCTACGATGCACTGCCCTGCGTCCATCAACATCATAATATTGATCGACCTTGAGTTTCCACGCATTAGTTCGGCTGATCTGGATATCAAAAGTACACTCATTAATTTAGCGATATCTAAGCGCGCGGCGTCGGTTGGCGTCGGTGGGCGTCGGTTTGATTGACGACGGACGCAAACAACGCTGTTATGACGTAGAAGCTGATGAGTATAGACTCAAAGTTGATTGTAGACAGGCTCTCGATTCTGAATTGAAACTTCTTCGTGTAACTAGTTTCTTTAGAAACAGTGTGGTGAAAGGATTTTAAGTGCGCCTCTAATAGGCTCCTTCCGTGTGAATTATCTTAGCCACAAAATCACGGGAAATTTCACCTGTTCTCCTTTTTATGAAAGTTTCACCTCACTCAAGCTAACATTTCCACTCGCCAAAACACTTGGGTGACGCTAGTGATGGGAAATTACAAAATGCCAAATTGAAAACTCAGTGCGCATCCTCTTTCACTTGGGTGGATGTTGCTGACGGAATCGCACTGCTGTCAGTCGCAATGATTGATTACGGATATAAATGGTGAATATTTTTTAAGTTAAATACCAACTTCAGGTGCAAAAAATACCTGTGATTTTTTTATACTATTTTCTGACGAAACACACCGATGGGCCACCTGATGTTAAGTAGTAACCATCATCTATAACAAAGTGGCTTGCAAGTCACGCACGATGGGATCGTGCCATACGACACACTTTGCATTTAAAATCTTACAATTTCCAAATATTAATCTTGGATTTAAAATTTACCTTATTCAAAATCTTAATGAGTAGGTACCTAGTGTATCTACCTACTTACAAAAGGCTAAGGTATACTAAAGAAAACCCTTTCTGAAACCAATACCCTTACCACCGAATAAATTATAATAAATCAGGCTGGTAACTAGGCAGTGGGCCCCACTCGCACTTGGCTAGAAGCTGTTCGTCATAAACAACAGTAATGAGCGCGGGTAGGACCGTGCACACAACGATGGAATACTGCCGACGCACCTTGCTGGCGGCCCTACTACTAGAGTTGTTCGCTTTTATCGATACAGTTTCACGAATTTATTCCCAAGCACGGTAGATATCTAAAGATTTCTAAAGGGGTAGTCAAAGGTACGTCCAAATATTAAATTTAGCAAATCCCACGTTTTGTAATAGGTATTGGTATTCCATACATGACAGGTCAAATACTAACTCATTTCCTCATGATGGTTTCCTTTGCCATTTGAGAGCACAGGCATTGCATTATAATTATTTTGGAAAAATCCATTCTTGCATGACTGGATACCAACCTATGACTTTACGATCCTTATTCTTTATTCTTATCGATATCGAAGGACGCTTATAAGGCCAGTTGTTATAATACAATAACGAATACATAGATCTCTGAGTACCAAGTATCAACTCGAGATTCTGTGAGAATATCTAATATTACATTTGACAAATATCCACATTTCGCGTTTATTGGTATTCCACACGTGACAGTGAACAAAGACAAAGCCAAAGTCATAATGTATTTAATCAATTGCATCACAAGGATCACTTTGAAACGTCTTAAAGCTAGGTGAATCTAGGTGCCAGTTCCACGCGGCCAAGCCTAAAAAACAGAAAATAAACAAGAAAACTAAAACTGTAAGCTCTACAATAACGTACGGCCAAAAACAAAACAGTTTTATTTTTATCGTTTTATAGATAGATAGATAGAAAATATTTTATTGCACAAATAAAATATACTGTACATAGGCGAGCTTAATGCTGGATAGCATTATCTACCAGCTAACCTTTCGGTAATTTGAAATCATTTTTAGGTAGTGCACATTAGATGAAGGCCTATACTAAACAAAGCAAAGATTTAGAAAAAGTACGTAACTAAGTATTTCACAAACAAACAAACTATATATTTATATTATAGTGTTTACTACACTTAATGAAATCACAAATATTGTTTTAAATAGTGTTTATTTATCGATAAGAGTATTGTGTTGTTGTCCCATCCCTACATGGTACGACAACGCGACCACAGAGGCAATATTGATGTTGTTTGCTCCCCTATCGGCGCCACACGCGCAAAAACCTTCATAATATTAAAGGTTTATTATAATAAAGGACTACCCTCAATATTGCCGGAATTATTATTGTTAACTAGTGAACCCGCCCGGATACGGACAGGATAGTCACTGTCACTTTATGGGGACACCCGCCGTCCTAAGGTCGTGGGTTCAAAACCGCTCGTGCACCGTTGAGTTTCTCTGTTCATGTATGTGCACAGTGTCAGTACCTACTCTGAAACTGTGCACGACATCATGAGGAAACCAGTTACTTTTCTAACAGCGGAGATGGGCTTGCAACCTGTCACGTATGGAATACCAACTACTGCAAAGTGGGTGCAACTACTGCAATGCGCCAAATGTAATGTTGGACGTACCTCTGACTACCCCACTTAGACTTTAAGTCCTCAAAGTATCTGAAGTTAGTACTTGGTCCTAAAAATTCTGAGAGGATATCTACCGTGCCTGGGGATCATAGTCGTGAAGCTGTTTCAGTTTTCAGTTTAAGTTTTTCCTAACTTATATTAGGGGAAGCCCGGTTGCCCTTATTCGTTCAAGATTAAGAAAAAACCGGCCAAGTGCGAGTCGGACTCGCGCACGAAGGGATACGTACTATAATCCGTACTATAAAAACGGCAAAAAAACACGTTTGTTGTATGGGAGCCCCCTTAAATATTTATTTTACTCTATTTTTTAGTATTTGTTGTGTAGCTACAACAGAAATACATCACCTGTGAAAATTTCAGCGGTCTAACTATCACGTTTCATGAGATACAGCCTGGTGACAGACGGACAGACAGACAAACGGAAGGACAGCGGAGTCTTAGAAATAGGGTCCCGTTTTACCCTTTACGTCAGTCTCCAAAATGTTAGCTATCTCTCTGCCAAATTTCACCTTTATCGGGTTATTGATTTATCCGTGAAAAACAAACACACAGACCCACTTTCTTACTTATAAATTGGATAGAGCAATCAGTGATCCAGTGGAGGCTTCATAAGCGTGAAGAAATTTCACTGAAATATACTGCAGTTTTTGAGAATGTGGCCTACATTTTATAGTAATAATTTTCTGGTAGACTCGTTTTGAAAATGTTGAAAAACTCGAGTGTGATTTTTCAGGTTTCGATTAAACTTAATTTCATCGTCGCTGGTTTTTTTTTTTATTTTAATAAATGTTGATAAGATTTCTAGCCTCATTTTTTTTATAAGAATCGTTTTTTTATAAATAAAATGGGCTGTAAGACACAGTAGATTTATATATTTTAGTTCTTGTTCACTCAAAGGAGAGGTAGTCAGAGGGAAGTACCAACATTTTCATTGCAACAAGAAACAGGAACTAACCGACGACTTGAAGTTCCTGCCTCTTCGATTGTTTGTATAAAATATAAAAAAAAAGTAAAAAAAGTCGGAATAAAAAGTATCCTATGTTCGTCTCCTGGTTCTAAGCTACCTCCCCACCAATTTTCAGCCAAATCGGTTCAGCCATTCTTGGTTATAAATAGTGTAACAACACGACTTTCTTTTATATAATAATAATATAATATATAAGATAAGATATAATATAATATGATATAATATAAGATAAGATATATAGGTCATAATAATGTTTGGTCACGTCTTGTACGTGATACTTTTTAAAGTTTTCAGAGTAAAAAAGAACAAATTCGTTGAAATAATTTTAACTCATGACTTTTAGCAAAAGCAATCAATCAATCACTGAAACAGAACCGTAACATTCAATTGAACATTCATTAAAAAGCCGTTTACGTATTCGATGTTTGACCGCCCATCAGGCCGGTAGTTTTAAACTTGGGTCAAGCGAGAGTCTCATGAAGTAAACTGCGATTCCGTGGAAATACATGTTTTTAAGAGCTGGTTTTACAATCTCAGAGAAACCATATTCGTCGATAAATATGATTAGTGTCTTTTTTTTTTAAGTTTACTTTAAGATGGTAAAATCCACCCTTACCTGGTTGATATTCTTCCTTATTTTACCTATCAGGTTAGGAGTATGGTTAATCGCGAAGTTATTTTCTATGGATTTTTCTGACGCGCCTATATTTCTCACAAATGTCAGTTTCATAAAAGGTTTAGCTGTCACTGTAACTAATGATTGTAAAACAAAACTGTTTAAACGAAACATTTAGAGATACAGGACCTGAATATAAATTTAAGTTTACATCTGAAATGCAACATAGTTTGTAAAATCTCAAGTTTTCGTATGCATTTTCTGTACAATATGTAAAAGCCTGTGACAGGTAGACAGACAGCCAAATGAATAGACGGATAGTGGTACAGAGGTTTTGCCAGAATCATGCATAGCCCTAAAAGCGACCAGCATTTAAAAACTTAAAATTCGAACGCGAACGTTCGAAATTCAATTTTTGTTTACAGTAACGAGACATCCGGGTATTTTACAGGTTTAAATATCGAATGTCGGCCAGTGCGGGTTTGTTTGTAGTCCGTTTGTTTCGTTTTCATTGGTCGACCAGTTTTGGTGGCTAATTAAACAGCGTATTTTTTTTATTTTTTAGATTCCGCAATCTAATGTTCAGTCCTCATTGCCAGATGTGGCACGAACTGAAACTGAATTAATCAATAATACTAACTTTAGTCTCGGGTATTTACTATTTACGAACCCAAAACAAAATGAGGGTATAAAATTAGTTGAAACTAAACAGAGGGTAGGTTATCGCTAGCGAGGGTCGGTAAGTCGGTAAGCGGATCAAAGTTCCTCGGATTAGTAGCGTAAACCACTTAAACTAATAATTGCGCGAAACGCACGATTATTGGTGTGTAGATATTAGTTGTTGATGTTTTGTTTATTTGTTTCATCATCAGTAGCCGGACGAAGGCTTTTTATGCTACTTACTGATGAAACAAGTAACTATCACCTGTAGCAAAGCATTACCTCGCAAGTCACGCATGATAGGAACGTGCTCTACGATGCGCTTCCCTGCGTACAACTTGAGGCATAAAAGATGCTTAGCCTCATGTGCCTGTATCTACACCGGCAACCACACTCTTCAAACCGAAACACAGCGTTGCTGCTTGTCGGTAGAAATAGGAATGGTGGTAGTAGGTACTTCCCCGGACGAGCTACACAAAAAGAGCTCTTCTATTCAACAATGTGGCGAAAATACGAAATCTGAGTAGGTATAGAGTCCAATTAAGTATTTCATAAAAAGTGACGTCTGATTGACTGAATTATCGCCTATAACCGCTCTGTATGTAACACAAAATCAGAAACACGGCTTTGATCCCGCAGATGGTAGATATCCCCTCAAATCTCTTTATACCAAGTACCAGCTTGAGATTCGTTGAGGACATCAAGGAGAGTCAGAGGTACGTCTACATTTGAAGAAGTGTGAAGTACTACATGTGAAGTACTGGTCGGCATCCATAGTAGGTACCTACTATAGGTTTAGCTTAGGTATAGGAAACCTTGCATTGTTGTTTTTTGTGTTTTTAAATGTTTCTTCCTATATACAACGTGTTTATTAAGAATTGTAGGGATCCGAAAGCAGGATATTCTACCGGTCATAACGAACAACTTTTGTTCTACGACTTTTAAAATTTCAAAGTTTTTCATTCATGAAATGCCTCTTAAACTTTTATCTAAAATGAATCTAAACGCATCATGAGGCAGCCCTATTTACAGCTGTTCTTTGACCTCTAGTTGTTAACCTTAGATAAAATAGGTAACAGAACTGCCACCAATTACCTAGTAATGTGCCTACCTAATAATGATGTTGCTGTTTTTAAAGATCTTGGTATGTAAAATAAATATTTTCGCGACTGTAATCCCTAGTCACGGTAAACATTCTCTGAGATCTTTGGTACTAATACCTATTCAGTAACTAGGTACCTACGTGGCTACGTACTCAATATTTAATAGAATATTTATTTTTGTTTAATTACTAGATGTCGTAAACCAATGTTTATGATATTCATAGTTCTTTAAATTGTAACATGTTACTTTACCACCATGGTTCATTGACACGACAAAATTATTCAACTGCAATTTTGGGAAGTGTCTAGTCTGTCCTATTTAATCTTTGACTAACCTGTCTGTCATTGGTTGCATTTAAAAACGCATATCCAATCAGGGGGTCTACTCTGAAAAACGATAAACGAAATTTCGTATTGGAATTTTAAGTTACACTGCGCGGTAGAACAACCACTTCTTCTTCTCCATTTATGGCACCTCGTCAGATAATCTAATTAAGTAATTTCCCCACTCCTTAGAGAGCAGGAAGATTATTTTTTAGATTATCTGACGGGGTGCCATAAATGGAGAAGAAGAAGTGGTTGTTTTACCGCGCAGTGTAACTTAAAATTCCAATACGAAATTTCGTTTATCGTTTTTCAGAGTAGACCCCCAGGACGGCCGACGGCCGCCGATCAGTGTTACCATTTGTGGCAGATTTCTGCCATTTGGCAGATTTTAAATATTTCAAGAAAAATCTTATTAGTTTGAATTTTTAATGAAATAATATTTATAATTTATTTATTTTTTACCGAACTGGAAACTTCTTATTCTTTTTTACCTTTATTGATTTGGTTTCTAAACAACTTCTATCTCGTTTTAGATAACTGCAAACCGTTACAAACGATCAAAAGATAGTAACTGAATGTAATGTAGGTATTTAATTTATTCCGTAGCCACGAAGGAGATGGTATGAAGTCATATTTTTGGTATTTTTATCGTCAAGCTTGGTAGATTTTGACAGATTTTTTGGCAGGTGTGTGGTAGAACCGCCACTTTTGAGATGGTCACCCTGTTTGTGTTTACATGCGTTGTTGTACATTGTTTTGTTGAGAAAATGTCATCAAACGTGATAAAATGGTGATTGTTATGTAAAAAGCCGTCTTCAGTCAGTGTGTGTATGAGCAGTGCCTACGAGGTAATGGTTTAGTGTGAAGTTTGAAGCCTGTGTCGTGCGAAATCTCGCAAACTTACCAAAATCCAGTTTTATCCAGTGTTATTATAGCCAGTAAATAATGACAAAATCCATAGGAACCAGTAAAAATATCGTGTCAGGGGATTGGCGGCGTACCTACCTACCTACCGAAAGGTAAGTATTTCAAATTATCTCGTAGGTTATCGTTGTTTTTCTCTTTCCTAGATAGAAGCGCGCGTGCGTGTGACCTTGACACGTACACAGACAGGGCTGTTGCAAATTTCTGAGAAAATATTAATTTTACTTTTCTATGGGAATTTCGAAAACGATGTATTCAACCGTTGCACACGTCAAAGTATTCCAGTGCTTGGTCTAAATACACGCTCTTTGTTTCCCTACATAACTTCATCAACACGTTGTATATTAAGTACATGTTACCTACCTACTATATACCTACCTGCTATGATAAGCAGTTTTTTCTTCTTCTTGTTTTCTTGCTACCTAATATGTGATGCTGTACCCGTGTTTGTGTGTCGAATAAAAAATATTCTATTCTATTCTATTCTATTCTATTTGGCACATACCCACACATTGCACATTGCTCAGTCTACAACCTACCATTTTTTATTTTTTTTACGATGGAAAAATGCTTTACGCTTTACCCATCTCGGGTAGTGTTGGCGGGGTATGTCGGACTCTCCGCCAACTACTAATGCTAATGAGACATTAGCAACTAGCGGCATACCGACTAAACAACCATCGATATTCCCTCTATCACCTCAATGCTAGTGCTTCCTTATACAACTCATCATCAGACGAATCGTTCAACAGTACCAACCGGTCGCAAATAACATAATCTGTTATCAACTGTAAAAGCAGCTTCAATAGTTTTTCCTACAATCTAACCACATTACTGCCAACTCCTCGCCTCCCCCTTACAAATTGTACCTCCTCTTTGTTGAAGTCGTAAGTCTCGACTCCCGTCACAAATCGTAGCCGCAGAATACGCGGTAGTTAGTGCCGCGACGTCGCAAAACATCGTCTCGACTGAGGATCGCATTTGTTACTTGATCTTAGCTACAGGGAGGTAATAAGGCCAGGGCGCTGTTGGAAACAAGGGGAATTTGTCTCGCAGTTGTAATTCTGTAGACGCAGTCACTCAAGTTAGTCACAGAATTCAGAGGGATACAGTTAGATGATTTTAACGGATATACAAGAGAGGTAGACTGGTAAAACTCCAAAAATGTCAACCGCGCTAAACGTACAGTCAAATCAAATCAAAAAAAATTGTGTCAGAAAAACATAGGCAAAATATAAAGAACAATATTGGTAGTCATCAACGGAAGTTCCTGAACCTACCTCATTTTTTAAATTTAGCCTCGTAACCTTATATTTAAAATTTTGTCTAGTTTTTTTTTATACTAATTGCTGTTGGAACAAGCTTATGGCCCACCTGATGTGAAGTAGTAACCATCACCTATTACAAAACATTGTCTCGTAAAGTAAGCTTGTAATAGCTAGCTAGCAACAATGAGTTTTCTGCCATACTCCTTAACCTGGTCCCGTGTCTCGTACAATTCTTGATAGTTCCCCAGTCCTTAGTCCAGCCCTGCCGTCAACTATTCGCGGGCAGGGCCTTACAAATGGTCCACTTACGTCGCCCAAACAAGACTGGTATAAAACTATTTTTGCTCGAAAGCACAGGTTTTTATGAAACGAATGAATAATACATGTGTGGTTTATTGCCGGGAATGTTGGCGTTATTGAATTAATTTGGGGATTTGCGGTATGAACGGGCTTTATTGCATGATCGTGCTTTTAAACGAGCCGATTTTAAATACCGCGAAAATTGGATGTTCGCGTAGTGTCTTTTTTTTGTCATCTTATTTATTTATTTATTTTTATTCTTAGATTCACAGTTTTTCTTAAATTGTCTATTTAAATCTATTAAATATGTACATCTTATTGTAAAATCTTTATTTCTGATTTATAGGCATCAGAAAATAATTTAAAATAGGTAGGTACTTACTTAGGAATATCTTAAATAAATTATTGTATCGTACGTGATTCTTGAATATATTTTCAATGGAATCAACATTAGGGTATAGCAACAATGACAACGCTAACATTTTTAATCATCATCATCAGCATGGAGAATGTCGTCGTTTTATCAGGTCAGGGGGTGACACACGCTTTTATTCCGCTTCGTGGTTGGCATTCGGGAACTTTTATACCCTACGAAAAAAAATGCATGACGTCAAATTAATTTGAAAGGAAGAAAAGCTTTTTTATTAGTTACTCAGACAACTAGTATCCACTACAATAAAAAATGGTAAATAATAATAATAACAACTTTATGTAAGACAACTATGAAAATACATTTGGTCCATATTGAATAGATAGGTACCATACATTAACATACAAACAAGTAATTTAAAAAACTTCGGTGATGACGAGCGCGCGGTTTCATGTCAGGCTTCCGTTGAAGTTGCTGTCAGTACTTTCCTTTCAGTAGGTTTAGATGGTTGGCCCTCATCTTAACCGAAAACTTCTCCAAAGTCTACAACCAGCTCCGTTGTCCCCAGGACCTACAGTCGACCTACTCAATCTGAACTCAATATATCTGATGATACCTAAAAGTCTACTTTAAGGAGTTAGGCTGGCTGGGGTGAGGTTAGCAGGGGGACAATGCACAATACACCTCATTCCCTCATTAGAATTAGATCCCATAGTCTACAACCAGCTCTGTTGTCCCCAGGACCTGCAGTCGGAGATCGAGACGCACCGCGATGTGTACGCCTCGCTCACGGGCACGGGCCGGCGGCTGCTCGGCAGCCTGTCCTCGCAGGAAGACGCCGTGATGCTGCAGCGGCGGCTGGATGAGATGAACCAGCGGTGGCACCATCTCAAGTCCAAGAGCATGGCTATCAGGTACGTGCAACTATACTTATATAGATATAGTCTATAGAAGGGAGTGACTATTGAGATACGAATACAAATTATTTATTTAATAATCATAATGATTTATTCATTGTCATGTGGTTAGAATAGTTATATAAATTTCTGACTTTTATGTAATAATAATAATCACTTTAGCTTATCTAATAAAAGCTGGACGGCTTCATTTGAGAATGCTTAGAGGTAAGTAAGGTTGAAAGTTTAGGAAGATGTAGTTCAATCCGAAAGATCACTTTGAATATTTTTATCACACAAACACAAACTTTGGATCACATAAACAACTGATTTGCCACGAATCAGTTTAAAAAATATCTGCACTTTAAATCAGTAACATTTATTTAGTCCGTTAAAATACAGGATTCCTTTTTACCGCCATTTTCCTATCTGTCATTGAAGTGACGTGTAAAAATGGCGGCTCGCAGTGTTTCGAATGGCACTGATTGTTACAACGCTACGGGGTGTTTTGTGTACAATTGATGTTATTTATTTCACTTGTGTATTTTGAAAGTTATTGCTGTGCTCGATGTTGGTAGTTATTTGTAAAAGTTTTAATGCACCTCAAAAATCAGATGGGTTTCAATTCGCATGTTTGCTTACATGCGCCTGTTTTTCTAGGTGTATGTAACGTTTCAAAGTGATCCTTGTGATTGTACTGAATATAGACTGTTTTGAATTTTTGAAACTCTTGCACATACAGTAAAACATATGGTATAGAGTAAGAGTAGTACTCTTTGTACGTGGGTCTCCGGGGAAGAATGACCACAAGGGAACAATGCTTGGCGCCTATGCTACAATGCTTGGCTATGGGCCTATTTCTGCCGCCAAGCAGCGTTGCTATGTATTGATTTGAAGTTGGGTGGTTAATCCACACTCATGTGGCTTAACATCTGTGTGGTGGTGTTAATATCTGTATGCCTCAAGTTGATGGGCGCAAGGTAGTGCATAGGGCACGTTCCTATCGTTCGACTTGCGAGGCAATGTTTTGTGATAATGACAGCTATTAGCATCTGGTGGGTCATCTGCGTGTTCCAAAAGCTAGTAGCATTCAAAAAATCCTCACATAATCTTGAGTGGATTCTTGGACTACCGTGTCTGATTAAAGCCGACATTCCTTTCTTTTTCTTGTCACAAATTCCCGCACGACTTTAAAATGGCATCTCCCAGTTAATTGTCAATTATTGCCAGTCGCAGTACGAAGAGCGGTAACCCAATAACCGAGCCTAGGGCTGGTCGACGGTGACTGCTAACTAGGTTACATTGGCACGCGTCCCTGACTCTAATGGCTATTACCTAATGCACGGAATTGACAGCTTGCTGACTCCACCCTCATTATGGCACGTAAATGGATGGAGAGCATCGTGGTCTAGTGGTCCCGCCTTCGGATCTTAAGGACGTGGGTTCAAAACCAGTCGTGCACCAATGAGGTGTTCTGTTGAAAATTTTTTGTGCACAGTGCCAGAGTGCCTATTCTGACTTACCTAATCTCAAACGGTGTAGAAAAACATCGTGAGGAAACCGGCACGTCGTAGAACCTAAAAAGATCAACATGTGTCAAGTGCTCGAAAGGAGGCGCTTTGAGGCGCACTGAAAATCCCTCCTTTCAACACTCTGTTTCGTAAATCCAGAGAGATGTCCATTGGCTTGGTCTAGTCGAGAGAAAACGACCCCATAATCCGATCCTAAGGTTGCGGATTCGAACTGTATAGCTTTTTCGAACTGCAAAAAATATGACTGCTATCCCAGTACTCTCAAATGGTGAAGGAAAACATCGTGAGGAAACCATTTTGTATTCTAGCAACATGTCAAAGAATACCAACTACAGCAAAATGTGGATATGTGCCAAATGTAATATTCAGATGAACCTCTGACTCCCTTAGACATCCACAAGAACTGCAGTTCGTACTATGTACTAAGAGATGTAAGGGATATCTACCGTGCCTGAAGATCAAAGTCGTAAAGCTGTTTTACTAAGTCTATAGGTAGGGTACTACAAGATCTGCATAAGTAAATAGGTAGCTATAGGCAAACATATCGCTCAACTGATATAGCAAGTTACCTATAATAGTTTAATCTGATCTGCATTACAATGTATGTCGATAAGCTGTCTGTAACTTGAGGTGTTGAAATTACATGTCAAATTAATTTTGACGCTAGAATAGGTTCAATTCTGATTGGGGCAGTAAAGATATAACACATATTGAGATGTTGGTTTCAGCTGAAAATCAGTGTAGGTAGAGTTGAGTGTCACCCAATGAATGAGCTGTTTTTTTTAATACTAATAGCTGATGGAACAAGCAGATAGCCCACCTGATGTTAAGTGGTAACCATCACCTCTAACAAAGCATTACCTCGTAAGTCACGCACGATAGGAACGTGCTCTACGATGCACTGCCCTGCGTCCATCAACTCGAAGCATTCATATTATTATGTTAAGCCTCATGTGCCTGTAATTTCACCGGCAACCACACTCTTCAATCCGAAACACAGCGTTGCTGCTTGGCGGCAGAAAAAGGCGTGGTGGTAGTACTTCCCCGGACGAGCCCTTCACAAAGAGCTCTACTACTCTTAAAAAACCATTTTAGCATAGGTAGGTACCTACTACTGGTTGTCGCAAGCCGCTCCAAATTATTATTTTTAATGTACCTAACCTACTTCGTGAAGTTGTTTCAATTTCAGTTTTTACGACAAAAACTTTTTTTTACTGATTATTTTCTGATGATGATGATGATGCTGATGATGATGATATAATTGGATAAAATTATGTAGCGCAAGTTAAAATAAATCAATGTTGTATCTAGTATCTAAATGGACCTACAGTGGCCTATTAAATAAGTCAGCTGACATAACAGGCAGCAAGTGACTAGGTAATGAACTGATATTACTAATTACATTGTCATCAGTGATCTAATCTCAATTGTCATGCCTGAATGATTATGCCATGATCATGGTTAGGTTAGTGGGAAACACGCGGGTTTGCCTGCGGGCAAGCACGCCACTTTTCAAATGGTTAGAACGTTGGCACCTAGTTTTAAGACGTTTCAAAGTGATCCTTGTGATTTTATTGAATAATCTTTTGACTTTGACTTTTAAAATGGAATACCAACAACTGCAACCACGTTTTATATGATTTTTATTTATTGACCAACCACTGCAAGACATGAGTGTAATATTTCTCACGATGTCGTCGGTCTATCGGGTAGCAGAGCGTCCCATGCTGTGTCTTTCAGTCTTCCAGGAACAATGAACATTAACAAGCAGTTTTTTTTAGTAAGTAAACCAAAAACTTTCATCTACTTTTGTTGGCGACCCTACCACAAAACTTGCCACAAACACAGAGAGTCTACTCCAAATTTATGTTTTTTTAATACTCTTATGGAACAAGCAGAAGGCCCACCTGATATCAAGTGGTAATCATCACATAATATTACAAACCAAAGCCTCGCAAGTCACAAACGAAATGAACGTGCCCTGCAATGCACTGCCCTGCGTCCATCAACTTGAGGCATGGAGATGTTATGCCTCATGTGCGTGTAATTTCACCGACAACCACACCCTTCAAATCCAAACAGCAACGCTGCTTTTCGGCAGAAATAGGCACGGCTGTAACAATACACGAAGGTTCTCAATGATATTTTTAGCTACATTTCGAAGTGTAACTCAGGACCTAATTCAAAATGTCATGCGCACCTTCGTATATGCAAAACTCTGAGCAAATACCCGCAAATCAGATTAAAATTCCCCTCATGTTAATGAACATTTTCGAAATATTTAAAGCTTTCCCTGCCCTATTGTGAAGCGTGCAATAAGCCGTCATTGCATGCATAGCTCGGATGCCGAACTTTGCCGAAACAAGACGGAAATTCCCGAACAAGGCCGCCGCTTGTATGCTGAAAATGCTTTGTCTTTGGTTCAAGTAGGTATTTAAGAAAATCTGGACTCGAAGAATCCCGAAAGATTCTACATACCTACATACTTATGCATAGCTAAATTTTTATATTGTATTTAAGTATTTTGAGTCAATTTACGCTAAAACTTTTATATAAAAGACTCTTGTTAAATTTTTTGCTAGTGCTAAATTTATAAAAGTTCAGAATTTTAAACATCAAAAAAATTAAAATCAAATAATCTTTATTTGATTTTAATTTTTTTGATGTTTCTCGCGACCAAAGCCTAGTAGAACAACAATTAAATGACGGCTTGGCTCCTTTTTTATTTATTTTCATATTTATTTATTTAAACAGTTTTTAATCAGTTTATCACCAGACAATATACAAACTCAAGCAGAGCGAACACTGAAACAACAGTAGTAAAAACTGTAGTGTTGTGCTGTAGTGCTGGTTCAATCTCAAGCTTTTCTGCCATCTCCGGGTTCGGCATGAACCCTGTTTACCGATTTCATTGCCACATAAAACAAGATGGCGGTTTTAAAATCGCTTTATTGTTCTCTTTTACGTTCCGAAAACTTATAAACCTACGTCTGTGGGACTCTTGAAATAATTGCTTATTTTTAGTGACAGATAAATTGTGTAAATCTCTATTTTGCATTCAAATGTTAATTTCAGAGTAATTGGTGATTTCGGGTTGTCGTAAACAGCTTTTATAGACTGATGAAATATCTACTACTCAGTAATGGCTACTCAGCATTATAGAGAGTGAAGCGAGATTCACCGCTTTCGTAGTAGATTTGTGGAACTAACCAAAGTAACTAACGTTTGTAGATATCTAATTTAGGTCTTTTTTATTTATCACATAGCAATGCTGTGTTTATAACCGACTTTTAAAAAGGAGGAGATGCTCAATTCGACCTTATGTTTGTTACGCGATCACTTGGCTAAATAATGATAATTTTTTTTTTTGGTACCATACTTCAGAGGTGGTCCCATAAGAATTATATGAAATTTATTCAGCGTACATATAATTATTATTTTTTACAAAAAAGTTATGCGCATTTATAAACCTCCAATACGATGACGTTATTGTCAAAGCTTGCCAAATTAAATTAGTTATATATTAGTGAAATATTTCGCGCACCCCTAAGCTACCTCGCAGAGGGTTGGTGGACACAGCCTTATGGACCTTTCTGAGAGTTGTGTAAGTTGGCAGCACTGGGGTCGGTCCTGGTGCGGTCTACCTCAGGTGGGTCTTTGTTGAAACGGGTCTTTTGATGTAACAATGCGCTGTCCAAAATCTTAATTATTATCCGTTTTTGTACACTCACAGTAAACTGAAATATTTATTACAAGCATTAAATTATTACAAGCATCATTATCTACTTGCTGTAGCGGAATAAGCAGATGGCCCACCTGATGTTAAGTAGTAACCATCACCTATAACAAAGCATTTCCTAGTACTTTGAACAGGTTACGTATATAGATTCACATGACGCGCCGGCAAGAAAGTAAAATACTTCCGTTCTTTACAATTTAAGCAAGGTGTAAAACTTATGCACTACAAATATGGCACAATTTAATTAACCTATACCTTACCTATAACATCTTTACCATAACATTTTACACACTAGCGCCTTGAAAAACGGTTTATAAGTTTAAGCCCTAAGTTCTTTTTTTTTTCATCTATTCCTTGTCTGTTCGTCTAGGTTTGGTCGCGTGGAAGTGATCCCAACCTAGTTGATAAGACAGCTTAGGTGATCCTTGTGATTTTTTAAATAAAATTCACAAAAGAAAAACCATTTGACTTTGACTTTTGTCAAAAAAAGAAACTCCAATTTCAATGTTTTTTTGTTATAAATGCTAAAAAGTTACCCATTTTTTTGGGATAAGGGCAGGAAAATTATGTCTAAGTCACCTGAAATATTTCTTATCCTCGTTTTGTAAACTTTACTGTTTATTTACAGAAATCGCCTGGAAAGCAACGCGGAGCACTGGTCCGCTCTGCTTCTTTCCCTGAGAGAGCTCACGGAGTGGGTCATCAGGAAGGAGACTGAGCTGAACGCGCTGGCGCCCCCCAGGGGAGACCTCAACGCACTCCTCAAGCAGCAGGTAAGGCACAGAATGAGGAACTGGTAAAACAAACCCTTCTTCTTAAATTTAAATTAGCTCTTGCCGGGGTTCTAAGCATTCTTAAGCATGAAAGCCTCTTTGAAGCATCTTTGTAAAACTGTTTGGGAACATTTTAATTTGGTATAGCTATTTAAAAGGAACTGAAACGCATTACCAAAATGTTACGCAGGCGATAAATAATTTGACCGCACGCTAATCCGCGCTTGCCTAAATCAGGTTTCCCGCCAAAATGTGCCGCCATTTTGGTTATCGCGCCCGCCACAAAATGGTGGACGTTTTCGCGGAAATGTTTTAGGGGATTTATTGCTTGCTACCTGCTTGTTTTAGTGGTTTTAGAGTGTTGGGGAAAGGATTCAATTTGTTTGAAGAGTTCCGGAACAAACGTTAGAATACAAACATTAATACTGCCTTTTCCGGGGCTGACCATACCCACCTTAAAACAGACCTTTGCATATATTCAAGATGATTTATATCCACAGCGTCAGGGGCGATTTTTTACCCAAGACCCTATTTACGGGATGATGTGTGCCTAGGACATTATTCAGATGGAGTAGGCTTTATCAACACTTATAATATCCTCTTAGCTTAGTCGACCTAATCCATGGGAAATATAAGGTTAATACGTATGGAACTGACTAAGCCACTGGTTTTTTCACGATGTTTTCTTTCACTATTTGAGAGCACTTTTACAAAAAAGGCCACCACTCAGCATTTCCTCTATGAGCTCAAGAGCCAGTGAGCACTGACCTACCATCTACATGCAATTACCTACCATACTCATATTCTGTGAAATTACTTCTTTTCGAACCAGCAGACCTACATTTAATGGATAGCTAGGTTATATGCTACAGTAACTGTTCATTTGTGAACTGAACCCTTGCCCTTGCTTCCAGGATGACCACCGTGCCTTCAGGAGACAGCTGGAAGACAAGCGCGCGCTGGTGGAGAGCAACCTCCTCAGCGGAAGACAATACATCGCCAGTGAGCCTCCTCTGTCGGACACTAGCGATACTGAACGTAAGTTGTTAATAACTGTCGGACCCTGGCTTTGACGGCTGTCTAACAACCTAATTTGCATACCCAGATTATGTTATCATACACCATACAAAAGAATGGTAGGAAGGAATCATGGTTCATTCTTACCGTTCTTTTGTATGGTAAGCCGTAAGTTGTTCGTAATCTTGTTGCCTGTTCTTCTAGGCTTGGTCGCGTGGAACTGGCACCTAGATTCACATAGTTTTAGAACGTTTCAAAGTGATTCTTGTGATTCAACTGAATAAATACCTCTTGACTTTAACTAAGTTTGTTGCATTTCTTCGAGGCTTGGTCACGTGGAACGGACACCTTGATTTCCTTAGCTTTAAGACGTGTAGTAGCACAAAATTTATCGATTTATCAAAAAAATATGAATATGGTCTCTCATTTTGAAGAAAAACCCTTACTCCAAAAGCACAATATAGGTATAGCGTTAGTTTGAAATGTTAGATCATTCTCATGCGAAATTAAATTTCATGGTACCTAGGTAAATTTCATGCGATTAAAAAACATATCATTTATTTTATAGTTTAGTTGGCTCATAACAAGAAACGTACTAAAACTCTGTAACAGACAGAACATGAAACAAGACTAAGTAGTCAATAACTTAGATACCTGCCCCGGGTGCCGGCTAAGCCAATCCCAGCTCGCCCTGCTATCAACTGCGTTCCCGATTACCAATGGGAACTGAGTGGCGAACTATTTTACTACCTAGGTACTTAGTTTGATACAACAAACCTTTCAACAAGTCACAGGGCTGTTAGATTGCTGTTGAGAGGCTTGAAGTCGATTCACACATACCACTCATACCAGTGAACCCACAGTACCAACACAGTACCGGCACATTGCGAAATATTTTTTCATACATTATCTACGAAGTGTCAGTGACGACACAGTGCTCTCAGTGTTAGTGTAGAATGGATGAAACTGTGCCGGTACTGTGTCAGATCAGAACTGTGACTTCACTGATATGTGTGAATCAACCTTTAGTATTATTGTTTACCATCACCTCACCTGTAGGTATATGACAAAGCATTGCCACTTCTTAAAGTACTTAATCGAAATTTATCAACAAACGTAATAGTCATAACTAATTGAATTAGGTAATTAATTTTTCCGAGCTAAATCCAAAAAAGTTAAAAGTTATTTCAAAAATAGTCAATATCCCTAAAACAAAGCCATGATGAATGAATGATATAGTGAACGAGTGAACGCAATTAGAAGCGAGCCGAGTGCGCTAATTGCGAATTCCGTGCGGCGATGGACGGGCAGTGTTCAATCAATCTGGGCACAGGGGTGGATTAAGAGCAACAATTTAGGGGCAACTTTTAAAGACATTTTAAAGAAATAACAGGGATATAAATATGAAATGTATATTCAATGAGGTAATAAAAAATGTTTAAGTGGTTGGTGGTGGTAAAATGTTTGGTGGTTAAATCATCGGCGATGTGCTTGTAATAGTGATGATAGTAGATTATGATCATCATCAGGCTGAAGAAGTGATCACTCGGCTGAAGAAGTGGTCTATACTGCTGGACATATAAAGGCTCCCTTGTATAGGAAATTGTATAGACAAGGCTAAGGATTTTTAATATTGATTTTCAAATCAGTATTTGATATTATCTTAATTATTTCGGTTTCATTCTTAGTTTTACACCAAGGTTGATGTGTGATGTTTATGAAATTAGTTATAACTTAAATTCAATTCGTGACAAAGCGTGATAAAAAAATCTAAAAGCGTTCACTATAGGTTTTTAACTTTCTTGTACATTATAATTACCAATCCTTAGGATCGGAAGGCGGGGCCGGCACTAGACTGCCCGTGCTCACATTTAGAGATTTTTTGTATGAAAAGTTAAAGTAGTGTTGTAAGGGGCAGTTCTAGTGATTTAAAAACAGCCCCTCAACCTACCTCGGTCCGTCCCTGGTTACAAAAGTGAAGGCGCCCTCCAATCATCCGCACACCGATTGATTGGTCGACGATTATGTTTTTGCGGTTTGATAGCTCTCTCGAGATTAGATGAACCTCATCGCTTCTAGCAATTATTGCTAGATGAATCCATGCATGACAAGTCCCTAATATTTGAGCAAATATCATAAAATATATATTTATTTACAAAGAGAAAGACAATGAGTATAAGTATTTAAAAAATGAAATAGTTGAGCTATCCGCAGACCGTTGCGATCAATCTAGAAGTAGGTATCAAATGATCCAAATCAGTGCAAATCGGAAGCGTCCCAAAGATATAAAAAACTAGCGGCTTGTCCCAGCTTCGCATGGGTGGGCATTTTTTGAACATTTTAGGATAAACTTAGACCGTGGGTTCGAGCCTCGCGTCTACTTATTTCATACATTTGCACGTCCTTCTCCTTGAGTGAGTGAAATCGCACCCCGTGCGTGATCCGTGGACCCGTTAACATTTTTAATTTCGTCATATATTTTGAATGGAATGTCCGATTTGAAAAATTTAAAAAGTAATCTATAGGTATTGAAACCGTCTTAATTATAAAATGATTTATTTGGATAAGGATTTATACCAACGTACAAATAAAGACCCTTTTCTAGCGGCGGCATTTCAATTATTTTTTTATAATAAAAGAACACTTATTGTGACATAACTATAATAGTTAGACATATGCTGTCCCGACAGTTTTTGTAGATGATGACGTGTTCTACAAAATCGTAGTACATTATTTTGTTCTATCATCAATATTTTCGCAGCGCACGCGATGTAAGGTTTTTGTTTTCCACCTTGGGTTCCATTATTAGAGTTTTAGTAAGGATCCCTAATTTTTTTGAAAATATAATATAGCCTATGCTACTCAGGGATGATGTAGTATTCTAATGGTGAAAGAATTTTTGAAATCGGACCAGTAGTTTTTGAGCATATTCGTTACATACAAAAATACAAATCTTTCCTCTTTATAATATTAGTGTAGATATAACAATGGACATCTCAAGAGCTAGAGACTAAACGCAGTCACAAGCTTACAATGCTTATAAAGTTAATATAAGACAGTCATTCAGCAGCGTTAATATGTACAGGCTGAAGATGCAATCCCAGATAGAACATCAGAAACAATGGGAGCGCAGATCAGACTGCAAACATACGAAAACAATGCTTCCTGCAACAAACAGGCGCTTAACAAACATCGTGTTAAAGATGAAACGCGAAGACCTAAAGCTGATGGTGGGCATCATCACGGGTCACTGTGACCTCAACTACCATCTTTTCAAGACAGGAGCGACAGACAGTGACTTTTGTCGCGGCTGCCTACAGGAAAAAGAAACTGTAGAGCATGTAGTACTGCATTGCTCTGCAATAAACGAAGCCAGATCTAAAACGGGGCTGCAGGAGCTGATCGAGTCTTGCTCCCCTGCATCCACATCATCATCATCGGGGATGCTGGAACATTGCTGCCACCAACCCAAAGTCCTGCTCCGCTACTTTAAGGAGCTGGGCTGGCTGGGGTGAGGTTAGCAGGGGGATAATGCACAATACACCCCACTGCGGGACGTCAGTGCAGATCTCATTCCCCCACCGTAAATTAGAATTAGAATTAGATGTTTCGGCTTTAAAAGTGTGGTTGCGGTGAATTACAGGCGCATGAGGCTACACATCTGTATGCCTCAAGTTGATGGACGCAGGGCAGTGCATCGTAGGGCACGTCCTATCGAGCGTGATGATGGTTACCACTTAACATCAGGTGGGCCATTTGCTTGGTCCATGAGCGGATCGTATAAAAAGAGACTCGGGTATTTTTTTTTTTGTGATGTATACCTTCACCGTCTGAGAGCACTAATATCAGACGCTCACGGCTTCGCTAGAAGTAATGTGACCGAACTGCGCCAGTTATTGCGTTGTTGAAGTATGCGCATATTCAGCGGTTATCTGACGGACGCTGATAGTCACCGGCTAACGAACTGAAATTCACATTAAAACGACGGGAAATTGCATTTTTTAGAGCCATTTTAGAAAGTTTGCTGTGCAGGTAACTAGTTCATATTTTATTAGCTCTATAGTGTTTACCCACTAAAGGGTACGCCACGCCTTTTTCTGCCGCCAAGCAGCGTTGCTGTGTTTCGGTTTGAAGAGTTTACGTTGCCGGTGTAATTACAGGCACATGAGGCTTAACATCTGTATGCCTCAAGTTGATGTGGACGCTGGGCAGTGTATCGTGAGGCACGTTCCTATCGTGCGTGACTTACGAGGCAATGCTTTGTTATAGGTGATGGTTGCCACTTACCATCAGCTGGGCCATCTGCTTGTTCCATCAGCTAGTTGTATTATAAAAAAGGAGTTCACCAAGAATTTTATAATATCCCAAAAGTCGCTATATTTCCAAAAGATTTTTATTATATCCCAAATATCCAAGGGGGATTTGAACTTCCCCTTGCTACGGGGCTGCTCACACATGCACTTGCGTCATTGGAAAATACGGTGTAGTTATAAAAAAAAGAAAGCAGTCAAGACGATATATTTAATAAAAATAACACAAAAACATAAATAAATATTTACTTGCTAAACAAAACGCAACCCTACAAACAAAACAAATCAAAATTGGGAAATAAAACATAAGAACCATTTCAATGCTTTATTTCGGATTGTATTTACTCTATTTAAACATATTACAGAACCAACCATGCTATAACTTTATCAAATGTTATACCTCCTCTTAAACACAGTAAAACGATATCCATCGGCTATACCAACAAAGCACTGAATCGCTATTTAACAGGTATTATTTGAAATCAGTAAAAAACCCTATCTGGGTCAGTTAAAGACGTATAAAGAGTCGAATGCGTAAATCGGAACGCGCATTGAGCAGATCGTAAATTTGAAAATGGGTTCGGACCTTTTATAGGGATGGGACGAAACTATAGCTCAACTTAATATTGTGAAAAAAGATAAGTTAGAAAAACTGAAATAATTACTAAAACAACTTCACGACTTTGATCCCCAGGCACGGTATTGTCTTTTAGTACCTACCAAGTAGTACATAATTCAAGAAATTTTTCTCACAGTTTCTCTGAAACGTGAAAGTTTCAGAAACGGCACAGAACAAAATTTGAAATACCACAATACCGTGCACTTTGACTGCTGCAACAATTTCTAATAGGTTGTATAAAACAAGTAAAAATGTATCATATTTATTTTCCAAAAACACAACCCTAGCCCGTCGAGCAACCCTTCATAGCCAGTTTATGGAGTAGCATTTTTATCAGAACCCGTATTATGACGGACATAACTCTTGCGAATCGAATTTGTGTATTTCTGTTATTTATCGACTGTGAAGTATCGATGAGTGAATGGTTTTGTATCTGTGGACAGTGGACTGGTTTGTCACTGCCGTTGCAAACGTTTGTATTTCGAGAGAAATAATAGCGATGCTTAGAAAAGATGGAGCTGGTCAAATGCGTTATGAAATAGAGAACTGTGTTTATGACAAATGGACATAAAAATGGTGGAGTCGTTTTGAGATTGGATATTATTCTACTTCAAAAGTTTAGTGGGTTTTATTTGAAGGACGCTTCTTGCAATTGGTTAATGCTTTAACTACTTTTAAATGATGAGTCTCTTTTTAACCGACACCTTGGTGTTAATGCATTTAAATAATAATCAAAAGAATATTTAAAATAAACTAAAATAAATTATGATTCCCATCTTGCTAACTTACCAGTGTATCTATGCATTTATGGTGACCGTATCATCGTTTTTACTAATGAATGTTATTTGTTTGTTAAATTTGTTTGAAAATTTGCTAATTTATGCTTCACGAAAACAATAAGTCGCTTTAGAATACAGAAAATAGGAAATTAGGTGTTGGAATAAAGTGCATACCTATGTGTTTATCTTTATACATAAGTATGTACTTTATTTAACGCTTAGGTAAGTAAAATAAAATTGGTCCTAACCCAAAAAACTGGCATTTAAAAGTAACACAAACCTACAGCGATAGAATGCATTCTCTATTCAAAAGACCCTGCCCAGTATTCATTATTTTTCTTACTTCCACAGATCAAAAAGCCTTATTCAGCGAAATTAATTATCATTCATTCATTCACTCTAGATGCACACTCAGTGTTGGTTCACAGAATTCATACGAGGTTGGCCGAAAAAAATACGTCCTTTCAAATACCATCTTTAATTTAAAATGCGGAAATACCCGGGTATTTTATATTTTCTGCAACTACTCCGTTCGTTCTGTACAACTCTTAATTACTTTTAGAGATATTTGAGTTAGGTATTTTGCAGCAAAGTTTCGGCCTCTGTTGATTAATACTGCGAATTATGTTTTTAAGTAGATACGGTTTTAGTGAAACTTCTTAAATTTTGGAGGATAAAGATTTATGCAGTTTTAGTGTAGTTTTGAATCCTATCCATGTTTCACATCCTAATTTTTGCATTTATATACCTCTATTAGTAGTAGGCTACTAATATATAAATGCAAAAATTAGGATGTTTGAATGTTTGTGGCTCAATCAAGCACTAGCCACTGAAACAATCGGCAGAAAACTTAGAATAAATATAGTTCGCAATCGAAATTTTATCATTTTAAACAAGACAGCGATTTTTTATCGCCAAAAATTACTAAAGCATTGAAATCATAAACCACACTCCTAAACTTGTATCAAAAAAAGTTGTGTAATCGAAGGAAATCTTAGTCAAACAGTTACTCAGTACAGTAAAGACACAATACACAAATCACTTTGAAACGACTTATAAACGAAGTGAATCAAGGCGCTGCTAGCTCCACGCAACTAATCCAAAAAATAAATGAAAGTAAAATATAAAATTTAGCTGACTTTCTTTATTCTTTTACGTTCTAGTACCTATGGTAGGAACATAAAAGATATTTTATTGAAATAAAAACTACAAACAAAAATGCAAGATTCAGACATTTTACTCCCAAAACCACTTGTCTTTCTTCCCGAGGTTCGTGAACCTTTTTAACTCGTTTTTGAGCCACTTGCTTTTGTGGCTCTCTCGGGCCCCAGGATATCTTTACAAGTTCAAGAAAGCATGCCTTTTCACAAAATTAAGATGCTGCGGGTTTATACAACAAGCATCAGCAGTAGTTTCTTAAACTTTTGTCAGATGTCCAGTACCCCTAGCACAGATAAGAGAATGTCTGAGTTTAATTTTCGTTTTTCGATTAATGAAACTCAGACTTGGAGTTAAGTTAATAAGTCAGTTGCTATCTCTCTATGTTAACATGAAAGTGACTGCGATACCTTATCGAAAAAAATATGAAAAAGATTCACGACTGATCCCCAGTCACGATAGATGTCTCTATAGAGCCGCTATAAAATGGCGGTGACTATGATTAAGGGCCTTAATCTTCTCAAATGGTTAAGCTGAATCTCCTAAGCTGTTTCCAGCAATTTAAGTAAATTGTACATTTTCTTCGTTATTTTCCAAAAACGAAGTGCATGCTGCAGGCCTCGGCGTGGAAGTAACAACGTAATTATTGAATTACCCCACCCGAGAATCTCGCTCCAAATACTAAGTGGACGGCGGCAGACCATATAGCTAGGGGCTAGCCTGCCTGTTGCCATGTCGCATCGGTTTTGAACCCACGACCCTAAGGTCGTGGGTTCAAAACCGATCGCCTTCTGATCTTAGGATCAGAAGGCGAGTTGGCGAGAACTGGGAGTTAAAGCGTGGGATGCCTTCCCACCCTATGAACGGACGACATCGTGTGGATCGAGGGAAGTAGGTGGATCGAGATGGCTCAGAATCGTTCTTCTTTGAAATGTATATAGGGAGGGCAACAGTCCAATTAATTGAGCAGTGTCAAATATATTATGTCTAATGTACCTACTGATTTCTATAGAGCCATCTGTAGTTTGGTTTTGGCATTCTCGTTCGCTGTTTGCTGGTTACACTTGTACGAGCTATCTTACAATGATATTTTACTCCTGCCCCTCTCCACCTTACCAAGTATTTATGAGCCTCGCTTGACCCCCAATCTGCCTACGAGTTAAATTCTTACAAGCTATCTTATCTTATGATATTTTCTCCTGATGCTCACAACCTTACTTATGAACCTCTTTGCCCCCAATCTGCCTAGTCCTGGCTACATCCCTGCCCCGCTCCAGATATTAAGTGGTCGGCGGCGCGGTGACTTATTTGATGAGCTGTTTTTTAGCCCCGGGCTGTGGTGGTTTAGGAAATGTAATGAAATTAAATTACTGGGCGCCGGTATTTATACTGTGGAGGATTTTCAGACATAAAACGTTTGTGACTCGGCAGCGTAATGAAAAGTTGTGTGCTTTAAACATTTGAAATATTTGATGTTTTGGTTAACATTAAAAATGGTAGGCACCAGTAGGTATTGTACCTTTATTCAGTTAGGTGGTACCTTTATATAGTTAGGTGCATATATCAAAAAACTACTCAGGATTTAAAAATTGACAATACCTACAATATCAGTCTCTTCAAGGCAAGAGTGAATAGGTGTCTTCTAGACCGTTCTACTCCACCGTCAGCTACATCGTCGCTTACCATCAGGTGAGATTGTAGTCAAAGGATAGTCTATTCATTGTAAAAAAACCTAGATCTGAGGAGAATTTATTTATTCATTTTCATTGAGTTATTTAGTCTAACTTGCGAGTTACAAACTTCAGAAAACGTCTAAGATTATTGAATTTTGATTTTTGTGTACCTACTATGTTAGCTGAAATTTAAAAGTTATGTTAATAGGTATTTTTTAGTTCAGAACCTACTTAATGTACGGAATATTCCCATGTACCTAACCTTTGAGATCGAATGTAAAATTAAGTTTTGGAGTTAACAAACACTTTTCTTTATTTACCTATGTCCCACAAGATACGAAATGAACCGTTTGAAAAGTTATGTTAATAGGTATTTCTAAGTTCACCCTGGTATTACCGAAAATAGATAACAAAGTATCCTCCCTTGTTGTTGCAGCAAGTCGCGACAGTGAAGGCGACTCCCGCGGCTACCGCTCTGCCGAGGAGCAAGCGCGGGAGCTGGCGCGCTCCATCCGACGGGAGGTCGCCAAGCTCGCTGACAAGTGGAACTCGCTGGTGGACCGCAGCGACGCCTGGGGACGCTGCCTGGATGATGCTGTGCAGGTACGTCTTACAGAATATAATGTTAGTTAGAATAGTGACGAAAAAAATCGGGAGTGGTATGGCATGCGCCTCTTAGTTTATGGCGCTCATTTCCTAGAAAAGTTTAAAGTACATATTGGACTGTTGGTTTTGTATAAATCATTGCTTTTAAATTGACTTTTGTAACTTATTTTCAGGAATAAAACCTGAATTTATTAAATGATTATAAATCATTATAAAGAGTTAATTTAAAAAAATATTTAAATGAATAAAAACTGGATTGAAAAAACGCCACCTAGTTACTGCAGCTGCAAACTTTCATTGATTACGGCGTCCACAAACGGTTCTCGCTACAAAACACAGATGGCATTACCGGTCTGATTTGAGCAAAAGCTTCGATACAGCTTTTTACATTGATATTCAATTAAGCAATACATTGAATACACTAATCCGGATGTCAGTTACAAAACAGAAAATCAACAAAGAGGAATGCTCTTTGTGTTAATTGAGAAGTAGTAATCTGACAGGAAACGTGTGTGATGGAGCATTAATGCGCGTGCGCAGATCACGCCTTTCGACCTAAATAGCTAGGAGTCGGTCGACTAACGCTTCGTGCAACTAGGTAGGTACTCTGGAGGAAGAGCGCAAATGATCTAGATGTGGCTTGTTTTTTTTATACCACTAGCTGATGGAAAAAGCAGATGGCCCAGCTGATGTTAAGTGGTAACCATCACCTATAACAAAGCATCGCCTCGTAAGTCACGCACGATAGGAACGTGCCCTACGATGCACTGCCCTGTGTCCATCAACTTGAGGCATACAGATGTTACAGAAGCCTCATGTGTATTTAATTACACCGGCAACCACACTCTTTAAACCGAAACACAGCATTGCTGCTTGGCGGCAGAAAAGGCGTGTAGTGGTGGTACTTCTCCGGACGAGCCCTTCACAAAGAGCTTTAGGTACTACTCTTAAATAGTAATTATTACTGATTTTAGCAGTGATTGATACGTACCATATTAATATACAAAACCTTTTCCGTTTTGTTTTTTAACTTACCATATCGATCCATAAATAAAAGATCAAGTAAGTAGATGAACTTCCTATCTTTATTTGAGTCTCTTCCAAAATCAAAAGATTTTTATGCAATAAAATGACAGAATACAATAAAAACAGAAAACGAGAAATGTGTATTTAGGTACCTGTTTTACGTGACCAATCAGTTCTAGAAGAACCAGACAAGAAATAGCTTGGTTCTTACCATATTTTTAGGCTGAACTGGCTTATAGGTAAGCCATTTTGATTAACACTGCACGGTGATTAACCATTTTGTAACAACAACTTGACTGCAAACTGCTTCTCGCGTTGCCACATTCAGAATGTCATTGTAGACATTTTGAATTACACTGTGTTCGTATATCGTTCAGCAGAGTAGCTTCGTTTATCGTTAAGTGCTGATGATGAGGCCCCTTCTTCCCCTAATTCCTGCCAGATCACCTTCCGATAACCAAATTGCTACTGATCAAATGAACAATTTCGTGGATCGCCCCGCTCGCCCGTTTCGATACGTCTTGCAATCAAATCTACACATGAGGACCTCCCCAAATAGAATCCTGGATGCGCCTTTTTAAGAGCCTCATTATCCTAAAGTTCTCAAGGCCCCCAATAGGATAATTTAAAGACAGCCCTGCTGATGAGATTTATTTTTGTGAAACTACGCTAAAAACCCTCTATCATCTCTTCCATTTCGTGTAATTCCATGTAAAAGGAGAGTTCGTTTTAATTGCTATAGTTCCATTGTCCTGCTTCGTGCGTGCTTTATTCGAAGCACAAAGGCACATTAATTTATTCTATGCAATAATAAATACTTATTTAGGTACCTACCTGCTTTTAAATTAACCTACAGTTATATAGTTGGTAAATAATGTATAGAGAAATCGATCTCTTTATCATAAAGAGATCGATTACTCTGTCATATAAAGACTTTATGTGATGTTTTCCTTCACTGTTTGAGAGTACTGGCATTGTGCACATAAATTTTAAGCCACTTTAGGATCGGAAGGCGGTGCGCTACCACGAGACCAACAGAGCTTTCAACCTAGATTCTGGGTACATACTGTAACCAATATCGCAGTCATAACACCAATTTCCGAACCGATTAACACCAAATCAATACCATTAAAGCAATATCGAGCAATACCGGTATAGCAAAATACCGGTATCATAGCATACCGGTATTCTGTTATACCGGTATTTTGCTATATCCCAAAGCAGAGCGGCAATGTGCTCATAAATTACTACAAGTGGTGCCACATGAGGGTAGCTATTAGAGAACCGTTTAATTGATCAATGGCCGCTGGTTGATGCACTCGATTGGGATTTCCTTCGATACGAAACTAAAACTACGTTTCAGTTGCTATATTAGTGGAGCTCTTGGTCAAAGAGTTCTTCCGAGAAGTATCAGTGTTCTTATATCAGGCGCCAAGCAGTGATGCTGCTTGTGTTCAGATTTTTAGCGCTCAGGTGAATAATGCAATAGAAAATCATTTACGCCACATATTATTATTTTTTTACAAAAAATACACTAATAACCATGAAAAATAATTGACATAAATTGGCCGCCATTCAGCATGTAATGTGTGCCATGCAACTGTGACAGCCATGTCATTGTTACAAGAAAACATAATAATATTCTAATTAAAAACTATTGCTAACTCATGTGCTTGTAATTTCACCGGCACCCACACTTTTCAAACCGAAATACAGCAACGCTGCTTAGCGTCAAAATAAAAAAACATAAATCAAAATATTATTCAGTGCAACCTTATGGGCCACTTCAATACGTCTTATACCCTGTTTACACTTAGCTCATGTCCTTGGTAATGTGGAGGGACATGGGCAGGAACATAATATGTGCAATGCGAGAATGAAAACAGTCCACTTCCATGTCCGCTCGCGTTGACGTTCGCGTTGCCCGTGCTCCCTGTGTCCGGGCTAAATGTGAACACATGTGCCGGCGACGCTGCCGCGGACATTATCCGGCCACATTCCATCCATGCGAATGGCAGCGGGAATGTCTAAATGTAAATGCGGTATTACATACTAGGTGAATTTACCGCCAGTTTCTCGCGGCCAAAGCCTTGAAGAACAGGCATGAAACTGGCATAGGTGAAGAGGCAGAAATAGGCATGGGTAACATATTGTATAATATAATAACCAGCGTTCTCCGGATACGGAAAGGGCACATCACTAGACGCGGGGTAGTCACACTGGCTGCGTCCGCACAATGCCCTACATGTGCATTGTTCCTCCGTCATTACTTGATTCGCTAAACTGTCGGGATAAATGCTCTGAATTCACTTGCCTTTCGGTGCTATTCTAATACCTACTGATAATTTGAATGTCAGATCCAGTACTTTTGTAAGCTTGTAAAAAAAATCTAACCCAAATCTTTACTTATCCTAGAGTTATTAACCCTATTTGAACCCTATTGAAATCAGCATAGCTCTTAAGGATGCATTAATAGGGTCTATAATCGTCTATTGAATAAATGTTTTTTTTTTCCTGATCACTTCAATCTGGGCCTCTTCAAGACAATAGTAGAATGTGTCTTCTAGCCCATTCTGCCCCAACAAGCCGGCAGACATTTAAAAAAAAACTTTAGGCTTGAATTTGACCTTATTATCACCTGATGATGCACGCTTACCTAGAAGATACACTAAGAGATCAACCATACCTCTCACTGTTTCATAATCACATAGCATGCCCACGTATCATGCCCTATAGGCATTGCACTACATCGTCGGTAGATGCCCACTGGCCAGAAATTCATAAACATTAAATAAAAACCAATGTTTGTCAGTTCACCGCTAGTTCGTAATTAAAATAGTTCTCTGATTTACATCCCGCAAGCCAAACTGAACTTGAGTTGAACCTTGTGTAACTTTGCATTCGGTCCCGTGTAGGATTTCAATGAGTTTTGGATATGCTGGAATCCACTCTATTGATTTATCTTTTCTATGCAAATATAGGTCTTAGTTGCCATTAAAAATCATATCAAGTAAGTAATTAACATTGTTAAAATCGCTGTTTGGAAAAGGGTTAGACTGGCAAGACTGGCAAGAATTCACAAGATCGTGGTAGATGGCACAAATAAGGGAGGCCTATACCCAGCAGTGGGTGAAATCAGGCTGTGGATGATAATGATGAAGTAATTAGAACTGTAAATCAAACGTTGCTGCACTTAACATTAATTTATGCATTTATTTATACCTCTATATAGTTACTTGTATAATAAAATTTTGCGATAAAACCACTCATTGACAACTCATTTTGTTTTATATTTTTTTGTGTACTTTTGGTCAGTTTGGTAAACAGTAAAGTATTTTCATTCATTTATAGATTATTTCCCTGCGTGGAGTTATTTTGCACAAGGCGACAGCGTATAGCAAATTTGCATACCTTGTAGGAAGAATGCAATTTTTTCATAGATACACCTAGTTTTAAGACGTTTCACAGTGATCCTTGTCATTTGACTAAATAACTCATTGCAAACATAATGTTATAAACGCTCTGTGAAGTTATGCAATTATTGTTGTTGGTAACCGTTTACATCAGGGTCATATCCTTTTTTCCATTCATTTTTCTCAACAAATGAACCTTTGCTCTCTTTACACAGAAACTGTTAGAACCAGTATTGAATGGTCAAAGCAAATATCAAGTTGGCAAGTAGTTACTATTCCGATCTTCGTAAGTCCTCGTAAGTCCACAAAACTTAGTTACCAATAAATATTTCCAAAACACTTCGTCCTGAACAAATTTACAGTTTCAGCGAATCCCAGCACTAGTCTATCGAGTCGATGGTTTGCATGTCGATAACAACGACTTCGTTATCTGCTCGTTATGCGACCACTTGCGATGAGAGCGGGTAGTGTTGTGCTTGTAATCGATGAAAATCTGCGAATCACGCGAGTAGTTAAGACGACGTTTCAAAGTGATCATTTTGATTTTATTATAGAATAAAAACATCAAATTTTACTTTATCGTCAGTCATAAATATTCTTGATTTATTACTGACTGATGGAACAAGCAGATGACCCACCTGATGTTAAGTGGTAACCATCACCTATAACAAAGCATTGTCTCGCAAATCACGCGCGATCGGAATGTGTCCTACGATGCACTGTCCTGCGTCCATCAACTTGAGGCATACAGATGTTAAGCCTCATGTGCCTGTAATTATTCTGTCAAACACACTCTTCAAACCGAAACACGCAGCGTTGCTGCTTGGCGGCAGAAAAAGGCGTGGTGGTAGTACTTCCCCGGACGAGCCCTTCACAAAGAGCTCTACTACTCTTAAAATTTCTATCCCACTGTAAGATTTCCAGGACAAACGGAATTATGCATTCTCCGTATACAAACTTTTTGTAACGCTTTTTGTTTCTATTCGTGGCCGCCATTTGCGTTAGACTTTTCGTTCCTACAATTTAAGACTTTATTTAAATTCGCCAATGACAATGCGAAAATCGCAAGAAATCGAAGTGGAATCGAACCTGGAAACGTATAGAAGAAATCTTTGCAGCAACAGTAGGCTTTTAAAACTGACGATGATGATTTCCAAGCTAAATGTGTTTTCTACTTGCTTAAAAATAATTAATTGTGTTCGACAAAACAAAGTTTATTCTCACATATTTTGCGTATTAAAACCATTATAATACGAATGTCACTATTGCACATTTAAAAATAAAGTAATTTATGTTAAATAATACTAGTTCTATTCCGTTAGTAGATGAGTTAATAAAATTAGGGTTTAATGTTTCCAGTTTAACGTAAAAATAATAAGAGAAAATACTAAGTGAATTATATCTAGCAAGGCTCAAGAAATCCAGACAAACCACTTTCACTGCACGATTATTTGCAAGCTTAGACATTACTAAGTTTCTCTGAATGGGTTCTGTGAGCTTTATTCTATTAGAGTTTATAAATAAACCAAGCTTAGAGTGAACTTTAATGCAGATTTATAGAAGCAAGAAAACAAAACATTGGGTTCATTAATCTTACACTGTTTCTGTACGTTCTCTCAGTAAACGTTACTTTATACGTTTTGCTTCATATGGCATATTATTTTGGAAAAAGGATTACAAGAACGCGAACGATAAGAACTAAGCCGTAGGTAAGTTTGCTGTCTGTTCTTCTAAGGCGCGTGGACCCGGCACTTCGATTCTCCTAGCTTTATATTGATTTTCCGAACTTTATACTTACACGGCATAATAAAAACTTAATCTGATACCACAAATTATTTCAATACTGTCTAATTAAGTAGTTTTCATTATGACAAATTTCTTACCACTGTCGTCTCTTTCTTGCAAACTGAAACAACGAGGTTGGTTCTAAGTTTAACGTCAAATAATGCAACGACGGAATCAACAATAACAGCATCTCAAAAAATAAAGATTTTGTTATACAAACAGTTGATTGACTAAAATACACACTATATTTATTTTTTTCATTTAATTTAAAAATGGAATCCCAATACTTACCCTGGCCTACCAAATTCCGGTTCGTATCAGAAGGACAATCTAGCATAACGCCATTGCGGGATGAACGACATCAAAGTAAAATGACATACTAGTAAAACGTCTACAATTAAAAACGCCTTACAAGTAAAACGTCTGAAACGACATAATCGATATCGATAAAAAGCTTCCACCTAGCGGCCATCACTTGTGACTTTGTGGTTAGGATTCTCGTTAGCCCTTGGTAGTTCGCGGATTTTTTGCCATACGATTTTATTATGCAGATAGTTACAACACGATCCTGCGTTATGCTTTGACAAAATGTTTTCAAGTGCTGCACAAACTCTCTCGTACCAGTATTTTATGACATCTGAAATAGCGGCCATATTTGATTTTCTCGGTCAGCTGAAGTGGTATTTTTGTATAAAGCTTTTAGCGGTATTTTTGTTTATTTTGGACTCTTTGATAAGTGATTGGTTTAGGCTGTGAAAATAGTTACTGTGAGTGACTGGGTCAATTTTATTGTGTCGATGTTTTTGTGTTAAATAGTCGGAACCAATCACACAATTTTCATTACATGCACTAGGTATGTAGACACGCATGGCCTAGTATGTGTCATCCATCATCAGCCCAAAGAAGTCCACTGCTGGACATAGGCCTCCCCTATACATTTCCAGGAAGAACGATTCCGAGCCCTCTCCATCCACCGACTACCCGCGATCCTAACAATGTCGTCAGTCCATCGGGTGGGAGGGCGTCCCACGCTTCGTTTTCCTGTTCGTGGTCGCCATTCGAGAACCTTTATTCCCCATCGGTTATCAGTCCTTCGAGCTATATGACCTGCCCATTGCCACTTCAACCTGCTGATTCTGCGAGCTATGTCGGCTACCTTGGTTCTCCTACGGATTTCCTCATTTCTGATTTTATCTCGTAGTGAAACTCCCAGCATAGCTCTCTCCATAGCCCGTTGAGCGACTTTGAGCTTGTTGATGAGGCCAATAGTGAGCGACCACGTCTCAGTTCCATACGTCATCACTGGCAACACACACTGGTTGAAGACTTTCGTCTTGAGGCTCTGCGGTATCTGTGACGAGAAGATGTGGCGTAACTTCCCGAACGCTGCCCATCCGAGTTGGATTCGTCGGCTGACCTCTTTATCGAAGTTGGACCTACCTAGTTGGATCGTCTGACCCAAATACACATAGTGGTCTACAACTTCGATGATATCGCTCCCAACATATACCGGCACGGGTGCGACATGAGCGTTAGACATGATTTTCGTCTTGCTCATGTTCATCTTAAGACCCACCTGTTGGGAGACAATATCGAGGTCTCTGAGCATCGTGCCTAGATCTTCCAGCGATTCCGCCATTATGACTATATCGTCGGCAAATCGAAGGTGAGTGATGTATTCGCCATTGATGTTGATGCCATACCTATTCCAGGACAGCAGCTTGAAAACATCCTCCAGTGCCGAGGTGAACAGTTTCGGAGAAATTACATCTCCCTGTCTCACCCCTTTTTGCAATTGGATATGGTCCGTGCTTTGGTCCTGGAGTCGGATAGACATTGTGGCTTTACTGTATAGACATTTCAACACTTCGATATACCGATAGTCAATTTGACATCGCTGGAGTGACCTTAGGACTGCCCAGGTTTCGACTGAATCAAAGGCTTTCTCATAGTCCACAAACGCTAAACAAAGTGGCTGGTTATACTCTTCGGTTTTCTGTATAACCTGCCGGAGCGTGTGGATGTGGTCTATGGTGCTAAAGCCTTTTCGGAACCCGGCTTGTTCGGGAGGCTGGAAGTCGTCAAACCTACGAGCGAGGCGATTGGTAACTACTCTCGAAAACAGCTTATAGACATGGCTTAGCAGCGAGATGGGCCTATAATTCTTTAAGAGGGTGTTATCACCTTTCTTAAAGAAAAGTACCACCACGCTCCTGCCCCATGCCTCTGGCGTCGTACCCTCGGAGATAACAGAATTGAATAGCTTCTGAAGGACTTTAAGTAACGGCGTTCCGCCCGCTTTCAGAAGCTCTGTCGTTATTCCGTCTTCTCCCGGTGCCTTGTTGTTCTTAAGCTGCTTGAGAGCCGTTCGGATCTCGTATAGGCTGACGTCCGGGATGTCTTCCGTGTAGTGTCGAGTTAAACGGGCTCTTGTATCGCTGGTCGTGCTTGCAGCAGGACTTTGCGATGAGGTGTATAATTGTCCATAGAACTTCTCGAGCTCTCTTAAAACTTCCGGCTTCGAGGAAACGATACTGCCACTATCAGTCTTCAGTTTTGTCAACTGACTTTGCCCAATAGACAGATCTCTTGCGAACACTTTCGAGCCTTTGTTGCGCTCTATCGCGTTTTTAATACAATTTGTATTAAAAAGCCGCAAGTCGTGTCGCATGGACTTGGAGATCTGTTTATTGAGCACGCCGTATATCGACATGTCCACTGAAGACTGCAGTCTCATTTCGCTGCGATCTGCTAGGAGTTTCAGAGTGTGCTCAGAGAGTTTTTGGGGTCTATTTTTGCGTTGAGTCTTATAGTACTCAGACCCAACATCTTGGACAATTTCCACCAGCCCGTTGTTTAAATCGTCCACAGTTTCGCATTCGGTGAGGCATTGGAAGCGATTTTCGAGTTCCAACTGAAAGCTCTCGGGGTTTTGGATTTGAACAGGACTTGGGCGAAGAGTAGACTTCATCAGACGGGACCGTTCAAGCTTAACATTGATATTCAATGAGCCTCTTACCATGCGGTAGTATGTGTGGTAAGTTTTAATTTAAAGTAAACTAATTTGTTTATTGCGGCATTACTAAGAAAATTTAGGCAGAATCATTTAACAGGTTGTAAGAAATTGAAACATAATAACAAAATTGTTAAATAAATATGATTAATATTGTAAATTAAGGCGAATACAAGAGCTAATGTATCTCTCGCTCGCACGTTTCGACATATTGAAAGATATAAAATCACTAAACCCTTTTTCGAAAAATCGCAAGCAACCATTTTGTGTGCAATCATATTGCACACAGTTCAGTAAAAATAGGTTTACAAGCTATAGGTTCCACAAAAATGTAAAAGCAGCAGAGGAGGCGACGTGACGGGCTGGTGACGGGCCGTGACGGCGCATACATTATCTGGAGTACTGTTTGCGTAGTGCATGCATCAGCGCTGTGCCGACTCACGCTTCACTAGCCATCGCTGGATACGCTAGCACTCATCATCGTACTGGAGCTACAATACTTATACATAACATTTTTTGTGATAATAATTTCTAACCAGACAACATAACACAAATGTTCGTTCCCGGTAGAGATTTAACCCGCGCCCTGCATAGCAGCAAGCAGAGCTCTGTGCAATCACATCGCACACAGTTCAGCAAAAATATTAATTTTCCCAACAAGTTTTCTACTAAAAAGTTGGCATAAGTACCTACAAAAATCAAAACGGTCTTTATTCAGTACTAGCGGCCTGTCCCAGCTTCGCATGGGTGGTCATACATTTTTTGAACATTTTAGGATAAACTAAGACCGTGGGATCGAGCCTCGCGTCTACTTATTTCATACATTTGCACGCACTTCTCCTTGAGTGAGTGAAATCGCACCTCGTGCGTGACCCGTGGACCCGTTAACATTTTTAATTTCGTCATATCTTTTGAATGGAATGTCCGATTTGAAAAATTTAAGAAGTAATCTATAGGTATTGAAACCGTCTTAAATATGTAATGATTTATTTGGATAAGGATTAATACCAAGGTACAAATAAAGACCCTTATCTAGCGGCAGCATTACAATTAAATTTTTATAATAAAAGAACACTTATTGTGACATAAATATAATAGTTAGACATATGCTGTCGCGACATTTTTGTAGATGATGACGTGTTCTACAAAATCGTAGTACATTATTTTGTTCTATCATCAATAGTTTTCGCAGCGCACGCGATGTAAGGTTTTTGTTTTCCACCTAGGGTTACATTATTGGAGTTTTAGTAAGGATCCCTGATTTTTTTAAAATATAATATAGCCTATGTTACTCAAGGATAATGTAGCATTCTAATGGGGAAAGAATTTTTGAAATCAGACCAGTAGTGTTTGAGCCTATTCGTTACATACAAAAATACAAAAATACAAATGTTTCCTCTTTATAATATTAGTGTAGATGTAGATAATAACAAGGATCACTTTGAAAACTAGTGTCAAAATCTGTAGAAAAAACCATGTATTTTTCTGTATTAGGTACATTTGCATGCTAGGTTTTTCTGTCGAAGTGTGAGATTCTTTCAGTATCCTTAATATAATCTTAATATCTACCATACTTCACGCAAATAAATTATTTCATTTCATTTCCCTTTCGTAAAGCACACAAAGTGGTTGATTGCGATATTTCATTAATAAGTTCAGTTACATCTTTCAAAATGTTGTAAGTTGTAACGTGCGAGCGAGAGGTACTCTACATGGACGGCTGTCAATGTAGGCTGTTATTTCTTTCGTCAAGCTGTAGTGCTTGCATTGCTGTTCCAATTTTACTAATAGGGTATTGTTAAACTAGGGCTAAAATAAACATTTAAAACACCGATATTCTTTAAAATATGGAACAAGCAGATGTTACTTGGCCCACTTGATGTTAAGCAGTAACCATAACCTAAAAAAATCATTAACTCGCCATTCACGCTCGGTTCGAACGTGCCCTATGATGCACTGCCCTGCGTCATTACTAAAGGCATATAGTAGATGTTAAGCCTGCGGATGTTTTCCCTGGAGAGTACAGCATGGGGTTCTTCAAAAAAAGCGTTATAAAATATTTAAAGGGTCAGCAACGCGCGTGTGACACCTCTGGTGTTGCAAACGTCCATAGGCTACGGTAACCGCTTCCCATCAGGTAGGCCGTATGCTTGTTTGCTTACTTGGTAGTAAAAAAAACCAAGTAAGCAAACAAGCTCGTACCTGTAATTTCACCGACAACCCTTCAACCGAAGCACAGCAACGCTGCTTGGCGGCAGAATAAGGCATTTTATGGCATGGCGGATTAGGTATAAAATCTGTTACTAATAAGTAATATCTGGCAGTGCCAGTGCCAATTTTAAGCAAAATTTAAATAACGTTTATAAGTATAAGGGTTATTTACGAGCAGGAACTAACAGTTAATAAACAGTTACCTGCGCCGTAAATCAATCCTTATTGTTGTGGCCCACTGTACTGTGCTCAACTAGATGCGAAACTCCCGTATCTATCTAATACTGTGTTTCGAGTTGAAGAGTGTGGTTGCCGGTGAAATTACAGGCACATGAGGCTTAATATCTGTGCCTTAAGCTGATGGACGCAGGGCAGTGCATTGTAGGGCACGTTCGTTAGTAGCAAATAAATGTCTGTCTATGGTCCTATCGAGCGTGACTTACGATACAATGCTTTGTTATAGGTGATGGTTACCTTTTAACATCAGGTCATCTGCTTGTTCCATCAGCAAGTTCAATAAAAAAACAAAGTTACCGTTCAGTCCGATTAATCATTATTCCTACTAATATAAATGCGAAAGTTCCGATATTTGGATATTTGTGGCTCAAGCACGCCCTAATCACTCAACCGATTGGGGTGAAACTTAAAACAAATATAGTTCGTAGCCTGTATTGATAAATACATACTATATTATTTATTTATTAATCCCATTTCTTCTTGTTGTACTTGTCTTGTTATATCATGCTTTTTTTTGTGTGTCAAATAAAAATATTATATTCTATTTGAAATAAAAATACATATATTACTTTTTTACCTATGAGAAGCTACGATGACGATAAGTTGTTGTTACGTGGGTTTTTAAAGGAATTGCGCTTCCATACAACACATTTATTAGCTTATGTTAACTATTAGATGGTGGTGGTTTGCGAAATTACAAGTAATAAATAGTCGTAACGGGTGTTTGTCTGTGAGGTAGAGTAGGTAGGTGCCTTACAATGTATCGGCAATAAAATAGGGGCCATTGCCTATCTCAGAAATATCTAGGCATTATAAAAAGATCTTAGTGCGCCTGCAACAAATAAAATGAACTTAAATAATTAATGAATCCAACATTAATAATTAAACTAACATTTCGGCCGCTAAGCAGCGTTGCTGTGTTCCGGTTTGAAGGGTGTGGGTACCGATGTGGGAAATTACAGGCACATGAGGCATAATATCTGTATGTCTCACCACTTAACATCAGGCGGGCTAATGCTTGTTTTATCAGCATGATAAAAATAAAGCTGATTTCTAAAACTCAATTTTTTTTTCGATAGAAATAGAAACCTACATTGAAGATTAACCTTGATCTTAAGTATCTGTAAAACGAAGATAATTTGTAATAAAAAAAAAATAGAAAAAAGTATTAACTGAAATTGTTATGTAATTATGTCGGTGACTGTACCGAGTCTTGAAGTGTATACAATCTCATAATTTCAGCAATAAGCCTGATGGCTATCGTTCATTGAGGCGGTCAATTGAGGCGTGCGCAAGCGCATGTTACATTGAGAGATATGAGGGCGCTATTGCATTCCTTGCGGTCACTGGGGCTACTGCTGGATCCGACATCGACTTGTTGCGACAAGGTCGTTGTTTGATTCCCAGAGACGTGCACTATTAAGACTTTCAATCTGTTTAGATTAAAAAAAGACATATAGAAAAAATGAAGTATATTTTCAGCGTACGTTTTATGTTACTCATTGCTGTGATTCAAATTCTACTTTATTTTTGATTTTCCTTACTCTACTAACCAATTACATTTTATATATATATTTATTAATATATATTATTGAATATAAGACAAATTATGAAAAAAACGGTAAAAGAATGCGGGATCAAAGTTTTTAATTACAAACTGAAATGCAAATTTCAATGGTATATTCTGGTACTGTTATTCGGTATTAAAATGCTGATTTCATTGTCATAAACATTCTTATACTTTAAACATTATGATTATTTCAAAGGATTTTCACTTCAGTTTAGTAAAATGTTTTCTTTTTTTTTTTCAGGTAAGCTACAATTTATATTATGAGACAATAGAACCTTCACGGGGTCAGGTAAGTTATTTTTATTATATTAAAAGGTTTTCAGTTTCTTTTTTAATCATAAATTTACGTACGCATATAAAATCAGCAGAAATCTCAGAGTTCAACTCGCTACAATCCTGACATACATCTTATCATATTATATCGTATATTGTTAAAGCGTTAAGTTACTTGATAAAAAAAAAAACTTTTTGCGCAAAGATATTCCCAATTTTTTTCACCTATCCGATTTCCGGTGGGTGAGAAGAATTTTCGCGAGATTATTATAATTAAAACAAAACGAAATAACATGTTGTTTTTGATCTAGATTGTTATTATAAGGTTATAATCATAGTCAAATAGGTATTTGTTTTGATTGTAATCTGCATGAAATGCAATTTCGTCACTTCATTTAAGTTCGACACGTGAGATTACCTAGCCTAGACTAGGTATCTATGCTATAACGTGGGTATACCTATCTACCTAAGTACGAGTATAGGTATCTTATTTACACGCGTGAGTCACGTACATCTAGGTATACATAACTGTTGTGAAGACGCTGGCGGAATATCTCGCCTGTCGATTCTCTAAACAACAAAATCACGGGGAATTTTTTATTAGTTTTATAGTGTTTTATATAGTCTCAAAAGTTATTATCCGAGTGGGATTTGAACCCACGAACAATCATTAAAAAAAATTGTGAGCAGGCTCAAGGTTTTCTAGCTTCGGTCGCTGGCTGATTCTCTTTTTTCAAAGCTTAGGTTAGAGGGCCCCCTGAGCTACGGCGCCCTGGTGCACTGCACCACCTGGCCTTACCATAGCTACGCCACTGCCCACGGCCTTCTCCTTGATACGGATTACGCATTGAATTTTCAATTTGATCACTTGCGTGAATGTTCTTAACGGAATAATACTACTAATCAGCGATATACGTCATAAACGCCCATAAACTAGGGCTCGTAATACAGAAAACTAGATACCAAGAAATAAATCGTTGATGAGAGAAGACAGAAGTCAGAGCTCTATATACCACCTGAGCTGTCAGTCTTTTCATAGAACCTCATATACATAATCATTGTTAATTATTTCAAAACAAATCCTCTACAAAAAAGCTTCAGAACAAAATTATGGTCTTTTTTGTTATTCGCACGTCGAATTTATAAATTCCCTAACGAATAAACGTTATCGTCATCAGCTAAATAAATATGATTTAAATAATTAATTTACGAAACAATACTGTAATAATAAGCTACGCATATTATCTGTGTTCTGCGGGCACTGTTAATTAATAAATAATATTATTATCAGAGTAGTAGGTTTTGTATGCAATTCGGGTTTTATATAATCAAAGAGTCTCAATTATTGGGTGTAACTTAGATATTTTTATTCTGCATAAGTTTATATTAAGAAGTCGGGGTCAACAATATTCCACAAACATTTCAACGAAACAGATTAAATCCACAGGATCTTAGGTGACCCCCTATAAGGGTGCATTTATGAGGTTTAATAATATATCGTTGCCATGGCGACGGCCGGCCCTTTACCGTAAGCGCGAGATCACTGGTGATCCCGACGGAGGTTATTATTGGACGTAAAATAATCATATCTTACACAAATTCGTATGCTAGTGGCCACCCTTACACTATTTAAGGGCTCTTTTTTTTGGAAGCAGAATTTCAGATGAATTCCACTAGGCCTTATATAACTTACGAAAAAAGAGTTTTGAGAATGTCTGGGGACCACAGCTTAGTTCTGAGCCTATCTTTTAAAGATAGCCTATCTATTAAATTTATTACCTAAACAAAATTGAGCTGTGAGTTTTGGTGTTTAAAATATAACATACTTTATGTAAATTAAAGCCATATAGAGATTTTAATTTTTTTAATTATAAACATTACTATTTCTTCTAAATAATATCTTATGAGACCCACCCTCGAATATTTTTTCTCTACTTATCAGAGAAAAAGCCTTGCGAAAAAAATACCTAACATGCAAACCTTACCAAAAACTGCCGCCAAATCGAGAATCTTCTTTTTATAAATGTCGGTTAGCAATGTGCTTATCTAAGCAAAATCCACCTTCTTTAAATTCGCATTCAAAGATAAACTAGACACGCTAAGCTCGCTAAGCTAAGCCGATCGAGTTTGCTGTCATCGGGAAAAAGGGCTCATTTGCATTTTGGACAACCGCCAGTGCCAAGTGTGAACTTACGGTGTGTCGTGCTAATGTGAATTAGTTCTCAAAAGCACTGCTTGCCTAGTGGTATAGCGAGCGTCTTGCCTTCCGGTCGTAGGTTCAAATTCAGAAGGTAAACATGGGTTTGGGATTCACGAAATTATATCCCCTCAGATCTCTTAGTGCCAAGTACAGAACAAAGATTTTTCATGTTTGAGAGTACTGGCTCTGTGCTCATTAACTTTTGAACGGAAGAACCCACGGCCTTAGGATAGCAGGGCCGCTACAGACCACCAGTTCTCTACATAAAATTATGATGAATTTATGAAATGAATTATCTACCTAGGTACACTCCTGAGCCTGTTCCATTTTGGTCTTCACGGCTTTAAACTGTGCCTCATTAACTGACCCACGCTTCACAGCCCATTGCACAGTTGGTACATCTTTATTGCAACGATTATATTGCAACGCATTTGTCGCATCGGGCGTCGACCCGCGGCAGGATGTTGCAGCAACAATGCCTCCCTGGAGTAAAGAGTTCGATTCCAGGTTAGGTAACAGCTTATAGTGCCTGCTGACGTATTTAGACGCAGTAGAGTAAGTAAGAGTTCTCTTAGATCGCTGGGTGTGTGTTTTTTTAATATAACTAGTAACTAGTAACTAGGAACAAGCAGATAGCCCACCTGATATTAAGTGGTAACCATCAGCTGTAACAAAGCAAGTCACGCACGATAGGAACGTGCCCTACGATAGACTGCCCTGCGTCCATCAACTTAAGGCATACGGATGTTATGCTTCATGTGCCTGTTATTTCACCGGCAACCACATCCTATGAACCGAAACACAGTGACGCCGCTTGGCGTCGAACATTTGTACACTAGTCACAGTTAAAAACAGTTAAAGCTGAATCAAAATGGCCACAGCACTTAACTGTAATGTTACAGCAGCATTCTCAATTTCAGTAAGGAAATTGAGTTTTAAACTACCCTCTATTATATTTAAACTATCTTTGTAATTCCTTTCGTTAGCGCTCGCGTGGCTTTCTCAGTTTTTGATTAATTTAGTTATGCTACTTTCAGCGTAGCTATTATTCGGATAGGTGACCCTAGTGGTTCATCTAAGCACGTCCGGGTGAGTTGCTCTGTATTATTTTGTAAAAGGATCATACAAAATACAAATGGAACCAAGTAGGTTCCATTGCAGTTCCTTGCATGCTCTTCTAGCCTTGGTCGCGTGAAGCTGACGCCTAGATTCAGAAAATCAGAAAAAGACAGATCTCTTAGTCTCTTAGTAATCTGGAGTTAGTACTTGGTACTAAGAGATCTGAGGGGATATCTACCGTGCCTGGAGATCAACGTCGTGAAGCTGTTTCAGTTTCAGTTTCTCTTAGTACCAAGTACCAACTCAAGGTTCTTTGAGGATGTCTGAGGGGGATAGTCAGAACCACATTTTGCAATAGGTAAATGGTATTTCATTCGTGTCAGTTTGCAAGCCCATCGCCGCTGCTAGAATAAAACACAACTAGTTTACTCACTATGTTTTTCTTCCCGATTGAGATTAGCACCTAGATTCACCTAGCTTAAAGACCTTTCAAAGTGGCGTTTGCAATTTTATTCAGTAAATCTATTAACTTTGGCTTTGAAACCTTGGGGTGACCTAAAACACCAGAGTTTCGTTCACTAGACTAAACAAGCTTTTATCCACCCCAGAAAATGGATCTAGCTCGGACGGGAAAAATTAAATAAAATTGGAGCTTCATAACGAGTGAAGCCGGGTAGTCCGCTATTTAATTATTAATTTATGAGCGGTGGGGGAAATGCAAACTTAGGAAGCGGCTGTGGAGGAGCGGAAGCGTTGACCCATGAGCGGAGCGGGTCTTGTTCTATAAAGTTATATTACTGCAGTTTTTCATCTTCTACACTAATATTATAAAGAGGAAATATTTGTATTTTTGTTGTTTTGTATGTAACGAATAGGCTCAAAAACTACTGGTCCGATTTCAAAAATTCTTTCACCTTTAGAATGCTACATTATCCCTGAACATAAGCTATATAATATTTTCAAAACAGTCAGGGATCCTTACTAAAACTCCAATAATGTAACCCAAGGTGGAAAAAATTATCCTTACATCGCGTGCGCTGCGAAAACTATTGATGATAGAACAAAATAATGTACTATGACTTTGCAGAACACGTCATCATCTACAAAAAATGTCGCGACAGCATATGTCTAACTATTATAGTTATGTCACAATAAGTATTCTTTTATTATAAAAAAATAATTGAAATGCCGCCGCTAGAAAAGGTTCTTTATACAAATAATATTAATCCTTGGTATTAATCCTTATTCAAATAAATCATTTCATATTCATGACGGTTTCAATACCTTTAGATTACTTCTTGAATTTTTCTAATCGGACATTCCATTCAAAATATATATGACAAAATTAAATGTTAACGGGTCCACGGGTCACGCACGGGGTGCGATTTCACTCACTCAGGGAGAAGGGCGTACATATGTATGAAATTAAGTAGACGCGAGGCTCGAACACACGGTCTAAGTTTATCCTAAATGTTGAAAAAAATTATGACCACCCATGCGAAGCTGGGTCATGCCGCTAGTCATTAATAAATGGACGGATGATTGAATGTAAGATTTTGCAATTTTTATGCTTGTTCATGTTATTATTGTCACTTTTCTCATTAAATTAATTATAATGGTCGCTTTATTTATTATTATTTATTTATGCCTCAAGTTGATGGACGCAGGGCAGTGTATTGTAATGCACGTTCCTATCATGCTTGACTTACAAGGCAATGTTTTGTAAAAGTGATAGTTACCACTTAACATCAGGTCAGCGAACTGTTTGTTCCATCAGCAAGTAATATAAAAAAAATACTGCAAGTGTCGTTCAAATTAACGATTGAGGTTGGGCGATCGAAGTTAGTTTGCTAGTAGGCAGAGTTACCTTAATTCCGCGTCGCTGCCTCTCATGCATGGATCCGCTACCTCACTATTGCAGCATCTCTCAGTTCTGGTTAATTAAGACACTGTTTTGAGTGGCACTTACTGCGGGCTAAATAAATTATCCGCATTTCGGGATTTCAGCTTTGAATTAGGTCTGCTTTTTGATGGAAAATACCTTTTTCAGGAACTGAATTTATAATCAACATGTTTGCTTCAAGAAGCGTACCTACGTACAGTACTCAGAAGAGAACTGTACGTACTATTACTATTACTTTCCAAATATTACATTCGGAATATCCCCACATTTTGCATTATTTGGTATTCCATACGTGACAGGTTGCAAGCCCATCACCGCTGCTAAAATACTAACTGATTTCCTCACGGTCTATTCCTTAACCGTTTGAAATTAATGGCATTACGCACATACGTTTTTTAAGGATAAATCCAATGGTGCACGGTGGGATACGAACCTAGTATCTAACAATTGCAAAGCAGGGTCCTTCGACTAAACCATACTCTCCTTAAAAAAATAGTCTAACAAAAACGATTCACCTTCGATACCTTTTGCATAAAAGTACTAAAGTACTATTCCTAATACCCAAGCTCTTTGTCAACAATTCCTCGCAAAGCCCCAGAATGGAACGCCAAAGTCCTACAAAGGAGACATGAAACTAGAAAGTTATGTATTTTAATCAATGTCCAGGGGCGGGAACATTTGGCACTGCGAGTAATCTCGGCTCGCATTGTTCCGCCATTCACGTACAGGCGGAACTTACTGCTTGATGTAACTTTGCAATGGATTTAAAACTGTTTTAGTGCAGTTCAAGTGTAGGGCACTGGTGGTCTCGTGGTAGCGGCCCCGCCTTCTGATCCTTAGATCGTGGGTTTAAAACCGGTCGTGCACCAATGAGGTTTTCAGTTCGATAAAATAATGAGGCACATTTAAAATCCTTTCACCACACTGTTTCGAAAGAACAAGTGACACGACAAGAAGAAGTGTAGACTAAATTGGCTTAAGAGCTAACTGCCATCAAAGTTCGCGCTCGTCCATTTCAACATTTTTAATGATAATTAAATCACTGAAAGTTATGAAAAATCGCAAATAACCAAGTTTTGTCGAAAAACATTACAAAGTTTCCGCAAAAATAACATTTTGATCCAAACATATTTTCGTACCAAGAAAGTTTTACCTACTTTTGATAGGAAAACCTGTAATGTTAATATTACTAGTACCTACTTCAAGTATTTTTCAGGGTATAATAATGTATAATCTGACTTCTAATGCTCTTGCTTATAACTTGTATCGCCATCTTGTTATAGGGCGCGTAATGAATGAATCTACCCACACAACAAAACGCCCAAAACGCTTCCCAGCCTGCCTGTCTGTGAATGGTCGGCTTAAAAATATTCTCACAAAGGAAGGGGCTTTGTTTTAATGAAATTTCAGGCTCTAATGATCGTCCCAAATAGTTTTGGATGTAATCTCATCGGAATACTTGTAATTATTTAAATAGCCGCCTAGTCCGAGGAATGGCATTGTGATTTTGAAAGAGATTGTGTGGATGTGTGGAGAAATATTGGGCCCTGCTTATTTTAAGTATTTCATTTATTTGACAATAGAACAATGTTATGTTACTACGCTTGGGTTAACAACTTTAGTTATGAGGTAGTTTAAAGAGATTTTCTTAAGCTCCATTATGGTTATAGTGTAAAATGATTCTTATTTTTTTGTCGACATGAAATCTAATAATTTGATTGAATAGATGGTAAGTAGGACTTAAAAAAACAATGTTCCTACACCTGTGTTATCGTACATGGCAAAAAAAAATTCGTTGTGTAGGTTGATATTGGTCCTTAAAAATTATAACAAGCCACGGTAAAAATTCAAATGATTGCTTTATTTTGATGATGGAGTATGGATACAGTTCCAAATAATCAAGATTTTAAATCTTACATGTTCATGAACTCCAATTGCTGACTGTAGCTGTGGGTACAGTTCGTGCAAGAATGAACGCGCCAAGTTCATTTGCCTACGATTAGAACTACTTTGAATGCGCACTATCAATCACCAATCTTGAATGTGCAAAAGCCGCTCACGCCCTTGGCCAGTTACTTTCTTATCTAAACTCGTTTGAAGGAATCCTGGCGTGCTTTCCGCCAAGATCACGCAGATTGCAGTCCGAAGCGCGCCCACTGCACTGCATGGAGGTTTAATTTAATTTTGTGCACTGGAACATCCAATTTTGACATCCGACTTACGTAAAACTCCTAATGTTGTGTATACGACTCAATCACGTCTCGCCTTAACGGCGGGAAAGATTTGGGTTAAAGTATGTATATTCTAGGTAGTAGATAGGTGCCTATATACTTATTGCTTCTTACTGTGGTGCCTGAAATAAAATTTTATTGTTATTTTTATTCAAATATCGGGAAATAAAATCGCAAAAAAAGTTTTCCTACTAAAAACCTTAATATCAAAATAATATTTTTGGTGTTCTATTCTCCTAGACTTGGTTGTTAGCGATTATTCACGTGAAGTGTGCTAGCGGTTTTCAGCTTCTTAACCTATTTTTTATTTGGGTATTACCATGCGCGCGAACCTACAGGTGGAAGCTAGTGTACCTTCGTGAATTGCAAAGTCTGAGTCTTACAAATCATTCAAAAATAAAGAGTTTTATATAAAACCAAAAATCTTGTAAAATACACTAAAGTCAGATTCCGCAGTCGCTGAGTGTGTTTCATCAGTGATTTGGGACCGCTTAGGAATAAGCCTGCAGGACTTGGCATTATAATATGTAAATATGGTGAGTGTGCGCCGGCGCAGCCCTCTAGTCAGTGTCATGGCGGCCGCCTGTCGGGCGAACGCGCCCGTGCCGCCATCTTGAAAAAAACTAATTTCAAATAATCAGTGCAATAAAAGCGTAACTGGAAATGCAATAATTTAAAATAAATTACGCGTGTTTATGTAGTGTCGTAAGTCTGAAAGTGGAGTGAAGTGAGTGAACTCAGATTTGTTTATGTATAAATAAAGTGTGTTTGTTTGTCGGTCCGATTTCTAATGAGCTTATCGTGTTACGGTTTAGCTGTTATCTTGTATCGTGTGTCATAATAGCAAGAGCTTTGATAGGCTATAAATGCCGAACAAGGGTCTTGCAAGAGATTATGTATTCAAATGTGAAATAACTGGTTTTATAACTACTCTATATTTTTATAACTCACTTATCATAAACAGTTATTTATTAAATGGGATTTCGTGTAATAAACGTATTTTTAAGACATTTTGGTGTAAAAGTGCTTTTTTAGAATTATAAAAAGCATTTTGTTAAGACAAAATTTTTCTGAGAGATCAGTTAGATATTTGGTACAGTAAATATGTAGATTATTGTAGACTAGCTGCCACCCGCAGCTTCACTTGCGTATTAGTAGTGATTGCTAACATTAATATAGGGCGTTTGCTTTTTATTGGGTCTGTTCATGTTTTCTACATATTTTTTTCGGGATTACTACTTATTTTGCTAATTCAGGTTTCGAACTTTGGGTAGGGCGTGATTGAGCCACAAATATCCAAACATACTTTTGCATAATTTATATTCTATCCTACCCTACTAATAGGGTAGGATAAACTAAGATAAGCAAAAGATCAATCCTGCTGAATGCGCTTCATTAAATAAGATCTACCTACATACCTCAAAAAGTACTCAGTACGATTTATTGTATTGAAATGTAACTTGCAACAAGCATGTAACTTGTAATGGTACCAGAGAAGTAAAAGAAATAGTTGCTAATAGCACTTTATTTCAACAGCAGATCAGCTGATGATTTTAATGGCAAAATTAAATCATCATCTTCTAGCCCTTATCCAACTGAATGGGAACGGCGTAACACGTTCTTATTCAATTATATCCTCATCCAAAAGATAGTTTGTTTAATATTTAATAGTTAAATATGGTAGACATCAAAAAAATATGTAGAAACTATATAAACTGTAGAATTGAGTATGTAATAACATTTTTAAATTCTGGATTCAATACCAAACTACTCGTAAGCGATATTGAAATCGAGTTCCATTCAGCGGAGATCGAGTTATGCTCTGAGTGGGAGGCAGGAATTGCAAAATTTAATAAAATAATAATAACTTTTATTCAATTGCAGAACTTTGACCAAATTGCAAAAATAACCTTGTAAAAAGGCCTGAGATGTAACATATTGATAATAAAATAAAAATAACATTATACTGTATACCTACTATACAATTGATAACTTGCATAAATTATTTTTAATTTGCAAAACTGTCGCAATGCAAAACCACACTTAAGACAGTACAATACGACACAAAACCTGGCGCCTCGTAAGTCGTTAAAAATTACTCGGCATAAGGTCTTTAACCGGTAAAGCAAATTGCAATAAAATCGGGCTTCGAGTGATGGATACAGACCATGCGTCACAGAAGCCTAGCCGCCACACTTCCGGTCCCCACACGCCATAGGCCCATAGGGTTCTACACTCCAAAGACTATAGACGGGCGTATTCATGCGTGCTTTTTATCGAAGCTATTAACAAACAGATGGCTCGGCGGCGAACCCTTTCAAACTGTCAACTTTTCGAGCACAGCCGATTCTGAATCTGGGTTAAGTTTGTTTGGGGACACGGTCAACAACACGATATTGCTTATAACTTTATGTTCACCGGTGTTATTGCATTTTTTGCGAGATATCAAAAAATCACTTTTGTGGTTTACCTCAATTGCAAAATTGCAACGGAAATTGATGGTGGTATAGGGTTTCAGCATTCTTGTCATGACAGAGTGAGCAATATAATTTAGAAAAAGCTCACAGGATGTTACTCATCTCTAAATATAGATTTAAACAATGGAAGAACCTACAAAATGTTGACCGGTATCCTGATATTTTTAGTTATACTTTTTTTCGTATGATACAGTTCCTACGTCTTTATTATCGTGTCATGATAAATCATTATTTGCATATTTATTTTAAACAGGCTATGTAGTAAATAAAAAGTTAGCCGTTGCTTGATATTCTGACTTAGTTTTTGAGTTGCGGCTGTTTTATTATAAATTCAGCTGTATTTTCGAATTCGTCTCACTTGTAGGAATCCGCGCACATCCTTGCCACATCTTCGCATACAAATCTACCTACCAGTATTCTCGTCACGAGCGGCTCACACAAACCATTTATTTTCACACGTTTTCAAGTGAAATTCACTTTCTTTAGCTCCCGACCCATTTTTGTGCATTTCGGTAATGGAAAGGAGATGTCTGTGTGTCTGATGATTGCGTAATTTGTTAGCGATCTACAGTTACACGTGTACGATTTTTATAGATTCGTCTGGTTTAGGTTAAGTCTTACCAAATGGGATCATTTCATTTCCGTATACCGCAAAAACTTGGGATACCTTTTTATTAAGATAGTAGATATACGTATTATAAGAGCAAAGTACCAGAGCTCTTATGAAATCTCCCAAAACCAAGTCGCTGTAGCCGAAAACTTCTATGTAGATTCTATGGATTAATTTCTAATTGGAATACACACTTCTCCAAATGTGGGAATGTCCCAAATCAAATAATTTAATATTTGCACGTACCTACCCCCCTTAGACATCCTCAAAGAATCTCAAAATAGTACTTGGTACCTACTAAGAAATCTTCCGTGTCCAGATATCAAAGTCAAAGTCATGAAACTGTTTTAGTTTCATATCTGATTTGTACTTCTACAAAGATTAAAAGCAAATATATAGAGCAAAATCTCAAAGATTTGCTACAATATTCGTTAGCTCTTAAAATCTCAGGTGTTATTCCGAACCGATCCTTTCACATACTTCGGGTTTCGTATCTTTTTGCATTCTTCTCCTGTCGAGACGCGCCTGATTTAGATCTAAAGGAATGTGCTACACCTATCTATACGAATGTTAACATGCTTTGTATGTAGCGCCACAACATCACAGCGAAAATCTTCCACACCCAGTGCTTTAGTACCTACACTATAATTATTAGTCTTCGATCGGTGTGTGATCTGTTATTACAATAATCTTGTTTGTTACGTTGTTTTTACGAGTTAGGTCGTCTAAATGGCAAATGTATTTGTATAAAAATCATATTTGCTGAAACTGAAATTAAACTCAGACAGAGTTTAATTTCAGTTTAGGTTGCTCTATGAGCATTTAGTTAGTTGCATTTTAGGTTTATCAAACCAGGTAGGTACATGAATTTGCTTACTAGCACTTTTGTACTCGATTTTGACACAGATTTTTTGAAATTATGCAGGTTTAGAAGTACTTGCAATGTTAATGTGATTACTCAAAATTTACTAAGCTACTTACCTATACCTATTTCATGATAATTGTTATAAAGTTATCTCCAACGCTCAGAACTATTTATAGCAATTTTAGAGCAGTTTTTAAGCTTTTACTGAGAGAAATAATATTCTAAGGACCCGAATATAATGGTTCACACACTATACCTATGTATAAACCTGTATTTTTGATCGAGTGAGCGAAGCGAACGAAGATTCTTGTTTCAACTTGGGCGATTTGGCATTTTATGTATGTATGTATGTATGTATGTATGTATGTTTGTCTGGCGATAACTTTAGAACCGTTGATCCGATCTGCATGAAATTTGATAAGACGACAGCTTGTACTTGAGAAATTTACTGGTAAGTATATGAGTAAAATCGGATGAAGGGTTTTTGAGATATGGGGTTTTTTGAGAGGTCAAAAATAAAAAAAGTTACATAAAAAAATCAAGATACATGTCATATGAAAGGGCTTAGTTTGGACATTCCAAAACAATTTTTACTTTTTTTCTGGGACGCTCGGTTTTTGAGATACAACAAAAAAGTTAAATTAAGATAACCAGCGACCCAAGAGCTCCCATCTCTAAGAGTTTCGTTGGCATCAAGGTTTTTCTACTGGTCGTCCAGTTCCTTTGATTTTTCTAATTTTTTTTTCTTGAAATAAATTAAGGAAGTACTCAGTTCTCATAAAATGGTGACAACGACCCGGTCTGATGATGGAGCCAAGGTCTGTTCAACGGAACTCTTCAATAAATAGGCCAATAGAGTTAAAACTTGGTTACCATACCAAGTTAGTAGGCGGTAGTCAGAAAAAAGTCCAAACATAATGTTTGGACTTGCCTTTGACTACCACCTTCTCAAAGTTTTGGTGCGTTCGTCGGGTCGCATCACGAGATCTCAGTTCGAGGCGAACTACTAGTTTAAATTCACATTTAACTAGTGTAAGACTTCGTAATAATTAAGCCTTTACAATTTTTTAACAAGCGTGTGTCAGGTTCTTGAATTCTCTAGTTTCAAGATTATGGCGAAAAAATGTGAACACGTTTACCTTCCCATGCCGATAGAATTACCGTCGTATCTTGGTAAGAAACTTATAGGTACATGATCCATGTTATTATTAAGTACTCCATGCCAAGTAGAGCCTATCCGATCCAATATGTCTGTGAATAAAAAAGATTTGAGCTTAGTGGAACTAGCTCCTAGCTTTAAGACGTTTCAAAGTTATCCTTGTGATTCAAATAAATAAATACCTTTTGACTTTGACTTTTGAAGTGCTTAGTTTTTTTTTCCTTGAAGAACGAATTTTTATGTAGAACACGGATGGCCCACCTGGTGTTAAGTGGTAACCAACATCTATATAAAGCATAGCCTCAAAAAGACAAAGTTCAGGCAATGATTTAAGGCTACCCGCCAACTTGGTTAGTTTTATGTAGGTACCACACTCACTACCAAGCACTTAATGGTTTACCGAAATCTAAACGATTGACCATTACCTCGAAACTACTAGAAATAAACGATAAACCATTAACTAGAAATTACAATTCGTAATGTTAGTAATGCACTAAAACCTAGATTTCCGCAGGCACTAAATTTAGCCATACCGGTAACGGATGCAACACTCTGCCAAGTGCACAGTCTAGGAATAGAGAACACTATTTCTATACTTGAACAGTGCATGGCTTATTGGGCTAAAACAAAGCTCGTGCAGCTCAGTTGGTAGTAGCTCTGCCTTCTGCGCTGTAGGCCGTGGGTTCGACCGCCACCGAGAACAAACAAAGTGATGATAAAGATGTTTGTGTGTGGAATGAATACCATTTTTTTTAAAGGATGACTTGTCTTCTTTTTGAAAAAGGCTACCTACACCTTTTTATACTGACTACAATTTTTGAAGCATGTTTTGGGTAGATCAATCGAGGTCAAAAGCCCCCATACAGTTCATCCGTGTATAAACTATCACAAAAAGTGTGGGTTGAAACATATAAATCGTGCAAAGCAGGTAAGATTACCTACAGCTCAAAATAATGAGCAAAAACTTCACTCAGTAATCATTGCCGTGATCCCAGTATTAGTATTTTCGTAGAGTATAACTTATATAAGTAGTAGCACTTGAGCACTTCTGTGCATTGGACGGCCAGTTGAGAAGTCGGCAGCCGGGAACGATATCACAACTTGCCGTCCTATGCACCAAGCGGTCACTAAGTCTATGTCTAGTCTACAAAGGCCATAAAGCGGCCTTAAAACTCAGTAACCAGAGTTGGCCACTGAAATCATACAGACTGAAATAAATAAATATTCAATTTTTTTTTACACAACGCCACCTTATTTCCTAACTGTAATACAATTTTATAATTTGAAATACAGTATAAGACCCAGACACAGGATAAATAACATTTACATCACTATATTTGTTTTTGTCTCGCGAGGATCGATCCACAACCTACAGCGCTACCAACTGAGCTGTCATTTTATTATTATTAGTACCGCTAGTATTTATCCCCTAATGTGCCATACGCAGGCCCGCGTACTGCATCTAACAACGGTTCCATTGAGTCATTTCAACTGTTTATAGTCCATTCCCTGATTTGCCAGTAAAGCTTCGGAGGCGGTTGTTTATGAGCGCACTGGATGTTGAATTTGGGGAATTCCGATTCTCGTTTGTTCCTAAATTTTGCATTTTTATAGCCTCACTGGCTTCCGCCCGCGGCTTTGTTCGCACCCGTATAGGAAGGTAGTGATCGATATCAAGTTTCATTCAATTGGTTCAACCTTAATGTGAGCTCGATTGAGACAGATATCTTTTATTTTATACAACTTGCTGATGGAACAAGCTGTTAGCCCACCTGATGTTAAGTGGTAACCATAATCTATAACAAAGCATTGCCTTGTAAGTCACGCACGATAGGAACATGCCCTACGATGCACTTGAGGCATACAGATGTTAAGTCTCATGTGCCTGTAATTTCACCGGCAACCACACTATTCAAACCGAAACACAGCGTTGCTGCGTGGCGGCAGAAAAAGGCGTGGTGGTAGTACTTCCACGGATAAGTTTTCACAAAGAGCTCTACTACTCTTATCTTCTTATACTTTCTACAAAAAACTACTTGACTCGAAACTTTTTTTTAGTTGAGCCAGTTAAAAACTGGCTTTACTAAAAAAAAGGTTCAACATAATGTGAAGTGACATTGTCCAGTCCTGTGTAAATTAACCTTTTTTGTATGCATATTCTTAATTACGTCAGTATTGCACTCTCCAATTGAAGTTTTTTTTCTGTCTGAGCTGCGAGAGCTTTGAACCCGCACTGACCGGACTCCGTAAATACGCGCTATTCGTCATGCTTACGACGACATGATGTATGAGATACGTCTCATCGTGCTCTTACTGTGTTTTGACTGCAGGCTATAGCCGATACAGTCAGCATCAAAAGTGGATAGCGACCTTGTCGGATATTTTAATATTACACTTACTAGTTTTATTTCAGATAACTAAAAATTACATTTCTGGTTCTTATTCCTTTACTTTTATAAACCTTTTTTATTTGGTTGGCTTTTAATTTTTGGACTTGATTTTTGAGATGCATAATGTTATTGACATTGCTAAGTAAACAAATAGACGTATATTTACATAGTACCTACTTTTAAAGATATAGGTAGCAAATTGTGGCAAAAAAGTGAATGCAAAAGTTTATTTTTGGTTTTCCCGTGGCAAACATCTCTGCTCCAACTATACTAAACAACAAAAAAAAACAAGCAAAGCTGGTTATTTCTCAAAAACAACTACTACAACTACCATAAATAAAGTTTTTTTTTTTTTTTATACAACCAGCTGATGGAACAAGCAGATGGCCCACCTGATGTTAAGTGGTAACCATCACCTATAATAAAGCATTGCCTCGTAAGTCACGCACGATAGGAACGTGCCCTACGATGCACTGCCCTGCGTCCATCAGCTTGAGGCATACAGATGTTAAGCCTCATGTGCCTGTAATTACACCGGCAACCACACTCTTCAAACCGAAACACAGCATTGCTGCTTGGCGGCAGAAAAAGGTGTGGTGGTAGTACTTCCCCGGACGAGCTCTTCACAAAGAGCTCTACTACTCTTAAAACTCTTATATGATTCATAACTGAGTTTCTAAATACTTGGGCGTCTTATTGAGACGACGTTAGACCTCTTCGACCCATGGCTGGAGAGTATCTGACTCGGAGCATGAACGTTGCCATTCAGCGTGACAATGCAGTCAGTATCTTGGGGACACTTCTGATAGGCACTGATTAAGATCCTTGAGCTACCTCTAGATCATTTGCAGCAGTCTGCAGATAGCTCAACTGTTGCATGTGTGTTTTATACATTTAGTAAATACTTGTATTTATTTATATTGTTTTTTCTTAGTAAATCTAGTTCCGAACAAAAATCGTCTTTTGATGCTCACTGTACAAAGTACTCACGAGTACTCGATGCGGATGTGTTGATGATTTTACATGTTTTAGCTTTAACTAACAGTTTGGTTCTATTAAGAGCACAACTTACAATTGTAACTGTATTTCTTGTGTATTTTGGACTTAACTGAATTCCTACTACAACTTCACATAACTGTTCTGATTGTGTATTAACGAAATTCACTCAAAACAGTTTATGTAGCGCTGCACTGTAGCGTACATTATTTTCTAATGGATGTTAAGTGTTTTAAGAAAGTGCTGATACACATTTTTTGAGTTGCGACCTTATTGGACCTCACATTTACATAGCATATATCCATGAAAACGATTTTTATTTAAAATCACATACTCTTCCATTAAATAAATAGAAGAACCTAATTACACGCTACTGCTAACTGAGGGATGTCGAAAATACACACAGACATATATTACGGTAATAATATTGGTGAAAATTCCATACGGCACTATCTAGCACCAAACTAAGCAAAGCTAGTACTATGTGAACCAAGTAGCTTATATAATCTTAGGTACAATTTGTTTTAAGTTTAAAATAGAGCCTACCAGTCGTCAAAACCACTCTATGCAATATAAGATAACAGCTAAAACGACATACACAAAAACCACTAAAATCTAAATTAAATGTAGATACGACGTTGATAGAGCTTAAAAAATTATGCCAAAGAAGTGTAAGTGTAAGTGAAAACATACAAAATGCATCTAATACCTGATATCTCGTGCGAGATAACCTACGAGATGGAGAAGAAAAGCCAGGACTGCCAGAATAGACTGGACCTGGGGTTCCAAGACTTGCCGAAGGTCCAGGTCCAAGAGTGCCAAAAGGTCCAGGTCTCAGAGGAGGCTGAGATGCTGTATTATGAGCTGATGAGTGCAATGGAGGAAGAGGAAATGGTAAGATCATACATATTTATGTTTGAGACCAAATACCTATAGGTGAAGCTTTAATTCAAACTAAAATCATAAACGTTTGAGTTTTTTTATTCAGAAACTTACAAAAAAAGTACATACCAACACGTGAAAAAACATATAATTAAGTTATAATAAATTTGCAAGTTTATTCGATTTTTACTTAATCAATTTACATTGTAAATTTAATAGACACCACAGTTAATTAAATAGAATTAGATTAACTAACAGTAGATACTATATCTGTATCGAAGTTTGACCTAATTCGAGTCAGTTTAACTACCTATTTTAAGCAGATGTTTTCGGTTGTTTACAAGTAAACCACATCTGACTGGGAAATGGCTGTAGAGATGCATTTTACTTCTATAATAGCTGTAAGATTTATATTAAAGGTTATTTTTATATATTGAATTTTAATCTTATACGATTTGAATGTTCCGAAATTAGCATATGAATTATTTCACTAAGTTGAACTTATTTAAAAAATAACACAGAAACAGTTAGTTTTACAGTTAGTATTCTAACAGGGGCGATGGGCTTACAACGATACTAATTACTGCTAAATGTGGGTACCTATGTGCCAAATGTAATGTTTGGACAAACCTATGACTACCCCCTTAGGCATCCTCATAAAGATTCTGGTACTAGATCTGTGGGTATATCTACCGTGCCTGGGGATCAAAGTCGTGAAGCAGTTTCAGTTTCAGTTTCTTTTTTAATTTACCACGGTGTTTGTCATTCATTTCATGTGGCATTTTAACGACTTATTTATAAAATTGATGGTATAACAGGTTTGCAAAACCGCTAATAACCATACAGGGTCATCGACACCAGATTTTGCATACTTCAACGAATTCGGAATACCAAGTACCTACCTAGCTAATGGTAATTGTATGAAGTTATAATACTATCTTACTCAATTTTGTATCACATATAAATAGCGCCGTAGGTAGGTACAACGTTTTCATACGGCCTACGTAATTTAAATGTCAGGTCAGTTTTTGTATAAGCATTTATGTATGTATTATTTTTTTGTTTTAAATAATACGAATAATGATGAAAAACATTAATAAGATTAATTTCTATTATTTTTCTCATTACGACGCTTAGACATTCAATAAGTTGGTAGCAAGATTCATTAAAAAATTACACCGACTAAATAACTGCGAAGATCGTTAGCACTTTGATTTGCACAGACAGATTTAAAAATGACCTTAATTATAATCATTAACCCTTTTAAATCCGTTCACAGCTGGTTGTACCGTACTTAACCTGTTTTCGCAAAGATTATAATGTAAGGACTGTTCTACCAAGCTCTATTGTAGCTGTTATTTATACGCTTAGGTACTAGTGTCATATACATCGTTGGATATACCTCTGACTGCAACTATTATTTATTCTATGCTCACTGCTACCATCAAGGATGCCAAATAGAAACAAATCTTATTTTATGAATGTTTTTCATTACGAAATGCTTTTTTACATATATTTTTTAATATATTAGTTAAGTACTAATAGACGGTTGATCCGGCTGAAACATAAAAAAACAATTGGGTTCGGGGTGCGTTCAAAACAAAAGAGATGTCTCAGTTCTACTTAATTTGAATTGTGAGTAGAATGCCTAATGTTGAAACAAAGTATCACCGCGACGTTCCCTGACATAACTCAAAATTCAAATGATGAATTACGAAACAAATCTATTCTATTAGATAATGAACCTACAGGAATGTCAAAACGTGTCAACATTTCAATTTTAGAACGCTGAACAATGACGTGAGTCACGACACGGCAGGCATAGTATAGCACAGCTGTGTGTTCGAAATTCAAATTTGACGTTGCGCTGGCGCTGACATTGACAAATAGCGACGAAGACAGCTTTTTTCCAGTTTTAAAACTATTCAACCTATTATTTATTATAGTTGTCAATTAAAATTATTTAATTGACAGGGTCTTCTAATTGTGAGAAATGAACAGTTTTGAAAAATAGATTTGTCTATTGTTGGCTTTGTTACAAAACTGTTTAATTTTAGGTAGCATTTTGACTGAAAAAATATCTAGGTACATAGTGTTTGCATTATACTTAGTCGTAATATTTTAGTTCTTAATATTTTAGTTCTTAATTCACAACTAGATGTCGCCACAGGAAAGATTAGCACGCGCTATCGTTGCGTTTTGAGATATGAGTGGTCTCATCCATCGTTTTAATGTTTGTGGCCCATACTTGAGTAATATATTTACCTACATAATATTGTTGCGTTTTATTACTCGCCATCCCTTGGGTATCCTATCTGACGTTTCGTTCATTTTGGTCCTTCGAACCGGATATGGATTGATACCAAAGGTGGCAGGAAGTATTTTTTTGGTAGTTCCTCAAATTGACGGAACTACAACCCCGCGCCTGAAAGGAGTAGTGGATCGCTGCTCGGGTGCGTAGATCAGCCGGCCTAAGCGTTCTGGGTTGCTGAATTGAGCGGCCGCCGCCTGCCTAGACACCGCCCGCCCTAGACGCCGCCCGCCCCGAGACGTTGCCTGCCCTGGGACAACGCCCGCCTTGAGACGCTGCCTGCCCTGGGACAGCGCCCGCCTTGAAGACGCTGCCCGCCCGCCGCCGAGACAAATCCCGCCCGGTCTTAACGGCCAGCCCGGACGGAATATATCCCGATAGCTGCGGAGGAGGTGCGCATGCATGCGCTGGCTACAATCGCTTGTATGGGTGCGATTGTCATCTTATTGTGCTGTGTATAGAAGTGGTTAGTGAATCGTAATCGTGAGCCTGGACGAACTGTGAGTACTTTTGAAACATTATTCAAGACTTGAAGATTTGATTTGGAACTTTTTGTGATAATTTTGGTAAAATAAAGTTAGTGCATGAACGTAAAGTTAAGTTTAGGACTTAGGATAGTTTTAGGAAATTGGTTCAGACGGGGAATCCATGCCCGATTTTTGATTTTTTTTAATTCTGTCAAACACTTAGAATAATTTGTGAAAATAAAACTTGTAAAAATTACTGATTTGGAACTTAGTAGTAAAAAATTGTGTAAAATAAACTCAGGAAAATGGATGATAAAATTTTATTACAGAGTGATAATTTTAATAACTTAACTAAAGCTAGAAGAAATTTTAAAAAATCTCCTAAGGATAGAATAACAGATACTTATGTCCAGGTACGGTTGGAAGCGTTAGAACAATTATGGACTACTTTTGTGACAACTCACCGACTGTTGGTGGAAACATATGGTGTGGACCTTAAGGGTCATGATTATGTCACCAAGGACATATATGATCAAGCTGAAGAGCTATATTTAGATTACAAAACTGAGTTGAAAACTATTTTAAAGAATTTTATAAAACCAACTTTAACTGAAACTTCAGGCATTATTAAAGAGGAAGGGGTCTTAGCACCCTCAGTTTCAAAATTTGTACTACCTAAAATTGTAATTCCAAAGTTTTCAGGGAAGTATGAGGAATGGGTGACATTTAGAGATTTATTTTTGTCTCTCGTTCACAAAAATGAAAATTTAGATAGGGTGCAAAAAATGCATTACTTAAAAGGATATTTATCAGGTGAAGCGGAGCAGTTGCTAAGGCAAATTCCCATTGCTGGGGATAATTATGATAAGTGTTGGAATTTGTTAGTAGCCCGATACGATAACAAACAATATTTGTCTAATTGCATATTGAAAAGATTATTTAGTCAAAAAAGTCAGTTGGTTGAGTCTGCACAAGGATTAAAAGATTTGATAGACACTACCTCAGATTGTCTAAGCGCATTGGAAAATTTAGGAGTGGATGTGTCGACTTGGGGCATAATTGTGATACATATACTTACTTTGAAGTTGGACGGAGAAACGCGAAAACAGTGGGAACTACATGTGACTGGTAGTATTGCATCTGATACACTGCCAACTTTTGAGCAATTTAGTAACTTTATGACAAACCGATTTAGAGCACTGGAGTTTATCGGACAAAAGGCTAGTAACAAAGTTGTTAGTCGATCAATGCATGCTGCACAGTCTGATGTGGTCTACCAATGTCAGTTCTGTTCTGAAAACCATAAATTGTATCTATGTAAGAAGTTTCAAGCTCAGGATAGTGACGCTCGTCGAAAATATGTGCTGGATAACGGAATTTGTTTTAACTGCTTGGGGGTAAATCATTCTGCCAGGTCTTGCAAAAATCCTATAAAGTGTAGAATTTGTAGACGCCATCACAACACACTTCTACATCCGAGAACAGTAAGTAAAGAAAAAATAACGACCGCCATTGTGACTGAAGACTCGGGGGAAGAACAGGCGGAGGAGTCGCTGGAAATACCGACTGAGGAAATACAAGCAAATACAGCTTCGGTACAAAATAAATCTGTGTTACTAGCAACAGCTTTGGTAAACGCTAAATCAAAAAATGGATCATACCTAACTGTAAGGGCTCTACTCGACCAGGGGTCGCAAGCCTCTTTTGTGACTGAAGCAGTAGTGCAGCTTTTAAAGCTAAAAAAGACGCCAGCGCGAGGTATGATATCTGGTGTAGGTGGAGCAAAGACGGTTCAATCAAACTATGTGGTTCATATTAACCTTAAATCTAAAGTGGAACCTCATGAGAGCATACAGGTTAAAGCACATGTATTAAGAGCTATTACATCTTTCCTTCCGGGAAAACAAGTGGACGAAGTACCTTGGTTAAAATCATCGGGCATCCAATTGGCGGATCCCGAGTTTTGTACTCCTAATAAAATAGACATTCTATTAGGCGCAGACATATTTTGTCAGATCCTAAAAGAAGGAGTCCGTAAAGATCCAAGTGGGTTCTTAGTAGCGCAGGCAACATTATTTGGCTGGATAGTGTCGGGAATAGTCGGTTCCTCTCAAAAGGAACTCAATAGAACTGCTATAGTAATGCATGGAACATTTACTGATGAAAATGAAATTTTAAAAAGATTTTGGGAATTAGAAGCGGAATCAGTCTATGAAGAGAAAAGAATGCTAACGGAAGAAGAGAAAATGTGCGAAGATTTTTATGCCCAAACTACAACAAGGGATGCGGAAGGTCGTTACATAGTAAAACTTCCGTTTCGTAAAACTAATCCTTCTTGTCAGGAAGGAAACACGAAGCAAATAGCTTTGAAAAGATTGCAAATGTTGGAGAAAAGATTGATAAAAAATAAAACACTAAAAGAGGAATATCAAAAAACATTTGAAGAATACTTACGGCGAAATTACATGGTACCTGTAAACGGAAATGAAAGGGAAGAGAATGCTGTTTATCTACCATACCATGAAGTAGTAAGAGAAGATAAAGACACTACAAAGGTTAGAATTGTAATGAATGCTTCCTCTAAGGGAACAAATGGAGTATCCCTCAATGACGATCTAATGGTTGGGCCAACGTTGCAGATGGATCTTAGGCATATCATTATGCGTTGGCGTAAACATCCTGTGGTTTTAGTTGCCGATATTGAGAAAATGTACCATCAAGTAAGGCTAGATGCAAAAGACGCGAATTTTCAACGTATTCTATGGCGCAGCAGTCCTGAAAAAGAAATATCAGAGTATAAATTAGTGCGTGTATTATTTGGCACGGCGTGTGCACCACACTTAGCGGTTCGAAGTCTGATGCAAATAGCCACAGATGAAGGGCATCTATATCCAGTAGCTGCAGAAAGAGTTATAACAGATTTTTATATGGATGATCTACTTACCGGCTGTCAAAATGTAGATGAAGGTATCGTAGTTTACCAGCAAACTAATGAACTTTTAAAAAAAGCCGGTTTTAAATTACAAAAATGGTCAAGCAACAATGAAGAGTTGTTAGCAAGAATAAAGGAGGTAAAACAAGGAGAAGGAAGAGATAGAAACATAGAAATAAAAATGGATTCTACAATAAAAATTCTAGGACTTACTTGGAACAGATGCGACGACTTTTACCACTACACAGTGAGTCTCCCCACGCTGCTGCATACACCTGAAACAAAACGGCACATATTATCAGATATTGCAAGACTATTTGACCCACTGGGTTGGGTTGCACCCGTTATCATTGTAGCGAAAATTATAATACAGAAGTTATGGTTAACAGGACTAGCATGGGATGAAGAAGTACCTGAAAATGTTTTAAGGGAATGGATAACTTACCGCAAAAGCTTGAAAGAACTGGAACAGGTAAAGATACCTCGCTATTTAGGATGCACAGCCAGTGACACAAAGATTGAGTTGCACGGATATAGTGATGCCTCCCAAGTTGCTTACGCAGCAGTTGTCTACAGCCGGGTAGTCAGTGCTGATGGTCAGATACGCGTTCATTTAGTCGCTGCAAAGACCAAGGTAGCACCAATTAAGCAAGTTTCCATACCTCGATTAGAGTTATGCGGGGCTGTTCTCTTGTCGAAACTGCTGGCAGAAATAGGAACTGTGAGTCAAGTTCCGAAAAATAATTGGTTTGCATGGACAGATTCAACCGTAGTTCTGGCATGGTTGAATAGCCATCCAAGTAGGTGGAAAACGTTTATTGCTAATAGAACTACTACAATTATGCAATCGTTAGAACCGCATCAGTGGAACCATGTTTCCTTTAAATCTAATCCAGCAGATTTGGCGTCAAGAGGTCTTGCCCCAGCAGAGTTATTTAAGTCTTCATTGTGGTGGAAAGGACCTGAAATGCTCTCACAGATAGAAATTATAAAGGATAAACGAAGAACGTTGCAAACGAATTTAGAAGAAGCCACAAAAATGATATGCATGCATGGCTCAACGAACGGAACTGATTTGTGGGACAAGTATTCCTCACTTACCAAGTTACTAAGGGTAGTGGCTTACTGTAGACGGTTTCTGAATATGAAAAAATCGAAAGTGGAGCGACATAACAGCCCCATTTTAAGCCATGACGAGATAGAGAAGGCGGAAGAGGCTTGTATAAGACAATGTCAAAGGAAATGGTTCGAGGAAGAAATTGAAGCAATAGAAAAACAAAAGAAGCTTAAAAGAAATAGTAAATTATCATCATTGAATCCGTTTTTGGATGATAATCAGGTTTTACGGGTTGGAGGAAGGCTGGAGAATTCGGATTTTGCTGAAAATAAAAAACATCAAATAATATTGCCAAAAGAAGGAAATTTAACCAAACTATTTATTGAACGTACTCACAAAAGTACCTTACATGGAGGGCCTCAATTAATGCTCAGTGTTTTGTATTCCAAATACTGGATAATTGGCGCCAAGCAGTTAGTGAAAAGCCAAGTTCGCAAATGCATAATATGCGTTAAAAACAGAGCAGCCACCAGCCACCAAATCATGGGTCAACTACCTGCAGTTAGGGTTACTCCTGCTCGAGCGTTTACAAAAAGTGGTGTAGATTATGCTGGGCCCATTGACATAAGAACCACCAAGGGGCGTGGACATCGCACGTATAAAGGTTACATATGCCTTTTTATTTGTATGGTTACGCGGGCTGTCCACATTGAAGCTGTGAGTGACCTTACTACACAGGGATTTTTAGCGGCATTCAAGAGATTTGTTGCCAGGCGAGGACATTGCACTGATCTTTATAGTGACAATGGAACAAATTTTGTTGGTGCTGCTCGAGAGTTACGCGTGCTTTTTGACGCAGAAAAGTCCATGGTGGGTAGAGATATAGCAGAAAGTCTGGCCACAAATGGTACATCATGGCATTTTATTCCGCCTCGTGCTCCGAATTTCGGAGGCTTATGGGAAGCAGCCATAAAATCGACGAAATTCCATTTAAAGAGAGTGGTGGGAAATACTTCGCTGACTTATGAAGAGATGACCACAGTATTGGCACAGATAGAATCTTGTCTTAATTCAAGACCCTTATCAAGAATTGATGGAGTGACAGAAATGGAATCCATTCTGACGCCGGGTCATTTTCTGGTTGGAGAGCCTCTCATCACTATACCAGATCGTAATTTTGAATCGTCAAATTTGTCAACGTTAAGACGTTGGCAGCTCACACAAAGAATGCTTCAAGACTTTTGGCGTTCCTGGTTTCGGGACTACGTTCACCAGCTACAACAACGATTCAAGTGGCAAGATCAGAACCCTGAACCCAAAGAAGGTGATGTAGTTTTAATCAAAGAGGATGATTTACCCCCCTGCAGATGGTTGTTGGGGAAAATTGTGACTAAACATCCTGACGCACACAATGTCACACGTGTAGTCACCTTGCGCACAAAAAATTCATTTATTAAACGTACAACTTCAAAATTAGTTGTACTTCCAGTCTGTGACTAAACTGGAAATTAATAAAGAGATGAGCTTAGAGGTTAAAAATAATAAGTTCATTATAAGTTTTGTAACAATTTGTAAATTTTGTTAGTTTAATTTGTTATTTCGTTATCTAGCTAGTTATGTGAAGCAATCATTGAATGATTTGTGCATTGTTTCTTCGCAGATTGTTTAAGTTGTAGCCAGTCGTTAACACCACTAAAGAACACCATTTCTGAATGTTGTTCTTGGTGGGTAGTATGTTTGCATTATACTTAGTCGTAATATTTTAGTTCTTAATATTTTAGTTCTTAATTCACAACTAGATGTCGCCACAGGAAAGATTAGCACGCGCTATCGTTGCGTTTTGAGATATGAGTGGTCTCATCCATCGTTTTAATGTTTGTGGCCCATACTTGAGTAATATATTTACCTACATAATATTGTTGCGTTTTATTACTCGCCATCCCTTGGGTATCCTATCTGACGTTTCGTTCACATAGGTAGGTTGATTGTACATAGGAAGCATTTATTTTTTCTAAACTATTTTGTATGAAAACTAGCTTCTAATTAAAAAAAAAGTTTCTGTAAGTTCTTCCATGTAGAATAGTGGTATTTTAGATAGGTTTGAGCACTTTAAAAGCAATATACCATTAGTCAGTGCTCTATCTGTAGAGCAACAAACCACCAAGTCTCGATCGGCGATAGCGCCCCCGCAGACCCTGCATTTACATGAGACATGCTTTCTAACAGAAATAAACATAAATAGAATCACGACTTTTATTCGTAAAAATATTTACTGAATTCTTTTCAAAATACTCTAGAAAAGATGAAAACTTTTATTGGGTCAATTATTGTTTTTTAGACAAAGGAGTCATAACACCAAATAAGTCTATATTGATTGAATGAACAGTTTGTGCAATAATGACGTAAGTTGAAATAAAAATCACTACGCAATATTTTATTTTTCTATTGGCACGTGTTTTGCACAAGAACAATGAGCAGCGAGAAAGAAAACATAAAACAATATTAATCAAAAAAGCTGAATCAGCAATAATAAACAAAACTGCACCTGCGATGGGCACAAGAAGTTAATGAAAAAAGTGTTTTAAAAAACGGACTTCTCGTGTCTCTGCAAACAAAAATGGATTTAAAAAAGTTTTGACTTGACCAAGTTTTATTGTTTCGGTCTTTTGTTCTTAATTTCTTATGAAAAAGATACACAGAAACATGTTTATGCAAATAAAATATCTTTTGTCTTTACATTTACTTATATGTGAATAAATGTGAATATTGTGCCTCAAGTTGATGGACACAGGGCTGTGCACGTTCCTATCGTGCGTGACGAGGCAATGCTTTGTTATAGGTGATGGTTACCACTGAACATCAGGTGGGCCATCTGCTTGTTCCATCAGCTAATAGTATAAAAAAAGGACATGTATAAAGGCGAGCTTAACCCTAAAAAGTTTTCTTCCAGCAAACCTTTGAGAGGAAAGAGAAAGATTAAAATATCAAACGGTAGCTTTGAAATAACAAATATGTATTTTTTTTTTATTGTATAAATAAATACCAAGTATCCAATGGAAGAAATTGCAGAAGTGTAAATAAATTAAATTGTAAAAATATTTGGTGAACAAACGTCTTATTATTACTATATTATAATTTTTATTACCATGGACTATCAGACCTGGCTAGGTTAAAGCTGTGGTTGAAGCTCGTTGAAGCTCAACTTATCTCGCAACTCGCTTCCAATCACTATTGAAACAATACAAGCTTGTCGGCTGCAAGGCACTGCCAATTTATCCTACTTTCTCCAATAACATTGTATCTGACAATGCCAATAAAATAACAGTAAAATGTTCTCTAATACGCGAATCCGTCGGCCGCGTCATAAATGGACATGACCCGGACTAGTAGACAAGGAGTCAGTTGGTGTTTTCTTACGTCATACTTTACTGTCAAACACTACACTTACCAGCTGAACGATTGTTTCTTCTAGGATTTGGTCGCGTGGAACTGTCACCTAACCTAACTTTATGACGTTTCAAAGTGATCCTTGTGATTTTATTGAATCAATACCTTTTGACTTTGACTTTGAATGTCAAAAAATGTGCCAGTTCTACGAGTCAAAAGCCGAGAAGAACAGGCAACAAACTTACGGCTTGGTTCCTACTGTTCTTTTGTATGAGTCTTGTTACAATGAAATTATAATACAATATTGAAGCTCCAGTGTGGTGCCAATCGAATTTAGTGAGGCGTACTAGGCGTAAAGTAGGCGTAAGCGGTGATGCTAAATAAGTGTGTGAAATATAAGCAAAGACGTTAGAGTTGTTTTACTTCGTTTCGAGAAAGTTAGTATTCAGTGCATCGAAATTTTGCATCAAAAGCGATACTGTAAAAGAAATGCGCTTTAAATAAGCTCACTTGTGATTCTAACATGTAATCACAATAAGAGAGTATTGACGTAGCAAATATATTTCAGTCTCTTGAGTAACAACATCGCTACTACCCGCGTTATCCGGATATAACTGCCTCCTTCCGGATTTACTCGGATGAAACAAGGTATTTTCGTACAATATTGTTTTTGAACTAAAATCTTTATTGATTTTACTTAGGTATAAGATTATCAATGGTTCCTACTTCTACATAAGTGGGATCTATTATTGGTTGATAGATATAAACTAAATTTTTATGTACCTATACAATTTATTTGTCTTAGCTTAAAAAAAACTTAATATTTATATTCAGAAATAAGGTCTGTTGAGTACTTAGTAAAGATTACGGGAACGTAAAAGATGTTTTTAAAAACTGAGTTTAAAACTTATTGAAGAAAATTCTATTCTTGAAATTAAACAATTAAATTGAGACGTCTGAGACGAAGTTTATTCTCTAAAACGAATGCTTAAATCAATCTTACTAACTAGCAGCCACAAGTCACAAAACGCGTGGGCGGTGGAGATAAGCAACTCGGATGCAGGTGCAATAGTGCATGCTTGCACTTTATACGTTCGGTGTTGTTATGAATGATGTACTAGCCGGTTGCATAACTCCTCCCTCCTCAAGTGCAAAATTATCGGGTTTCGCGGAAGCTGTGATCCGATTATTTTGCATTAACATAAAACGGTACACGATAAAACCAATAAAAACTATGCCTAAAATTAAGTACAATAGTAGAGTGCCTAAACTAACACTTTTAATAGTTACGCCACTGATCTCTTTTTCACTTTCACTAAACGCACCTTCCTTCTGGTTTAGAATACGTGAGAAATGCTTAATCTCATCCAAATTGATGTGCTTGATGTTAACAGTATTCAAAGAAGTCACATTCATGGCTTTTAGCTCTGGTAGAGACACGATTGGGGTAATCTTAATCTGATAATTTTCTGCAAACGTTCTGCGATAACTTAATTTATAATCGTTCAGGTAAACCTCACAACCTTCTGAAGTTCTTACTAAATAAGTACCATAGAGCGACTCTCTGACGTTATCCTGGTTACATTTTTCCACCACTATCGTCGGTTTCCGTGTAAAAACAATCCAGCTGTCCAAGCTGATTCTATGAACTTTGGTATCCTCAATTTCAACAGCATATGGTACACACGAGGTTGGGTTTGCCTGAAACTCCAGGAGCTGCTCTGCACAAGTCAGTGTAGGAAACTGGACTATATTGTCGGCATTGCATAGGAATCTGTTATCCGCATCAATTTTCTCGCATGCCTTAGTGACCGGCAGGTACTTCGAATCTTTCACCAAAAGGTAGGGGAATTCAGGAAAAACTACTACAGTTTTGTTAATGGAATCTTTGTAAATTGGTAATGAATAAATTTTGAAATAATTGTAAATATTTTTATCTGTAAGTGGAACTTCCAATATGAACGTAATCTGGTTTTCCTTTACATAAGCCATAACTTTAATAAGCCTCTCTAACTTCAACAAATTACTCGCATCTGCTTTGTAAACTAAACTATTTATTTGCTCTATAGATTTCAATAGATTTAACAGTTCGGTAGAATTTATAATCGATTGATGTAGTACAGATACCTTACTAAACGCCAAAGCTGTCTCTATCTCATTTAACGTCACGTAAATGGTCCGGAACATACTCAGGAACATATCAAACATACTTAATACGTAAGTAAGGTAGAGGCAAGTATTTTCTTTAAATTGTCGATTTGCAATTAATTCTTCAATAACTTTTAATCGTTTATCCAATATCAATGTGTTTTCGTGTAATGTTTCTGTACTATTCACAAAATTATCCAACATTCTGGTGATCATAGTAATCTTTTTGTCAATAACCATTTCCTTAGAGCCGATTTGCGAAATAAGAGAATCATATCGAATAGCGTCATCGTTATCTAAGTTGCCTGAAACTGCCTTAATTAATGACCCAAGGGGATTCACTAAGCCTCTTTTATATCTATGTAACGGAAACGGAACCAACTGTCGGAGTTTTACTACAGTTGTGTGACGTATGTACTCTACTTGAGTTCTTATGCCCATAAATTCATTGACAAAAGGTTTATGACTATCTACTAAACTAATAAACTCGCTATATTTCAATATATGATAATCCAAATCTCTACTAATACCACTTAAGTCTAAAGTCTTAACTATCAACCACTTATCTTCCTCCTTGAAAGCTTGTCCTTCTTTTACAGGTAAAATTCCAGGATTGTCGTCAATCCTTAGAAGATGAAGGGCCTGGTACAGGGGAAGTAGGGTCACTACGACCAAGCACCACCTGTGGAGGGCGTTTGACATTTTTAATCGCTACCTTTGTCTCTCTGTTACCTACTTGCATTAAGGCCACATTCCGCTCTAACCTTCCTTTTACCTTAGCTACTTTATATCTTGGTTTATCCTTGCTTTTTCTTGTATTAACATCTTTCGTATACACGATATCACCTGGCTCTATTGCTATATTTTCTCCTAACCTTTTCTCTCTAATATGTTGTTTCCTTTCTACCATTTTATCCGAAAGATATCGATAAAGAAACTTTGTTCGTTTAGCATGTTCGCTTAGCAATTGTTGCATGTATGTTCTTTCAAAATCACCGTCAAACAATTTATTTGAATCTGTGTGACCAAAAACTATCTCGAATGGAGTTAATTCCGTCGTTGAATGAATCGTGTTATTATAAGCCATTAAGGAATACGTCATTATAGAAGCAGCGTCAGTACATTTTTGATCATATTTAGCCAAACGGTAAATTTCTATTAATGTTGAATGAAAACGTTCAACAATACTGGTCGAATTGGGATTATTTGGTGTACAGATATGTAATTGTATTTTGTACATATTAGCGAACTCCTTCATAAGTTCGTTATTAAATTCAGATCCTGGATCGCTACTTATTTTATTAGGGGCACCGTACATTGAAAAGTATTTTATCAATGCGCGAACTACTTCCGGTGTTGATTTGTTTTCGATTTCCAACGCCTGTCCTAATTTACTGAATGCATCTACTATGGTCAAATAATAATGGTTTTCTATGGAAAATATATCAATAAATATTTCCTGGAATGGTGCTGATTGTGTTTGGGTTAACTCAATTGTTGGCTTTATTGGTTTTCTGTCATACTTCATCTTTTGACACGCCTCGCACGCATTAATTACTGCTGATGTCATATCTTGCATGTTATGCCAAAAGTAGTTACGTTTTATCCTAACCATGGTTTCTTTGATCCCTCTATGACATGTTTTCCCTTCATGATGTTGTAGTACAATTGCTTTCTGTTCATTTTCATTTTCTACAAATATAACCCTTTCAGTACATTCATAAAACTCTGCCATACCTCTTTTGAATAATTTTATAATAACGCTGTTAAATACCTTCCTGTGTTTGGAGTCTTCAAAATAGATGAAGTATTTCGTTTTGGGTTTGACATATTCTTTTAGAAATTGTTTGACTAAATCCTCATTATCTATAGGCAAAAACACTTCAAGAACTTTCTGCTTCTCTCTAGTAATGTTTTTAACCTGTATTTCTTTCCTAAACCAAGTAAACACTAGGATTTGATTTGGTTTTGTGTCGACCGCCTCATTCAGAATAGGGATCCCTTTGGACTCTAAATCTGCGGCTGAGTGAATAGTCGCTTCCGTACTAGTTGATAACGGTGGTAGCGGAAAGTCTTGTTCCAGTACTGAGATGTTGCTAGCCGTATCGGTATCCGAACTATCTGATAAAACAATCGTTTCTATTGGTGGGTCCTCTTCATTGTTAGTACTTAAGGCAGTTATTTGTCGAGTTACGTCTTGTAAGTGTTGTTGAAGTCGTTGTTCCTTATCGTCGATGTTAACCTTCATTGATCCGTCCAACGATTCTTTGTCTAAAACGTTTACTTTAATACGTGATAGTGCGTCGGCGTTTGTATTCTGCTTGCCTGCCTTATACTTAGTCTCGAAATCATATTCTTGCAGACGAAGTCGCCAACGTGTTAATTTACTATTTGGTTCCTTAAGCGAATCAAGCCAAGCTAAAGGACGATGGTCTGTATAAATAATAAATTTGTTACCATATAGGTAAGGCCTAAAATGTTTAACGGCCCATAAAACAGCCAAGAGCTCTCGTTCTATAGTGCTATAGCGCATCTCAGTTTCGCTGAGGGTCCTACTCGCATAAGCGATAGGCTTATCTGTTCCTACAGTACCCTGTGATAGTACAGCGCCTATTGCGACGGCGGATGCATCGGTTGTTAATATATAGGGCTTTGATAGGTCGGGATACTGAAGTATCGGTGCATGTATCAGAAGCTCTTTACATTGATTAAAAGCATCCATGTATTTCTGGTCTATAATGATTTTATTGCGCTTTTTCAAACAGTTTGTCAATGGTTTTGTTATTTTTGCAAAATCTTTAATAAAACGCCTATAATAGCCTATAAGACCCAAAAAGCTCTTGATTTGTGTTACAGTCTCTGGCATGGGGTAGTTTAAAACTGCCCTTATTTTGTCATCATTAGGCTTAAGGCCTTGGTCAGTGATGGTATGACCTAGATAAAGTACCTCTTTCCGTAAAAACTCTGATTTATCAAGTTGTACCTTAAGATTGGCCTGCCTCAATCTGTCAAAGATAGATTTCAAATCTTTAATGTGTTCCTGCATGCTAGTACTATAGATAATTATGTCATCCATGTAAACTAAGCAATGTAACCCCTGGAGCCCCCTAAGGATGTTGTCCATGGCTCTTTGAAAGGTTGCAGGAGCCGTCTTAAGCCCAAACGGCATTCTCAAAAATTCATAGTGTCCTGCTTCTGTACTAAATGCAGTCTTCTGTCTGTCATTTTCATTAATTTCGATCTGGTGATAGCCGTTGGCTAAGTCTAATGTCGTAAAATATTTGCTTTTACCTAACTTGTCGAATAAGTCTGTAATATTAGGTAAAGGGTATTTGTCATCAGTTGTAATGTCATTCAGTCGCCTATAGTCAATTACCATTCGAAACTTTACTTCTCCTGATGCGTCCATTTTTTTTGGCACGAGATGAACAGGTGCATTCCATGGTGAGTGCGATTCTTGAATCACATTATTTTTTAATAACTTTTCTACCTGACTTTTAATTTCTTGCGTTTGAACAGGAGGTTGCCTATATGGCTTAACATAAATTGGATCCTCATTTTTAGTGCGAATAAAATGTTTTACCTGACTTGTGAAGCTTAGAGGAAGCTGATCACAGTAAAATATATCCTTGTATTCTTTACACAATTCAGAAATACTCTTCCGTTCCTCATGATTCATATGGTCTAACCTAAGTCGCGTCAAATTTTTCTCTAAAATGTCATCCACCTCCAAGTCTTTCATGTCTATGTCATTATAGCAGTTAACGTTAACTAAATTGTTGTCATCAAATTCTTCTACTTTAAACGGAGATGTTATTGTCAGAGTCATTTGCGTCTCTAAGGTGTTTTGGATGATGGTGGTAGCATGTCCATTTTCACATTTGACTATGGCAGCAGGCATTCTAACACCATCGCAGAGTTGTTTGAAATTCATGATAGCTTCCCCAGAATACAAGTCTGTGGGTAATTGTACTCGTTGTTCAGAGCGAGGCGCTAACTCTAGAACGTGGTTAGTTATACGTTGTACTATAGGTAGAGTCGTTGTCTTGGTCCTGAGCTTATTTTGTTTCAAGTCTATTACAGCCTCTAACTGTACCAATAAGTCGTTTCCTATAAGTCCGTCATACTGAGCGTCTACATCATAGACATAAAACTTGTGAAATTCACCGCATTGAAAAGATGGCATTAATGGTATTTCGATAACCTCGTTATGACTACTCGATGCATGCGTACTTATAACCGTAAAGGGTTCACACAAGGTAAACTCGCGGAAAAATTGGTGAGCTTTTCGCGGGCTAATAAAGGATCGTGTACTTCCCGTATCTATCATAAATTTTCCGTTAATTTCTGGTAAATAGATATACGGCAGTTTCAATTTTATGTTACAATTTAGATTTATTACCTCTCGTTCTCTATTGAGGCCAAAATGTGAAAATTTCCGATTTCAGTTGCATTAACGGTTTCCTCAGTCACCAAATTTTCCTGCTCATTTTCCACTGCTAATTCCGTTTGAGGATCATAGTGATCGGCATAATAACCTTCGTCATAGCCATAACCTTCCTGATTTTCACAATATTCATATCCAAAGTTCTCACCTAAATCTAACTCGTTTAATCGAAAGCCTTGAGGCTGATGAGTTGGAACCTGTGCTTGTTGTTTTAGTGGAGGTGCGGTCCTCATGGTCACATCAGCGCTACCTAACATAGGATTAGGTGGCTTATATCCGAACTGGTTTTGGGGCCTATAACCGAATTGCTGTGGCCGATAACCAAACTGCTGAGGCCGCGGGGTGAAACCTTGAGGTTGCGTAAACCTTGACATGCCGAACTGTTGTGGCTGCATCCACTGTGGTCTATAACCAGTCGGATTTTGTGGAGCGAACCTGTTCACAAATGGTTGCCTATACTGACTGTTTCCCGGGATACCAAATTTGAAACTAGGAGGTGCATTATATACAGGCCTAAAACCACTGGGTTGGAAGGATACACCCTGAGATGAAGGGTTGTTCAAAGGTTTCGTTGAAGTACCTGCTATGTGCTGTGCCTGAGCCTGAGGTCTGAGCATTTTACTGCGAAGACTATACTGCTCATAGAAGTTCACATCCTCCAGCACATATTCGAGTGCCCTTTCCAATGTTTCCGGCCTTTTCATCCTTATTGACCTAATAAGATTTTCAGGCAAATTGTATAGGAATACATTTAATGCTAAGTTGTTATATATACTCACCTTGCTGCTCTTCATACCAGCATCCAACAGTCGGTTCACCTTGGATATCAGTAATGATCTAACTGACTGTACCCTATTACAAAACTCTAAGTAGCTCTCCCCTTGTTTCATTTTAAGTGTTTCCAGTTCTATCGCTATACATTCTTCGCTTCTAGGATCACCAAAGTGTTGGGTTAACAAGGTCTTAAGTTGTTCCCAGGACAAAATGTCGGTTCGCTCACTAACTAAGGCAGCGGCCTCTTCCGTTAACCTACTCGTTATCGTATGCAATACATATTGATCTTGCTCTGCATTACCTCGGTATTTATTTAAAACATATTCACATTTCCTTAAAAATAAGTCTAAATGACGTTTACTGCCATTGAAAATTGGTATAATACACAATATTTCCTTCGGAATTAAAGTTACTGTCGTCATTTTCAATACTTTTATAACTCTACCTCGTCGTGAGAAATAATCACTACTACGCTAATTACTTAACTCTACTTAGTATGTTAATTCCGTATTCCCTACGTTAGGAAACCAGAAAACGTTATAATGGAAAAAGTTCGATTCCGAATATAACAAAACACTAAGCACAAAGGGAAGGAAAGGATGGCGAAAATTCTACTCACCAGCCAGTCACCTTCATGCTCGTTCGCCTCCCGGATAACTTCACAAATTTATTTGGTTCGAACAGACCCGATTCACTGGAAAACTCGAGAAAACTCGTTCAAAATTCCGTGGAAAACTCGGAAAATCCGCCCCGGCTGCGCCAGTAAAGATTACGGGAACGTAAAAGATGTTTTTAAAAACTGAGTTTAAAACTTATTGAAGAAAATTCTATTCTTGAAATTAAACAATTAAATTGAGACGTCTGAGACGAAGTTTATTCTCTAAAACGAATGCTTAAATCAATCTTACTAACTAGCAGCCACAAGTCACAAAACGCGTGGGCGGTGGAGATAAGCAACTCGGATGCAGGTGCAATAGTGCATGCTTGCACTTTATACGTTCGGTGTTGTTATGAATGATGTACTAGCCGGTTGCATAACTACTTATCTACATTTATTTATTGTTTGTTTACAATAATATAAGCACAGTTCCAAAAAACTTGCATAGAAAATAGCATAAACGTAGCAAAGTTACCAAAATAAAAAAACCTATTAATATAACAATTCATTCGAATTCTGCAACATAGGATTGGGCTGGTTATCTAGCCGAACCAGTCGGCAGTGCAGCAGAAAATAAATTAAATCTAAATTCAGGATTATTCCAATAAGGACACGGAAGCAAAAGCAACTGGAAATGAACCCACTTGTAACCAGTTCTGTGCCGTTATTTTACTATCGCCGCTCACCACCGCTCACCACACCAAGTGGTGAAAAACACTGAATTAACGGTCACAGTTGTAGCTTGTTGCACTCGACGAGATAAAAATACGTTGACGGGTTGTAAGTGAATATGTTTTATTCATGAGGTTTGTTGTGAAACGAGCTAAACAGAAGTAAATCAAATCGAAATTTTTGCGTTCAAACGTAAGACAGATTATTGATCAAATTTAACAATAGGTAAGGTTAAACACCACCTCTTTGAGCTGATTTCACCATGCTCTGTTAGATAAACAAAGGACTAAAAGGCCGTTAAATATGTCAAATTGTACGCGTTTGACATCTAAGGTTAGATTTAACGGCCTGTTAACCCTTGATTAGTAACTAACAGAGTATGGTGAAATCAGCTCTTAGGTTGACGTAAGTTTAATTTGCGTCTTCAATTATTTACCGAAGTTAGAATTTGACTTATTCCCAGAGAACTCACTAGGTATTATTTATTTTAAAAAAATATATAATTCTATTCTATTGTCGTGTCACTAGTTTCTTTCGAAACAGTGTGGTGAAAGGATTTTAAATGCACCTCAAGAGGCTCCTTTCGTGCACTTGACACATGTTATGGAACTTATTAGGTTCTACGACATGCTGGTTTCCTCACGATGTTTTCCTTCACCGTTTGAGAGTACTGGCATTGTGCACATAAATTTTTGTACAGAAAAACTCATTGGTGCACGACCGGTTTCGAACCCACGACCTTAGGATCGGAAGGCGGGGCCGCTACCACTAGACCACCAGTGCTCTCAAGTTTATTCTTTTATCATCATTACAATAGGAATTGTTGTATTAACAACTCACCATATTTGTATATTCGTTTAGTAAATTGAAATATTTTCCAAAATAGATTGATGCTTTTCTAGTAAACTCTGCCAATAAAATTATAAATAGCCTTGTAGTTACCCTCATCAGCTGATTCTACCTACAACTTCAGTGGCAACATTGTTCGTTTAACCGATGGTGTCAATAACCTTAGAGCCGTCGCACACTGGGCTCGATTTATGCGCTCGGTGTGCGTCGACCTTGAACTTATTGTTAGCGTTTGTAATAAACTAGTTATAGTTAGGGTGTTGCTTTGCTTCCTGTTTATTGTTTGTTGAACTAACGCCTTTTTATGATGTTACTGGAATTAAAGGTACTTAACTAAAAGTTCATCTCTTTATGCTTTAAAATTAAAAAAATATGATGGTCTGTAAAACTATAGTAAGGAGGCCACACAAAAGTTTATTAGTAGGTAGGTAGGTATATCAAAGTGTTATGTATAAGTAGTGTTTGGTGATAAGTACGTCTCTGACATCTATGGCAACCATGACTTCCAAAAGATCTGAGGAAATGTTACTGTGAAATTAATTCAAATATTTTGCTTGTTTCTTTGAAATACACGTGCTATTTATAAAATAGTGATTAGAATGCTAGCTTGTGCTTAGATGTGACTACTTTTAAGGAGTAGGCAAGCACAGGTATCATCTCTGTTAAATTATTTTGTAAGAAATGTGTATTAATAAGAACCTTATTGATACACACATTAAGCTTTAAGCATGAGGTTACAAACATTAAAAGCACAGTAAGTTTGTCCAACAATCGGCGGTCTTATCGCAGGTATCTCTTCCAGACTATTACTCACTGAAAGCTCTTTATAAATAAATAAATAGGAATGCCTTCAGTTGATGCAGGGCAGTGCATCGTAGGGCACGTTTTTTGTATTTTATTCTAGGTACCTACCTATTCTATTTAGGTATATTCTATTCAAAGTAATCTTATCATCTAGAATAATTTAAACTATCAGTATTGGTATTGCCTCTAATCGATTCAACAGTCGCATATTCAATTCGCTTTGAATATCAATCCTCTGGTACGCTAATCGTTATGAAACGTTTGGCGCACGTGGTATATTGCAGTATTGCATGATTTGTTTGGCGCCAATAACGACGCAATTACAAATGAAACCGGTTGCCGGAGTCTGGCGCCGCCGGCGCCGGCGCTTAAAACCTGCCTCGTGAATGTCACGGACTTACATACTCTTTTCTTTCGATTCGTACGATCGTTAAGTAGACTTGCCGTTACGGTCCACAGATTCCAAATTCCTCATTCTTTATAAAAAAAAAAATTCAAAATGTGGAGTCGAAACCTATAACTAAGGCTATCATTAACGTAAACTCTGGTGCCTTTGCCTTTATACAATTGGTAAAATGCCTTTTCAATTTTATAATATCCAATTGAATCGCAAGGATCACTTTGTAACTTGTCGCTTACCATGATATGAGATTGTAGCCAAAAGACAGTCAATATAATTATGAAAATAAAGTGACTCAGTAAATATTGTTTTGCTGTGACATCGACATAGGTAGCATATCTAATCGTTTGCTGTGTTGTTAGTGGGAGTAGCACTATAAATCTTTATTAGTCAGCTTTCTACTTTTTGCGTAAATGCGTCCAACATACAACTGAGTCTGAGTTGAGTGACTAAGCACGTGATTGTTGTGCGTTGTCATGTACTGTCATGCTGTCAAATCGCTTTTGAATGTCAAAATGCGTATGTTTCGCATGTATGGCATAATTCAGTTTGAGCTCAAAAATTTAACGAATTTATATTGCACTATAGCACTTTTATCGATTGAGCGAAGCGAACGAAGATCTTAGTTTCAACTTGGGCGATTTGGCATTTTATGTATGTTTGTATGTATGTATGTATGTATGTTTGTCTGGCGATAACTTTAGAACCGTTGATCCGATCTGCATGAAATTTGATATGTCGATAGCTTGTACTTGAGAAATTTACTGGTAAGTATATGAGTAAAATCGGATAAAGGGTTTTTGAGATATGGGGTTTTTTAAGAGGGCAAAAATAAAAAAAGTTACATAAAAAAATCAAGTTACATGTCATATGAAAGGGCTTTGTTTGGACATTCCAAAACAATTTTTACTTTTTTTTTGGGACGCTCGGTTTTCGAGATAAAATTTAAAAAGTTAAATTAAGATAACCAGCGATCCAAGAGCTCCCATCTCTAAGAGTTTCGTTGACATCAAGGTTTTTCTACTGGTCGGCCAGTTCCTTTGATTTTTCTTATTTTTTTTTCTTGAAATACATTAAGGAGGTACTCAGTTCTCATAAAATGGTGACGACGACCAGGTCTGATGATGGAGCCAAGGTCTGTTCAACGGAACTCTTCAATAAATAGGCCAATAGAGTTGAAACTTGGTAACCATACCAAGTTAGTAGGCGGTAGTCAGAAAAAAGTCCAATGATAATGTTTGGACTTGCCTCTGACTGCTACCGACTCAAAGTTTTGATGCGTTCGTCGGGTCGCATCACGAGATCTCAGTTCGGGGCGAACTACTAGTTAATTTTATTCATCTAGCGTGACTTACGACGCAATGCTTTGTTATAGATGATGGTAATGACTTAACATCAGGTGAGCCATCTGCTTGTTCCACCAAAAAGTTGTATAAAAAAAACATCATCAGCCTAAAGAAGTCAACTGCTGGACATAGGCCTCCCTATACATTTCCAGGAAGAACGATTCTGAGCTCTCTCCATCTACTGACTTCCCGCGATCCTAACGATGTCGTCGGTCCATCGGCGTCTTCCAGTTCGTTAAAGAACCTATACTCCCCAGCAGTAGTCAGCTCTTCGGCCCATTGCCACTTCAACTTGCTAATTCTGCGAGCTACATAAGTCGGTTTCTTTGGTTCTTTTACGTATTATCACTATTTTCCACATTTCTGATTCAATCACTTAGTGAAACCACTTTTAGTAGGTACCTCCCTCCCTACTTGTTTTTTATATAAACGAACAAAATATTTGTTATTTTTTATACAACACAAAAACCTAATTCTCAGAACAAATCATTTTTATTAAAGCCGTAAAAACGCGTTTATAGACCCATTGTCCGAATCTCCGAAACTAACACAACAAATCATAAAAGTTATCTTTCATCTAACCGAAGCCAGCTTCCCTGAAGACGGAGAAATGGACCACGAGTCCCTTGACGAAGAAATGTTTCTCCAGAAATGGGTCCTAATATCACGGTTGGATAGTTCGGGGAGGGGCACACCGGGGGCACGGATAACGGCGACGGAGATCCGGATATCAGATTTTGTTGGATATAATTAAGTATCGGAGTGAAAAATAAAAACTGAAGCAAAGAACTCGCAGGTTTTGTGGTGTTTTGTGATTAAACGTCTAAATTCTGAAAAACTTCAGTAAATCTTGATGACGACAGTTGATGTAGGAAATCGTAAGTATCGAAGTTACTACCTCCAAGTAATGTTTCTGAATGTGTAATTTACCAGTTACCTTGTAGTAGAAATAGTTATATAGTAGAAAAATATATAAGTAGGTACGTAAGTCATCACAAAATTATTTTGCTAGAACAATCACAATCTTGTTTTTCTGGATTAAGAATAAGAATATAATTATCTACCTACCTACCTAATTCAAAAATATCCGAATTATTATCCTAATATCCAGCAGCATATGTTCATCAAAAAATGATAATGCAGCAAAATTTAAAGTTGAAAACACAAAGAGATATTTTCATTTCAGACCACATTTTCATTTCACAAAGCTTTAAACTTCACATTGTATCCATCCCTTTATTTCGTTTGCCACTAAATACGGGCGTTATCAGGCTGATCTAGAATCTGGCCCGGGTGTGTCATACCCGGATAGGCAAACCCCGCACTCCCCGAAATTCACGTCATCCGGATAAAATCTGTACAGTGGTTTGACATTTAGAGAGCCGCTACTTTTTACCCGCATTTTTATTTTGCGAGAAAGTGTTATCCCGTTACAAAATGGTCAGCTTAAGGAATTATTCGTTTAAAAATTTTCTGGAAAGTCATAGCATTAACAAAATAAACTATGTAAAGTTTTTTTTTAATATCACATTAGGGGGTCAGTACCCTGAATTCATTGAATTTATAATATCCGGGTTAAGCATAACCATTCAGTTATGGAACCGGATATCTCCGGTCCGATCTAAAACATTATCTGGCACGTGTGCATTATAGGTATGTTTCCATACCTGAGCGCCTAGCCTGAGTTGTTTTGTACAGGATATAGCTAAAAATATAAAAAAAAAATATAAAAAAATTATATTTGGACGTATCTCTGACTACCCGCTTAAGAATTCCTCAAGGAACCCGAAGAGATCTTGTTACAAAGAGATCTGAGGGGATCTGGGGATCAAGTCGTGAAGCTGTTTCAGTATTTTTTTCAGGTAAAAATGGAAGTTCTTTATTGTCTCTTCGAGTGCCTAAAGATCTTAGCAAATGTAAAGTCCTCATAATAATGTATAACAAAAACGTGTATGTTTAAGATTATTAGTCCAATGGACTAATTAACTAGCAAACAAACACTCAAGTGTACCTACGATTGTGGTCCATCCGGAACATGGATCAATTATCGCAAACAAACAATTGATACAATTAGATAATTGGGAGGGCGAGTTAAGGTACCTATAGTTAGGTACATGTTAGGTAGGTACATGTTTTTTATTGGAGGAAAACAAGCCAAACATGACTTTTGAAATCCATTCGTTTTACGGCAAAAATAGTATTTTTTCTACAAGGGTAAGGAAACTCCGGAAAATTTAATATTTAGGTACTTATAACAGGTAACTTTTTCTAAACATCATCTATTATTATGTCTAAACATCACTAAAGAATCTTTCTTTCTTTCAAAGACTATTTGGCACATACCTACATTTTGCAGTAGTTGGTAGGTATTCCAAACGTGACGTGGTGCAAGCCCATTGTCGCTGTTACGAGTATGTTGTTCTTCACCGTTTGAGAGCACTGGTATAAATTTGTCGAAGATAAAAATGCATTGGTGCAAGACTTAATTCGAACCTACGACATTAGAACCACAGGAAGGCGGGTTCACTCCTATTAGACCACCGTGCCTTAAATTAATTTGTGAGTAAATCAGAAGTTATCGCTTTGTAACCTTAATAGCTCAGTAACGTGCCCAAACAACAATGTTCTTATCTGCCGTTTTATCTCACGAGCCGCGGAACCCAAATATGAATGAATCGTGACTTAAATATTTTAACAATCCAACGGAAACCGGATCTACAAGTCTTTTAAGTAATTTTTCGAGTGTTTAGTAACACCTAAATATGAGATTATTTTTCTGTAAAATGTTAAGACGCAGACCGCCGTCTCAACATTTTTGAAGATGAAATGTGCGAGTGAGTAGTTATTTGGCGGTTGTCAGCCTCTTATTTATGATAAAGGTAGGTACAAGATCAAGTGAGCCTGGGTTTAGGCCTGCTGACTAATGGACCAGTCAATAGTCAATATGGTAATAGTGGTCAAGATGCTGAAAAAATGGATGCAGCTTTAAATACTTTGGTAAACCAATTTTAATGGATTCTAGCCTTGTTCAGACAATTTGTTTGTGTTGTGTGTGTATTACATTAGTTAAAACAATAATTATGTTCAAGAACTGTAAGTTTCACATAGATCTCAAAAAACGTCGTAATTCATATTATACCTACGACACTTTACTTTTACTATTTTATGTGAAAATTTATGTGCACAGTGTAGTGGGTAAGGTACCTACTCTCAAACGGTAAAGATAGGTAAACATCGTGAGGAAAACATTTTTGTCAAGTGCTCGAAGGTAGCCGACATAGCTCGCAGAATCAGCAAGTTGAAGTGGCAATGGGCAGGTCATATAGCTCGAAGGACTGATAACCGTTTGGGAATAAAGGTTCTCGAATGGCGACCACGAACAGGAAAACGAAGCGTGGGACGCCCTCCTACCCGATGGACTGACGACATTGTCAGGATCGCGGGAAGTCGGTGGATGGAGAGGGCTCGGAATCGTTCTTCCTGGAAATTTATAGGGGAGGCCTATGTCCAGCAGTGGACTTCTTTAGGCTGATGATGATGATGCTCGAAAGGAGCCTCTCGAGGCGCACTTAAAATCCTTTCACCACACTGTTTCGAAAGAAACAAGTGACACGACAAGAGAGAGAGATAGTATGATTACCTATGTCACAGAACACTGTTCTGTGACCTATGTCTTAAAAATATTAATAACATTGTAAAAGAACGTTGTACCTACCTACCAGATATTAAAAAAAACACATTGATACGGATATCAAGAGCAATGGATTGGAACTGAAAATAAGATGAAACCATTATGGTAGGTGTAGTGTATAGTAACAATAAACTATGCGCGCTGTCTGGGTAGGCGGGTCACGAGAGAACGCGCTGTCGCGTGCACTCGATTCCAGCCGCCACCTCAGGCGGACGTAACCCAACTTAAGTATTTCATTTGGTACCCAAGCAACCTGTACAGTACAGTAGGTATGAAAGGTACCTACCTACCTACTACCTATGCGAGCTCGCGCACGCATAGGTACGTTAATACCCACCTACCTCACGTAGCTTGAATAGAATACCTACCTACCTACTCGACGTTTGTCGTTTCCTCGTAATGCTGATCTGATAGCAATGCTCCCCAAATGGGGAAATATTATATTTTCTCCGGAAAAAATCGGATTTCCCCGGATTCGATGGATTGAGGCGATAAGCCACGGCGGAGACATTTTTAGGGAAATGGGTGGTAAGTAGGTTGGGGAGGCATTTTGTTTTGTTACGTGGATTTTGTCGTTTAGCTACTTACTTAGTATACCTACCTACCTATGTTATGTACGCGCGGTATTTGGAGTTTTTGAGGTATTATTGATGGCTTAATTTTCATTCAAAGTCAAAGTCAAAAGGTATTTATTCAGTTGAATCACATTGACACGTCTTATAGTCATAATACAAACCTAGTCAGGTTTATCTAGGTGCCAGTTCCACGCAACCAAGCCTGGAAGAACAGGCAACAAACCTACTGATTGGTTCCTACCCTACCGTTCTTTTGTATGAAGGTAGTTTGTTGTTGTTTGTTGGGTAAGAAGACTAATCATTTCCCACTCTAGTTACCTTACTTTGTAGTAGTTACAAAGTGTCTTTTTCTATCGACTACCTGATCCCGACAGCGGTTACACTGTTACATAACCTGCGGCAGTGGTCAGGTAATCCGAGACGTTGCAACAAGGTTGGGACGTCACCGCGTCGGCGGCGCCCTAGCAAGGTCACTGCCGCGGGTTGCGGTCTGAGTAAAAATACCGCCACGTGTGAAATAGATAGGTTTAAGGCAGACACTAGGCGGAGAACTTGTACCTACCACTGGTTGAGCAAAATGTCTTAACTGCGCTGAACTTGGCTTAAACCCAGGGGACTTACTTACCAAGATCCACTTTCTGTTTGAGGAAAAAAAATTTAAGAAAGAAAGACATTTATTTGATATAGGTACCTACCACTGTTACCTACAAACAAAATACAGAACTTACAGCTACAGTCGGTACAGATATAAAGATTAGTTAGCCCAAGGAACACGCTCAATGACGAAACTAACCCTACCTGTTCTTTCCAGAGGGTTCGTTCGTTCACCACCTCCCTCGACGAGCTCGCCGGCCGCGTGCAAGGCGCGGAGGCCGCCCGCTCCTCTTGGCGAGGTCCCGGAGACGCCAGGGACGCGCGAGCTCAGCTCGACGCCGTCTCCAGGGCGCGGGCACAGCTGCCTCCGCTGAGGAGACTGGCGGACGAACTGCACAGCCAGGCGCAGGCGCTGGCGAGGGATAAGATACAGCTGCCTGATCATTTGCTGGCTAGATTGGACGACTTGAATACGAGGTAAGAGACACTTGCAGATATTGGGCTGAATCAAGAATCTCAAAGACCTAGTGGATGAACCGCACATTCAGGTACAGTCGCAGGCGTGGTCATGTAATCTGGCAGATGTACCTATATCTGCCAGATCACATGACTAGATTGGACTATTTGAATATTAGGTCAGTTTTAACACCAGGTGAAGCCAAGTAAGGCTTGGGCGGACCGGTCAGGCTGGATACTTCTTAAAAATGTGGTCTCATCTCATTAAGCGCTTTAGCACGTGACGGAAATACAACAAAGTAAAAACATCTTGTCAGTCATCTGTCGCAAACTGTGACTGATTAAAGAAAATAGCAGAAAGGTTACTAAAACCCATTTTCTCATTCCAGGGTCGGGGCTCTATGCGCTGGCGGAGAAGAGCGAGCGCGACAGCTAGCTGGCGTAGCGAGAGATGGCGGTGCGGGCGCAGCTCAGGGCTTCCTCGCCGGCTCAGTGGAGCAGCCGTGGGAGAGGGCTGTGACACCTAACAACGTTCCATACTACATCAAGTGAGTACCAACATGCTACATTTATGTGGGATCCAAAGGATGCCTGCTTAAATTTCCAAGTAATCAAACTTATATTACGGTCATAAGCAGTCTGATCCACTTCAGTTAAAGCACGATAGGTTGTGATGGATACGGTATTTATCAATATAACTACCTCCTTTCTGCTAGGTAACATCGCTAGAATCGTCAGACCATCGACCTGGGGCTCGGTGCCTTTATGTGAATCTTAGTCAGTGTGCAACTAACTTAGTCAAAAAATTACTTTATTGTCTTCCTTGTTTTCCAGCCATGAACTAGAAACGACCCACTGGGATCACCCAAAGATGATTGAGCTGATGAACTCTCTGGCAGACCTGAACGAGGTTCGGTTCTCGGCGTACAGAACTGCACTCAAACTGCGGACAGTTCAAAAGGCATTATGCAGTAAGTTGTTATTTTTTTATATCAAGGCAGTTGCTATTATTATAATGTTGAGACAGGTCATCTACGCCTGCAGAACCTGGTCGATTACGATCTAAAGGAATGAAGTAGGTATGCACCCACCGACCACGAAGAGAAGATTCTAGATCTATGAATCTAGAAAGTTTCTGCTAAAGATTATGGATATGAACGTGTTGTTCTTATATTCCCAGTGCACATGCTGCAGCTGCCCGCCGCGCTCGAAGCCTTCGACTCGCACGGCCTGCGCGCGCAGAACGACCGTCTCATCGACATCCCTGATATGATCACTGTTCTCACGTCTCTGTATGAGGTAAGTTATCTATCTTCTCATCCGCTTCTTAGACATCGCTAAAGAAGTCCATACCGTAGACCATAGTTAGCCATAGACGCGAGCTATTAAAGATCTTAATGTCGATTTTTGTATTCTTATTCCCAGTATTCCCTAATGTTATTGCTGATGACGGTTTGGGTGTTATATTCTGGGTTTCTTTCACGTAATGCAGTGCAAAAAGTAAACATGTGTCAAGTACAATATTATCAGTTAATATAGGTACCTCAACAGTCGATTCTTCAGACTTCCTCAAGGATCCAGAATTGCTAGAGGTCATATTACAGTTCTGTGAATTTCTTAGTTGCAAGACATTTCAGAGATTCTGATTTGGATCAGTAGAGCTATTTCTAGATCGTTTGCAACATGTAGGTATTTTATATATTTTGTAAAGAGATTCTTGAATTAAGACTTTGGAGCATATTTCATTGATTTATAATGATTATCTTCAGGTTATAGCGGCCGAGAACCCCAGCCTCGTGAACGTGCCGCTCTGCCTGGATCTGTCGATCAACTGGTTGCTGAACGTGTACGACAGCCAGCGCACCGGCCAGATCCGCGTGCTGAGCTTCAAGGTCGGCCTGGTGCTGCTGTGCAAGGGACATCTGGAGGAAAAATATAGGTGAGGAAATGTACTCGGCGTTCTATGACTGAACTTTTAAAAAGTTTCGTTTACTTTCTATTCTACAGGGTGTCTCAAAAGAAAGTTCACATTTGTTTTGGTTATTGCGTGAACGCAACTATTCTGAGGGGCGCGGGGGGGATGTCAATCGGTAGCCTGGCTTTTGGGAATTTAGTCGCTATGGAGCGTTTCTCGGGAGCGGACCGTGCGTTGTGCGTACGCGAGTTTTATAAAAATGGTAATTCGGCGACTGTAGCGCGTAGTAATATTTAAATTAAGTACCTGCTAGTATTTTATGCAAAATTGTCATCAAATAAATAAATAAAGCTATTTTGGTTTTAAAACGAATTTAAACGAAATTCTTCTGTATTCCCTTTGCAGGTACCTATTCAGACTGATAGCGGATCCGTCGTGCAGAGCAGACCAAAGAAAACTGGGATTGTTGCTTCATGACTGCATTCAGGTAAGGTTTATAAGCTCCAGTATCAACCATCATAGAACAAAATTTTTATCTCCTGCTATCATTTCAAATATTCATATTATGCTTCAATGGTTTCCTGTAGAATTAAAAGTTCTGATACTAGACGAAGCTGTGTCTAAATCCTATATCTTCGTCTTTTAGGTTCCAAGACAGCTAGGAGAGGTTGCAGCGTTCGGAGGGTCCAACATAGAGCCTTCCGTAAGGAGTTGCTTCGAGCAGGCTTCTGCCGCTACCAAGGAGGGCAACAAAGGAGGCACTTTGGATAGGAAGTCTATCGGTAAGATACAATAAACCTCTACACATTCCACGGGTTACTTTTTTGACCATTGCAACATGTGTGACTCTGCGTCGTATAGTGTAGATCTGTAGTATAGACTAAAAACTAAAACAGAAAGCATGGCTACCAAGGTAAAATTTGCAGAAAAGGATTTGAAACAAGAATGCCTGCTGCTGCGTTCGCACTCAAAAGCAAATATAGCCAATACACCACAAACAATAACATAAAGAAATCTTCCATGTCGACTCCTCAATATAAAAACGTTAGAAATCAACTTAAAGTTGTCAAAATTCGGATGAAAAATTGTATCTGACTTTGCAGATAAAGACAACAAAGAAAAAGAAGAAGTCAAAGAGAAGACTCTAGAACGAGACGCGGACGGCCAGCTCCAGTACATCGAGGCATTCCACTTCCTCCAGTGGCTGCAAAAGGAGCCTCAGTCCATGGTGTGGCTCCCGGTGCTGCACAGGCTCGCAGCCGCCGAAACTGCCAAGCACCAGGCGAAGTGCAACATCTGCAAGGAATATCCTATCATCGGGTTCAGGTAATAAGATCCCTTTTGCCATTTCCTGCAAAGGAACTCTTAGATCTTGGTATTTATTATAAGACTTCGTGGTTGTTCCTTCCTTACCCTTAAAGATCTTCGTCAAAATAATTTTTAGAATGGTATGACCAGCTATGCCAGAGTTTGTACGTTTGCCTAAAAAATTAATGGGATTATCTGATTTACTTGATCGTTGTTGTTTTCAGATACCGTTGCCTGAAGTGCTTCAATTTCGACATGTGCCAGAAGTGCTTCTTCAGCGGCCGCAAGGCCAAGAATCATAAGCTGACGCATCCCATGCAAGAGTACTGCACTGCTGTAAGTATCCCACAATCAATAACATCCCGGGAGCCAAGTGTCATATTAAATCATGTGGTTATTTTCTATAGAATTTTCTACCCGCAAAATATGGGTCGAAAATCCTTTAATTTTTGAGTACCTGCTACAAATAATCGAAGTCACCAACCCTCTGCAGGATTGGCTTGGTCCTTTCACTACACTAGGTTCATTTAATTTTGTCAAAAGACTCAAGATACCTCAACCTGTCCACTGCTCCACTGTCCACTTTAGAAAAAACTACTACGAACTAACAAGGTTCTTACTGACCGATATCCATTCATTTTCAGACGACTTCGGGTGAAGATGTGCGTGACTTCACTCGCGCTCTGCGCAACAAGTTCAAGTCTGCGAGATACTTCAAAAAGCACCCAAGGGTCGGCTACCTGCCTGTTCAGACGGTTCTTGAAGGTATACCAACTTTTTTCACTAAGGAAAAATCGGATAAAACTTTTAATTTGTAAATTTTTGTAGTTTAATTTTACAAATTAGAACTACGCAAGAATTACATTGAATCAATAATAATAATTATAAAGACTCTATGCTTGTAAAATGTAATAAGACACCGTGAAAATAAAACATCAATTTTTGCGGAAACCTCCATCATAAAATGAATCAGCCACAGTCACAAGTCTCGTAGGAATCCATTCCGCCATCCATTCAGTCATCACTGTTTTTTTTTTTACATAAATACCTATAAATCAAGAGTAATATAAAAAACAAAAGGCTAATAATAAGTCTCCACATATAGATACAAAATATACTAGTAGTTCGCCCCGAACTGAGATCTCGTGATGCGACCCAACGAACGCATCAAAACTTTGAGTACGTAGTAGTCAGAGGCAAGTCCAAACATTATCTTTGTACTTTTTTCTGACTACCGCCTACTAACTTGGTATGGTTACCAAGTTTCAACTCTATTGGCCTATTTATTGAAGAGTTCCGTTGAACAGACCTTGGCTCCATCATCAGACCTGGTCGTCGTCACCATTTTATGATAACTGAGTACCTCTTTAATTTATTTCCAGAAAAAAAAATAAGAAAAAGCAAAGGAACTGGGCGACCAGTAGAAAAACCTTGATGCCTACGAAACTCTTAGAGATGGGAGCTCTTGGATCGCGGGTTATCTTAATTTAACTTTTATTATTTTATCTCAAAAACCGAGCGTCCAAAAAAAAAAGTAAAAATTGTTTTGGGATGTCCAAACAAAGCTCTTTCATGTGACATGTAACTTGATTTTTTTAGGTAACTTTTTTTATTTTTGCCCCCTCAAAAAACCCTATATCTCAAAAACCCTTCATCCGATTTTACTCACCAGTAAATTTCTCAAGTACAAGCTATCGAGACATCAAATTTCATGCAGATCGGATCAACGGTTCTAAAGTTATCGCCAGACAAACATACATACATACATACATACATACATACATACATACATAAAATGCCAAATCGCCCAAGTTGAAACTAAGATCTTCGTTCGCTTCGCTCACTCGATCAAAAACACTTATTGATCACAAAAGAAACAGGTACAAACTACATACACACAAAGAAAATTAATATAATTTAGAAAAGTTATTGAAGTTAATGATATGAAACAAATAGGTACAAAAAAAAGGAAGAAATCCAATCAGCCGAAATCCAATCATTATCGAAATAAGATTTTTGTTTGAAACAAATACCTGATTTTGTGTTCCAGGAGATGCCTTGGAATCCCCAGCACCATCCCCGCAGCACGGCGGCGGAGCCCTCGGCGCCGGCGAGGACATGCACTCTCGCCTCGAGCTGTACGCCTCTCGTCTGGCTCAGGTGGAGCTCGGAGCTGCTTCTGGAGACACTCCTGATAGCGATGAAGAGCATCAGCTCATAGCTGCGTACTGCCAGTCTTTGAATGGGAATGGGGGCGAGGAGCCACCCAGGTCTCCCGTCCAGGTGGTGTCTATCATCCATCGCGAGCAGAGACATGAGTTGGAAGCTATGATCAGGTAACATATTCGTAAGATATTCAGAGGCATTTCTCATCCTGTTTTTTCTTCAGACCTTTATCTGTGTGTGGGTATTTTGAACCTAATAGATAATAATAGTAAATAATGGTAATCGGCAGATCTCATGAAAATTCCTAATAAACAGCGCAATTTATAGCATAAGCACGCATTTAAGCACTCTGAAAAGTCTTATGCTCTTAATGCTTTTGGCTACCGCCAGCTCTTAAAGACCAAAGAACATGCAAGAAACTTACAGCTTGGTTGGTTCCTAGCGTTTTTTTTTTGTATGCTCCTTACAATTATTATGGTACCTGCTCAAGTTTTAGTTTTTGTAATGACTTAGAGCCAAGTTCAGTCCCAAGCTTTTTTATCATCTTTATAATCCGATGTCTTGTTTTGTTTCTCATCTTCCTATTATGTTATTCCAGAGAGCTCGAGGAAGAGAACGCGAGCCTCCAGGCTGAGTACGAGCGCCTGAAGGCCAAGTCCACGCCGGGCTCCACGCCGGAGGACCAGCACGGAAACGACAACCGGAATGCACCGGTCGATCAGGTAAACAGACAAACGGTATACCGGTAACGGTACAGAGATATAATGTGACTAGCCGAGTTTCAGGTATGAGTGGATGGAAAAGTAGAGGAAGGAAAATAGGCCTAAGAAAACATGGATAGATTGCGGTGAAAGATGATTATTATGTCAGAAAAAAGTTACTAATGAGGTGACAGAGAAGGGTTATAAAAGGAAAAGAACTGCCGAGTGATTGGAAGATGACAATCTTTTTCCTGTCGCGTCACAAATTTATTTGGAAACAGTTTGTGGTAAAATTATAATAAGTGCGCCTCAGAGGTTCCTTTCGAGCACTTGATATATGACGAGCACATAAGGGCAGAAAGATGACTGTGTATTAACCGTTATAATATGGTCTCAGGATATGATGGCGGAAGCGCGGCTGCTCCGCCAGCACAAGGGGCGGCTGGAGGCGCGCATGCAGATCCTGGAGGAGCACAACCGCCAGCTCGAGGCGCAGCTGCAGCGTCTGCGCAGACTGCTTGATGAGGTGAGCACTCCATGCTAGGGAACCAAGTGGCTGTTATCATTTAAGTTGACTTAGAAGCTAGCTAGTAAACTTAGTTATTCAGGTTTACTTTCAGTTCAATTAAGGTATCCGAACATTCTTCGTCTGCTCATCATGATTTGAATAGTGGTCCCAATGGTCCGACGACATCGTGGAGGCGGCGTCCCACGCTTCGTCCTTCCATTCGTGTTCGCCATTCGGAAACCTTATCTCTGAGCCACTACCCCATTGTCTTTTTTCCAATGGATGTTTCTCTTCGAAAAATGTATGTGCTCTCAGGAAAGGAAAACATCGTGAAGAAACCGGTTAGTATTCTAGCAACGGCAATGGGCTTGCACCCCTCATGTATGGAATACAGCAAAATGTGGGTACGTGCCAAATATAATGCTGCTATTTGAAGTCTCGAGTTGGTCCTTGGTACTAAAAGATCTGAGGGATTATCTACCATGTCTAGGGATAAATGTCTGTTTTTTTCCTAACCGATATTCCATCTACCATGTCTGGGGAGCTGTTATTTCTTTTCCCAAACTAACCTCGATTCCCTCGTGCAGCCGGGCGCGGGGTCTCCGCCGGGGCGCACGGGCACGCTGCAGACGCGCTCGGTGACGGCGTCGCAGCTGGCCACCGACTCGCCCGCTAAGATGCACAACGGACTCTACCATGATGCACAAACCAGTAAGTTTCTCATTCATTTGAACTTCCCACTTTAATGGAACGTCTGATCTTCTGGAGTTTCGATCGATTTAGGTTGTGGTGGGTGATTAGGAATAGGAAAAGGAATGATTTTAATATAAAAAATGAATTTAATAAAGACGATAGGTTTGATGTAGGTGTGTGTCTACAACTCGGAGTTCGTAAGAAATGTTAGCAAAGTTGATCTTAAATCAATAACAAATAATAGGTACCTAATGAAAATGGCATGAGCATAGCAAGTAGGTACTGTACTCGTCAGTGCGAATCTAATCTCATTTTCAAATAAGTACACATTAATCGCATTGATTGATGTGTAATTTTTAAAAAAGAACTACAAAGGCGTGGTAGATCTCCAGTACTTGATCCTTGATGATACTAAAAGAGGGTAGTCAGATTAAGTAGGTATCGAAGACTTAATATTATGCGATGATGGCAAAGGTGATTAACATAATTATAAAAATAAAGATGGCGGCGGTCGTTGGGGCCCGGGAGCGGAGCGAGACGCAGAGAGGCCGCCGCCGCCTCCACACAGCGTCCACAACCTAATGCACTGCGCAGGTCAGCGGTGTGACAATCAGCTTTATTTTCAGTTTCATAGAGTTCACTTTGTGTTGCAGTTCTAGCCGTGCACCGGTGATTTTATGCTTAACCGTACTTTGAGTAGCTTCAGTTTTATTTTCAGATGTTTTGGCTACTTTAGGTGTACAGTTTTGGTTTCGAAGATTTGTAGTGTTCGTTTTTGCATGGTTGTTTGATGTGTCAAATGAATTAACTGATATCTGGTTTTTCTTTTACTGCATACTTAACAGGACGTATACCTTGAGGTAATAATAATAAAAGCATTATTGATTCTGTATAGTTATTTTCATCATCATAGTCTCTTTATGCCACCGCGTCTCTAAGAATTCTTCTTCAACCATTTTTACCGAGTCATTTTAAATGACTTTTTCTCCTTTAAATTCCATCGCATTTCATCTCGATTCATTATGTGCAGCTATAACTCACTGTTTAACATATGACTCTGATGTATAATCTCATGTGTATCAATCTTTCTCAGATGACTTAGGCCGTGCAGTGGAAGAGTTGGTATCAGTGATGACGGAAGACCCGCCAGCACAGGCCACTTCTCCACCGCAGTACACCAACGGGAAGCCAGCCAACAACGAATAGTCGGATCTAGCCTTCATACCTACAACGCGCATGGTGCTATCCACATCAACTTTACTAAGATTTTCGATTTGGCAACACTGTTTTACCAAAGAGTTTTATGCTGCAATGGTATGCTTCCGGACTTGTTTGTTGAAGAAGCGATGACATATCAGTTTTAATAACCATATCAGACTTAAAAATTCGCTTCTTTGATAGACCAGAACTCTGTAAAAATAACTTTATGTAAACTAATTTTCGACTCATCACTAACCAATCCTGCACATTTCTGCCTTGTTATACGAAAGCTAACATTCCAAATCATCTTCTAACACGGCTTCGGTTTGGGGGGAAAGACAGTAGCACGGAATATGAGTAGATTTACTGTCAGTAAGACTGTTTACTGTCGTTACTGCTTGTGAGAGATACCTATTCTGTAGAAGCCTGGAAGGAACCAGCTACCAGAACTATTGGAATTACAGCGTAGTTTTAGTTCGATGTAGCTGCTGTTAAAGAGAAGCGATAGACGTATGCAACGCTTATTGTATAAATAAGGGCATGCCATTGTTGCAGTACGCATCGTGATCGAGTCGATTTTCTACCACTTTAGTTTCCTTTTTGCGATGGTAACACCATTTTTAATATTTCTACTATTTTCTCCCCCTTCAACCAGTGTTGCCAGAGCGAACGTTCCAACGAAAAAGACACGTTTAAACGAGCATTTATGTATTATAAATCGTACCAAATTCGATATAAAAAATATAATCATTTAAGTACATATCTAATTAGTACAATCTTCATTCTATCATATCACTTCTTGTATAATTCCATATCATTTTGCTGTATAATTAACTGGCACGTGTATAAAATATCACGAGAAATCTACGTTGAGGCGACGCGAGTCGCTGATCGTTGCAGTTGATACCATTTTTTTATGTGACAGCTTTTTTGTGGCCATTTTTTTCTTAACCTACCAAAAGCTACCATTTTATTTGACATCTTGAGAAAGTTGCCAGTATATGACTATTACAAAAATGGTAGTTTTAAATGATGGCCACAGAATACAGTTGGCAGCTTTAAACCACAATTAGCTTTAAACCGATGGTGACAGTTTTGTAAACCGACAACACACTGGGATGGCCTACGTATAGTGGAAAACTTATTGTTATTAGATAGACATATCCACAAAATATATGCCAAAATTGGCTGTAGTCTAAATGGATTTGTTAAACAGTTTGCGTAGTATGTAGTTCGTAGACGAAAATTGATAATCAAAGCATGTTATATACGTACGTAATGTACTTATCGTGCATTTTCAATGAGAATAGAGCAGTCTAGTCACCTATTCGTCTTGCCCTCTCTGTCTAACTTTATTTAAAGGTATGGGAGGGTCATTAAAATGGCGGCTGGAAGGTGCTATTCTTATTTTAAACGCATTTAATTCGTGTTATTGACAATGTATCGTTAGATGAAAATAATCGAAGCTTCTACGCAGTTAGTGTCTCTTTTCCGAGAACTCTTCTTAGAACTATAAAAATGTATCCAACTTTTTCACTATTACAAGGCAACACACGTTTGTACTATTGAAGGTAGTGACGATTTTTGTCACTCCGATATTTCGAATGTTATGTGTAAGAAGCCTACCTTTTTAGATAAGATTTTATTAAAAGAGATGACTTTTATACGATCGTTAAGTAAACCTGTTATTAACTTACATTAAGAACTTATGACTTAATCTTCTTGGTTTTATTTCTTTACACTTAGTAGGTATTGTCATTTTGGTTACTTACTGGCAATATTTTAATTTGTTACTTTTTTCTTTTTAATTCAGCTAATATAGAAGATAAGTGAAAAGCACAATTTACTTTATTATAAAACACTAATATATTGTTAATAATATTATTTTTGTTTATTGCATTAGTATTTACTATTTCTGTTTCTAAATTTGATTATATTTTAACATTGGCAACTTTATATACATCTGAATAACTTCAGCATTTATTTGTATATTTTACTGTGTTTTATAATGTTTTAGAAGTTAAATCCAAATAAACATTCAGCATAGTACTTGTTTGTTTGATTCTTAATCAACCCTTTACAATTAGTAATCATCGAAAAAATATTTCCTTTAGACTTCTACAAAACCAAAAAGGGAACTTTATCTGATGGATAGTTGTATTATTTTACTGTACGCTCACTGAAAGCTTTCAGTATTATTTTATGAAGAAAGGCGACTTCCGTTTCCGTCGATTTCTAATAGTTTTCGTACTTTTATACCTTGTGGTTCCGGTCAAGTGGCGCCACCTGGCGGCCGCGCGCCATTTTGCTTCGTTAAATGTTAAGCGCCATTTTGGTGTAATTGGCGTTTTATTTTCCGTCGAAGCAACTTGTGTCCAGCGTTATCGCTGCGACGACCGTTGCATAAAATATTTTAGATTCTTATCTTTTATTTCGTGAAGTGAAATTATGTTCTTCGTACTGTGCAAAGAGGAAAAAACCGTGAGTTCTACCCTCTATACATTAAATGGATGACCGTGATCAATATTTTAACGAATTTTCGTTCGGATCACGTTCCTATAGTTAAAGAATTAACTTTTTGGTTACTAGAACGAATGTAAGTACAAACTTTATTATTTTATAGAAATAATAATTTTAGTTTGCAACATAAAGAATGTATTCCTTTTGCCGTAAACTAGTGACACGGGCTCTGCACCGGTAGATGATACTTTATATGTTGAGAAGATGTAGATTTTCTAGCAGGAGCTTTGTGATTCAATTATTGTTTTATAAGATTATCATGTTCTTGCGGTGAGGGTGAAAATTAAAGTTATAACTTTTAATAAGAAATTAAAGGAACTAGCTACTCCTAAAGCCCCCGTTATCATAATTTAAAAACCCCAGTTATCATAGACTGGGAAACAAACAAATTGGGAAAAATTTATGATATCTTACGTCACTAGCTTGTTTATTGCTTGTTATACAAGAAATTTAGTCTCATTTTATCTTTAGACAATAATATTGGTTATTTCTTTCTTGGACTATTCAAACGAGTACCTACAGACGTTTTAATTGTAAGAATTTGAGGAGTACTAAAAGAACTTTGTTCTTTAACTTCTGTTATAATTACTTTATAATTCATAGGTTTTATTATATCGTTCTGATTAAGTATGCAGGTCGCCGATCCGAATGCAACGAAAGTATGATATCTTCAATAAAAAAAGGCAAAACCTTCGTGGCCACCCCTCGCAGGGGTAAGGCAAACGAAGTGTGTTGAGAGATTATATCAAACAAAGTATGATATCTTCAATGAAAAAGGTAAAACCTTCCTGACCACCCCTCGCAGGGGTAAGGCAAGCGAAGTGTGAAGAGAGAGCATATCAAACAAAGTATGATATCTTCAATGAAAAAAGTAAAACCTTCTTGACCGCCCCTCGCAGGGGTAAGGCAAATGAAGTGTGTCGAGAGATTATATCAAAGTATGATATCTTCAATGAAAAAGGTAAAACCTTCTTGACCGCCCCTCGCAGGGGTAAGGCAAACGAAGTGTGTCGAGAAATGATATCAAACAAAGTATGATATCTTCAATTAAAAAGGTAAAACCTTCTTGACCGCCCCTCGCAGGGGTAAGGCAAGCGAAGTGTGAAGAGAGATCATATCAATCAAAGTGTGATATCTTCAATAAAAAAAGCATAGCTTTTTTGGGCCACCCCTGGCGGGGGTAAGGCATTTATAAAACTGTGTTCCATCGCATGGAACTCAAAGAATTACACACTCGCGGGGTGGATGTGCGTTTTAATATTCCATCGCATGGAACTATAAACGTAAAGTGAATATGGCCACTATTTCATATATGAAATGAATATAGCGAGGGTTTCTCGCTAGAGAAATCCAATCAAACTAACAGCCGCCTCGCAAGAGTTTTTGGGGGTGTTAGTGAAACAACTTTATAATGAGTGAACATAGTCTAATGGTTTCTTGCAACAGAAATCCAATCAAACATACAGCCGCCTCTCAGGGGGTTCGGCGTTTATAAAACTGTGTTCCATCGCATGGAAGTCGAACAAGCACACCCTCGCAGGGAAGATGTTCCTATAGCCAGTTGCTATTTGAAATCTGTCACTGAATAGTTACAAAGAGAAAGTTTAATTTGTTAATGAAGTCTCGCAACTTGATAAGGCTCAGGGTTTTAGGCTACTAAATATGGTAAGTACAAATAATGACTCGTAATGTCAGTCTTAAACCACATGGTAATCACAAGGATCACCTTGAAACGTCTTAAAGCTAGATGAATCTAACTAAAAGCTAGGTGAAGTTAACGCTCTTCCACAAGGGATGAAAATGCGGGCACCAAACTTGATAAAAGATTATCGTATCAAAGCCTACGCCTACCTAATGTTGTAAAAGTATGACTCATTTTACAATCTATTGATATTCGTATCATAAGCATTTTTAATATAATTATGCATACTACTACCACTGTACCAGCTCTAGGTGCAATAAAAAAGTATACCCCTAATGCTTTCTGGGCCTAGGGTTCCTGATGGTTTAGCCCATCCTTTCAAATCTATGTTTTTGCCAAAAAAAAAAAAAAAAACCTAACCTAACCGTTTTCAGGTACTGGCACCGGGTTTGTGTTTACGGGTTCTAAATTATATTAACATTTTTATCATTTATATTTACTGGCTCAAACTTGAGATAATATGAATATCTAAAAACAGGTGCATCTCTACGATCACTTGTTTTGATAGTAAACGAAGACATACATTCATCATGAATTTTTAGATTACAGTCAAGGTAGTTATCATAGTAGAAACCAGTTCTCTACCCTCACAAAAACTTAATAGGACTTGTAAGCTCTGCCAGCCGTGTTGGTAATGAAGTATTTGAATACCTTACTAGACTACCCTACCCTACCAAAGGCATTTTCAAAGAATGATTAGGGTACCGTTGCGTATCCTTATTCACAGCATAGCTACATTATCTATCTCTGAAAAGTCTCTAAAGTATGTGTCAAATGGGCTTGGGGCACACAATAAAAGTTGTTTTACGCTGCTACCAAAAAGAGATGCTGAATACACTCTTGCTAAAGCCAAGTTCATGTACCTACCTACTGCATCGCAGTGCACTTAAATACAGTGCGACAACTAAAGGTCTTTAGTCGCTTATCTACTTAAAGAAGGTATGAAATCAATTCTACTTGTGGAAACAACTTGTCACATATGAGAAATATAGAATCAGTAATGGTTAATCATTATCATTATTTAATAGACTTCAGCATGCACTTATCCTAGGCAAGTTCGAAAAGCAGGCCGCTTATTGATGTCATCACTACAGATGACGAGTGTCCTATGACCAGCCTATACGAACAGGGCTCGGGACAACGACTCGGACTCGTTTATTACGATATTTGTGTTTTATTGGATATCTAAAGTATCCCACACATACAACTATATATAAATATTATTAGTTTTGAAAACTAAGAAACCTTCTCTTTTTTATAAAGCATTTAGTATTCCATGGAATTACCCACACACGAGGTGTTTTTAGTCTCAAGTCTCGGATCTATTCTTCATTATAGTTCCCGGTGGCAACTGCCTTTTTGATGAGACAACCTCAAAACTCGAGCTATGGTAGCTCCGTTAACATGGATAACCCGTAGAAACTTCAGTCAACAAGGGTTTTTATTAATTTTGAATTAAATATGGAAATGTTAGTATAAATGTGCAATACGGACCGATAATTACTCCTACAGTTTACAACCATTAACTTCTTGGTGTAGCTCTTAAAACAATCCTTTAAGGTTACTAATATAAAACAAGAATTTCGCTGTGTTTTACAATGGACTAATATACTTCAATGTGACACTTTCGCATAAATGCTTGGTATCTACATCATAGCGTCATAGCCAAATATATAATATCATAATCGTGAGATTATATTATAATCTCACGTTTTTGGATACTCAAGTCTGTAATGTTTTTTTCTCAGAAACAAAGTTTCCAGTTTATGACGTTGAAAAGTGTTTTTATTAGAATAAAATATAGACCGCAGTAATACTATACTATACGTAGGTAACTCAAATACCTTATCATGGGATTGGGAAAACCCATTAATGAAATAAAATTGTAAGATAATTAGCTAAGCCCGCATCACGCACTGTTATTTCAGGTTGGACCAAAACATTGTTTGGTAGGGCCACTATTACAGTATTTACAGATAGCGTTCGATCTGCGTGATCTAAGCATCGACTGAAAATTATTGAAATTAATGAGCAGCATTAATTCTTATAATAAAAGGCATCTATTTGACGCAATCAATAGCTTATCTATGCTATCAAATAACATGGCACCTATTATGATTTATGATCATTATCATCAAATCAGCCTGAAAGAGTCCATATTTGGTCATGGGACTCCTCCACAAATTGTCCAGTCATTAGGATTATTTGCCTAGTCACTATGCTTGACGGGTTTTTTATGATTACTTATTTGATTTCAGATTAAATCGAATAAATAGTTAGATTTATTATGACTAATAAAGTTTAATCACAATTATACATAGCAGGTTGTAGATTCATCGTTGTACCCTTCTTATTGTGGTAAAATATTTTAAAAATCACATTGGCGCTAGAGTAACCTTGATCTTACAAGTGGCAACACCAGGCGATAACAAACAAATCTTCATAATAATACTGAAAGCTTTCAGTGAGCGTACAGTAAAATAATAGCAGCGTTTTACCTGAAATAAAACGCATATTAATTTACTTACCTCACTGAAAGCTTTCACTTTTATCTCTGCCTGCTGAAACTAAGCCAATGACACCAAAATGGCGCTTAACATTTAACGAAGCAAAATGGCGCGCGGCCGCCAGGTGGCGCCACTTGACCGGAACCACAAGGTATAAAAGTACGAAAACTATTAGAAATCGACGGAAACGGAAGTCGCCTTTCTTCATAATAATACTGAAAGCTTTCAGTGAGGTAAGTAAATTAATATGCGTTTTATTTCAGGTAAAACGCTGCTATTTAGTTAGATAACTCTGATAATGTGAAATGCACCCCTAGTATGTCAAATGTTCATAAAAACAACCTTAAATCAATTAATAATAACTTTATTCAAACATATTAAACTAAATGAAACTTAATAAGCTAAGGCTAAATCATTTCATAGTCAAAACTAAAACTTGCACCGAGGTGGGATTTAAATCTGTATCAACAAATGATTTCTTTTTTAATCATATTGCATTAAATTGATCAAAATTAATACATAATTGGTAATGGCATTGCACCAATACGCATTTCTATTATAACTATAGAAATAATGTTTTTTTGTGGTGTAATCCAAGACCTGAACAAAATTTTCTTTCACTAGCTTGCACGATACAGGTAAATTTAAGCAAAGTAGCTGTTCTATTCCAACTTAAGGCACTGTTACATTTTATATAAATAATTTTATTATAATTATTATTCAGTCAAATATTGCTCGATAACATTTTTCTACATTATTTACAATTTCACATTATCTTTAACTAGTTACTGATGCAATTACTGTTAAATTTATATAAGCTAGGTACATAACACCATTAGTTGCTATGGTATTTTTAAATTAGGAATATTATTTTGAAAGTTTTCTAAATTTTAAAACATCTAAACCTCTTTTAATCCCTTTCTTTGTGTTTTAATAAATTATTTAGTAATCTGAATGCACATAGGCAAAACTAAAAACAGCTCCAAGTCACTAAAAACAAAATATTAGTACCTGAATGTCATACTTTCACTGCCGCATTAGTATTAGTATCCAATCCATTAACTGGTATCTGGTTGTCGGTCCTTGGTCTCCGGAACAGAAGGACATGAGGCTCAGGGTTGTGCACCATGAAGTGCAGCCAGCCGGGGCTCTGCTGGACTCCCAGGTTCCTCCATTCCGTCTCCGTCATCAAGTGTGATTTTGGCACAAGACGAGCAATGTCTTGTGGTAGAATGACATGTCTGGAAGCATCAGAATTGAAAGTCAATTGCAAAGTATCTCAAAAAGGAACTGAATCTTTGCTAGTTCCTCATGCAACATTGGTTAAATCATAGATAGATAGATAACTCTTTATTGATTACCACAACAAATTAAGATACACATTTATACTAAAAAACGAACAATTATAGTAATACAATGAGCGGCCTTATCGCTTATTATATCATGTGATATAGGAAATCATTTCTGAAGGTTATAAGGGAACAAGTTCTTGAAATACTGGCGTACCATGGAGTTTTACTCACGGTTGCACATGTTATTTTGGAAACCTACAAACTCAAGGTCTTTCAATATTTCAAATTCCAATAGTAGGTACCCTTACCTAATCATTAAGTGATAATGTCTAACCTTCACAAAATAGCCTTAATTAATCTGATTAGATACACATAGCTGTAATCATTCTAATACTTTGCTAGAAAGAAGGTTTTGGTAAGGCTTGCATGTAAAATTTTATGCATTTAGAGTATGACAGCGGTACCATATTGCACCACAAAAATAACGATTTCAGACGTAATATAACTAAAACCTGCAAACTGCAGTCTTGGTGTAAATCATTTTATTCTTAACTTGTCCTGTAGTACTAACTACTTTTAATGAATGATTACGTGCTAGTTTTAAGCGAATTTCGTTAGAAATACTTACCGATACTCGTAGACGTCATCGGTGTATCTTTCAGAGTATTGGATCTGGTCCACAGGCATTTTTACACAAAATAACTAAGCAAGACGTGCCAGCAAAATATTTCTAATAAAGATAATCCACCGGTCTGAAGTTTTATTTCATAAAACACTGAAAATAACAAACGAAAACCTAGCTAGTACACAGCCTGCCGCACGCTCGCTCCGCAATCCAAAAGTATGATTATTTGACTTTGATTGAATGAACTACTTGATTGAAGTAACGTGATAACGTCCGTAAAGAAATGTGACAGTAGACAGTGACGGCACAATCACGTTTCAAATTTCGCTTGGGTCCGGTTAATGTACGACCATGTATTACACAGCCCGAGAATGTACAACCAGAAAAGCACGGCCAGGAAAACGCAGCCAGGAATTCATGTTACAAAATGTACATGAAATCCGGGCCGTGTTTCACAGTCGGGATTGTACAGCCAGGATAACACGACCATGGATTTTGTGACCATTGCTCTGATTGGTCGAAAGCCTATGCTCTGTTTAGATGCACTACCCAGTAAGTATTGTACTATCCCATTCTCAATTAGGCAAGTAGCACAGATTCAAAATTATGTATAAATATATAAAATAAGAATAATTATTCAGAGATTAGTGTAAGAAAAAAATAAAATTCTGGCACTTCGGCGGCCGCTGCCGCGGCACGCTCGCTTTGCTCGCTCGCCTCGTGCGTTTGTTTTAACATAATCTAACCAATCCGAGTCAGATCAACAAGTGAGTGAGTAAGTAATTAACGAGTGTAAACAAAGCCTAAGTTTTGGCATCAAAATATTGGCTGCGTTTTTTCCTAAGGTGTACTGAATTTGTACGGCTTGGAATGTACACCCTTGGATTACACAGCCATGGAATTCGCGACCAAATTGTACATCAATTCCGGGCTGTGTTTTCCACGGCTGTACAATCCATAGTTATACATTATTGGCACCCTTTCGCTTCACCCTAATATTTATTTCTCAGACTCTTATTTACCTACCTAATATTTAGGTAGGTACAAACTTAACTCAACTTTTTTTAACACTAGCTTGTATCTAAACTTTTTATTTGAAATAACACGTATTGTAGGTTCCTACCTACATAGGTATCATCAATGCGCTTTATTACATTTAAGAATAATAAAATTGCTAAAGTGCAAAGAAAGAAAACCTTACAAAAGTAGGTATATTAATAACTTTACACTACGTTTAGATAGGTAGATACCTACATACCTACACATACTGGTAATTAGTACCTACTAGATTCCCAAATAAGTAGGAACTTGAGTAGAGTAGGTACCTACTTAGTTGATAACACAGGTACCTAGGTACCTAAGGGTTTGGGAATATTTTATTTTTAGATTGGTTCCAACCTAGGTAGGTACATGAATATGATGAAAGACCGGTTTCATTGTTGGATACCTAGCTAGGTAGGAGGTAGGTATTCAACCAGTGCTCCCTCTCAGAGTAAAGATAGGTAGGTAAGTAGAACATAGCAATTCAATCAGGTCCCCCTAAGCGTTTTCGACATTGTATGCAGTGTCCATATTGTACCGAGTTCGAGGACAATTTTCGAAACTTGCCTAGGTAGGTAGGATTTTTTATAAATCAATCTTCTGCGATGTAGGCGCTGTAGGATTGATCATCACCGAGAACAAAAGTACCCAGTAAGTAAGTATGTAATCAGGTTCCCATGGGTTTGCTTAGTATACCTACCTAAGGCTATTAGGTAGGTACTAGGTAGTTAGGTTAGGTACCTACCTACTTATAGTGCTGGGTGGAATGTCCAAAGGATTATCTTTTTATTCCCACGATACATGTGAGCACAACGATGAAGCAGAAACATGGCTACACGAAGTTTCAATAACAGTGCATCCGCTAATCACCTGATCAGCCTCGCAGTCCACTGACGACAGCCTGTGCACCATGACCGAGATCACGCTGGATTTGTTGCAGCAGTTGCTGAAGGAAGACTATCCAGATGTTACTATACAGCATTATGAGGTAGGTTGGTTACCTACGATTATTACCCTTTTATGGAATCATAGGTAGGCTTTGTGCAAGGAAAATATCTTGAGTTTTTTTACGAAAAAGACTCATGAATACCTACCTACCTAGTTCTTTTGGTTCGTAGGTAGGTATGTAGTGTGCTCATGAATACCTACCTACATTTTTTTTTATTCAATATCATGGTATTGATGACATAAGGTATAATTTTGTAACTTCCTGTGCCAAAGGGAATCCGTTTAGGTAATAGAGATGCCGGCCGTAGGTAGGTAAGTCTCACTAATTACTAGAACTTACTTTACTCACTAGTAAAGTAATTCTAGTAGGTATAGGTAAGTCAAAATAAAACAATTAATAATTTAAGGGAGCACCTGGATCAAAACGCGGTGACAACTACACATCAATGGTATACCGAGTGACACTAAAAGGGGTTCGAAAATTGGTGACAACTCACGATGACTCAGAAACTCACACCAATGAAAAATCAGACGTCAAAGAAGAGTTATTAGTTTCAATAGAAGGAAACAGCTCCAGCAATCTGCAAGAGACGGTTGAACGATGGGAGGGCTCTCTCATTTACAAGCGTCTGCCAGAAAGCATCGTCAGACGAGAAGCCTTCAAAAGCGATGAGCTATTCCGGAACGAAGTGGCTTTTTACACTAAAATCTGGCCGGCATTGTCAAGTTTTCAGTCAAAATGGGATGTCAAATACCCTTTCAAATCGATACCAAAATGCTACCTAGCAAGGAATGACTGTGTGGTCTTGAAGGATCTGAAACAGTATGGATTCGTGATGCCAGATCGGAGGCAGGGTCTGACGATTGAGGAGTGTTACACGGTGATGACGCAACTGTCTCGCTTCCACGCCTTGTCTCTCGCCATGAAGTGCCATGACCCTGAGGCGTTCTTCAACCTGTTAAACGAAGAGAATGGTATCACGGAAGGTTGGTCTGGCATCTTTTACCATTATCTGTCCCCCGTCATCCGTTATTTATAGTGTATATCTTACCATTTTCAGTTTTCTTTGTAGAAGAGAACGTAGACTACTACCGCAGTTACTACAATGAGGCCATTCAGAACGCGCTAACCATGGTTGAAGAAGAACTTCGAAATTCTCCCTCTAAGGATCATTATTTAGAAAAGGTATCCTAGCTGAAATAGGCTCCGAACTTCTAAATCAACATCTATGTAATTAACAAGATATTTCATTCTTAGTTCAAGCATTTCTGTTCCGAAGACACGTTCTTCAAGACCATGGTGGATGTGGTTAAGCCGCGGGAGCCGCTAGCGCTGATCTGTCATGGTGACTGCTGGACTAACAATTTCTTGTTCCGATACAAGAATGGTGACATTGCTGAGGTGAGTCATCCCGAGCCAGGTGCTCGGTCCTGATCATAACACACTTCTCTAAGTTCTCAAGTCCCCAAGAGTATCTTCCAAGTCACACACTGTATTACATACCCTTGGCTTAGATTTTCTTAGCTTTTATTTATATTAGCTGCTAACTAATTGAACTTCAAAATTTTCTTTTTGGTACAGTCGAAAAGCTTGGCAGCTGTTGTTCTCCAAGCTAGACCTAAGTTTATTTTGTTGACTGTTCCTATTTCCTGGTTAGATGTCCATAGTGGACTATCAGCTAGTCCGCTACGCGTCGCCAGCCTTGGACTTGGTGTATGTCCTATACTTGTGCCTGGACCGCGCTCAGAGGACCGAGCACCAAGGCTCGCTGTTAGACTTGTACGTGGATGAGCTGCACGAGAGCCTGCTGCAAATGAGCGAGCCGGGATCAGTGTTCTACGGCAGCTTGGAGAAAGATGAGCTACGTCAACTGTGAGTCCTGAAAGCCCATAGGAAAAAGTTCGCTAGACCTTTTAAAAAAAAATGTTTTTTTTACTATACTGTGTGCAATATGATTGCCCACAAAATGGTTGTTTGCGATTTTTCGAATATGATTTTAGTGATTTTATATCTTTCAACATGTCGAAACGTGCGAGCGAGAGACACATTAGCTCTTGTCTTCGCCTTAATTGAATACATTAATTGATGTTTTGAGTCCATAAATTCTAACATTCGTTTGACCTCGTACAATTTTCAGAGTGCTCAAGGAGTTCAAGTGCTGCTCCCACTTCGGGCTCGGAATATCGCTGGACATGTATCCCATAATGAACTGCGATAGCGACGAGGCACCCAATCTGTACCAATCTGAGGTAAGAAGCGATGCCAGTCTTTCGTCACCACCGATCACTCCACAGTTACAACTTTAATAATGTGGTTTCTTTACCTACCTACCCACCCGTACACTCTACCTCTATAGGCGAAGACAACTACTAATGTACAATCAACCAAGTTTAGTAAAAATTTCATTTTAATCGATACAAGTTTTCCTACTACCTACTCAAAAGTTTGCTTTACTAGTTTTCGTGCTTAGACCTCAGACAAAATAAAAAAGTAAAGACGGAGCACTACGAACAGAAAAGTGAGGCCAGTTTACTAAACATGTGTGCGAAGGCCGGTGTTGCCATGACAATTCAAATTACCCCAAAATTACAAAAATAACATTACTAAATAAAACGTCTATCATGATATAATCTAAAACAACATAACTGATTATGGGATCGGTTAGGTTGTGTTTGCCTTACCTAACGGACATACGAAATCTACGAGTTTATAATTTTTTGACAGATTACAATCTTGCGAGATAGATTATAATCTAAAATTTTCACAATTTTACGGATGTAACCTATTTTACTGGTTTTTACTGGTTGAAGTGGCAACGGGCAGGTCATATAGCTCGAAGGACTGATAACCGATGGGGAATAAAGGTTCTCGAATGGCGACCACGAACAGGAAAACGAAGCCTGGGACGCCCTCCCACCCGATGGACTGACGACATTGTTAGGATCGCGGGTAGTCGGTGGATGGAGAGGGCACGGAATCGTTCTTCCTGGAAATGTATAGGGGAAGCCTATGTCCAGCAGTGGACTTCTTTGGGCTGATGATGATGATGAACCTATTTTAAGAAATCATAATCGTAAAAATCAGTTCACAAACGGGGAAGATATCGCGTTGCCGTGGGTCAAGATGACCGACAGACCAGCCATCAACGTGATGTTTGACAATTTCGTTCGGTGAGTATGAATTTCTGGTCTCGGTATTGTCTGTATTTCGTTCTGTATTGAACCTAGCTTCTCAATGAGTGCAGCCAATGGGCGTTAAGGTAATTTGACCTCGTAGAAGTGAGCAACCAATGGGCTCGAAATCTTGTGTACATCCGGGTGTTCGCCGGACACGTGGGGCCCGCGAACACCCGTGTATTCTCTAAGCACTCGACGGGTTTAAAATATACTGATAATCATCATAAGAAACGAGTAACGTACGTTGCGTATCACATAATTACCAAATAATACGGTACACAAAAACACTTCATACTGGCAAAACTTGTGTTCCAAGCAATAACCTCAAACTTTTATTTTGATTTATTGAAAATTATTGGTTTTCAAATTACTTACGTGTGAAATGTGATTCAATCCCGCTTTTTTATATTTTGAAGATTGATTCTTACACCCTTTCACAACACAATACGGCATTTTTACTGGTAAATTTATAATTTCTCAAAACGTAGCTCCCCACGAGCCGCGATAGCTAGACTGACAAGGTAAGGCGTAGTTACGTTGTACGTATGTGTGTGTAATTGTGTATGTACACGTCAAGGCATAGTTTGGCCGGCCTCACTTTGCTGTTCACAGAGTTCCGTCTTTACTTTTTATTTTGTCTGAGGCTTAGACTTAAACTTTTGAGTAGGAAAACTTGTATCGATCAAAATGAAGTAAAAACTAAACTGTGTGCAATGTGTTTGCACACATTCAAAAATGAGTTCTGCGATTTTTATATCATTCAAAATGTTGAAATGTGCGAGCGAGAGGTACATAAAGCGACAGTACACTTGTCATCGCTTGAAGCTTAGAATCTCTGACTGCTTTTGTTTACAGGACCAAGATACCAGCATAGTGGAACACGCGACTCAGCCCGTGTGGACCACCAATGCCGCTTGCAGAAGGAAGATGACCGATCTGGTAGAGGAATTAGTAGATGCCGGCCTTCTATGAATCAATCTTAGTTGTTCAACTCTGCTTCGTGTCTTTCAGCACACTGGTTGCACGGCTATATCTAATGTGTCACGGGCGTTGAGCGTGAAAAGAGTAAAACGTTTGGTCATTGGTTAGCTTTAAAAAAATTATAATGTTTCAAGATCACTAGAAGTCTTCGATAAAATTATAAAATATCGGATTTATTTGTACCTTGCAGTATTACATATAAGTGTAGTTAGATATTGAATTTGTTTTTCCAAGCAGTTTTCTATTAGAAATGACAAAATAAAACAATATTTCAGGTTTGTATAATTTAATGTATTTTAGTAAATAAACACGGACAATAAGACATTGGTGTTAAATCATAATAAAAGTTATTTACTTAAGGGCGCTTTATTTATTTTGTGACTCAATTTACTTAACAAGATCTAGGTAGGTATATCATTATTTTGTTGGTAGGGATTCTCCTGCCATCCTACTCATATATAAAAATTCAGATCAACTATTTCTTTGAAATAAAATAAAATACTATACTTATTGTATTTTTTTTATGTCTAAATACTTATAACTTAAAATAATTGTTTATATTTCAATAAAAAATGACTTCATTGTATTTGGGGTTCAAAACGGGACTCTAAATCCAGAAGTTTCTAAATAAATATTTCGATATTTTATTTTTTTTCATTTATAATCGTTTTCGAGTGCATAACTATTTTATATGAAGGTTATTCATGCAATAGTAAGTCGTTGTTTAAATGTCGATAATAATAAACCCTTGTCATGGTTCCAATCAATACCAACAGTCGAAATTCTTCGCATACCCCAAAGCGCTATTTCTTTTGTGCCTATTCCTATCGAATAGGCATCGTAAGAAATGCAGGGTACTATTTTTTATTGCTAATGGAAACATAATCATTTTATAATAAATATAATTATGTTTCGGATTAGTTTTTTATATATTTAATTAAACATCTAGATTTTAGAACCCCGAACAAACCCTAATTTCTAAAACACTTGGTAATTTTCATACCTATTATAAATACCCGTACTAAGTCGTGGCACATTAATCAAATAATACGTATTAAAAATACAACAAAAAATAATTATAATAAAATTACGTACGGGTTTTTATAACTATTACAGTTTATTATAGTAGACAGATCTAATTAATAAAATAATCAGTCATTGAAAGCTTCAGATTTTCGTTGAGATTCTAGCGCCTATGATACAATCTGAAGTTTCCAATAATGTTTCAGTACAATTAAATTGTTAATATTTATAAATAATAAAAAAGGACATGCTAAAAGGCACTGGGATTATGATCAAACAATGATCTATAGGTACCTACTTACACATATTTTATGAATAAGTAATTTTATGACATTCATACAGTCAATACAATTTTCATGGATAAATCGCATTTCTATAGCAAAACTATCAAAATGACATCGATTTTTTCTTTAAAATTTATTTAACACTGGCCCTTAATACTTGTTGCGTAGTGGTGGGCCCTCCCCTTCCCTTCGAGGCTTGAGTGGGTCGCATGAACCCTGAGGTTCCTTTTTGGGCTCCTGTCTTCAAAGGAGGCCTAGCGGCACCAACTGAGCTCCCACTTGAAGAAGATCTGGATGCTGGCATTCTGACCACGGGCTTTGGAATCGGTTTTGGAGCTGGTTTTTGTAGGGCCGGAGCTTTTCGAACTGTGGCTACTGATGCAGAACTGTTCAATGAGCTTCTGGAGCTACGAAGAGAAGCTCTAGAAGTCGACCTTTCAACGCGTAAAGAGCTGGCCCGTTTGGGAACGACCGAGCGTTTTGGGTCGAGAGGCGTCCGCGGAGGCGTTCGCGTTTCTTTGGTAGATACTTTTTTTGGGACTACTGGGGACTTGACTGACTTGGGAATTGGTGAGTCGCATTCTACATTGCATCCGGAAGATGCACCTTGTGACGCACTTTCAGAGTTGAGACTTTGTGTTTCTTCAAATCCTTCATCGTTGAGTTCGTGCTCACTTTTGACTTTTGGGATTCTTGGGGACGTTGTTCTTTCTGGAAGCTTTTCAGCTTTTTGCCCAGTCCCTGTTGACCTCCTATAAGCGTTTCTGGACCAGACTCCTGTTGGGTTCTCAGTAGGAGATTTCAGTTCTCTAATAGCTTTCTGGACATCTTCCTGGTTGATTGAAGTCTGCCGCCTCATTCTCAAATAAGGCCTAGGCTCTTTGGTGGTCTTGTCTGTGCTTTGGTTCTTGAGTCTAGCCTGCCAGGTTTTTAGCCTATTCTCCTTTTCATCCTTTATGATTGCTGGTTTTGGCTGTTCTACCGGGATTTCCACAGGGTATGATGCTTGGACCTCTAGTTTGGATGGCCTTATGATTTGAGTCTCCGCTACGATTTCAATTGGTTCTGGTTTTTTCTCATCTTCTGGTGAACTTGAATCTGTGTTTCTCTTGTACCTTCTAGTCCTTCTGGCTGCGGAGAATCGATCGAATTGTCCATCACCCAATATTTCTTGACATAAGTCTTTCATTTCTGCGGAAGCTTTATCGTTATTTCTCAAGGGGAATGAGGGTTGAAGTCGTCTGCAGGGATCTTTTTCAGGTGGAGGGTTGAAAAGTTTCCTCTGGGCCGGTGGTGTTTCAATGTTATCTGAATCAATCTCAGCTCTATCAGGTCTTTGAGATTTGACACCTTTATCGGTGGTGATGTGAATATCAGGCAGCTTTCGTTTGTCCTCTTCTGTGATTGAGACGAGAGGAATTGGGGTTTCGATTTGCTGACGTGAGCGTTGTCTTCGGAGCCGGAGTCTCATCTCTTCGTTTTCTTCAGTCTTCCTCCACGGGACTCTAGTGTCTTTCTTCGGCTGGACATCTGGAAATAAAAAAAATAAAGATTGTGCCTGATACTAATGCTTGGTTTCTAAGTATTTATTGTGATTTAATTGATTAAAAACTTATTATATCTTTGTTGTTGTGTTGGGTACCTTCAACCGCCTCGATGGTCCTGACAACAGTGCTGTCGGGCAGCACGGCAGGTCTCCATTCAGCTCTGCCCTCCGCCAGCGGCTCCAGGGTCGTACTACGTTCACTCTCTGAGGAAAAGGTGTACGGATTGTATAGACATTTTGAATGATATAGGTATTCATAAAATCTAACTACGTCGGTACGAACGCTGGGATCTCTACGACGTGTTCATTTCTCAGTGTCTGCATTAAAATTAAAGTAGTTTAGGTAATGAAACACGAAGGTATTACCGGAGTCGTTTTCCAAGGATCGCCGGTTAGCCTGCAGCCTTCTCGCTTTCTCTCGCAGTTCTGCGTCTCGCTTCTCTTCCTGACTGTTCGCTCGCAGCCATGACTCGATTTTCTGCCGCCATTCCCTGTTAAAAGAAGTAAGTAAGGAAAGTTGTTTTACAATCCAAGTGAATCTAGTGCCAGTTCCTCGTGATCAAAGCCTATAAAGAGGATGTAAAAGCATGCAATGGCTAAGATTGTTAAGTTAGATATACATACTTGGGCTTAGCAGTGGGGTCCAGCGGGTCAGCCGGCGGGGTGTGCGGCGCGGCGGGCGCGGGGCAGGGGGCGGGGGCGGGCGCGGGCGAGGGGGAGGGGGAGGGGGGAGGGGGAGGGGGGTGCGCGGGGCGAGGGGGCACGCTCGCGCTCCGGCAGCTCGAGCCGAGCGCGCGACGAGCCACGACGGGACCACGACCGATCTGGTGACAAACATTATTACTTTAGCTGATCTGATGATTGAGTCTGGAATAGTAAATTATTTGACGACCATTTTTTAGAAAGGCTTACACTTTAGAATAGGATTTCACGTTAGGTCTTTGTTAAACCGTTTGGCCTGTCAAACGCTGCATTCGGGATTGTCTATTCCTAACGTTGATTGGAACAAACTAATAGAACCGAACAAAATTTTTCAATGTTTTAGTCGATCTTGGATCAAATCCGGCTTCGAAGTGATCTGAAATTCTTATAAAACAAAACTGGTATCTGACGCTATCTGCTAAAGATGGATTGGCACTCCATCTCTCTTAGCTTTGTCATAAAACTAAAGGTAAAGAAAACTAGTTCCTCACCCAAGCTCCCCCATGCACTCCGCTCCCTCAGATCGTTGGCAGCCGGCGAGGAGTGCCTGAGGAACTCCAGCAGACCCTCTTCATCTCCCTCGCCGGGACTCGCACGGCTGCGGCGCCGTAAGCTGCCCGTTGGTGTTACATCTAGAAGATAACATTCAAATTATAGCTACTCTTAGGATAGAGATGATAATACCGTAAGCTAAGCTTGGTCCACTATCCCTCGGAAAAGCTTAAACAGTTATTTTTATTTTGTTTTATTTGGTAAACAAACAGTACTATAATAATTATAAATAACTAGATTTAAGTTTTACAAAAACCAGCTAAGTTTCCACCATTAATTATTCAACTAATTATCTTCTAGGCTGTGGTCGCGTGAAACTGGCACCTGGATTCTCCTAGTTTAAAGATGTTTCAAAGTGATCCTTGTGATTTTGCATATCCAACTGTGGATGTGCCAAGAGCTTGTTCCCGGGAAAAGACCTCCCTAACTGTGTAATTGTAAGTCAGTGTCGGAGTTTTAACTAGCTATGGGATGATTATATGGGCTATGGCTATGGGCTCACCAGGCGACGGAGAGGGGTCATGAGGCCGCCGTAAAGATCGACGACCGAGGCCGTTCCTGATATCCAGCAGAAGAGATTCCATCAGAGATTCACATTCTGACACTGGAGTACTGCACATACTGCTTCCACCTGGAACAATGCGTATTTCATGCTACGGGTTCTTTCTCGGACACCAGCTTAGGTCAATGGCCAAATTAACGTTGGGTTTTGTGCTCAAAAAACAAGTTAAACTCTCAGCGTAAATAGATAGTAAATCGGTAGGTACTTAGTAACTGTTATGTTATGTTTGAGGAGATGCTGATAACCATTCACCAGTTCTTAATCGTTCTGAGAGTAAGGTCTTGAGTGTATTCGGGATAAGACAAACTGTCCATAATTTTAATAAAAAAAAACCTCCATCTTTATCTAGTGTGTTTTTAAAGGTTGGCTAATTATCTATAGGGATACATGTTAACCACTGAACTTCTTCAGACTGATAACTCTTAGCTCCTGGTTCTTTCCAAGTTTCGGATAGAAGACATAGACATTTATTTATTTCCCGTATAGTTCCCCGGATAGTCCCTGTCGGCAGAACTTACCAGTTTTGATCTTGCAGGCCGCGAGGTCCCGGGCGCGTCTCCTGGCGGCGGCCTGCTCCTCGTTGGCGCGCCGGCGCTCGTTGTCGCTCACGGCTGAACGAAACTTGGTGCAGAACAGGACGAAGGTCTGGAAAATTAAGTTATTGCTTATAAAACAACGTTTCCATTATACTTTATCAGTCAACGTATATAAAACCGGTTCTAAGGTACCTATTTTTTTAAAGCTACTTGACGATGGCACTTGCAGCTGGCCTACCTATAGGTAACAATGCAATGGCTTGTGCCCATAAAATATACAATACACAATGAAAGCTCTGAGTGCCGTCGAGTTTTGTAGTCCAATGTTACCGTGGCCCTCTCAACTTCTCTCCTCTTTATCCTCATCCTATGATGTATGCGTAGGTATAATTGAAGTAAATTACAGCAGGCATCATACGTTCGGAATAGTCTTTATCACGGGGTTTCCTCTCTATAGAGCACTTGTAATTCCAATAATAAGTACTAATGTTCACTTATCGTACCTTGAAGCACTCCTCGAGTTTGAAGGACACGGGATCTTCACAGAAGAATTCCGCAAGATGCTTCCGAATGCTCTCCACCTCCTCCATGTCCTTGTTCAGAGCTGATACTTCCTGTTCTGCCACCTGAAGGAAGTCTCCCATCTGGTCCTTGATATCTGGCGGCGTGTTGGGCAGTTGAGTCTCTCGCTTCAATCCTCGTATCCTGAGCTCCAGGGTCTTGATCTCGTTGGTGAGCTGTTCCACGGATGCCTTGGCTGCTTCCTCCAGCACGCGCGTGTCGTCAGCGAAGTGTGTTAGCTCTTTGTTTTTCCGTTCTGCTTGCTGGTAAGGAGACATGGTCTGATTAAACATTTTATACATATTTATAGTTTTAACCGCATTTGAGTATGATTTACCTAACGTCCCAAATGTAATAGTTGGATGCGCGTCTTACTTAGCTCATTAGAGATCCTGGCCTTGGGTAGGTCTAAGTCTCATGAAATCTGAGGGGATGTCTACCGTGCCTGGGGATTGCAGTCCTAGGATTGCAGTCTTACTACTTACTATAGGCTTACTTGTTATTTTTGGAAATAAATAAAAGTATTTACAGTGCACTTACCATAGCGACGTAGTGCATGAGATTCATCCCTGGTTTGTTTGCCCGGATGTCGGGCAGCTTTTGGAGAGAAGACAGCTTCACGCCCGCGGCTCCACCCGCGTAGCCGCCAGCGTTGAGAAAGTTCCCAGCTATAAGGGCAATGTATAACACCTCCTGCAAACAGTAAATCGGAGTTTGGACAAATAAAAATTATAAGATGAACCTATAATTTATAAGTATTACTCTATACATATACTAATCCAAGTTACGGACTATACCTATTGATTCTAAATTTAAACCAATTTGGTCCAGTATAGCGTAAATGAGCCATAAATAACCCTATACTTGTATTAGCCTACTAACATCTACCACTTTTGCCTTAATAATTAATACAGTTTAATATGATAATGATTTCTTGAACTAGCTTGGAAGACACACCTATACCATCCTCTTAGCCTCGTTTTACCTAGTTGTCCAATATAACCATACCTGCAAAGCCCTTGAAGACATCAGATCGTCGCCCGCTACCAGGATGGAGTTGATTGCACTCTCCAGGTACCCGGCGGTTGAGGGCCACTCCTCTTTCAGCAGCATCAGCTCAATACGCAGCTTGTAGCTGGAAACAGAAATGAAGACTCACATAATTAATAAATCACTACATAGTATAAAACAAAGTCGCTTTCTCTGTCCCTATATCCCTATGTATGCTTAAATCTTTAAATCTACGCAACGGATTTTGATGCGGTTTTTTTTATAGAAACAGTGATTCAAGAGGAAGGATTATACGCATAATACAAGCATAATCTCTTAGGCATAACCCACAATAACCGTGCGAAGCCGGGGCGGGTCGCTAGTTAAATAATAAATTGCTCCGTTGTAAAATCTTAGCTTTATCGAATGCAAAAATTGAAAAACAGTCAAGAACAAGACAAGGAAAATGAAAGTAGTATGTAATGTATACGTAAATAAGTAGGAATGCAGACAAAAAGGGTGAAAAATACTACATACCAAAGGAGAATAAAGACTGGGTGGGACCAAAATGAGAAGTAAATAATAAAACACCTAGGTGTAACTGTCTTAACTTCAACCAACGACTTGCAAAATTCATAATGTTTTCCACTTTGGATAAAGTGAACTCACTTGGGCAACTGGATAAGCTGCAGCAGGAACTTCTCAGCATTCCCCAGCTTGCTGACATCTCCAGAGAACGCTTTCAGCATCTCGCACTCGTCTACTTCCGGCAGTATCTTCAGCAGACCGCGCAGCTTCTCCGCGCCGATGTCGTCGTGGGAGCCTTCGCGGATCATCTGGATTATGTCGTCGTTTGAACTGGAACACAAAGTTTTTTGAAACAAGTTCTTCACACGGAGACGCATCAGGCTATACACTACTTACTCGCTTTTATGTTTTTGTGGACAGAGTGTGAGAGTTTGTGTGAAGCGAGTAGTGTATAGTAAGCGTCATTTTTCTTTGGTTATGTGTAGCTTGATCTGTATTCGTGTCTACAAAGCAAAACAGGCATAGCCACCGTCAAGGTAAAACTGTCTCTCTCTCTTGTCGTGTCACTAGTTTCTTTCGAAACAGTGCGCCTCAAGAGGCTCCTTTCGAGCACTTGACACATGTTATAGAACTTTTTAGGTTCTACGACGTGCCGGTTTCCTCACGATGTTTTCCTTCACAGTTTGAGAGTACTGGCATTGTGCACATACATTTTTGAACAGAAAACCTCATTAGTGCACGACCGGTTTCGAACCCACGACCACCAGTCTCTCTAAACTTCTTTAAGCCCGTATAAATTTAGTATTTTGAGTATTTACCTTCGGAATTGCTTCAAGAAGATATTGACATTCAAGCTCCTCTTTCCATCCAGGAGTGTGATCTCCGATGACTCCTTCCTCGGTTTCCGCTCCCCAGAGCTGTCGCAGATGGGACTGCGGCCCAGGCGGGGTGAAGACCCCGCTGAACCAGTCGGTTGGATCTATAAATTCAGGAAAAACTTCAAAATTTCAAAATGTAAAAATCTTAATTACATGTTGGCTTGCGGGCTCAGCAATTTCAAAACAGTGTTGTTGTTTTTACAAGTCTGTCATAGGTTCGGCCAACGTGGATAGGTCCCTAATGTTGATTTACGTGGTGAAAGCAATGACTTGCAACCCTTCACATAGATACTAATTAAAAAAGCTGAACTGAAGTCCTATGATTGGACTGTTCCTCTCCCGTCTCTGTCCTGAACCTGTGATGAACCTGGGTTCTATAGAGGCCTAGAGACTTGTGTGTATATTCTTGTCACAAGTCTAAGGACAGCATGGTTCCAAGAAAAACGTGAAAAAACCGAGGGTTACCTGCTGACAGAACAGCCCTTCGATCTCCGTCCAGTCGAGCTCCGTCTTCGGCGAGTGTTTGTGACTGGATGCCACTAGCGACCAAATGTTTTTCTGACCAATTACCTGAAAAAATATAAATATTAATTATTTCGCTATCTTTGTGTTCTAGATAATACTAGCTCTATCTTTCCTTTCCTTTATTAATTTTATATCTTTCTTTGGTGAAATAAACAGCAAGTAGCATTGATGTATTTCAGCTGGCGCTAGTGTGAAATGTCAGACACATGAGGAGGGATTTATGGACGAAAGGCAGTACATCGTAGAGCACGTTCCTATTGTACCTGATTTGTAATTACCATGGTTTGTCTGTGGTCCATATACTTGCTTCACCTGCACCTTGTATAAAAAAAAAATAGGACATAGATAACTTACTTTATTATTAGGAATTTTATTCCAATTGATAGTCTTCATCTTGGTCTTCGGTATGGGGGTCTCCTGCTGCGGCAGCTTGAGTTCAACGACCGGCGCCGGCGGAGGGGTCGGGGTGGAGTGGAACACAGGAGGGGGAGGCGGCGGGCCGGGAGGGGGAGGGGGAGAAAACAGCGGGGGAGGGGGTGGTATGCATGGCGGGGGAGGTGGGGGCATACCTGGAACGGAAAACGAACTTTAATAACAAGAGAATACTACTACTACCACGAATACTACCTATAGAGCTGTGAAGAGTTCGTCCGGGGAAGTATCACCCACCATGCCTATTTCTACTGTCAAGCATGTTTCGGTTTGAAGGTTGAGGTTCCCGGTGAAATTACAGGAGCATGAGGCTTAACATCTGTTTGCAAGTTGATGGACGCATGGCAGTGCATCGTTAGACACGTTCATGTGACTTGCGATGCAAGGTTTAAGGTGATGGTTACATCTTAAAATCAGGTGGGCCATCAGCTAGCACCACCAGTTTGTAGTAACAAAGAACTTTCCGTAAAAAAATTAAGCTCACATTTTGATGAGATTCCAACTGCACAACCCTCATTGCGAGCTGGGTCTTCCAGTTCTGGAGAAATATACCCAGGGTAGTACTCACATGGAGGCGGCGCCGGTGGTGGAGGAGGTGGAGGAGACAGAGCTCGCTGGAGACTCTGCTTGCGTCCCCCCGACATGTCCCTGTGCTGGCAGGTGCAGCCCATCTTAGCCTGAAATAACAAAACATTCGCTTGAGCAGGTAAACGAACTATCGACAATACCTTGACGAAACTGTAGGCTCTTGAATGCGTGAGGTGATAACAAGGTGACTTTTTTGTACTACCAGGCAAACAATCATGCAGTCAGTCCCCTTATTGTGTCAGTATACCAGACGTTTTCAAAATCAAAACGGTCTTTATTCAGTTCAATCACACGGAGCTCTTTGTGTGTGGCTCGATCGGGGAAGTACCACGCCACCACTCCTTTTTCTGCCGCCAAGCAGCGCCGCTGTGTTTCGATTTGAAGAGTGTGGTTGCCGGTGTAATTACAGGCACATGAGGCTTAACATCTGTATGCCTCAAGTTGATGGACGCAGGGCAATGCATCGTAGGGCACGTTCGTATCGTGCGTGACTTGCGAGGCAATGCTTTGTTATAGGTGATGGTTACCTCTTAACATCAGGTGGCCATCTGCTTGTTCCATCAGCTACTTAAAAAAATAATAAAACGGATAACTTAAAAACGTTTTTTAAACGAGGTGTTCCTCAGTTCATCGAGCCTTGAAGAGCAGGCTCGAAACTTACGGCTTGGCCACTAGCGTTTTACCAACAAAATCGATTGCGTATTACTTATCGAATACACTGTCTTTTATTCAGCAACATATCTAATTGATTTGATTTGATTTAAAAAGTTTCGATGTTGAGATTTTTGTAGCTCAATTACGCCCTAACCACTGGTAATCACTGGTTCAACCACAAGATCACTTTGAAACGTTAAGTGTGAAGCTTGTTCTACCTGCACGCTCGGAGCCCGCAGCAGCTTAGCAGCATCTTCCCTGGACTCCAGCAGCGTGGCGCGGTGCACCAGCATCTCCGCCGTGTCCCACACGATGTCGCTCACCGGCTCCTTGGGGTCGATGCGGAGCAGGTGCTGCAGGATGCTCAGGAACGGGATCTCTTGAGGAGTATCGGACACCTGGAATAAAAGTAGTAGGATATATTAGTATATAGTAATAGTACCTAGTCATAAAATTTGTAGTAGTTAGCCAACCCATTATTGTGCCCACAGTAGTGTGAATTATACATGCCCTATTTCTAAAAAAATTACAGCGCCCTAAAAGGTACGTGTATTCGCCTGATAGCTACCTTAGACCTAAGCTATATAACTGAGGAATGTACATGTTAGCAATAAATAAATCTTAATCTAGTATTTTGAAAAGTAAAGTAGTTATCTCCTCACCTGTTTGAGGATAGCATAGAAGACGTCGAGATGCAGGTTGAGGTTGATGCCCCCCGGGCCCTGCGCCTCGTCGCTCTCGCGCTGCTCCTCGAACACGTCCAGCTGGACCCCCAGGTCGGGGTTATTCGCAGCTTCATGTCTGGAACAAGTACGTTTTTAAATATCAAAAATAAATAAATATTGGTGGACTTTCCACACAGCACTATCTAGTCCCCAACTAAGCCAAAGCTTGTCATATGGAAACCAGGTAGCTGATATAATACATTTTTTTTGTAAATACATAATTATTACTCCCAGACAGAGAACAAACATCTGTGTTCATCACACAAATATTTGTTCTCGGTGGGGACCGAACCCACAGCCTACGGCGCAGAAGGCAGAGCTACTACCAACTGAGCTGTGAAGGCTGTCAAAACGGTCTTTCCTTTAGCCAGTATTTTTTTTAGGATCACTTTGAAACGTCCTATATACGAGTAATATTAGGCGAATCTACCGCCAGTTTCTCGCGACCAAAACCTAGAAGAACAGGCAAGAAAGTTGTGGCTTGGTTTTTTTGTATGATCCTTTTTAAAATTATGGTACCTACTTATAAAAGAAAGAAAAGTTTAGTATTTACAGCACAAAAACTGACTGTACTAAAAATGGAGCTTTACGAGTTTGATAGAAACCTCTTCAGATTTCCAGTAACAACTTAAGATTCTTTGAGAAAATTTAAGGGGGGTAGTCAGAGAATATTGAATATTCCATAAATAGTTATCCCATAAATAGTCAAAATTCTAATAAATTACCAAAAATAATAACGTCCGTTCCTATCGTGCGTGATTTTCGAGGCAATGCAATGATGTGATGATGCCACTAAACATCAACTAGGTATAAAAAAAGGTAGTAAAAACGTAACGTATCCTAAACAAGTGTCGTCTTACTCATGTGAAGCCGCTTGAGTCAACTAGTATTCAAATTATAGTTTCTAAACGCATGCTTATCATGAAACCTTTCAACTAGCCACGTACCGTCGGAAGGCATAAAGGCTGGTTGTGCGTAGGCGCATCCGAACCGACCAAATAAGGCGTTCCGACCCTGTGAATAATCTTAAGCTAACGACAGACATATCATTTTATATTCGTAAGTGGATTCGTACTGGAAGTCTAGTGAGAGCGAGCTTGCCTTCCGATCCAAGGGTTGTGAGTTCGAATACAGTAGATCACTAATTGAACAGGCACCTAGATTCACCTAGTTCATAAATCTGAATCTAATCTGCAATTATTTCTGTAGCCAAGGGGCGTTGCTGTTTCGATTTGCAGATGAAAGTACAGGCACAGAATAGCTTAACATCTGTATGCATCAAATTGATGGACGCAGAGCTATACATCGTAGGGCACGCTCATATACAGGTTGGATTTTTGAGACGGGACAGTAAGGGCCTTAACCGTTATAGTAACAGGAAAACGTTCGTAAGAGACCTTTCATTTGGCGAATTTAGGTTAGGTGAGGGGAACCACTCAATATCAAGTGGGCCAACTGCTTGGGTCATCAGTAGGTGGTATAAAAAATATATACAGAGCTTGCTGCAAGCAGTTTGGCACACTGCTCTCACTATATTTGTAATAGTTACATTACACTCGAACGATACAAGTCAATCAGAGCTTTACAACGATTAATAACGAGTTTGAACAAAACTTGAACTACTTACGAAAACAGGTTTTAAGCGTAATCCATGGATTAGTTTTATGATCCACTCTAAATAGATTGATAACATTTACGAGTAGTAGGTACCTAATGTAACTTGAATAGGAAAACCCATTCACTTTTTGTTATTTCTTTAGCGCCCTCTATATAAGTGGTCGTTTAAGGATTAACATAAATCTGCTTTGTTTATACCTCTCATCTTAACTTATAATCAAAATATGAATTGGATTCATACTAGTATTTCTACCTTAACTTTGATTTAGTACAAAAACTAGTAGTAATTTTTTGGTGAAAATATGTTTTATCAAAATGACATTGATACTGAACCTTTGTAAAATCGTTGCTGCGATTTTTCCTAAACTCAATATTACATCTTCAAAAATGTATAAACGTGCGAGCGAGAAGTTGTTTGATGGTTGTCCGCGCCTTAAATTCTATTAAAACCCGTGAAAATAATCTGATTTGCGATTCGGTAGGTATTTTTTGTGTAAGTCGTTATTAGATTACCATGACAAACCTCGAGAACGGAGTGCAAAAACTCGACGACACGATATAAAAAATATCGGTAGCTAGGGCTGCCACCACACAATAAGAGTGGTGGTGGCAGTTAAAAGAAATAAATACAAACTAACTAAGAGTTCTAGTTTCTAATAAAAATAAGTAAGAGTTCTAGATTGTCTTAATTATTATATTTTCTTGGAATAAAATTACTAGAGACTGACAGAAAATGAAGCAGGCCAATCTAAACCTATTTAAAGTCATCATCATCATAACAGACGCTGCTTAAGGCGAAGACAAGAGCTAATGTGACTCTCGCTCGCACGTTTCGACATGTTGAAAGATATAAAAACACTTAACTCATTTTCGAAAAATCGCAATCAACCATTTTGTGTGCAATCACATTGCACACAGTTTACTAAAAAAAACATTTTGATCGATACAAGTGTTCCTACTTAAAAGTTTGCTTATGTACGAAAACTAGTAAAGCAAACTTTAAAGTAGGAAAACATGTATCGATCAAAATGATTTTTTTAGTAAACTGTGTGCAATGTTGCACACAAAATGGTTGATTGCGATTTTTCGAAAATGAGTTTAGTGATTTTATATCTTTCAACATGTCGAAACGTGCGAGCGAGAAGTTGTTTGATGGTTGTTAGATCTAGATCTATAAAATATGATTTAAGCAGCGTCTGTTATCGAGGTGCGGCACTTACGAAAATGGCTGGCGGATATATCAGATATTTAGATCCCTGAGTACAAGTTTTGCTTAGTTTGGGACTAGGGGTTGCTGTGTCTACCAATATTTATAATTTTTAATGGTAAACACATTTTGATTTTGGAAAGTAGACTTTGAATCTGTTTATATTCAAAACAACGTAAAAACATATAAATTACACAAAAGCTAAGTAAAATAGTCGAAAAAAAAATATTTTTGCAAAAGACTGCAATCTTAAAAATCTCTCGACAACCCTAGAGATCTATAAAAACTAAACAATATAAATTCAAAATGACTCCGAGTTTGGTAAAAATACGATTTGTGGTTTCGATTCTTGTCGATGAATTATTGACGTGAACATCAATTTAAGTTTTTTGATCGTTGTATTATTTAAAAAACTTACCTACTTACATCATATAAATATAAGCAATATGTGCTTTAGGGATACTTCAATGGTTTTTATTTGACATTGGTATTATTTTGCTGACATCTTATCTGATTTTATGTTTATTATTTTGCTGATATTTTTTCTGATTTTATATAAATTTATATTTGAGTAGGACATTGTTTGCTGACATTTTTTTTTTTTTCTAATTTTACTTTAATTCTATAATGTTTTGTGAATTTATTTTTAATTATATAATTTTGCATGTCGGTCATCGACGAAGTGTGTGAGACCAATTTTATTATACATAAGACCTTATTTTACCATACTTCAGGCAAATAAATACATTTCATTTCATTTCATTACATTTTATAATACAAGTTGTAATGGCTGTGTAAAAAAAATTGACCCCTAGCTGTCATAAAAGCTTGCATATTTTAAGATGGACTGTACCAGCTAAAGGCTTGTTTAAGCTGTGAAACTTTATACAAGATGTTCCAATACTTGTGTTTTAAACCTTCAGGGGGCTAAAGTACCCATCAATATGAATAACTTTTTCTAAGGAACCAACACTGTGAACGCGAAAAAAAAAAACAGTTGTTTCATACATTTTAGCCAGGTAGGTATTAAACTTTTGTACTTTAGCCCCCTAACAAGTTTAAAACACAAGTATTGGAACACCTTGTATAAGTGAAAATGTACTATAGAAATAATGATTATACGTAGAACCAGCGTAGAGCTTTCTCTACGAGTTCGTAGCAGTGCTACAAATGCTACAAAATTATTTCTTATGTTCTTACTCAATACATTTATTGGTTACCCATGGTTTTTATGTACATACATAGTTGTTAGGACTCAGTAAGTATCACATGAACCCTGCATATGGTATAGTATCATAGAGACAAGCCCAGGTTTTAAAATAATAGTTGGTCGACAGGTATTTTATAGGTATACCTACCGTCTTCTTATTATACATTGATTAATAAAAAAATGCTTTGTTTTGTTCAATATATGGTTATGGCAAGAAATACCTTCTCTAATTTTAAGGTACTCGGAACTTTCGGTTAAGATTAGTCAGTGGCAAGTTTTTAATATTTTTAAGAGCACTGGTAGTCCAGTGGTAGCGGCCCCGTCTTCCGATCCTAAGGTCGTGGGTTCGAAACCGGTCGTGAACCAATGGGTTTTTCTGTTCAAAAATTTATGTGCACAATACCAGTACTCTCAAACGGTGAAGGAAAACATCGTGAGGAAACCGGCATGTCGTGGAACCTAAAAAGTTCTATAACATGTGTCAAGTGCTCCAAAGGAGCCTTTTGAGGCGCACTTAAAATCCTTTCACCACACTGTTTCGAAAGAAACTAGTGACACGACAAGAAGAAGAAGAAGAATGTTTTCGGACAAACAAAGACAAAGCTTTTCGTCACAGGATATTGTACCTACTATTGTAAGGCATATAATTAACAAAAAATGCAAGTATTTAATAAAAGTCTCATTTACCACCGCCCACACTAAACACTTGAATGACGAATAGACAAAAAACCAATTAACTTCTAAAATAATTAATTTTGGGTTGGTTACCCGATCATTAATTAGAAAATGACAAAGCTTTAATGTTCTTACCTGAGGTTGTTGAGGGTAGGCAGAAGACCAAGTCCTGTAAACAAAAAATAGGTAAATAATAATGTACATATTTATTTTTATACAACTAGCTGATGGAGTATAAAATATTATATGAAGTAAGTAAGTATGGAGTATTCCATCAGCTGATTGTATGAAAAAATGGAATAAGCAGATGGCCCACCTGATGTTAAGTGGTAACCATCACCTATACTTTAGCCCCATGTATTTTTAAGTACAAGTATTGGAACACCTTGTATAAACTCACCAATAAACTCATTCCGCACACGGATCCTGTCCGGCAGCCGAGGAGCGGAGATGATGAGGCAGTTGACGAAGGCCAGCAGAGCCGTCTTGTAGTCCGTGGTGGCCGCATCCTTCAGCTCCTCCACCACCACGTTCAGGCGGTACCGCTCGTTCTTCAGGCTCTGGAATATAAATACAATCAGAAAACAAATTTGATATACCTATTTAATATAATACAACAGTTTTGAAACAGGCATGTCATGTCATGAGTAGTAGAGCTCTTTGTGAAGGGCTCGTCCGGGGAAGTACCACTATCATTCCTTTTTCTGCCGCTAAGCAGCGTTGCTGTGTTTCGGTTTGTAGAGTGTGTGCCGGTGAAATTACAGGCTTAGAGCTGATTTCACCATGCTCTGTTAGTTACTAATAAAGGATTAACAAGCCGTTAAATCTAACCTTAGATGTCAAACGCGTACATTTTGTCATATTTAAGGGCCCTTTAATCCTTTGTTAATCTAACAGAGCATGGTGAAACCAGCTCTTAACATCTGTATGCCTCAGGTTGATGGATGCAGGGCGGTGTATCTTATGGATGTTCCTATCGTGCGTGACTTACGATGCAATGCCTTGTTATAGGTGATGTGATGTGTGGTGACCACTTAACATCAGGTGGGCCATCTGCAAGTTCCATCAGCAAGTTGTATAAAAAATAAAATAAACAATTATGAATAGTTGAACATGCCCTACGTACAATCTCGTGTCCTGCGTGCATAAACTCGAGGCATCAAGCATTAGGCTACATGCGCCTGTAATTAAACCGGCACCTTCAGTACTCAAATTGCTTTTTGTTAATAAAAACAAGAATCAATCAGAACTTTGTATAGCTAGGCGGATCCAGGCGCCAGTTCCACGTGACCAAGCCTAGAAGAACACTCATTTTTAGGGTTCCGTACCCAAAGGGTAAAACGGGACCCTATATTACTCGTACTAAGACTCCCCTGTCCATCTGTCTGTCTGTCTATCTATCCGTCTGTCACCAGGCTGTATCTCATGAACCGTGATAGTTAGACAGTTTTGAAATTATCACAAATGATGTACCTATTTCTGTTGCAGCTATAACAACAAATAATAAAAAACAGAATAAAATAAATATTTAAGGGGCTCCCATACAACAAACGTGATTTTTTTGCCGTTTTTATAGATTCCGCGAGTCCGACTCGCACTTGGCCGTTTTATTATACTACTTGCTGTTGGAACAAGCTGATGGCCCACCTGCTTTGGCTCGTAAGTAACGCAAAATAGGAACGTGCACTACGATTATAAGACTACAGATGTTAAGCCTCATTTGCCTGTAGTTTCACCGGCAACCACACTCTTTAAACCTTAACACAGCGTTGCTGCTTGGCGGCAGAAAAAAACATAGTGGTAGTTCTTCCCCGGACGAGCCCTTCACCAAGAGCTCTACTTCCCTAGGTATGGTAATTCTGACTTGATGGCTGATGACTGATGAGTTGATAAACGCAACGAAGTCATATTGAATTGTTGAAGCAAGTGAATTAAGTGAATGACAGTATTTTGAACATCGTTCGTGATAAAAAAAAGATTATGATGATGAAGATGTTTATGGCCTTGTTTACTCCTTTTGAACAGGTTTTCTGAACTCAACCCGTCAATGGCTTGTAATTTATTTGACCGTTGACTTTACTGGGCGGAACTGGTTTTAGAAAAGTTATTTTTGAATTTTAATCACTTTAATATATAATTATTGATCTTCATTGGAGTGTTAATTTGATTCTGATCACTGGATAATATGTTATAATTTATATCAAATACGTTTATTATGACTTATAATATTATGATATGTCGCCTTGGAGTCCTGTCACATAATTGGACTTCTCCATCTCCTTTCAAGGATGACGGCGACTAGGAATTGCCTACCCTCTGAGTTCAGTGGCCACCAATACACCTGCCTATCATGATGACATATAGCAAACTTTACCAATAATTATTAAATATATGGGAAAGGCGCATGTCCAGTAAATATTTTTATAGAGTAGTAGAGTTCTTTGTGAAGGGCTTGTCCGGGGAAGTACTACCACCAAGCCTTTTTCTGCCGCCAAGCAGCAACGCTGTGTTTCGGTTTGAAGAGTGTGGTTTCCGGTGTAATTACAGGCACATCAGGCTTATCATCTGTATGCCTCAAGTTGATGGACGCAGGGAAAAGCCTCTGTAGACGACACCATTCGACCAACCCTCTGCATCCATCGAAAGATGAGCGGTTGGCACTCACCAAGCTTACATTTTGATGAGATACCAACTGAACACCTGGTGGTATCTTCCGCTTCTGGTACTCCTTGACCTGCTTGAAAAGAAGAAGGAGGGAACTGTACGCACCTTATAGCGGTCAAGAGTGTCTACCGCTCGTGCGTACCCATCAGCGTTGTAGACGCACAGCGCTGATAGTAGCTCGAACACCTGCAGAACAGAACAACGAAATCAGAGTTGGAAAACATCGGACGAAAATGGTAACCCTCAACACCCTTAGGTATTCGACATCAAAAGAACTAGGTTACGCATATGCTCATTGTTGGCGGATAAATCTGGCTCGAATCGTTCATCCTAGAATCTAGGAGGTGGGCTATGTCCAGAAGTGGTACTTCTTCAGGTAAATGATGATGAGGCATATAACATAGTCATATTTACAACACAGCAATAATTTTCTGTCATTATTTTGCAATTTTGCTCGGAATATCCACCAGTTTCATTAATTAAGCAGTAATTTTGTCACAAACAGTCGTTTTATAATGTCATGGATTATTCATGACCCAGTTGTTGACCAGGTCAATTGTTAAACCTATAGGTCACGAAATAAACCACCAGCTTAAAGTACCATTATGCGGTGAAATTGGGTTGATTTAAATCTGAAATAAGTGGTTTTGCGGCAGAGGTTTATGCGATCAGTTAATTACGATAAAAAATTGGACGTTCCTTTGACTACCCCTCAAACATCCTTGAGATGGTACTAAAAAAATTGAAGGGAATCTTCTGGGCATAAAAGTAGTAAAACTGCATCTTTTTTCTATTTACGAGTAGGGCCTGTACCTGTTTCTTGACCGGCTTGGCAGGCGAGGTGAGCGCCGCCGCGAGCTTGCCCGCGTACTCCGCATGCTCCACTATGTAGTCCAGCCCCACCCGGCTCTCCATGCCGACTCTGGAACAAAACGAGGCAATTACATTATTTTGTTAATTTGAAAAACAGAAACAGCTAAAAGAAGCCTGACTTTGAGACCAGGTACGGGATATCCCATTAGGTCTACCACTAATGATTAACTCAAGATTATTCTAAGATGTCTAAGGGGGTTGTCAGAGGTACACAAGGATACAGATCATTTTCAGAACAATCAAACAACGACAAAGAAAAATGACGCAAAGGACATAAAAGCGAGCAGTGAATATTATAGTCTTATGTATGTACCAGGACAACTATGGGTTGTACTTGGTACATAATTTCAAGAGTAGTAGAACTCTTTGTGAAGGGCTCGTCCGGGGAAGTACCTACTATCACCATGTCTTTTTCTGCCACCAAGCAGCGTTGCTGTGTTTCGGTATAAAGAGTATGGTTGCCGGTGTAATTTTTATTTATTTCGTGAACATAAAAAATAGGAGACAAAATAATAAGAGAACGCTGAAAACTGCATCAGTAAAACTTGTGTCGCAGTTTCCAGCACTCAACCTCTTCGGCAAAAAGGAGATAGGAGTTCACAATTTAAAGTAGGTAAGTAAAAAAAAGATCTAAAAGCTAGGTAGAATTAGCTAGGTAACTACAGCTAGGTAATTACAGGCACATGAGGCTTAACATAATCTGTATGCCTCAAGTTGATGGACGCAGGGCAGTGCATCGTAGGGCACGTTCCTATCGTGCGTCAAATGTGACAGGTTGCAAACCCATCGCTGGGACCTACAGCATGTGCTCTCCAAAGCACGAAAGTGCTCAGATTAATGCCACTAGTGGTCACCCATCCAAATGTTTTCCACACGTTCCTTAGATAGAAATAACATAGCAGGCTACGTCACATGTTGAAATAAATACAAAATACAAAAATACAAAATACAAGTGCTTCAGAACTAAAGATCACTACTGGTGGTTAAAGGGGTTAGTCAGAGACAAAACCTAGAATTTTTAAGAATTTGTTTCACTTGCTCTATAATCTGCCATTTGAAAAACGCCAAAATGTAACCAAAGATGAAGACAGTAGAGCTCATTTTTTATTACAATCAGTTCCAAGTGCCTGTTGCAGTACGAGAGAAAGCGCCCTATGACCCGCGCGGTTCAGAAAGGCCCTATATGTCGTTACCTTTTGTGAAGTTAGTGCTTTGTAGGTAATGCTTAGTGCCTGGAGCATCAGTCAGGTCTAGTTTGGATGAGAGTGGACTGGCTGTTATGACACAAAAGCGCATAGGGGGTTTGAGAAAAAAGTATCTATGTATTGTATCAGCTATCTGGTTCCCACAGTGTGATGACCATTGATGTTTATTCTCTGTCTGGGTGTTATATAATATATTATGTATGTATTTACAAAAAAAAAAGTCGACTTTCCACACATCTAGCCCCACACTAAGCCAGAGCTTATAATATGGGAACCAGATAGCTGATACAATACATAAATATTTTTTTTTTGTAAATACATACTTATAAGATATAATATTATATAACACCCAGACAGAGAACAAACATCTATGTTCATCACACAAATGTTTGTTCTCGGTGGGGATCGAACCCACGGCCTACGGCACAGATGGCAGAGCTACTACCAACAGAGGTGTGAAGGCTGTCAAAAAAGCATATATGTATTAAATCAGCTATCTGGTTCCCATATTATAAGCTTTGGCTTAGTTTGGGGCTAGATAGTGCTGTGTGGAAATTCCACCAATATTCATTTATTTATAGTACAAGCTTTACTATCAATGCTGTAAGAAATGCTGATGGAACACACAGATGTTAACCGATATGACCGAATGAGCACTGGTGGTCTAGTGGTAGCGGCCCCGCCTTCCGATCGTAAGGTCGTGGGTTCGAAACCAGTCGTGTACCAAATAGTTTTTCTGTTCAAAAATGTATGTGCACAGTACCAGTAGGTACTCTCAAACGGTAAAGGAAAACATCGTGAGGAAAGTTTTGAAAGAAACAAGAAGAAGAGGTGAGATTCTAGCCAAAAGACAAGACTGTAAAATAAAATTAAAACCCGTAATAACTATTGAAATGACAGCAATTTTCTTTAATTTACCACCGATGCAATAACGCCATAGCTTCCGCAGTCGGCTGAGGAATGCCACAAGTTGTCAATGTCATGCGTAAGGGCACCGGCGGTCCCGACGACCTGACCAAATCGGGCAGACCTCGTCGGAAGGTCGGGAAGTATGCGATTAAGCCTTAGGGTTCCGCACGATCATGTGTAATTTGCTGTTGTAGCATACCTCATATTAAATAAGTGAACAAATAATAATAATAATATAATCTTTATTTCAGACATCTTACGAAATTGCATTTCTAGTCCATATTGAGAGCACTGGTGGTCTAGTGGTAGCGGCCCCGCCTTCCGATCCTAAGGTCGTGGGTTCGAAACCGATCGTGCATCAATGAGTTTTTCTGTTCAAAAATTGATGTGCACAATGCCAGTACTCTCAAACGGCGAAGGAAAACATCGTGAGGAAACCGGCATGTCGAAGAACCTAAAAAGTTACAACATGTGTCAAGTGCTCGAAAGGATCCTTTGAGGCGCACTTAAAATCATTTCACCACACTGTTTCGAAAGAAACTAGTGACACAACAGGAGAGAGAGAGTCCATATTTAATTATACCTTACAGACTAACATATATAATTATCTATATACATTATTATTTATTTATTTAAGCTATATTTGAAATATTTATACATCCTAATATTCCCCCTGTCGTGTGTCATTTAATATTATTTATTTTATTTATTTTATTTATTTTTGAACAAAATCCACAGCTCTTAAGATACAATGTAAATACATTGTATCTGAGGTTTCTAACATACAGCCAATAACGGATTTACATTTTAAGAATAAGTTATTTCAGTTTAAGTAATACTTTATTGCTTCGGCTGTCGGTACCTCTTCTCAAAACTTCCACACCAAGTTCAGAGAAACAAACAAGTATTTATTTAACATAATTAAATCGACAAATGCAGGTGTCGATTGACATGCAGCGCGCAAACTGATGCGATTCATCTTAACTGATAGCTTTCCGAGAAGAACTCGAGATTAGCGATTGCATAAACAGAATGAATTATCATGAATATGTTTCGTCTTTGGAATGGCTTAGCTGTTATAGAATAAGTAAATACGCCTTTTGAATTAATTGTAGACGACGTATACAGTAAGGAGCTTAGTGGTCCATCAGGAAATGGTTTTTTTTTTGTTTCAAATCATATACATTGTAACAAGGATCATACAAAAGAACGGTAGGAACCAAGCCGTAAGTTTGTTGCCTGTTCTTCTAGGCTTTGGTCGCGTGGAACTGGCACCTAGGGTCACCTAGCTTTAAGACGTTTCAAAGTGATCCTTGTGATTTTATTGAATCTTTGAAGAAAAACCTTTTAACTTTGACTTTGACTTTATAAAAATATGCAGATCAATAGGTGCAAATATGCAAATCCATCTCGATAGAGCCTACGTATTTTATTATGTTATTGTTATTTTAATTGATATTTTTATTTTTTTGCATGTTATGTTAAGATTCAGACACGATTTGTAAGAGAATTGGTTAAATGAATTGATTTTAATTTGCTCCTCTTGGGGTTGAGACTCTAGGTCCGTGGAGTACCGCTAACCGGGTCTTTAAAATGTTATCAGGGACCTAATCATTAATGAATTTTGACATTTAGAGCGTTAACGTATCCTATCTAAGTGATATTCGACCTTATTCTGTTGTAGTTAGGGATACGATACGTCTACGTGACTTCACGTCAAATACGTTCGAGATTAGGCCCCGGGGCGTCTTGAAGGCAACGCGTGATCCGAGGGCTGGTGAGTCTGGCTGATGTGATGGTTGGTGAGTGAATATGGCTCAACGCATCAGCATTGCCATTCAGCACTGATTTGGATCCGTTGAGCTATCTCTAGATCGTTTGCAAAGGTCTAGTTCATTTGCAGATAATTCGACAGTTTCATGTGTATTTTGGAAAATTAGTACATGCTTGTATTCATTGTAATTTTGTAATTAAAAAAAAACTTTAACTTCGTGTCAAGTTTTACTTTCAACATTATTCCGTAACTTGTTTTAGTCTACTCTAGTAATGAACAGTAACTACACCAAATAACTTGTAATCAATTAGCTATACAATAAATCAGCTGTCCAGTGCCGGTGAAGCTTGGAATACTTCGCGTCGATACCGACAATGTACAGACAGACAGACAATCTCTCGTTGTATACGACTGGCAGGCTTTTGGGCCGGTTCAGGTAGAATGCGTGGGTTGGTGGCATGCTAAGGCAGGTTGTGGCTTGGCCTAAGTTGGGAATTTAAAACGATTTTAAATTATCCTCGATCTTTATTTTTATTTTATTTTATGTATACCTATAGAAAGTAACTTGAGAATAACATAAAGCCAATAACGAATTTACATTTATTTTTGGGACGGCCAAGTGGTGGCCAAAGTCAGGCCAAAGAAGTTTAGGGCGTCCGAAAGCGCGATGGGTCGATGACATCGTGAAGGCAGGAAACGTCTGGACCAGAGACGCACAAGACAGAGGAGGCTGGCAAAACATGAGGGTGATACCCAGCAGTGGGTGATACCAGGCTGAGATGATGAAGCTTCTAAATTAATATTAATGGACATTTAACACAGCGCCATTTGCCTCCAAACTATGAATAGTTATTATCATTTCGGTCGGCCATCATTTGTTTTGAAGGAAATGGTTACGGTTTCCTTCAAACCTCGAAGAAAAACTTTCGTTCAAATCAGCACATCACACTGCTCTTTGGGCTGAGATCTCAAGTAATGTTAAATACCATTAAAATAACAAAAAAAAACAAATAAATAAATAACTAGATAACTGCTATATTGCTACTTTTCTACAGTCCAATCTCATTATTGTCTATTATTTTATCGAGAAAATCGTTGTCTGGGAAGATGACCTATCCTGCAGCTTAAAGTCCAAGTAAAAGTCAAAAAGTACTTAATCAATTGATCGACAAGAATCAGTTTAAAACGTCTGAAAGCTGAGAAGGTGAAGCTAGGTGCCAGTTCCACGCGCCCAAGCCTAGAAGAACAGCCAACAGACTCAAAGCTTCAGATGAGCCGAGGGACAAAGAGTAGTAAATATTTTTTGTTAGTGGCTCGTCCGGGGAAGTACTACCACCATGACTATTTCTGCCACTTCTTTTTCTTCTTATCGTATCACTCGTTTCCATCGAAACAGTGTGGTGAAACCATATAAGTGCGCCTCAGAGTGGCTCCTTTCGAGCACTTGACACATGTTTTCAGAACTTTAGGTTCTACGACATGTCGGTTTCTCTACTATGTTTTCCTTCACCGTTTGAGAGTACTAGCACTGTGCACATACATTTTCGAACAGATAAACTCAATGATGCACTACCAGTTTTGAACCTACGCCCTTAAGATCGGAACGCGGTGCCGCTACCAATAGACCACCAGTGATCTCTATTTGTATTTATAACGCTAAGAAATATAATATGAATTATTCATTTATTATTTATGTATTTTACCAGAACGGCATCAGCTGATTAAATACACTAATTAAAAAGAGACAAATACAATAAAAACTGGAAACTAAGATAAAAATATAGAAATACAAACAACGATAAAGAAATACAAATATAACAATGCTTTGTCCGGCAGTATCTTGTGACTTGGAGGCTGTCAAGCAGCACATAGCTGGCTGGGCATTATGTTAATGTTGTTGAGTTATAAGGACACGGGAACTAGAGGTGGCGTGGCGGAAATTTCAGAAATTCTTTGGCTATTTTGCAATGCTGCAGGCGGACGTAGACTTTTTGGCGAAACTTATGATATAAATAAATGTATGAGCAACAAATGGCCGAGATAGCTTTAGCAATAAGACCGCCTATTATATAGATTCTTTTGTCTTAAAAGTTTATCTGATTATTTGGTGTGGACATTAAAAGGTGTTTTGATTCGTTCAGGTGGTCAGCGGACTGGTTTCCACAACTTCTGGTGGGCCCTTTTGCTTGACTATATGCCCCACTAAAGCCTCTTTAATGAGGGGGCTAAAGTATCAAAGTCAAACTCAAAGATTCAGTAAAATCACTAGCATTACTTTGAAAAGTCTTAAAACTGGGTGAATCTAGGTGCCAGTTCACTGTAACCAAAGCCTAGAATATCCTCCGAATGGTTCCAAAGCACGGGTATTGTCGGGTATAGTTGGTATTGCTACTGATACATAAAGGACACGCCACTTAGTTAAGGTTAGCTTTGAAGCTACCACCTTCCCATCGTTCAAAAAGTTTTATTGATTTATTTATTTTGGTTTATGAAACAATATAAATTTAATAGAGAAGCAGAAGAATTTTCTTAGTTTGGAGGCTGTTGGGGTATGTGTTGGTGACCCGGATTCATGGCTCTCGAGTGTGTTTTAATATATTTTATAAAAAATGGGTAGTAGGTATAAAAACAGTTTTCATTAAGTTACAAACCTTTTTCTACCAGTAAGTTGATCTGTATCAGTATCTACCCACAAGATGCCACTTACAAGCGGATCGTGTGTCTCGGTCAATGCACGGAAGTGACTTGTTGAGGCAAAATCTTGGCGTGCAGGGTTCAATGAACTAAGCTTTTGAGGAGATTTTTCCTGCAAATAGTTTCTAGAAAACAAATACAGAAACAGAAGAATGAAAATGGAATAGTAAGTTAAGTTATCAATGAACAAGATTTATGTAACAGCTTCATGACTTAAAATACGGAAGATATACCCTTTGATTCTTTGAGTATTATCTAGGGAACCCTTTGGACATCAAGAGGGTGTCCTGCAGAGGTACCTAAGTCCAAATATGAAAAAATAAAGAAAAAACCGCTTCACGACTACGATCCCCAGGCACGGTAGATATCCCCTCAGATCTCTTGGTACCAAATACGAACTTCACATTCTTTGAGGACGTCTATGGGAGGTAGTCAGAGCTACGTCCAAAAATTTAATTAGACCTTAGCTATTATTTTAACAATGTAATATGCAATTAATAAATGGATATGAATAATAATAAGAAATTTATAAATTGTCCTCGAAAAGAGCCTCTTTGAGGCGCATCTAAAATCCTTTCACCACATTGTTTCGCAAGAACTAGTGACACGAAAACAAGAAGAAGAATAGTATGCTGCGCACAGCAGTGACCACAGCCTGTCAATCCGATTATAAATGTAGACATGTTGCATAACCGACCGGTCTTTTCAAGGTCTCTGTCGATGCGCGTGCGCAGGCTAAACCAACACGCTTTTATTTATTGTGTGCAGAAGCTTAACAATAGCGTTACTGTTCAGCTTATAATAGTTGTAGCTACTGTAGCGTAGTGGATGAACGGATGCAAGTGCAGGTTCGAATGTACTTAGACTAGCTCCCACCTTAAGAACTTAGGTCCTGTTTGCATGGTTTTAATCTAGATGTCGCAAAAGGTACAGTCAACATTAGAAGTTGTTGACTTAATCAGACTATTGCCCTATATAATTTTTCAGCAGTATCAAATATTTACAGTTCCCGGAATATAAACCTGCAACGCCACATTAAATCCATCTCCATTATTTAAATTCACAAAACATTATATTAAACTGAGTATACGCATTATTGCGGGACGCGATTTCACTACCACCACTTATACCACTTAACATCAGGTGGACCATCTGCTTGTCCAATCAGCAAGTAGTCTAAAAAAAGGTGTTTCTTTAAAAAAAGGCCTGTTTATTTATTAAGTCAGTACAAACATTCTTATAATCTACACTAATATTATAAAGAGGAAACATTTGTATTTTTGTATTTTTGTATGTAACGAATAGGCACAAAAACTACTGGTCCGATTTCAAAAATTCTTTCACCATTAGAATGCTACATTATCCTTGAGTAACATAGGCTATATTATATTTTCAAAAAAATCAGGGATCCTTACTAAAACTTCAATAATGTAACCCAAGGTGGAAAACAAAAACCTTACATCGCGTGCGCTGCGAAAACTATTGAAGATAGAACAAAATAATGTACTACGATTTTGTAGAACACGTCATCATCTACAAAAAATGTCGCGACAGCATCTGTCTAACTATTATAGTTATGTCAGAATAAGTGTTCTTTTATTATAAAAAAATAATTGAAATGCCTCAGCTAGAAAAGGGTCCTTATTTGTACCTTGGTATTAATCCTTATCCAAATAAATCATTTCATAATTAAGACGGTTTCAATACCTATACAATACTTCTTAAAATTTTCATATCGAACATTCCATTCAAAAGATATGACGAAATTAAAAATGTTAACGGGTCCGCGGGAAACGCGCGCGTTGCGATTTCACTCACTCAAGGAGAAGCGCGTGCAAATGTATGAAATAAGTAGACGCGAGGTCGAGCCTCGCGTCTACTTATTTCATACATTTGCACGCTTATTTCATACGTACAAGTATACCCACGGTCTAAGTTTATCCTAAAATGTTCAAAAAATTTATGACCACCCATGCGAAGCTGGGACAGGCCGCTAGTAATAGATAATTATATTGTAATTGACAACCTTCACAGCTCAGTTGGTAGTAGCTATGTCTTCTGTGCCGTAGGCCGTGGGTTCGATCCCCACCGAGAACAAACATTTGTGTGATGAACATAGATGTTTGTTCTCTGTCTGGGTGTTATATAATATTATAAGTATGTATTTACAAAAAAAAAGTATATAAGTAGTATATTATCTATCTGGTTCCCATATCACAAGCTTTGGCTTAGTTTGGGGCGAGGTAGTGCTGTGTGGAATGTCCACCAATATATTTATTTATTTATAATTATTATAATAGTTATGAACTTCCTAATCAATTTAACGACCATGCGTTGATGACGCATGACTGCTCTTTTATTTGGCCGGTGACCATCCAATGACACACCATAACGACAATACAACAACCTATTGTTTTATGTGTCTGTCTGCTTGTTAGGGCTGTGAGCTTTTTCAAAAAAATCTAAATCAAATCTTTTCAATCACAAGGATCACTTTGAAACGTCTTAAACGCGAATCTACCGCCAGTTCTTCGTGACCAGCTTAGAAGATTAGGTAAAAATCTAATACTGAAACAATATTTGACCTGGCATACCTACACAACGCACAGACAGATACGACATTTTCAGTTTTTATACTACGAGTACTTCCTGATGGAACAAGGAGATGGCCCACCTGATGTTTAGTGTTAACCATCATCTATAACAAAATAGCCTCGCAAGGTACGGATAGGAACGTGCCCTACGATGCACTGCCCGGCGTCCATCAACTTGAAGCTTACAGACGCTAAGATTCATGTGCCTGTAATTTTACCGGCAACTACACCCTTCAGATCGGAATACAGTAACGCTGCTTGGCGGCAGAAATAGGCGTGGTGCTACTACTTCCCCGGACGAGCCATACACAAAGAGCTTTACTACTACAACAACAACGACATACAACGAGTATATTTGACTTGGTGCGTACTTATGTCTAGGAAAGGTATTCCCGAAACACAACCGTTAAAAGATATACTGTACCCCAAATCTGAGTTTTTGTTTTCGTTTTGCATATTTTCAGGCCGTTTTTGAATGTAGGCTCAATGAGCGTCTCTATCAGGCGTGCTGAGAACTCACGTGTCTCCATACAAAAACGGCCTGGAAATACGAAAAACGATTAGCAAAACTCAGACTTCGGTACGGTACTAATTGTATGAAATATCAGCGTTGCTCAAAGAAGAGTATAAAATAGAAAGGCTAGAGAGGTGTCACTCTAGTTACCCGCACGTGGCTCACATAAATGAAACCATAAGATTTTGCATAACTATACATTACGGTCAAAACCACAGAACACAGTAATATAATTTGTACATACAATGGTATAGTAGTACTTATACACAAAACGAACGTTATAACGCGGGGGTATTCTATAAATCTGTACTCTTAAATTGTTCATAGTTAAGAGATAATTGTTTAAAAATAAATGTCATTGAGATAGGTTCGCAACTCCTTCTCTTTTTCCTCAATACTTTCTTATTCATGTTCATTTATATTTTCTTTGTTTATTGCCATTCCCCCTGCTCTATCCTCTTAGTTCAGGGGGATGCATGGGACCTAAAACCGTCTTATATAATCTTAATAATATCGGCAAATATAACTTTATACATTTTTAAAAGGGAGAAAGATGAGAATAATACTGTTCTTTGGGTTACTTTACTTTTAAAAGCACATTCATACCTGGTTATCTTTTCGTAATAATACTTCTTGCACACACAAAACCCGTTTAATGACACTATTTTAAACGAATTTGTACACGAGGTCCAATATAACAATATGTATATCGATAATGTTTAATGACAGGTTTTACGTTAACTGTATTTCTTTAGGTCATGAAAGCATATTGGTCTAAATTCTGTAAACATTTTTGTAATAAATAAGTGGCAAAGTGGCAGCCCTACCACACAGGAAGTGGTCACTTGCTTCAGCGCCGTCGATCGAACTGCATTGTGATTTGTGATCGTCGTAATCGGCCCTGCAGGTCATGGTAACCTACCTACCATCAGGAAGCTTGGCGTGTGCCGGTACCTTTACGACACTCGACGACTCGTCACTCTGACTACCCCCCTTAAATATCTTCAAAGAATCTGGCGTTCGCATTTGGTACTTAGAGATCTGTGAGGATGTCTACCGTGCTATGGGCATCAATTAAGTAAAGCTGTTTCCGTTTTTTTTTCTTTCCCACAGAGAAACAATAAAAAATAAGGAGAAGAATTAAGATTTATAGGTAGACTAGCTGGTTCCCGCGACTTCGTCTACGCAGGATTAGTATTTCGAGTTGCTTATATTAGCGTGGCGTAGTACATATGTGTAACTCTAGCGGTTTTGGCAGCGCACGCCAGAATAGCTCGCAGATGGTAGATTTTTTCCTACTTACTTAACACTTATCTATTCATATTCACTTATCGAGTCATATTTTAGACAATTCACACAATATCTTTATAAATTGTAGCCTATGTGTTATTCCGATGTATAAGCCATATTATTGTAAAGTTTCATTAAAATCCATTCAGTAGTTTTTACGTGAAAGAGTAACAAATATCCATCCATCCCTAGTTACAAACTTTCGTGTTTATAATAGTAGTAGGTAAATTGTATAATATTATTATGTATACCTTCTTGCAGTAAATTACAAACACTTAAAATTAGAAATTAGTTGATTAATAGCCTCACCAAACCACTATTAGTAATAAGACCTACGTTTATTCTTGGAAACTTGTAAAAAAGAGACATTTTATTTATTTATATTTTCAGCTTCGCGACTTTGATCCCCAGGCACGGTAGATATCCTCTGGAATCTCTTAGTACCAAGAACTAACTCCAGATATTTGAGGACTTCTAAGGGGGTAGTCAGAGCTACGTCCAAACATTATGTTTGGACGTAATATTATACCCACATTATGCAGTAGTTGGTATTCCATACATTTTCAACAAGACCTACCATTCTTGGAAATAAATAAAAACATTTAACTTATTTGTTATTGCATTTATTTTAATACAAGCTGTCCGCGACTTCGTCTGCGCAGGATTAGTCACACAATATCTTTATAAATTGTAGCCTATGTGTTATTCTGATGCTATAATATTATTGTAAAGTTTCATTAAAATCCATTCAGTAGTTTTTACGTGAAAGAATAACAAACATCCATCCATCCATCCCTCCATCCATACTTACAAACTTTCGCGTTTATAATATTAGTAGGATTTATCACGACAAAACGGATCCCTATGAATGCCGCTCCAATTACCCTGAGCATATGGTCAAATAACAAATATCCATAATAGTCTAGTCATTCAGAAACAACTAGGAAGCATGCCCATATAAGCACATAGGCATATAAGGTGGTATATAAATGCTTTGTGTTTAACCTTGGGGTAATTTAACCAAGAGTAACTGTGGCGTAAAAATAGCCATTTATAAAGTAAAAAGTAGTTAGGTTGCAATTTTTTTAGTTCTACCAAAGATAGTTCTCACAGCTCAGTTGGTAGTAGCACTGCCTTCTGCCCTGTGGGCCGTGAGTTCGCTCACACACAAACATTTGTGTAATGAACATAGATGTTTGTTGCATAGGTGGTTCTATACGGTGTTAAAATACTTGTACCTACTTAAAACTTCGGGGGCTACTGTAGTAAAGATATTCATATTGATGAGTACTGTAACAGTACTCATCAATATGAATATCTTTTTCTAAGGAACCAACACTGTGAACGCGAAAAAAAACAGCGTTCATACATTTTAGCCAGGCAGGTATTGAACTTTTGCATGAAACAGCTGCACAGTATTGGTTCCTTAGAAAAAGTTATTTATATTGATAGGTACTTTAGCCCTCTGAATTTTTAAGTACAAGTATTTTAACACCTTGTACAATCCCAAAAGTTATGAATTCAGTCGGTTTCGAACACACAACATATTGCTATAATATCCTTGAATCAAGTTAACTAAATTAACTACCGTGCCTGATGATCATCAAATTCGTGATACTGTTTCAGTTTTCTGTTTAAATAAATTAAAATAGTTCTATAGACCTCACAAAATCTTAAGTTAGTGCTTATGAGATCTAAGGGGATATCTACCGTGCCTGGGTATCAAAGCTGTATAAGTTGTTGTTTTCTTTCCTATAGTTAAAAAGTTCTAACAAATGGCGGAAATAAAAACCCAAAGGTACCCAGTAGCTAATGATTATGAAATTATAATTATTATTTATTATGATTACATATAAAATAGCTACTAGACCGCATACTTACATTTATTTACCGCAACACCACATTAGGATATCTGCAAAAAAGAATAATCAATTATTACTTATTTTATATAGTTTCCTTGTTTTTAATAGAATCATTACATCTCCGCAAGGCGATTAGTTGTCGATTAGCAAATTCAAAAACATAATAAAAAGAAAACTTTGTACAAAAGCTTACTATAAAATATCTGATTATATAGCTAAAAAAGCTTGGGACTGATCTATGCTCCAACTCATTAAAACACTATACAATTAAGTAGGTACCATAATAAAATTGTAAAAAGGATCATACAAAAAAACGCTAGGAACCAAGCCGTAAGTTTCTTGCCCGTTCTTCTAGGCTTTGGTCGCGAGGAACTGGCGATAGATTCACCTAGTATATAAGACGTTTCAAAGTGATACTTGTGATTGTACTGAATAAAGACCGTTTTGATTTTGATTTTGATTTTGACTGTTTTTTTTTAATGTAACTAGCTGATGGAACAAGCTGATGTTAAGTGGTAACCATCACTTATAACAAAGCATAGCCTCGTAAATCACGCACGATAGGAACGTGCCATACGATGCACTGCCCTGCGTCCATCAACTTGATGCATACAGATTTTAAGACTCATGTTCCTGTAATTACAACGGGAACCCACACTCTTCAAACCGAAACACAGCGTTGCTGCTTGGCGGCAGAAAAAGGCGTGGTGGTAGTACTTCCCCGGACGAGCCACACACAAAGAACTCTACTAATCTTCATAAGATAAGATCATTTGAGTTATCTCTAGACCGTTCGCAACGGTCTGCAGATCGTACAACTGTTTCATTATTTTGTACATTTTGTAAAAACTTTAAAAGCACTTACTTATTAAATAAAACCCGATTGGTGAATCTAGGCGCCAGTTCAGAAAAAGAAGCAAAAAAGCTGACGGATTTATTCCTTCAATATTTTTAGACAGGTAATCCTTATTATAAAATGATAATTAATGAATGGTGCCAATCTATCATAGTAATGAAAAACATAATTATGTTAACCAAACATGCCAAGAGCATGAGCTCCCATAGTTAATTTTCTTTGAGAATCGCCAATAAATTATACAAATAAACCGTTAGTAAGTAATCACAAAGTTATTTATACCATTTACTTACAAATAACCGACATTCACAAAAGCCTTTCCACATGCAAAGCCTCTTAAAACCGAAACACAGCAACATTGCTTGGCGGCAGAAAAAGGCATGTTCCCCAGACGAGCCCTTCAATGAGCGCTACTACTAAAGAACTTACTTTAAAATGTATGGCATCTAATACCGCGTTTATGTTTAGACATTCGCGCTGCCATTCGCGTGAAGAAATGTGGCCGGCCATATGTCCGCGGCAGCGTCGTCGGCAACGTGTGTTCACATTTAGCCTGGTCACTTAGGGAACGCAAGCAACGCGAACGGACATTGACGTGGCTTGTTTAGGTTCTCGCATTGCCCATGTCCCTGCCCATGTCTCTGCACATTTTCACGGACATGAGCTGAGTGTAAACGAGGTATACAATGAACATCCATAAAAAAGGAATAAAGCTTAGTCGCAGGAAAACTCCCTTAGTTTTTGGGAGATTTTCATACTCCGTCTTATTATAACAGCTGTTTAGTCGACAGCCGTGTACATGTTATAAGGGCTCAGTTTTCTCCACTAACATCGCGTCACGTACTTACGCAGAAGTTGGGTAAAGCCGGCGCCTTACCGGGCCGGGTGGGAATCCGGCGAAATGCGCACGCGCATACCTGCACAGGCTCTAGGACCTATTAGAATGTACCTAGATATCCTATGCGATTGGAATCGGTTTATTGTGAGTATAAGAAAACGGAGAAGTGGTTTTCTAAAATTACGTCACCATCCTTTCGGTACGTAACAACACACCAGCAATTTACTACACAACAATAATAGATATACCTCTATTATCGATAATATTTTTTTCACTTTTCAAGTAATACTTATTATATCTATTTGACGGCCTTCACAGCTCAGTCGGTAGTAGCGTTGCCTTCTGCGCCGTAGGCCGTGGGTTCGATCCTCACCAAGAACAAACATTTGTGTGATGAACATAGATATTTGTTCTCTTTCTGGGTGATTATTTACAAAAAAGTATATATGTATTATATCAGCTATCTGGTTCCCATATCACAAGCTTTGGCTTAGTTTGGGGCTAGATAGTGCTGTGTGGAAAGTCAACCAATATTTATTGATTTATTAATTAAAAAAAAACTACTACACAAAAATACCTAAACAGTACACACTACAACACAAAATACAGTATACAGTAGATATACTCGTAGACGGATCATAGGTAGCAAGATTACTTGGATCGTAGAATAAATAATAGTTCTCATCTTTCCCGAAACAGGCATCAATTGGACATCAATTAGAGTTTTACCTTTAATTAGTACCTTCTGAGGTCATTACCTTCCACAAACAACAGTCAATTACAAACTCAACTACTTTAAGCTAGTTTGACTTCTGTATACGCCCACTCGGATCACGAATAAAACTGCTCTAAGTCTTAATGACTGGACGTTAAGATTCAAAATCCTTTGCGTTTCGGGCGGTAGATATTTTCAAAAACCTATTGCCCTCTTTATTCCAAACTTGTGAAAAAGAAACGGTCAAAAAGCTTTATAAGGAACTGGATGTTAACTTTCAATTAATGTTATCGTTTCAAACCAAAACAGTAAGAATTATATTGTGTTGTTAGTATGATATCCTATTATTATTTTTAACCAACTTTAAAAAGGAGGTGCGCAATTCGACTGTCTTTTTTGTATGTTTATTACGCGATTTCTTTTTTAGATAATTAATTAGCAGACCTACCTACTTCAAGACCACATTAAATAGGGGACTCTTCTAACACAGGGTTAAAACTTATAAGAAGAGATTCCAACTCGATTTATAAACACTGTAAAAACAGCAAAAAGTTTATTTTATATTTTTATTACTTTGCCAATTATGATTAGATCTACCGATCTATTCATCTGGCCCTTCTTCGTCTTCGTACTTATAATATGTACCAGCGTGTTAAATACCACTCCCGAAAACTTCATGGGGCTAAAGTACCCATCAATATGAATAACTTTTTCTAAGGATCCAACACTGTGAAAGCGAAAAAAAACAGGTGTTTCATGCAAAAGTTCAATACTGACCTACCTGGCTAAAATGTATGAAACAGCTGTTTTTTTTTCGCGTTCACAGTGTTAGTTCCTTAGAAATAATTATTCATATTGATGGGTACTTTAGCCCCCTAAAGTTTTCAGGAATTTTACACCTTGTATTATGCACATACCTACGTAAGTACTTAGGTAAGCATACGTCGTAACATAATTATATCTCTTATCTGTGGTAGGTATACGTAACTATTTGCCGGACACTTCATTATACTCGATCGTGCCAAAAGTCTGGCTTAGTAAATTAAAATAGCCAGGAAATAAAGCCACAAATTACATTTTCACGAACCAGCCACAACTGCATGCACTACTTACCCAGGATATTTGTAAAATATGACTTATCTAATACCTAAATGAGAGTGGCATTGTACAGACATTGGTCGGGCACGATATGCAAAGTACCGAGTGCCTTGGAGTTTTGAGGTCGTCAAACATCGCCAAGGTTTGTTTCCGCTTTTTTATGTAGTGCCTTCCACATTTTTTGTACCTACTAATTAGGGTAAGACTTCCTCCTCTTCTCTTCCTCCTCTTCTTCCTCAACCCTAATGCCGAAACTACAATGCCTTTCACGACAGGCTTCTTTTGATACAAAGTCAAATGTCAAAAGGTATTTATTATACAATAAAATCACAAGGATCACTTTGAAACGTTTTAAAGCTAGGTGACTCTAGGCACAGATAAGAGAATACTAGCTCTAGGTGCCAGTTCCACGCGACCAAAGCCTAGAAGAACAGGCAACAAAGTTACGGCTTGGTTCCTACCGTTATTTTGTATGATCCTTGTTACAATATAACATAATACCTCTATAATACAATATTGAAGCTCCACCATACCACTTGCTGATGGAACAAGCAGATGGCTGATTGATTTATTCATTTTATTAATAAGTGTATCTAAGTCTCTAAGTGGATGCCATGTGGCAGCCGTGATAAATAAATAAATTAAAAAAAACACCCGAGATGTCAAATATTACTTACTTATAAACATTGCATTATAAATTCGATTGGCACTGAAGCTTCATTATTTTATCATATTGTAACAAGGATCATACAAAAGAACGGAACCAAGCCGTAAGTTACTGCCTATTCGTCTAGGCTTGGTCGCGTGGAACTGCCACCTAGATTCACCTAGCTTTAAGAAGTTTCAAAGTTTCCTTGTGATTCAACTTAATAACCTTTTGACTTTGACTTTGACTAACAAAGATCTCGCAAGTCACACTCGTTGGGAACTAGCCCTACGGTACACAGCCCTGCGACCATCAACTTGAGGCACACAGATGTTTGGCCTCATGTGCCTGGATTTTCACCGGCAACCACACTCTTCACACTGAAACACAGCAACGCTGGCAGAGATGTGCATGATGGTAGTTCTTCCCCGGACGAGCCACACACAAAGAGCTACACTCTTCGTGTTTGGCTTGTCTAGTTTATTTATATTAGTTAATGTGCTTCCTATACAAAACCAGTGCTATAAAACGCAAGCCTATGTAAAGATTACTATTTAACGTCCATATAAATCTTTGCCACTATTTACATAGCCATAACAGACCACAAGTGGTAACTAAATATAGAATAAGTTGTTGTGTGACCATGGTTTGCGTGTTTGGCCCACTTGTACATGTGTTCTATAGGCGTACTCACGAATTTTAACATAAATACCTTTTGAAAGGGATGTACTGAAAATTAAGCCGGTATTTTTATAGTTTTTGTAATCTAGCCTGCTAGGACGGGCAGAGAGTGTAGCATAAGCATTAGGGTTGGAACCCTTTGGAAGCTCGACCCTAATTGGTAGGTTTAGGTGGGCGTTAGGGTAGGTACCACTTATCATCAGGTTAATTTATATTCACATTATATTAATATGATATTAATACACCCTACCCTACCCTATATGATATGATATAAATTATATCATATCATAATGGAGAAGTCCACTCACTCATTGAACCTACTCATTAACCTTGAGGTATGTAAGGCAGGTAATGGCACTATTTGAGGGTTGTAATAAACCTACTGCCTGTTTCTTTTCTCAAAACAAAGAAATCACGGAGAGATTTCACTCGGTGAATCGGCGCTCACTTCGTTAACGAGCTTCGCCTCACTCACGTTGCCATTTCCACTCGCTAAAACACTGGTGGCGCTAGTGATGGATGAATGTATACAGAATGCCAAATTGAAAATTACTGCAGATTTCGTGGTCACTTAGGTGAAGGTTGTTTATGGAATACCACTGCTGCGTGCTACAGTCGAACTGTTATTGAAAGATTTTTGACACGTTCTTTTATGATATTCTTCTTTCTTATGAATGGCTTGTTGTGTTTGTGTGTTATCATAAAACTTGTTATCTACTTGATATCGTAAAACCATAAAAGCCGTAAAAGGCCGTAGACCTGTGATGAAATACGGAAGAAAATTTATAACCGACTAGCGGCCTGTCCCAGCTTCGCATGGGTGGTCATACATTTTTTGAACATTTTAGGATAAACTTAGACCGTGGGTTCGAGCCTCGCGTCTACTTATTTTCATACATTTGCACGCGCTTCTCCTTGAGTGAGTGAAATCGCACCCCGCGCGTGACCCGTGGACCCGTTAACATTTTTAATTTCGTCATATCTTTTGAATGGAATGTCCGATTTGAAAAATTTAAGAAGTAATCTATAGGTATTGAAACCGTCTTAATTATGAAATGATTTATTTGGATAAGGATTAATACCAAGGTACAAATAAAGACCCTTTTATAGCGGAGGCATTTCAATTATTTTTTTATAATAAAAGAACACTTATTGTGACATAACTATAATAGTTAGACATATGCTGTTGCGACATTTTTTGTAGATGATGACGTGTTCTACAAAATCGTAGTACATTATTTTGTTCTATCATCAATAGTTTTCGCAGCGCACGCGATGTAAGGTTTTTGTTTTCCACCTTGGGTTACATTATTGAAGTTTTAGTAAGGATCCCTGTTTTTTTTTAAATATAATATAGCCTATGTTACTCAGGGATAATGTAGCATTCTAATGGTGAAAGAATTTTTGAAATCGGACCAGTAGTTTTTGAGCCTATACGTTACATACAAAAATACAAAAATACAAATGTTTCCTCTTTATAATATTATTATTATTATATTATTATAGTGTAGATTTCTAAAACAGGAGGAATTGCTCTTCGTTTTTCTTTATGCGATTCATAAAGAAAAACGAAGAGCATTCCTTCTTTTCAAGGAAAAATGGTATCAGTTCCACCAGCTCAAATATGCCTCTATAACATTGAAAGTTTATTTTTTTATTTATCTGAGCAAAAAATTTAAAAAAAAATATTTACGGATTTTATGGTAACCATAGAGGTATTATTTATTAGTACTAAGAGATCTGAAGGGATATCTACCGTGCCTGGGATATTAAAAGCATACCCACAAATTACACCGCACCAGCATCGGTGATGGGAGTGACCCCGCCTTCCGAGCGTAAGGTCGTAGGTTCGAATCCGGTCAAGCACCAAAGGATTATCCTATCGAAAAAATATGTGCGCAATGCAAGTGCTCTTATACGGTGAAGGAACACATCGTGAGGAAACCAGTTGGTATTCTAACAGCGGCTTTGGGCTTGCAACCTGTCACGTACGAAACTTCTGCATAATGTGGGTATGTGCCAAATGTAATGTTTGGATGTACTCTGACTATCCCCCTTGTATGTAATCCTAAGTAAATTATTTATATTTAAATTATTGTTAATGTTTCTCCAAAGGTTGACAGCCTTCACAGCACAGTTGGTAGTAGCTCTGCCTTCTGCGCCGTAGGCCGTGGGTTCGATCCTCACCGAGAACAAACATTTGTGTGATGAACATAGATGTTTGTTCTCTGTCTGGGTGGTCTTCTCTGGTGGGTATATATGTATTATATCAGTTATCTGGTTCCCATATTACAAGCTTTGGCTTAGTTTGGGGCTAGATAGTGCTGTGTTTTCAACACAGCACTATCTAGCCCCAAAAAAGTCCACCAATAATAATATAAAAGGTAGTGTAGGTAACTACATAGCTACCTACATAATAGATTAGTTTAAGTATTTTTTAAGTTGTTCTCATGAATGTACCTATTTCTGACGTATATTTTTTTATAATTAAGAATAAAGTGATTATTGATTATTATTGACGTTCTGGAGTTCGTACTTGGTACAAAGAGATCTAAGAGGATATCTACCGTGCCTGATCAAAGTCGTGAAGCTGTTTCAGTTATATTTTCCACAATTTATGAATATGCTGTCTCACGCCCGCCTGTCCAATTTCTTATTTGAATGAAGTTAGATAAGCTCCCCGCCGCGCCCGCCGACGCCGCCATGTTGAAACCTTGTTAAACATTAAACAAATGGAATTAGCACACAATGCGCTCCCTACATAGACTTTGTCACTCATTCATCATAGTTTTGCATACAATTAAATGTTTAATTTTGCATTAGTATTTGCACAGCCGACAAGATCGTCTTGGCTGTAAGCGGTGCACTGTTGAAAAAACCAGCCAATCGCGAGTAGGACAGTCAGCGTCAAAAGTAAATGATGATCGGAATTTTCGAATGAAAACAAGCCATTTTTTTGATCCTATCCTACTTTATGAAATATATAAAGGCAAAAAGTTGCGATGTTTGGAGGCTCAATCACAACTAATTGGGTAAAACTTAGAACAAATACAGTTACGTAACCTGATAATCCCGAAATATTTATTCAAAAACATAATAAAAAGAAAACTTTGTACAAAAGCTTACTATTAAATATCTGAATATATAGATGAAAAAAAAGGCTTGGGACTGATCTATGCTCCAACTCATTAAAAACACTAAACAATTAAGTAAACGCTAGGAACCAAGCTGTAAGTTTGTTGCCTGTTTTTCTAGGCTTTGGTCGCGAGGAACTGGCACCTAGAGTCTCTAGCTTTAAGACGTTTCAAAGTGATCCTTGTGATTCAATTGAAAAAATACCTTATGACTTTGAAATTAAAAACCATGGTAAAAAACTATCGCGATTTAGATTTGTTTTAGGACGGCACTCCTAAGCTATCCGAAAAAGAATGCTCTACGACCTCTCCGGAAACTTAAGGGGAGGCTGTTGTCTAATGATGATGAAGAATGACATAACAATGTCACAAGTGCCCATTATCATTACATCCACGGCGCGTAATGTCATAGAAAGCAGGACAATGGGCCACAGACTACGCGACAGTCACTTAAGGTGTGGTTGCTCTATTATAAAATGCGTCAGCAGACCTTAATGTGGCTTTACGCAGTTGAAGCTTTATGTAATTTGGGACTTGGTTAGTACAGTCCGCGGCAGAGGACCCAGAATTTCAGTTATAAAAAAAAACTGGGCTTGTTAGAGAAATGGCAACTTAGGTTTGATGATAGTTATGGCTACCAGTCTTCTTTGCCCACTTCCATGGTCCCAAGGTCTTACCATGCTCACCATGCTTCCACTCCCCTCAATACTCAACACATTTATTGCTTCCACATGGTTTAGTTTAAATGAAATAAAATAAATAAATAAGTTTAGGAACATACATAGTTTTAGGTGTTAGTATCACCTTTTTTTATATTTTTTTTATACAACTAGCCGATGGAACAAGCAGATGGCCCACCTGTAAGTCACGCTCGATACGAACGTGCCCTACGATGCACTGCCCTGCGTCCATCAACTTGAGGCATACAGATGTTAAGCCTCACGTGACTGTACTCCGGCAACCACACTCTTCAAACCGAAACACAGCCACGCTGCATAGGATATAGCAACATGGAAGTGTAGGTTATAAACCTCGATCCTCAGCCACCTTGAACTTCGAAATCGGCTTTTTTCTACGTTTTTACTATTTACGTGAGTCTTACTAAATACGTTTTGTTTAAAAAAAATATATTTTTTCGCATCAGTTTCAGAAACGCACCAGTTTGTGTCGCGAACATTAACGCCCTCCCATGACCTAACTATTAACTTTAGCTAACTTTAGCGGCTAGGTCGCGTGGAACGGCACCTAGATTTACCTATAAATACCTTTTGGTTTTGCCTTTGTAACAATAAAATAAATGAATCTAAGCTACAATGACGTATATGCTGATGATAAGAAAATATTCAAAAACTTTTCATTTCATCCCACAAGTTGAAAGTTCTCACAAAAGCACGTGAAAGTGAGTGTGTCTGTTTGTTTGTTTAGACATTGAGACCCGATGACCTCTGCTGTGTTTGTTCTGTGAGTTTTTGTAGGGAAACTGTTTGTTCAAGGTCATATAGTAAGTAAATATTGTTAGAAGTAATGTAAAAGCAACTTTTTTTTCATTGATGTATATGGGGCGCTATTTGCAGAATGAAAAATTATTTTTTGTCGCACTATAGAAGTGATTTTCAGTTATAGCGAGACAAGAGCTAATATACCTCTCGCTCGCACGTTTCGATATGTTGAAAGATATAAAATCAAGCAAACAACCATTTTGTATGCAATCACATTACACACAGTTTAAAAAAATCATTCTAATCGATACAAGTCTTCCTACTCAAAAGTTTGGTTTACTAGTTTTTGTACTTATGCAAACGTATTGCACAACGATTGTTCTCGTTGGGGATCGAACCCACGGCCTACAGCACAGAAGGCACACCAACTACCAACTGAGCCGTGAGGGCTGTCACTAACTCGCTTTGTTACCTAATAGAATGCAAAATTTATGCAATTTTAACTTGCAAGTACATAATCTACCTATACACTTTCACTTACAACAATGTCAACATCGGTAGCACACTTAACCGTAGAATAGCGTAAACTGACAGTTAGTGCACTTTAGCAAAAATCACTTAACACTTTTTAACGAAGTACGAAATGCGCTCTTGACGCCCACTTGGGCTTGTACCGTGAGAAAGACACGATAAGTGCATATTACAGATGATTTGGCAATGTTTTTGATATTTCTTAAATCGGATACCTACGTAAATATACTCATGTGATGTAAAACTGACGTGGTGACTGTAGTAAAACTTCTGTATACCTCAACTTGATGGGCGTAGGGCAGTGCATCGTAGGACACATTAAAGTTTGTAAAGTAGGTATATTTATTTCACTGCCCTTATTTTTTTAAAGTGTATATTATATATACACTTTAGAGCCGCTTACACAACGATCTGACTATCATCAAACTAACAGAAATACGTCCGGTTTCTGAAAGCCCGATCAAAACTAATCGGATGTCAAGTCACTTGCTATCTCTTCTAATTCGATGTAATAACTGAAATGGCGAGTGACTTGACATCCGATTAGCTTTGATCGAGCTTTCAGAAACCGGCCGTTAGTTTTTCTTGTGCAAGAAATAATATTTTTAGATGGTGCTGAATAATATTTTTGTCTTACCTTGATTGTCGTCAATAGACATCTGTAACAAAAAAATATATTTCATTATTATAAACCTCTAGATCGTTTACAATGATCTGCAGATAGCTTAAACTTGAGAGCACTGTTGGTCTAGTGGTAGCGGCCCTGCCTTCCGATTCTAAGGTTGAGGGTTCGAAACCAGTCGTGTACCAATGAGTTTTTCTGTTCCAAAATTTATGTGCACAATGCCAGTACTCTCAAACGATGAAGGAAAACATCGTGAGGAAACCGGCATGTTGTAGAACCTCAAAAGTTCTATAACATGTGTCCAGTGCTCAAAAGGAGCCTCTTGAGGCGCACTTAAAATCCTTTCACCACACTGTTTCGAAAGAAACTAGTGACATGACAAGAAGAAAAAGCTTAAACTTTTCCGTGTGTATTTTGTACATTTCGTAATAATATACTATATTAAGAATACCTACTTAGAATACTGGCTAGAATAATAGCTGATTTGGAGGTAATTGCTCTTCTTTTTTCGAGCCAGTAGACTTATTTTTTTATTTATGTACATATAAAAATATTGCTAGGAAGTCGTTTCTCAAATATATGAAAACAACGAACACAAGTACGTAAATAATAAAAAAATAAACATGAAAAAAATCTAAAGATAAATTGGGACAAAATATATTCAGTGTTGCCACATAGGAAATCATCAATTATGTTTTTTGTATGTCCTCTATAAGGCATGATACCAGGTCCCCATTAGCCGTGGGCTTTCTATGCACTCACCATTGCCCAATACCCCATAGAAATTACCTATGTCCATAAAAGGAGGCATGACATTCTTGGTACTGGTAGAGGAAAAGTTAATACTCCTATTATTATGTTTAAAGAAAGAGGTTCATAACTCTGATCTTTCACAAGGCTTGTATGGTCAAAGAAATTATTTTCTTCTGGTTTAAAGTTAAAATATTCCCTAGTAATAATTATGTTAATACGAAAGTTACGTTACGATATTTGGATGTATGGATGTTTGTGGCACAACACGCCAATCGCTAACCCGATCGGGATTAAACTTAGAACAAATATAGTCCCTAACTTGGATTCACTTATTGATTTTTATCCCGATAAAAATACCGGTAATCGAACCCAATAAAGGGAAAATTAAATATGAATGTTAGTAGAATCAGTTTCACGACTTTGATCCCCAGGCACGGTACACATTACACAAAGGTTATCTGGAAGACAAAGCTTGGTAGCATTAAGTTCGCCTTTGGGCTGCTATTTTAATGTGCAATAAAGTATTTTCAATCAACCAATTAACATATCCCTTCAGATCTCTGAGTACCATGTTTAAACTGGCAATTTTTTTTGTAGGATGTCTACGGGGGTAGTCAGAAGAACGTTTATTATGAATGTTAGCAATCGCTACAACTACGCGAAGTCGCGAGTGTCAGTTAATGGTCCATGTTTATGTGACAATACTAATGCCAACCCTTTGATGCCAATCAGCCTGACATCATCATACAACTCCTTATGCGATTGGAAAGTAATTTTCGTAATTATATGAATGAACGCTGCAGCCTTGTGAAACAGATCTGTCAAAGTAATAACTGCTTTTACAGTAACTATAAGTACAACGTCCGTTGGTTTATTTTCACCGCATTTACTTAGCCAGCCCTATTTTCTCGGCTGGAATTTCTAGCGTGGGATATCACTCGTATTTTTGTCGCTTAGAAAATTTAAGTGCATAACTAAGATAGATATAATTTTAGTATTAAAAAACGAATTTTAGTATTAAAAAAAGGGTGACACTGTTTCCAAAGAAACTAGTGACTGACAAGAAGAAGAAAAAGTATCAACGAGGGGAGGAAAAGACGCGAACAAGAACTTAACAGTCTAAGTCAAAGTCAAAAGGTATTTGTTCAATAAAATCACAAGGATCACTTTGTCCTCATCAAGGTATTAATAGCCAGAAAGTACATTATGAAATCATAAAATTCACAGATAGGTCCTTCATAATTATAAAGCTAACTGTTGTAGTTTAAATAATAATTAAGAATAGCAAAGACAGTATTAAAAATAAACAATTCTTCAAATAACATTTAGCTTCTATCGTGACTGTCACGTCACATACAGATGACACCCCAAACATTGCTACTAAAATTATGCGCATATTTTAAACTCGCAAGACCATTTCCAATAGACCTGTCTTCTCCATTCCCTCTTACACAACTACAATACTATTTAGAGCTCTAATATCCTGGTCCGTCTTACCAGTGATCGAAGACCCTTGCATTGTCTGAAGGTGGTAGGAAAAGTGTTTGGCTGAGAGGATCATAGTTTACTGGCTGTTAAGTTGTATTATGTAATGCATTTAGTAAAATCGTCACGATCTTGAGAACGATGCGCTTCCTGGCATTCTGTGAGGCGTACGCTAGTTCGAATTCGAACGAATGAAGCTAGAATTTATATGGATTCGAGTTAACAAGCAACTATGGATACTCGGAAAGAATTATTTCAAGAAGTCACATACTTGTTTTTAAAAAATGATAAGAATGACAAGTGTCTATAAACTAACAAAAGAACCAAGATAATTTATAAAAATAATAGTAAAATAATGCGTTTTTTAATTCATTAAGGGCGTTATGCTAGATCGTCCTTCTAATACGGACGTATATTATACGGATATTTGGGTCTATACCAGATAAAATAAAAAGTAGATGAGATTTTCGGTTTTGACTCCGTTTAAACTTGCCATCAAAGGAATCGACTTTATGTTACTGATTTTACCATAGTTTTTATAGCACCAACAGCATTATTCGCAAAATCGTGTTTCGAACAAACATAGGTACTAAGTTTTCCTTCACATGCTTGTTTTACAAATACGCAAGAATATTCAAAGGCAAGGAAAAGGACAATTGGCCAAGTATTCCTTTGTTAATTAACCATTTGTATGTTAATTCTAAATGTGGCTTTCTACGTGCGTTTGTGTTTCCGCTGTTTGTTCCATTTACCATGTCCTTGATCTAAAGAACTAAGGGATATACCTAATTATCACTATTGTAACAATATAGACTATGCAAAATCTTCGCTGCATCTTTTTATCTGTACGGGCTAAGGTCTGAAAGCACTTATTGAACAAAAACGGATTTTAGGATTTCAACCCGTGCAAAGCCGATTTGCCAGCTAGTGTTTTCATGGATCAGCTATTTGATAAAAGAGCAAATATTATTGTGGTCTTTGTTATGGATAACTACATAGGTAGGAAAGCTTCTACCAAGCACTTTAATGAGGCCACAATTGAACCTGAATCTTCTGTTATTGCGAATTAAAATAGAGTTCTTAGAACAGAAATCGTGTCAGTAAAAGTAAAGAAAACAAAAATACATTACTCATTGCACCTATTGATAATCTTATCAGACTAATAACAATCTGAATCATTGATTAATCATTACGTTAGAAAGACTCACGTACGCAAAAATAGGTCATTGCAATCTAAAAGTCTAGTTTGGGTTATAATATAGGTAGTTATCGTTAATGGAACATGATGGCTCATCTTATAGGTAGGGCAATATTCAAACACTTCTTTTTCTTTCGTGTCAAAACTATGCTTGGCCACCTCTTCAGTATTGTCAGTGGCATTTTTATGCTCTAAATTCTAAAAAAGTTATTTATGTCTAAACTAATTTGACAGTTTCCCAGGTAGGTAAGTAAAGTACGACAGTACTTTCGTAAATAGAGCAAACATATTATTTGAGAGGTCCAAGCAGTAAGTTTGGTACCTAGATTCATCGAGCTTTAAAACGATTCAAAGTGATCCTTGTTACTTACTCGTATTTCAAAGATATAAAAAAAGTACTAAGGGTTTAGGATAGTACTTGAATATATGGAAAGTAATTGGTGTAATCGTATTGATAAAATCAGATAAATATCATAAGTAGGTAGCTACCTACTCAGGTGCTTGCTTACCTGATGGTTAAGATATGTAGTCCGAATACATAATAGATTAAATAATCAACCCACAAAACACAGGCTACTCTAGCTATGTTATATCAGCCCAGACATCAAGATGTAGGTAAAAAGAATCTTCTAACGTTACGCATAATATAATATCTAGAATGTGATAAAGAAAAGACAAAGTGCATATTTTTACATGTTTTAGTCCTCAATAAAGATACTATTATTATTATTATTAAAGTGGTATTACCATTCTAATTTAAATTATATTCAATATCGATATCGCACATTCCATATTTAGGAAGATTAAAGGATTAGTTATCATAAATTACTACGTACGTAACGTTCGTTCCACAATAAGATGGTCTAATGCGTAAATAAGAAGCACAGCTTTCAAATTTCAATTAAAATAAGACCCCTCGTAAAAGCTATGAATGTAACTGAGCATCAAAAGGACCTGCAGGATAAACATCATCTGAGATCTAAAAATCTTACTACCTAAAATATCAAGAAAGTATTTATAAATATCAGCAACATTGTTCCCACAGTAAATAAAAGCTGTGTTTGGTTTGGGGCTAAATAGTGCTTGTAAAATTTATTTAATCGTCGTTGGTATCGAAAATTCAACCAAAACTATCCCAGACGTCCACTATGATTTCAATAAATTGTTGTTTGGGCTAGTACGACGTTACACTTAATTAAATAATGGCATAAAGATATGTTGCTTTCACAATTTTAAAAACACCATGTAAATGCAATAACCAACATACAGTCTTCGTATTTCCGCCTGAAGAAGTTCACTACTAGACTAAGACTTGAGCTTTCCGTATTTCAAGCAAAAAAGTTAGGTTAATTATGTATGTAGTTAATTATAGGAGGCAACCCCACGATTTGATCTCCCAGGCCCGGTAAATACCTCCCTAGATCTCTTAGTATCAAATACTAACTTATGTTAATAATCTATAAGGATTTGTCTAAAGTCAGAGTTAAGTTCAAATATTACAATTTTGAAGAAGTTGGTATTCGATACGTGACAGGTTGCAAGCCTATCGTCGCTGTAACTAACACAATACTAACTGGTCTCCTCACGATTCCTTGTTTTATTTTTAAAATCACTTTAAAATGCTTAAATTAGGTGTTAGAAATTTGACTGCTCTCTTCTGTCTTACAAAACACGTTGTAATCGCTCTATCAACAAGGAATGCGTTGGAAGGTCGTCTACTATCAGCCGTTATCGGAGTATTGCCCAACGCTACGTCAGCGATAACATTTGCATTTGGAAGTGTTAGCCTCATTAGGGAAAGATTCTAATAGAAATCTACAAAGGTAATTTAACAGTCAACTTTGGCCCCATTTGAAGAAAACTGTAGATAGTCAAGTCAATATACCAGAGAGATTACTAAATATAATTTCCTAGAAAGCTATTATACCAAAAATTAAATTCTGTTAAAGACAAGTTGGCTTAAATTTAATGAACTGCAAAAAATAAGAGTAAATTAATTTAATTACCGTGTTAAACTAACGAATGAACGACCAAAACAATCGTCAACAAGAAAATCTTACTGAAACGTATTACAACAAAACACTCAAGATCACACAACACGTGCAGAAAATAATTCCATCTGTTTAATATAATTGGCAGCACTTAAACAATTAAGGACCTATGATAAGGCCCTGTGGCACTCTAGTACGACGCCGTGTCTAACAAGTTTCTTCATGCGACGTTTGGACATCTGTTATCGATTTATTCACCATGTCAAACTCAATTGAAGGTAATGGTGTGTGGTTGTGCGCTAATTGTATTGCACTAGTGTTACACGTGGTCGAACGGTGTAGGTATAAACTACCTACAGTTTTTGTAATCAAAATTGAAAGTTTAGTTTTATTGCAATGACTAATACTAAATGCAATAGTTGGACGTCTATTTGATTACCCTCTTGTACATCTTTGAAGAATCTTGAGTACTCTAGGAGATCTGAGGAGATATCTACAATGACCGGGGATCACAATCGTGAAGCTATTCCATGTTTCATGGTAGGTTGGCATTGTCGCGTAGATTCATATGACGTTTTAAAGTTATCCATGTCCTTATTGAATTTAAAGAAGATTTAGCTCTGGACCAACGGGAAGCCACCGGCATCTAACCAAACATTTAAATGCAAAAAATAGAAAAATCAATAGCAGACTATCGGCAGGTTTCTGAAAGCTCGATCAAAACTAATCGGATGTCAAGTCACTTGCCATTTCAGCTATAACATCGAATTAAATAGAGATAGCAAGTGACTTGACATGCGATTATTTTTGATAGAGCTTTCAGAAACCGGCCTATTCTCACTACGATGCTTACACATAAATATAGAACAAGAATGAATATAACAAGGTATCCTAAGTAGGAATACTAGACAATATAGTATGTTAGTATAAATTTAATAATAAGTACCTACTTTTTTTTGTCATTTTTACTTTATACTTACATATAATATTTAATAGAATTTTATGTATTCTTTGTTTTATCATGTAAACTAATTTGTTTAATTAATGTAATTGGTTAAGCACCGTGTTAATTAAAGTTAATAATAATATAATAGTAATAAATATAAAGTTTTAAAAAAAAGCTACACAAGTAGTTTAATCCGATTATTATTCGACGTTTTCTTGAAATTGCATCAGCAACATTAATCCCGTCTAGTAAAATGTAAAGAAGTTTGTGTATTCATTTGAGAGGCACTTGTAATGTAATGGTTACGTCCCAATTGATCCGAATGTATTTGGTCAAATCATGCGCGTCCTAATCCTACGGGTCAACGCACCGCAACCAACTACGAAATTCTGGAGTAGACATTGTGTGCTCGAAGGTTTATAATGATTACTGCAAAAAGTTTCACTATGTATGCTTTTTTCTGCCGCCAAGCAGCGTTGCTGTGTTTCGGTTCGAAGAGTGTGGTTGCTGTTATGCCTCTGGTTGATGGACGCGGGCCAATGCATCGTAGAGCACGTCCCTATCATGCGTGACTTACGAGGCAATGCTTTGTTATAAGTGATGGTTACCTTAAAATAAAATTATTGATTATTATTGATTATTACGTAATATCAGGTGGGCCATCCGCTTGAGTTGTATAAAAAAACAAAAGAAATGCATGTACCATTTTACATTTTTACCATAATATTGTATTCAATCCGATAACTGGCTTACTATTTAGCTTTGGCTTAGTTAGAGCTGTGACATAACTTTTGGAATTATCAATATTAAAATGAAAATTACGAGTATTAAGTGCCATTATGGCCAATCGAAGACAAAATCAAATCAAATTTAGTTTAGTCACAAGGATTACTTTGAAACATCTTAAAGATAAGTGAATCTAAGTGCCAGTTCCACGACCAAGCTTAGAAGAACAGACAGAAAAAATTACGGCTTGGTTCCTCCCGTCCTTTTATATGATCATTGTTACATTTCATAAAACTACCTTCTCTAATTTTCCAATATTAGTAGCTCCACGTTCACTTAACTCAATAGGATTAATTTGATACAATTCGTCATTCATTACGATCTCTATTACTCTTACAATGTTGAACTTAACTAAAATTAGACCTATACTAAAAACTTTTGAACGTACAGATGGATCACAAAACTTCCGGAAATTTGTAGTGCTGTCTGACTAAAAGCTAATTTCACAATTCACGAATACCAAATGCAAACAAGACAAGAAAATAAAATTTCAGATAAGTAAATAAAATTGTAAGACAAGTAAATAAACTTGTATCCTATCCTAATTTTTGCTATACATATACCTAAAGGCAAAAGTAATGATGTCTGAATGTTGGGATGTTTCTGGCTCAATTACACTCTAAACACTAAACTGATCGCGATGAAACTTAAAAAAATATATTTCGTAACCTGGATTACAATAGAGACCTTTTAATCCCGAAAAATAGCTAGGAAGAATTATGTACAAAAAATGAACGAAAAATCAAAGCAAAACGCTTTAAATATCAACAATCCAATTATGCCTATTTCTGCCGCCAAGCAGCGTTCTTGTGATTCGGTTTGAAGGGTGTAGATGGCGGGGAAATTACAGGCACATGAGGCATACAGGTCAATGCATTGTAAGGCTCGTTCCTATCGTGCATGATTTACGAGGCAACGCTTTGTTATTGGCGATGGTTACCACTTATCATCGGGTGAGCCATTTGCTTGTTCAATCAGCAAGATGTAAAAAAAAACAACCGCAGTTGGCAGCTAGTTGTATACAAATTTGTACAATCTTATATCAAAGTTAATTTTGGTATCGAACCATCTGTACACATACCTTCCTAATCTATGGTGGCTATGTAAGGTAGCTACACTTCATAACTATATTTAGGCCCGCTGCAGTGAAACGCGGCACCAATTGATTACGTCTGAAGTGGCCTTAATTCTTGATGTTTTGGCGAGACAATCTCATTGTGCATTATGACTTGAATCAATTATTGCTGTCTGGACGTAACTTAATTTTTACTCAAACCACAGGGGAATTAAAACTTATTTAAATGCCGATGGACTTACGACTTTAGAAAGAATTCATATTCGTTTTGTAATCATTATCATCATGAAGAAGTCCACAGGACATAGGCCTTCCGCATAATTATGGTCGCGTGGAGCTGGCATCTAGGTTCACCTAGTATAAGACGTTTCAAAGTGATCCGTGTGATTAAATTGAATAAATACCTTTTGGTTTTCACTACACAAGGTGTAAAAATACCACATCAATATGAATAGCTTTTTCTAAGGCACCAACACTGTGAATGGTATTTTATCACCCTGTATATTCCCAGGATGAACGATCCTGAACCCTCTTCATCATCCGATCTGCAGGAAGGGGTTCCACGTTTCGTCTTCCAACTCATGGTCGCCTTTCGAAAGCCAGTTTTCAGTTGCCTGCCCATTGCCACTACAACTTGCTAATCCTGCGAGCTATGTCAGTTGCTTTGGTTATTCGGATTTCCTCATCTCCTCTATCACGTCGTTGATGGTTTCTTAATAATGCCAATGTGCTTAAGATGGTAAACATGAGCGTATATTTGTAACATGCCACAAACTCACATCAAACAGCTCAATAATATTTTACTTTAAGACGATTTATTCCGCAGTGCTCCTATAATGCTAATCTTTCACTTATAATATTTTTGAAATTGATCTGTCTGTTCTAGTGAATGTTTGCACGATGATAGAGAACTATGTAACTTATAAGAAATTATACCATTGAGCTTAGTTTTTGAATTTTAATTTCAGTATCTTGCATGCATTAAAAATTAATATATTAATCGGATTTTTAATTTATTTTATGGGCTTTGTCGCTGAGCGGCCACACTGCCCTATAATAAAACATAAAACAAAAATACATCTCGTATCAAAATGTAATCTACCTAGTTAACCCTAATTCTGCCAACCTATATAACATCTTGGCTTGATCACGATACAGGGGGGACAAGCCAAGATGCTATTCATAATACCAACATTAAAACACAGCGTTGCTGCTTGGCGGCAGAAAAAGGCGTGGTTAGTACTTCCCCGAACGAGCCCTTCACAAAGAGCTCTACTACTCTTAAATACTCTTATATGACTCAAATCTCTGTATTGGTAGGTATATTTATTGAAAGGGAGCCATTAGGAAAAGCCCTCAAAGATAATAAATGAGATTATATCTACAGCTTGGCTCTTGATACAATCTGCATGTGTAAGTACCTACTCAATAATTACGAATGATTTATTGTGCGACGTGTGGTTTGGTATTTTTAGTGTTATGTAATCGTTTTTAGAGTTCTGTATCAGAATAGAATAAAATAAACGCTCAGTTAACATAATGATGAATATTTTCATTCTTAAATAAATGACAGTAAAAGTTTTTTTTGCGTCGACTTTAAAATCGTAATAAAACGTATATTCGTTAAAGCTTGTAGGGTTTTTTTTAGTTTTGAGCCTTACTGACACGATCACGCATTTAGGAAGCTAATCACTATTAACGCCTTGCACAAGATAAAACGCTAAACATGATTATAAAACTGTCAGGAAATAACGTTACACTAATTCTGTTTAGTTTGCTAAACGTGTTTACCTACATAATACTTTATGAGTGAATACTTTATGAGTGAACTTCATTGCTTATATTGTTAAAAATAGTAAATATACCTAATAACAACTTGAACATTTAACAGGAACCCATAATTTAAATCCTAAAACTGTCTTGGCTGTTTCGAAACGACCTTGAACAGTCAATCGCTTAAATAAAATGTTCACGTGTAAGTACTTACGCAGTAATAGTTATGTTAATGAATATTTATAAGATTAATCGCTTTCTATCAAAATACAATTATGTCATCTTTCATAATTTTATGAAAAATGTCTTAATTTTATTTTGTAAACAAGCTGGTGCCCGCGACTTCGTCTGTGCAGGATTAGTCACACAATATCTTTATAAATTGTAGCCTATGTGTTATTCTGATGTTTAAGCTATATTATTGTAAAGTTTCATTAAAATCCATTCAGTAGTTTTTATGTGAAAGAGTAACAAACATCCATCCATCCATCCATCCATACTTAAAAACTTTCGCGTTTATACATTAGTAAGGAATTGATATCTTCTTTGTTTTTGAAATCAAGTTTAAAATAAGAGTTAGGTTATTAAATGGAAACTAATATGCACTACCTTTTTTTGTGTATTTCTATTATGATCTGATCATAAAACTAACATTCCAGATCACAAACTATGTTCTTTCCAAGTGTCATCCAAATCTATCCAGCCGTTAAGGCGAAGACAAGAGGTAATGTGACTCTCGCTCGCACGTTTCGACATGTTGAAAGATATAAAATAACTAAACTCATTTTCGAAAAGTTGAAATCAACCATTTTTGTTACATTTCACACAGTTTAGTAAAAATTTCATTTTGATCGATACATGTTTTCCTACTTCAAAGTTTGCCTATGTACGAAAACTAGTAAAGCAAACTTATGCCATTTTTCGAAAATCTGTTTACTGTTTTTATATCTTTCAACATGTCGAAACGTGCGAGCGAGAAGTTGTTTGATAGTTGTCAGCCCCCTAAGCACGAAGATGAAGAATAAACATACATCCTCAATCACTTACCTACTCTTATATATTTTTAAATTAATAGAACATAGTATTTATTTAATTTTATTACCTCATCATTATTATCCGACAAAATACTTTATAGCGTGTTATAATATCAACGACGATCGGAAAAGATGTTATCTTCTAGCCTTTAATAAAATATTCAATGCCTACAAAGCTTAATAATTTGCGCATAATATGATACATAATAATGTTCTCTACAAAGCATTACTAAATAGGAATGAAGTAGGGTAATAAATAACGCGAATATGGCAACACTCCCACGCGCAACGGTACTCCTTCACATGCAAGAATTAAAACCTCGTTTTAAATAAACTTAATTAATACCATAGGTATACCTACATAAAAGGGATAAAAAGACTTCGAAAGAAATAATAAAAGAAGGCTTCAAAAGTAATTGTACTGAATGCGGTAGGTACATTAGGAGATGTACAACATATTTTGCTGTCCGAAACAACGCATTTAGATTAGGTTGTTTTGGAAGGCGATGTATGAATGTTGGTATTATTAATAGCATTTTGGCTTTTCCCTTGTCGGGTCAAGCTAAGATGTTATATAGGTTGGCAGAATAAGGGTTAATCAGGTAGATTTAGTTTTGATACGAGATGTATTTTTCTATGTTTTATTAAAGGGCAGTGTGGTCGCCCTGCGACAAAACTCTTAAAATAAATAAAAAAAAACTGTTCTGATTAATTGTCAAGAAGTTGCAGTAGTTTGCATATGTTATTTCTTTTTAATGACATAATTGGTCTCAAAAATGTTAAGATTATTTATCAAAATGCTTATTTATGAATTATAGAAGTGATTTGTGGCATAATACTTGCGCAAATGCAAATCAATATATATGACTTTGACAGGAGTTGTTCCAAACGGTAACGAACAGTCTTTCTTGAACTGCGCTTGCCACTTTAAAAAGGATACTGACCTACATACCCACTTCTACAACTAGGTACCTATATTTCAACTTCCACAGGATACTCCACTTGTCTGGCCGTTGATCTAAGGATTTACGGCTTCGGCACAGATAATGTAAAAGTTTCTATCTAATGGTAGAAACTTTTACATTATCTGTGGTCTAATGACCATACTTATTGAATAGTTTGTATGGTCAGGCTGTAGATTAGGGGGTAGTTAGTACAATATTGACCAGTGACCGGGGTTCGTTGACCCACCGCGGGTCATTTTTTGCGAGAGGCGCCAAGAAAAGTATGGCAATGTTTGTACAGTGCATCTATAATAAATATTAGGAGTAATGTTTCGCTAAGAATCTTTTGAAAATTATTTTGCATGAGGTATTTTTATTTAATATTTTTATATTCAAAATGTGTAATTATAATTTTATTTTCTTTTCTATTTTTCCTAATTATGCCAAATAAAAAATACATTCAAGTCTGATCAGGCAGGTCCAAAAACAGTCGATTTTTTAAGAAAAATAGAGAAATTTAGAAAACTTCTCACGTAGTAAATAGGTACTTTTCTAAAAAGGTGTCAATGTCATGACGTAGGTGCATGCATACTCTGTAAACTATTGGTGTAGGTAAGTCTTGCGCCAATAATGTGTGAATCGGCAAGTGAGTCAAGGTCACAACACTAGTGCTTAAGTAAGTATTCAAAAAACAATGTTTGCCTGCTAAGTATTCCAAAATATTCAGTTGCGACAGCTGAAGAAAATAGCAAAAAGATTTTTGGGATGACATTGTTAAAAAAAGTTGTTTTTTGTTATTTAAGATATTCTTTAATAAAAACTTGATTTTCAATGAATTTTTTTACACCCCTGTACAAATTAGAAAAAAAAGAGAAAAACATGTTGTTTTTTACAATTTACAAGTTTAACAGACTCTTTTCAATATTATCAATAATAATAAGCCTTATACATACATACTGCAAGTAAAAAAATATGGCCTTTCGTATAAAAATCTGTAAGCAGGTAAGTGGTACACACAGACACCAGATCCACTTCCATACCTATTATTACTATTATTGCTTATAGCCACAAAGTGCAAAACAATGCCGAATGGGCAATGGGCAGCCATGTAATAAACCACTATTATCCACTTGCATCGAGTTACATAAATCCTAATGGAGCTGATGCCTTAGGCTGCCCTAAAGGATGCGCCTTTCCCATACACTCAACTAGACAGAGACATTTAAAAGACATCATTTTATTTGCAATAACAACCAATAATACTGCACTTATATTTGATTAACAAAAACAAAAACATCCGCACGACTTCGAACTCATTTTCCTCAGTCGTTAATAGCTTATAATAGGTAAATTGGCTATAGTACTCTAGGTAAGTTTTTTGGTCCTAAAAGTCATAAAACGATTTTACCTGCCGCAAAAAAAAACAATCTGTGGTAGGTAGTGACAGGTGGCAAGTTCGTTCGGAAGTGTGGCGCGCGCGGCACGCAGCCGCGGGGCTATTTCCGAACGAAACTTTTTACTTTTTTTATGGCAAACTAAACGCCACCCATACAGCCACCGTGATGCTTGCACTTGCATTATGACTTTTAGCAAGGTATAATAACAGCTGTTGTAGGGTCACTTACGCCACAATTTAATTTAATTTTATGTACTTAGTTAAAAACTTTTACTAAACAGAATTAGCGTAAATATACCTGACAGTTCGCTAATTGTCTGACAGTTCGCTAATCATGTTTAGTAATAATTAAATTACTTTAATCGTACCTAATTAACTTCTTAAACACGCTTATTGATCGTTGTACAAGCGGCTCTAAGTGAGTAGAGTAAGAAAATCGTTTGGCACAATTTAAAGTTTATAATGAATTCAATATTTAAGTAAACTCATTTAAAGTGAAATATTTTTTAAATTGCTATAATAATAATAAGTATTATACTAATAACAAAAACATATGTACTTATTGAAGTAACTCAATCCCTTCTTTACGTCGCCGTAGTCGAATAAAAATATTAGATACCTAACAGCTGCATAAACATGACTGTAGGTATAGAGTATACCCTGTCTAATAACTACATAGGTACGTAGCCTGATTCTTAGTAAATGTAGGTGCATTTGCCGTAAAATAGGTCAAGAGCACTGTTACTAATGATTTCAATATCGAATTCAATCCGGCGGGCGCTCGCTAATTAAAATAAGGGAAAAATTCATAATATAGGCAGTAAGTACCTAGCAAAAAACCTTAAGTAAATTCAAAAATTTTAAAAATACAGGGTTACAGGAAAAGTCGTGCTAGATCCGTTAAGGGCGTGGAGTACCCATCATTCCTGACATATTTCACTATGAAACACCCTACCCTAAACTAAACCCTTTTCGAGATATTCGACTTTTAATTTTTTTATTGAAAATTGCCGATTTTTAGGCAATTAAATTTATTTTTGGTTGTTTTGTGTATCTTATTATTATTATTATTGCATTTTTACATGTGTAATTAGATGCTTTAGGACGTCAATCATTAAAATAGTGCATAAGTTAATTGAATAGACCGTAGTAGACAAGTGAAAGTTAAGAAATAAAAAAAAAATTAGAAAGTTTATTTTTCTCTAAGGGATATCTAAAAAAAATATTATGGCAATTCTTCGGCAGATGTTTTTAAAAATATCTACGTTTCATCAGCTATCTAACGAGGTATAACAATCTAGGGTTTGTATTACATTTCGTGGAAAAAAAGTAGTTGGGACGCTCCAGGTAGCAGTTCTAACGGTCCCGCGCCTATTGTCCTTCAAGTTCAGACACACCGTGAGAGCGAGACAAGTGACGATTTATGTAGGTATGAATGAAAGAAAAAATGTGTAGAGACCGGTTAGGGCTGGGAATACAACAGGGGGTATTGTTTTGGTTGTCAGTCTGCTTTTGTGCTTCGTACATAGTAGATGTGATATCGTTTTGCTCTTTTTCTCGACTTGGCTGTGATTCTGGACTATTTCTTCTGATTTGTGACTACTATACTTGTTAACCGGACTCTGATTTGTACCTGTGATACGGAAGTGTTGAAGATGACGTCCTACACACCTGAGGAATATGCTGATATGCTTATTTGTTACGGATACTGCGATTGTGTATCTGCGCAAGCTCGCAACGAATACGTAACTCGCTACCCCGGTCGTCGAGTGCCGGATGTGGCCGTTTTTGACAGAGTTTATCGAAGACTTCGAGAATCTGGCTCTGTTTTGAGACGTAATACAGACATGGGTAGACCACGAATTGACGACGAAGAACAGGACAATGAGATAGTGCAACGCTTTCGAGCGGATCCGACTACTTCCACTAATATTGTTGCCCGTGATCTGGGACTTTCGCAATGGAGAGTGTGGTTTACAGTGCATACTGCTGGCCTATACCCATACCATTACACGCCGGTACACGTTATTGAAGAAGGAGACCCCGCGAGAAGATTGGACTTTTGCAGATTTATGCTAAATGCTGACGTAGAAGACCCAGATTTTCTAAGAAATATCTTGTGGACGGATGAGTCCAAATTTGATAAAGATGGCATAACTAACTATCACAACGCCCATTACTGGGCCCCAAAAGCACTAAGGAATCCCAATAAGAAAAGAGTGAAGGGGTCCCAACGAAGATTCAGCGTGAATGTGTGGATGGGCATTATCTCCAATCATTTGATTGGACCTTACTTTCTACCGGATAATTTAAATGGGGAAAGCTACGAAAATTTCCTGAGAGCAGACTTGAGTGATTTGCTGGATGATCTGCCACTCAACCTGATCAGGGACATGTGGTTCCAACACGATGGCTGCCCTGCCCATTTCAGGAGAAGTGTCAGAGACTGGCTGGACACAAATTATCCAAACAAATGGATAGGACGAGGTGGGCCGTTGCCATGGCCAGCAAGAAGTCCGGACCTAACCCCCATGGATTTTCATGTGTGGGGGTGCATGAAAAGTCTTGTGTACAGCGAGCCGAATCCAGTTTCGTCTGTGGAAGACCTAAGAGAAAGGATTGTGGATGCAGCAAATAAAATGAGGACCACGTTGACCACTGGAGTAGTGAAGACTGGTCTCCGTAGAAGGATGCGACAATGTATCAGAAATAGAGGCGGCCATGTTGAACATGAACTGTAGAATAAGAAAAAGTTGTGTGAAAACCTTTAATAAATGACATTTCATGCTTACCTATTGTTTTACTTTTACTTTTTAGGGCTAAGTATAAATTTTCTTCTCCACTGTCGCCTATAAAACTAATTTTTTTTCAATGCAATTGAATAAAACCCTAGATTATTATACCTCGTTAGATAGCTGATGAAACGTAGATATTTTTAAAAACATCTGCCGAAGAATTGCCATAATATTTTTTTTAGATATCCCTTAGAGAAAAATAAACTTTCTAATTTTTTTTTTATTTCTTAACTTTCACTTGTCTACTACGGTCTATTCAATTAACTTATGCACTATTTTAATGATTGACGTCCTAAAGCATCTAATTACACATGTAAAAATGCAATAATAATAATAATAAGATACACAAAACAACCAAAAATAAATTTAATTGCCTAAAAATCGGCAATTTTCAATAAAAAAATTAAAAGTCGAATATCTCGAAAAGGGTTTAGTTTAGGGTAGGGTGTTTCATAGTGAAATATGTCAGGAATGATGGGTACTCCACGCCCTTAACGGATCTAGCACGACTTTTCCTGTAACCCGTATACTCAGTCTTGAATGATAGTTTGACAGTTGAAATTTTCACAGATTATGTATTTCTGTGGCCGCTATAACAACAAATACTAAAAAACAGAGTAAAATAAATATTTAAGGGGGCTCCTATGAAACAAACGTGATTTTTTTGACGTTTTTATAGATAATAAACGGAACCCTTCGTGCGCGAGTCCGGCTCGCGCTTGGCCGGTTTTTTGTTTTTGCCGGCTTAGAAGAAAAGCTATCCGTCAGTCTGTCACCAATTTCCTAAAATTTAACAACTTGATGTATCACATAATTATAATGAAGTATTAGGTACGTGGACGATGTTGTTGTCAGCTAGTGTGAATTTTACACTGAGTTCTGACAATGCATGTATTCTCAGGCGAAAGTAATTAGTTTATTTATTTTATCTTGCTTCACAATTATATTAAAATCATAATAATATTATAAGTATATATTTACAAAAAAAAAGTATATAAGTAGTATATCAGCTATCTGGTTCCCATATCACAAGCTTTGGGGCTAGATAGTGCTGTGTGGAATGTCCACCAATATTTATTTTATTTATTTATTTATTTATTTATAATAATTTATTTATTGTATTTCATCTTGTACACATACCCACCTCTAATTTCACTTTTCTCTATCTTTTAAGGTTTGCTGCAGGCCTAGCACGGGCAGAGGAAAAGTTGTCTTTCCAGAGAACTCTTTTTAGAGTTAAGCTCGCCTTTGTATATTATATTTTTTTAGGTTGTATAATAAAGAAGATTTTTTGATAGATTTACGTAAGCCTATATTCCTGCCAGCTTCACGACTGTGATCCCTAAGCGTGGAAGATATTCTCAAAGATCTTTTAAGTAGGTACCTACCTACTTACGTCAAGATTAAAAAAAACTATTGGTGCTCGACCAGATTCGAATCTACGACCTTGCGATCCAAAAGCACCCTGCCTTATCTCCGAACTATCTGCTCGGTGCTCCTATTTATTGCCTTTTTTTATTTTATGGATAAAAGAAGCAATTAAAAGTTAAAATTAAACAAGCCTACAAACCCGGGGCGTGAACGCGACGAAATATTATATATTTACTTGGTCTCTTAACTTTCTACGATTTTTTATAAATAAGGACAATATAATTTAGGTAACAGAAAAGGTTGAGTTAAATACGCTTGACGACTTAGAATACTAGCTATGATACTACATTTACTAAAATAGATGTGCCGTTCTATGTCGTCGACCCGCAGGTAATTTAGCTTAACATTCGGAAAGTCCAGTTTTAGACTAAATTAAATTATTTAAAACATTAAAAAAATAGTTAAGCTAGTGGACTTTAGCCTTTTATGTAGTGTTGTTTTTTTATATCTTCAAAAATGTTCATATGTGCGAGCGAGAAGTTATTTGAAAGAAAGAAAATCATTTTATTGACTATATCACAGAAAAATAAAAACAAACAATGATACTTCATAATCCATTCACCTACCTTATACTACGATTATTTGACGGTTGTCAGCCGCTTATGACCAACCGATATGTAATCTATTTATTGTTTTTGTTCATAAATCTAAGTACGAGTAAGTAGGTAGGTACTAGAGCCGACCAGTTCACCTTCACCTCGCAATTACATGATTCACACGTAAAATACGGGTCTGTGATAAGTGGCCACCGTTTTAAAACGATTGCAATAAAGTAGAAAGAGCACGGCTAGAAAAAAAATAGTTTTCAACAAAAAAGCTTTTTTATAACAAAAATTGTCTAATTTCTGTCTAACTCGCATAGTTATATCAACATTTTTAAAGGTATATAAAATCACTCTATTTAGTTATGAATAATGAAATACCCAAGTTTCGAAAAATTACACAAAAATATAAGTAATTTGTATCAAAATTATATTTTTGTTGAAGTTTTCAAACCAAATATATTGTTTTACTAGTTAGCGAACTTAATCGAACTTTCTGGATATGGTAGGTACTTGGTACTAAGAGTTCTAAGAGGATATCTACCGTGCCTGAGGATCAAAGTCTTTTCTGTTTTTATTTCTAGACTTAGTGTGGGGTCCATTACATATTTTGAATCATCTTAAACTGAATTCTCTCAAAAAACTATTAAATAATTTTGTATATGAATTTGATAACTTCGTTTGAAACAAGTAACATCAGCCCCATGTCCGCAACGTTACCGCTGTCAAATGACGGTCGCAGAATTGCAGAAATGTACCGTATCGAACCGATGCTGACATACAATTAAAGTTAAATAATAGGTTTACTAACGTGATATTAACTACAATCAAAATAGGCAGTTAGATGTCTCACGGTAAAAAAAATACAGCGCTATATAGCCCCAAACTAATCCAAACTTGTACTATGGGAACTAGATAACTGATAGATATTACTTATCTACACACTTATTGTTACTCTCTCTTGTCATATCACGTTTTTTTCGAAACAGTGTGGTGAAAGGATTTTAAGTGCGCCTCAAAAGGCTCCTTTCGAGCACTTGACACGTTATAGAACTTTTAGGATCTATGACGTGTCGGTTTCCTCACGATGTTTTCCTTCACCGTTTGAGAGTACTGGCATTGTGCACATACATTTTTGAACAGAAAAACTCATTGGTGCACGAGGGGTTTCGAACCCACGACCTTAGGATTGGAAGGCGGGGCCTCTACCACTAGACCACCAGGGCTTTCAGTTTTTTACATTTAGGGGCAACTTTGTATTTTTACGCTATTTAAGATATGCCTTAGATAGGATTTAAGTACACATACATATAGTTATGTATCATAATAAGTATGTATTTATAAAATAATTAAAACATACAGAACAAAAATCTAAATATTGTTCATCTATTATAATAATGTGCTGGGTGGAAATCGAACCGTAGAAAGGCAGAGAAATACCAAGCTTAAATATCTATAAAATATTATTTTTTTTCGTTTTTTTTTTACGTGTCGATATGATTCATCTCTAGCAATCTTTTTAAACTCCGGACTGTGTAGAGTGCTTGGTGCCACGAAATTTCCATCTATTTAAGGATTAAAGGCACGATGAAATAGAATTTTTTTAAAAGCAAATACATACGTAATACATACATACGCATACCGAAGTGTATAAGTTATTCAGATAGCTGGTTCTATTCTACACAAGACAATAGGTAGCTCGATGCCCGGCACTCGTCGTCCTTGATAGATTCCTAGTAGGCGCTGTCATAAATTAAATGATATTGTGGCTTGGTTCACGTTGAACGTTCGTTTTATGTCCTACTAGTTGCCACCGTGGTTTTATTCACAATTTAAACACAATACAGCCTTCATAGCTCAGTTGGTAGTAGCTCTGCCTTCTGCGCCGTAGGCCGTGGGTTCGATCCCCACCGAGAACAAACATTTGTGTGATGAACATAGATGTTTGTTCTCTGTCTGGGTGTTATATAATATTATAAGTATGTATTTACAAAAAAAAAAGTATTTAAGTAGTATATCAGCTATCTGGTTCCCATATCACAAGCTTTGGCTTAGTTTGGGGCGAGATAGTGCTGTGTGGAATTTCCACCAATATTTATTTATTTATTTATTTAATAATTTAGTTAAAATTATGGATTTTGTGAACATAATATACTTATTTAGTAAATTTACTTTCCTTCTTATGTATTCCAATTTTATAATTTCATTCTACTTTTGCTTTCTGTGTACACAAACCTAGCTCTATACTCACCTTTCTCTAGCCTCAAAGGTTTGCTGGAAGAAAACTCTTGTTAGGGTTAATCTCGCCTTTGTGCGTGCTGTTTATTTTTGTCTGTTTACTATGTACGTATTATATTGTGTGCAATAAAGAAGGATCACTTTGAAACGACTTAAAGCTAAATGAATCTAGGTGCCAGTTCCACGCCACCAAGCCTAGAAGAACAGGCAACAAACTTACGGCTCGGTTCCTACCGATCCCCAGTCACGGAATATATCATTAAACTATTCGAAGATGTCTAACGGGGGTGGTCAGAGGTACGTCCAAATATTACCTATGGCTCGTCATACCCACATTAAAAAGTAGTTGGTATTGCATACGTGACAGGTCACAAGCCCATCGGCTAGAACACTAACTGGTTTCCTCACGATGTTTTCCTTCGCTGATTGCGAGCCAGTGCTCGCAATCGAATGTTGACTAGAATAATCCAGAAGATCCTAGAAGAATCAGAAGGCGGGGTCATTACCACTAGACCACTAGTACTATAGCATTGTTTCATAATAAGATCGATCAGTTTAGCATTGTCAATTATGCTTTGAGGCGATCAGTTCCTATATATTGACACTAGCATGCTAAGCAGTGCCATTTACCTAGTTTAAGTCAGCTTAATTAAAGTCTTAAGGTATTTATTTATTTGAATCACAAGGATCACTTTGAATCGTCTTGAAGCTAGGTGAATCTAGGTGCCAGCTCCACGCGAAACGGGTGAGAAATGGCAACACCACGGGGTGGCGGGAAGAGCAAGTTAATTTGAACGTTCAATGATAAAATATGAGAAAAGACAATAAAAAATTTAACAAAACAAATGACAAACTTTTTTGAAAGGAAAACTTGTTTTTGTTCGTAAGTGTCAAGTGCTCGATAGAAGCTTTGAGGCGCACTTAAAATCCTTTCACCACACTGTTTCAAAAGAACTACTGACACGACATAAAGAAGAAGGAGGAGGAGCAAAAAATTGAATTTTGATGTAAACAAGTTTTCCTACCAAAAAGTTTGGTAAGTACATTTTTTTTGGAATTATAACTTGTTGAATTAAAATTATATTTTAAATGTTATGCCAGTTCGGTGTTTGAAGGTTGTCAACGAAACATCAAAATAGAGCCGGCACGGAATGCGGTCTGTGTGTGTCATGTCATATCCACGACCAGCCCTACAAAAAGTAGCATGAAGCATGCAATGCCACTAGCGTCACTGCATTCATTCCTCCCTATTTACGTACCACCAATTAGTAGGTATGAAGTCTGCTCCCGATATGCGCATGCGTCGCCACAGACGGTATCACAGTTACTACTAACTACGTCACAGATTAGGTTCTATTTTGTACGGAACAGGTCGCAGATTAGCTATCAGTTGGTACGCTTTCATAGAGTTGGTACGCACGCCACTTGACACCTACCATTCCGAGAAGTGTCAACCGCTTATTTTTGTAGCGGTCAGGCACTCTAGGGCTGTCACTTTAGCCATAAACGGAGAGATAAAATTGTCGTAAAGTGAAATGGATTTTAATTTTGAACTTGTGTTTATATCACGATCCTAATAAAATAAATATCTACGATTCTATTTTTATCACACCGACGAAAAATTATCCTGAATGGTTTCAGAGTTTTGACAATAGAATGTTGGTTTTCAACATGAAAAATAATGACTAATAGTAATGGTTTTCTTACTTTATTATCTTCTATAGAAAGTTTTTTCGATATCATTCATGATTACGAGAGAACGATAGGAACCAAGCCGTAACTTTGTTGTCTGTTCTTCTAGGCTTGGTTGCGTGGAACTGGCACCTAGATTCACCATAGCTTTAAGACGTTTTAAAGTGAACCTTGTGATGGTTACGACATAACATCAGGTGGGCCACCTGCTCGTTCCAAAGTAGTATAAAAAAAATCTGCAGGTTTCATCGTTTTCTATTAATATCCGGGTACCTTAATTTCCGTTCCTAATAAAGAAGTATACAAGGTGTTCCAATACTGGTACTTAAAACTTCAGGGGGCTAAAGTACCCATCAATATGAATAACTTTTTCTAAGGAACCAAACCTGTTAACGCGAAAAAAAAACCAGCTGTTTCATACAAAAGTTCAACACCTAAATGTATGAAACAGCTGTTTTCTTCGCATTCACAGTGTTGTCCTTAGAAAAAGTTATTCCTAATGATGGGTACTTTAGCCTCCTGAAGTTTTAAGTACAAGTATTGGAACATGTTGTTTATGTTTTGAAGAGTGCCAGCCCTAAGGGCGGGACGCATTGTTCCTCCCCATTGGAATGCTTCGCTAGTGCCACTAATGAATCAGTATTAGCGGAAATGAGGTAGGTAGGTACGTGGTCGGAAACCGATAGCGTTAAATACACTTTGCATCGTTCAAAATGAAACGGGGGACCGGTGCTTTTTAATTGTGAGATATTGTAAGTTATTAGTGATATTAGAAGTCGTTTTTCATTTCCGCTTCCGGTGTAGAACATTTAGAAATATTATTATCGAACAAAAGGACTGAGACTAATACTTCTTTTTATTTTTGTCGTATCACTAGATTCTTTCGAAACAGTGTGGTGAAAGGATTTTAAGTAATTCAAAGAGGATCCTTGTGAGCACTTGACACCTGTTTTAGAATTTTTTTTAGGTTCTACGACATGCCGATTTTCTTACAATGTTTTGCTTCACCGTTTGAGAGTAATATATTAAAAAAAAATATTAAAAAACGATAAAAGAGATTGGAATAATATACAGGCGGTCGTGTCAATCACCTAGTTTTAAGACGTTTCAAAGTGATCCTTATGATTTAATTAAACTAGTAGTTCGCCCCGAACTGAGATCTCGTGATGCGACCCGACGAACGCACCAAAACTTTGAGTAGGTGGTAGTCAAAGGCAAGTCCAAACATTATGTTTGGACTTTTTTCTGACTACCGCCTACTAACTCAGTACGGTAACCAAGTTTCAACTCTATTGGCTTATTTATTGAAGAGTTCCGTTGAACAGACCTTGGCTCCATCATCAGACCTGGTCGTTGTCACCATTTTATGAGAACTGAGTACCTCCTTAATTTATTTCAAGAAAAAAATATAAGAAAAAGCAAAGTAACTGGCCGACCAGTTGAAAAACCTTGATGCCAACGAAACTCTTAGAGATGGGAGCTCTTGGGTCGCTGGTTATCTTAATTTAACTTTTTTGTTGTATCTCAAAAACTGAGCGTCCCAGAAAAAAAGTAAAAATTGTTTTGGAATGTCCAAACAAAGCCCTTTCGTATGACATGTAACTTGATTTTTTTATGTCACTTTTTTTATTTTTGCCCTCTTAAAAAACCCCATATCTCAAAAACCCTTCACCCGATTTTACTCATATACTTACCAGTAAATTTCTCAAGTACAAGCTATCGACTTATCAAATTTCATGCAGATCGGATCAACGGTTCTAAAGTTATCGCCAGACAAACATACATACATACATACATACATACATACATACATACATACATAAAATGCCAAATCGCCCAAGTTGAAACTAAGATCTTCGTTCGCTTCGCTCACTCGATCAATAAATACCTTTTGACTTTGACTTTGACCATGGATCATTTAGGGAGAGAAGCATTTACCTTGCCGTAACACAGTTTTTAACTAGCACGGAAGGTAATGTTCCGATACCATAGAGTATGCCAGTTGCCTTTTATCATACAAATCATTAGACATAAGAAAATGTAATACTCTGCATATGTTCTTCTTTTTTCTTGGAAATAAACATTATCTTATCTTATCATGATAAGAGCAGGAAGATGATGATAATTCTGCAAAAGCATTTTACAAACAGCAATAAAACCGCCAGCACATGAATTAAAATAAAGCGAGAAATAAAATAAACAAACCACAATTACAAGAAATTGTATTTAAATTGAGTATTATCTGTGGCGCCACTCGGCAGCCGAGTGATTCAGTTCACGATGCAAGTGTAACCACACATAAAAACAAATGGCGGGCACTTTTCTGAAGTTCAATTAGTTTATTAATAAACGCAAGGCAACCGTGACTGTTTCAGCTCTGATTGGTCTCTCTCTCTTGTCGTGTCACTAGTTTCTTTCGAAACAGTGTGGTGAAAGGATTATAAGTGCGCCTCAAGAGGCTCCTTTCGAGTACTTAGTCATGTTATAGAACATTTTAGGTTCTACGACATGCCGGTTTCCTCACGATGTTTTCTTTCACCGTTTGAGATTTCTGGCATGGTGCACATAAATTTTAAAGTATTTACAAAATGTACAAAATACCTACACTTGAAACAGTTGAGCTATCTGCAGACCGTTGCAAACGATCTAGAGATAGCTCAACTGATCCAAATCAGTGGCAATCGGAAGCGTCCTCAAGACTCTGGCTGTATTGCCACGCTGAATGGCAATGCTGAAACGCTAAGCTTTTTTTTAGAAACAATTCATTTTAAGTGTGTTATTGCACACAACTTATATGGATAAAAGAAAGTTTATCCATATAAGTGCAATAAGTGTGCATATAAGTGTGCAATAACTTATTTTCTAGTTAAATTCTGTCTAAGATAGTGACACTTGGGCTCAGAATAAGAAATAAGTAGGTAGATTCGGTTTGGTTTGGGTGGGTTTGAAAAATATTAATATGGTGGATATTCCACACTATGCACTATCTAGCCCCAAACTAAGCAAAGGTTGTCAGCGATCGCGTAGTAGGCTACGAGATCGCTGAAAATCTAAAACTTAATATTTCATTTATACATACTTTTTACTAAAAAATTAAATAATATCGAATCTTGTGTCATTTGTAAGTCCTACAAATGATACTCATTCAACATTTTCATTCTTCCAAAGTTTATTTTGACATAATAGATGATAGTAAAATTCCTAATAAACGCTTTATTTATTGCTAAAGTCCAAAATAATCCTAAATTATTACAAAATGCCACCCAAATCCTTCGCCCATCCCTTTCTCTCCCACTATTTTGGTTTGTTTCTCTCTCCCACAGAACTTCAAATAGAATTAAATCCTATAATCCTCGTTATAGGTAACAGACGTTGGGATAGGTCAGGAATTATATACAAGGATAAAATTAACTATAATAAATAGTAAAACTCAGTTTACTAACTCATTGGTAAATTTTAAACAAATGAAGGACATTGGAGAAAGAAAGTATTTTTGAGAATAATTAATTTGGACAAAAGAGTATGTTCAGACCATAGATTAGAAGATTTTGTAAATGAGAACGCAATTGGATCTTTTTGATGACTAAAATCATGCTTCAAATAAACATGTGGAAACAAGGCAATACATTTATGTCACAGAAAATGCGTAGTGCTTTTAAAAAAGTCTTACAGATCTCTCCTCACACGGTTATCATAACCATTGTTTATATAAAACGTATATATCATTGTCCTATCATAACAATAAAAAAACAGCTTCACAACTTCTATCCGGCACGGTAGATATCCCTTGAACCTCTTAGTACCAAGTACCAACTGAAAATTCTTTCAGAATTTTAAGGGTACTCAGGGGTTCGTCTTAATATGATATCTGGCACATACCCACATTTGGAAGCAGTTGGTATTGTCTACGTGACATTGCTGCTAGAATACTAACTGGTTTAATCTCGATGTTTTCCTTCACCGTTTCAGAGCATAGGCATTGCGCACATATTTTTTTTACCTTCAAATCTCTGCCTCTAATCCATTAGTTTGCTTATGGCCGGTTTCACTATGCTCTGTTAGATTAACAAAGGATTAAAGGGCCGTTAAATATGCCAAAATGTACGCGTTTGACAGCTAAGGTTAGATTTAACGGTCTTTTAATCCTTGATTAGTAACTAACAGAGCATGGTGAAACCGGCCCTTATACGCACACAGTTCTTAAATCCATTGTTTATTTAAATTGTGTGTATCATTCGCCCTCTCCTAATAATGCAGTCAACAAATAATTGCCTGAAGTTGTCCTTGACCTAAGTTTATGACGTATATGTTTGTCTGTATGAACATGTGTGTAAGGAGGAAAATTTGTTTATTTTTATATAAATTATGTAATTATTTGGATTAATTGTAACATTTGTATTAATGTTTACATATCCAATATGCCTAATAGTATATTTTGACTACTTCGACTTTACGACTTTGATCCCCAGTCACGGTAGATATCCTCTACGATCTCTTAGTACTGAGAAAGTTTCTTTAGTATCTCCAGAAAAGTCAAAGGGGAGTAGTCAGAGGTACGTCTAAACATTACATTTAGCACATAATCACATTTTTCATGAGTTGCCCATCGCTGCTGTTAGAATACTACTGATTTCCTTGTGTAATGATATCTCGAATTTTATAATTCATTTTGTAAATATTAAGCTTGTTTTTTTAGATTAAAATTGAAGTAGTATAATTAATGTTATATCTTCCTGTCTTTTAGTCAGTCAATTGACCGCCAAGTCGCAGCTTTGGTCGGTAAGGTTGGTAGGATTGTTAACGTTGGTAGGTTGCCGAACTGTAAAAAGTGGGAATGGAGAAGATTGAAAAAAAAAAAGCATTCTGAAAAGAGATTTGGTGGAGTAAACTTGACTGGCTAACATACTGTCATTTGTAACAAGTGCGAAGAATAAAAGTGAAATTGTTTTACCTGTGTTCTACGAATAAATAAGAGGTGTTAAAGTGTTCATCTGTTTCAGTCCATTTCACTTGTGATGTTTTCCTTCACCGTTTACGTTTTTTTACATGTTTTTAGATTGTGTCATCGTAGTGTGCCAGGGCACTCAATCGGTGAAGGTAAATATCGTGAGGACACCAGTTAGTATACTTACATTGCAGGCCTCCCTAAAAACACAGCTTCGTGCGAATTCATACATTTCATTTTTTTTAGTAAACTGCATATTTTTTTTATCCTGAAATTACTTTTAAGAGCATCGATTTCCAACTTGCCAGTTTGAAGACCTGTCGCTATATAGATAAGGGGGCAGCACTCACTGCGACGCTGGTCGCTGGTCGCTGGTCGCACCGTGTGTCATCGCCCTAACCTGTAATGTTCCACTACCATATGGCACAGTTATCTGAAGGTTCTCGAGGAGTTCAATGAGTCAGTCGGCCTACGTAATGACTTTAAGCGCTATTTTTACGTTTCTACGAATATGACTGATTGTAAGTTTATCTGAAGGAAGCTTCCTACGAGTCTGGTCCTCCCCATTTGACAATTCTTAAGGTATTGCCTATTTTGGAAGTTTTAATGACACACTAACTTAGCGATGACTGGGTACTATGAGTAGTATGAGTATATCTACGTAATTGGGGTATAAGATAGCTCAAATTAGATAGAACAAATTAGTATTGAAGCGTTGAATTTTATTGACAGCCCTCACAGCACAGAAGGCAGAGGTTCTGTGCTGTGGACCGTGGGTTCAATTCCCACGGAGAACAACATTAGTTTTTTTAACATTATATCAGCTATGTATCTAGTTCCTATATTACAAGCTTAACTAAGTTTGGAGCTAGATAGTGCTGTGTGGAATGTCCACTAATATTTATTTATTTTATCATTGTAAGCAAGAAAGCAACAAAAAACGTAGCCAAATAACGTATGACAACAAGTTATATTTGTTGCAACCTTATCAAACGGATATGGAATTTTACCGACATCACTCTAATAAGGAAAAAAAGCCTTTATTATTCTTTATCCAACAAATGTTTTCAGAGTACTTCAATAATACCTACCTAAGAACCCTCCAACAGCTTCCAATCTTTCTTTTCCTGCGCTATCTTCGTCCGTTCTTTACCTGTTCGACTATGTCGTCTTGCCATCTTTTCTGAGATCATAGATAGTGAAACCCGCCCTAAAACATTATGCGAACGAAAACACCAGGCTTCGAACTCCGTACCCTCCAGAGGTTTAAAGCTTCCATGTCCCGGCAAGCACTTCCGGTCCCTCCGTGTCGGAGTAGGCAGGCGGCCTTGCCGCGGCCTCCGAGCATCTGTTGGCGCGTTAAGGTGGTTTCGCAAGCGCTCTATAAGGCGAAACAGGTCATTGCTAGCGGAACGCGGCCTTAACACGGCTGCACCGCGTGCTCATATTAAATTAAATGAAAATTAAAGTAAAATGGGCCTTTATTTCTGCTACTTACACTATACATGTGTCAAGTGCCCACACTGTTTCGAAAAAAAACTAGTGACACGACAAGAAGAAGAAGAAAATATACAGATTTTCGTAGACATATGTGAAATGTATTCTTATAACTGATAAACGGTCTCAACATAACCACAAAGCATTTTACGTCTTTACTAGTGGCTTCCCGCGGCTTCGCACGCGTTGAAGTGGTGAGCCGTGATTGAGCCAAACATCCAAACATCGTAACTTTCGCATTGATTTGAAATTATTAGGGTAGGATTTAACATATCTATTATTTTGTATACAGGGTGTCCCAGAAATCAACGTCAAGCCGAAAACGGGCGATGCGCCAGGTCATCATAGTTATCATAAAAATATTTGTCATGTACTTTTCGAATTATGAGTTTTTAAAAAAATACAGAAAAAATTACACCCTGTGATGATCTTTTAAGTCCTGTGACTACAAATATTAACTTTTCGTGAAACTTTTTTCTGTAATGTAACTATGAATAGCCCTTCGGTAAAATACAATTCAAAATTAAACCGTAACTGCCTCAGTTTTAAATAAAATGTTGATTTTTGGCCAACATTTAATTTAAAATAATTACATCACCCAACTTTAACCGACTGTACCGTAAAAAAATGAACTACACTACTTTGGCAAGTAACTTTAAAAGATGGCGCATTTAGTCAGGATTCCAAAATGGTATGATACTTGCTAGATTACTCCTTAATTTTGGGTAAAAAAATTGTTATCTTAACAAAACCCGATTTCTTGACAATTTTATTTGATTAGATAAAATGTTTGTAACCTTTAAATTATGGACTTAAAAATGCCTACGCTGCGTTTTTAAGTCACTCACAATTCACAGGTACAAGTACATACCATTTCGACAATGTAAGTGAAACAGATAGAGCCGCCATCTTGTCGAAAGAGTAATAACCATTTGTTAGTTTTAGGAGCAAGTTTGAAATAAAATTCAGTCATTGGATTTCTTCAGTCATGATTTTATTTAATTACATCAAGGATTTACAGCAAATGTTCAAACTGTTTGCCTTCAGCTGTAATGCAAGCTCTACATCTCCTTAAAAATGACCGTGTAATAAGACGGGCGTATCTTCTCGAGTTAATTTAGAGCTTGCAGTACAGCTGAAAGCAAAAAGTTTGAACATTTGCTATAAATCCTTGATGTAATTAAATTAAAATCAACCAACTAACAAATTACTTGATAACCCATGTTATTACTCTTTCGACAAGATGGTTGCTCTATCTGTTTCACTTACATTGTCGAAATGGTATGTACTTGTTCCTGTGAATTGTGAGCGACTTAAAAACGCAGCATAGGCATTTTTAAGTCCATAATTTAAAGGTTACAAACATTTTATCTTTTTAAATAAAATTGTCATTAAATCCGGTTTAGTTAAGAAAACCAGCTTTTTTTCCAAAATTAAGGAGTACTCTAGCAAGTATTATACCATTTTGGAATCCTGACTAAATGCGCAATCTTTTAAAGTTACTTGCCAAAATAGTGTAGTACATTTTTTTTACGGTACAGTCGGTTAAAGATGGGTGATGTAGTTATTTTAAATTAAAAGTTGGCCAAAAATCAACATTTTATTTAAAACTGAGGCAGTTATGATTTAATTTTGAATTGTATTTTATAGAAGGGTTATTTATGGTTATATTACAGAAAAAAAATTCACGAATAGTTAATATTTGTAGTCACAGGACTTAAAAGATCATCACAGGGTGTCAGTTTTTCTGTATTTTTTGTAATACTCATAATTCGAAAAGTACATGACGAATATTTTTTTTTATATTTTTCTGATAACTATCATGACTTGGCCCATTGCCCGTTTTCGGCTTGACGTTGATTTCTGGGACACCCTGTATAATTGATCGAGTGAGCGAAGCGAACGAAGATCTTAGTTTCAACTTGGGCGATTTGGCATTTTATGTATGTATGTATTATGTTGTTACATATGGATCTTAAAGTAGGTATGTACATTGTTTGTTTCAAACATAAAACCTGTTAGGGCACAGCAATATTCCACTAGGGGCGCTATATTATAATATGTAATTGTACTTAGTCTAATTAATATAAGAATCTGTTAAGAATTCTTGTAATGAATAGAAACAGTTTTCAGTTAGGTACCTTTTGAAAATATTTTTAAACTTTTTAACATTATATTCTTGTTTAATGCTATCGGAATTTTATCATATATTTTCACACTTTATTATATATTTTCTATTTTTTTTTTATTATTCCGTCATTAAAGTATTCGTCTAGTGTACTAGTAAGTTTTTTGTAATAGCATCTCCTTTATTTTGTTTTCAAAGGCGTTGTTTCATCAAAATATGGAGCCGGGGTCGGGTCTGTGTACAGTTTATATAATTATCGCTTAGCAATATAGTAACTGTTTTAATTTGCTTTATTTTTACTTCGTTTTCTTGCTCATCAAGATTTTATTCAAGTCAAGGAGAACAAAACAATGCACTAAAAATATGGCGCACTGACATGCGTGAATTTCATTTTGACAACTGTTGTATAAGTCAAGCTTGAGTGTGAAAGTCATTACCGTAAAAAAAAGCAACAAATCTGTCAAAAAATTCAAAAATGCAATGCGTCATATCAAACGTCATGTCAAACGTCAATTACAGACTTTCATGGCGGCTCTAAAAATGTGCACCTAGTAAGAAATTCGAACAGATCAACATTTAGTGATGAACACTTTATTATCCTACATTTTTAATGAAATTGCATTTGAATGGTAATCTTCAATTTTTTTCATTATTTTCTATGTGCGGTACATAGACCAGACCCAGAATAAACCTGTCCTTTGTACCTAGTATTTATTTATAACTGTACAACTAATCTGAAAACCAGTTAGAGGCACTTTTAAATTCCAATCAAAGAGTAAGATCTAGATACATTCAAGGTCTTTCCGATCAGTCAGGTGTCAAGTCGAAGACACTCCATCATCCAGGAGTCAATGTCACCCGACCGGTCGGTCTACTCTTAAATTATTTGACTTTTAATTTGTTGAAAGAGTGTTGTGGTACAAGTCAATAAGAGAAAGCGATGTGCAACGCAAGTACCTATACAAGGTGTTCCAATACTTGTGTTTAAAAACTTCAGGGGGCTAAAGTACCCATCAATATGAATAAGGAAACAACACTATAAACGCGAAAAAAAAACAGGTACCTACAAAAGTTATGTGCAATGATTGCACACAAAATGGTAGATTGCGATTTTTCGAAAATTATAAATAAATAAATAAATAAATATTGGTGGACATTCCACACAGCACTATCTCGCCCCAAACTAAGCCAAAGCTTGTGATATGGGAACCAGATAGCTGATATAATACATATATACTTTTTTTTTTTTGTAAATACATACTTATAATATTATATAACACCCAGACAGAGAACAAACATCTATGTTCATCACACAAATGTTTGTTCTCTGTGGGGATCGAACCCACGGCCTACGGCGCAGAAGGCAGAGCTACTACCAACTGAGCTGTGAATTAGGTAGTGATTTTATATCTTTCAACATGTCGAAACGTGTGAGCGAGAGTCACATTAGCTCTTTCATTCGCCATAAGATCGTAAGCGACCGGTAAACGCAAATTTCTTATAACTTAAGTTGATGTGCAGATTGATCACAGCAGTCAGTCATTGTGTAACTGCCATCAGCCGGCTCCAAACTAATTGATTGAAAAAGTGGTTGACAACGTCCAATGCTACCACGAATTGATAAGTTGTGTTCAATCGTACTGCGGAAGCTTACGATGACTTTATGCTTTGTATAATACAAAGGAACTTAGACTTACCCAATTGCTGTTGGAACAAGCAGATGGCCCACCTGATGTTAAATGGTATAACCTGATAACCATTAGCTATAACAAAGAATTACTTCACAAGTCATGCACGATATAAAGAAAGTGCTCGCGCTTTAGAAAAGAGCGAACGAGACGTTTTTTTAACGGTAGTCTGCGTATTAAACTTAAACATAGCTTAAAATTATCCCTGTCACAATTTTTTTTATTACTCTTTGTGATGGAACAGGCAGATTATGCATTTCCTCCTAGGTCACGCACGATAGGAACGTGCCCTACGATGCGCTGCCCTGCGTCCATCAACTTAAATCATATACAGATCTCTCTCTCTTGTCGTGTCACTAGTTTCTTTCGAAACATTGTGGTGAAAGGATTTTAAGTGCGCCTCCTTTCGAGCACTTGACACTGTTATAGAACTTTTTTAGGTTCTACGTGCCGGTTTCCTCACGATGTTTATATACAGATTATTAGCCTCATGTGCCTTCCTTTCCTCCGTCACCTTCTTTCACCGGAAACCATATCCTTCAAACCGAAACACAGCGTTGCTGCTTGGCGGCAGAAAAAGGCGTGGTGGTAGTACTTCCCCGGACTAACCACACACAAGATTTGTAACAAAAGGTCATAATCATGATAAACTCTTTTCTCTTTCTATAGAAGATTTACATTAAAATGTGATGGCGCCCACAGTAAACCTATTTAAAATTGGTACAGTCAGCGACAAATTTATAGTCAATTTTCAGTTATTCATTGCTATTTTTCTAGTGAAATGGCTTCTTCGGTTTATATTTATGTAATTGTCGTGCTAGTCGATTGTCGGTCAAAAAATCTTAAAGATTTTTATACTATCCCAAAAATTATTATTCGAGTGGGATTTGAGCCCACGACCTTCCCCTTGGTTTTATGGGTTAAATGTAGTTACTACAAAACGAATAAAAAAAACTTTACTTTTAGTACATACATGGATTTTCCAAGAGACGTCAATCGACACATCTTTTATCCACATTACACAAAGGTTATTTGGAATATAATGCTTCATGGCATTAAGGTCGCCTTTATACTGCTATTTTAATGTGCAATATAGTATTTTCAATCAATCGATCGAATCGCTATTGCTTGTTCTAAGGTAGTAGCCCTGCAGTAATGTCCTACTCGCCGCTGACTGTACCTATCCATATCACATTTATTCTATAACACGTCTACAGATCTGTGCTTCGAGGTCACAATGGGTTGATGGTCACCATTGACATACTTTAGCTGGCAGATGGTTTCAACTTATTGTTTTAGAAGTACTTAAGTAGGTACCTTCTTTGGAAGACCTATTGGAAAGTCAACAATTCTTAAAGAGTAGGAGTAGGAGCTGGTCTAGTAGGAGTGACCCCGCCTTCCGATCGTAAGGTCATAGGTTCGAATCCGGTCGTGCACCAATGGATTTTTTCTATCGCAAAATTTATGTTCGCAATGCCAGTGCTCTTAAACCGTGAAGGAAAAAATCGTGAGGAGTTAGTATTCTAACAGCGGTGATGGGCTTGCAACCTGTCACGTATGGAATACTATCTACTGTAAAATGTATGTGCCAAATATATTGTTTGGACGTACCTCTGACTACCCCCCTTAGACGTCCTCAATCTGATAAGTCTTACTTGGTACCAAAATATCTGAGGGGATATCTACCGTGCCTGGGGATTAAAGTCGTGAAGCTGTTTCAGTGTTTTTCAAGAATTCTTATTGGTAGTATTTTTTACTTGCTTCTTTCTACTAATCTACAGAATGATGAATTTTTCAAATGGGTGTGCATGGTCTAATCCGAAACAATGAGGAATAGCGAAACGTACTCAAAGGAGTCTCGGACCCGATTTTGATAAATAAAACTGCATCATTGGATTTTTGAAAAATCAATATTCCTAGCCAGTAATTGAACTAATCGAAAAAAACTGTATTATTACATCGCTCGTTCAATAGTGTCGCGAATAAGGACGATTTCTCGAAAGTAATGACGTACGGCAAGCTTATGCAAAGTGTTGGATTTTAATAAACATTATAGTAAATACGCAAAAAAATCATCGTATTGTCGTTTTAGGAAAGTTACTTTTTACATCCGGGCAAGCAATGCCGCGGGCGGAAACTAGTCAAAAACACACTTACCAATTATCTAGCGGACTCCAAATGATCACTATTCACTTATCACTTTCACTGTCACTCACTTATTAGTTCTGTTTAGTAATTCGTGTCACTTTAACCACATGATTTAAAGTCGTTCACCCCCTGAACTCAGCACTGATTTTGAAAGGTTTTGCCTGAAACAAAATTTAAAATAATTTCAATATTGTATGCTGGATGCCTTTAAAAGAAGATGGTGGGAGTAAGCTCGTGATAGGGAGAACTGGAAGTCTTTTGGGAGGGCCTTTGCCCAGCAGTGGGACAACAATACTAAGGAAAAAAAATTCAAGACATTGCCAAGTTAACACAAAATCTTATTAAAAATAAAAATTGGGGAGGACAGCCCCCCCACCAGATGTGCTGACGAACGTTATAGAATTTATTTACAAAAGAAATTGTTATTTTATTTAAATGATTATTCCAATATTTTTTTAATGAAACAACTTTATAAATAAATAAATAAATATTGGTGGACATTCCACACAGCACTATCTCGCCCCAAACTAAGCCAAAGCTTGTGATATGGGAACCAGATAGCTGATATACTACATAAATACTTTTTTTTTTTTGTAAATACATACTTATAATATTATATAACACCCAGACAGAGAACAAACATCTATGTTCATCACACAAATGTTTGTTCTCGGTGGGGATCGAACCCACGGCCTACGGCGCAGAAGGCAGAACTACTACCAACTGAGCTGTGCAGGCTGTCATTTATTCCTCCACTTTATTCCTCCATACATATTGTATCCGTGTTTTTTACTTTTAATAAAAACCAATTGAGTGAAAATTCTATAATTTTTCAACATCAACCTGAAAATGTTCACAACTGGGACCTATTTTGAGTTAATTTTTGACTTAATAGTGCTGTGTGGAATATCCACCAATATTAAAAAAAAATGGTAGATACTTATGCGACCGTGGCTCCACCTAGCTCTGAATTTATGGTTATTTTAATACATTCCCATAATAGTCATTAGATTATTCTATTCGTAAGTGCAGCTAAGTATTCCTTATCAGCGTCTATTTCAGAGTCGGCTGCGGCACAAAGCGGCTATCTACGAGATAAACGATAAAAGCTCTTTTGGATTATCATCTTTTACTTTAGATGGAAGCTGGAATGGGTCCATTTTAGGGTTCCGTTAACAAAAGGATAGAGCCAAGAGGATAGAGCACTGGTCGCGCAGTGGTAGAGGCCCCGCCTTCCGATCCCAATATGAAATGCCTCTTAAACTTTCCTCCAAAATTAAACTAACAAAACATGACGCAGCCCTATTTACATCTGTTTTTTTACCTTGTGAACTGTAGATAAAATATAGGTAACAGAACTGCTACCAATTATGAAACGCAAATAGTGTATGAACCATGGTCACATCAGGGTGGATGCAAATTTCTGAGTCAATATTATTTTTTCTTTTGTATTGGAATTTCGAAAACGAAGCATTAAAATTTTGCAAACATATAAGTATTCCAATGCTTGGTCTGATCTCTTGGTCTTTGGTCTTATGTTACAGGTTGTATTCGACTCGATTTTATCAGCAAGTAGAATTTAAAAAAAACTACGCACTAGTAGTAGTAGTTCCTGAGCACCAGTGACCAATCCCGATACTCGATTCTAATCGCAATATCGATTTTGACTTTTGACTGAAATCCTATTGGTTGTCAAAATTCCAACCAAATCGAGATTGGGCTGATTTTATTGGCGAGTGTAGCCACTGAGAACCTTATTCAAATACCTTACAAAACCCAGGTATACATTCAACCACATTTTAAGTTACCTGTTTGCCCACGCGTGGCCTTGCAACTGAGCAGTTCCGACCCACAGATAATGCAGTAGCCACCTGTCACAGTTAGTGTAAGAGTTAGTACGTTTCAACATATCTATTTGGAAACTATGTTTATCGAAGGTGCAAAGTGTTATGAAAGATAGTCAGTACCTTGGCAGCCTCTGGGGAAAAGTAAAATATCAAATTCTATCGGATGAAACCTAGTATTTAGGAAATACACTTGACGCAGCGCCGTATCTTAGGCCAAAGTCTATTTATTATTATATTTATTGATTGATTGATTGCAAATACTTGATTGCACATTATGATAACAGTACAAAGGCGAACTTAATGCAAGCCTCATGTGCCTGTAATTTCTCCGGCAACTACATTCTTCAAACCGAGCACAGCAATGCTGCTTGGCGGCAGAAAAAGGCATGGTGGTAATACTTCCCCGGACGAGCCCTTCACAAAGAGCTCTATAAACTACTCTTAAAAAGTTCACATGTCAAATACGAATAATAAAACAAATGTTATATTCTAAACATGCTTCTGACTATACCTTTGACAAACCCATGAGAAGAAAGTCTTTTTTATTTCAAACTAACTACTACCTACCTAATTTTGGCGATTTCTTTTAAAGTGATGTTTTCGACCACCACTTAAAAACTATTCATAAACGGTAGTACCTCGTTACCAACCTATTACATAATCTTTATGATATTCCTCATCAAGTAAATTATTTATTTGAATAAACTTTAATGATTTAATTCTGTTACATAATTAATGAACTCCACCAATCAAAGAGACTATCTATCAAACTTACCGTTAATAAAGAAGTTTAGAAAAAATCTTGTTAGCTTTAAGCTGTCGTAAATAAGCCGTGTTAACTCAAAATTAACATTCAAATTAACTGGAAACCCGTTCGAAGGTTTTCACTTTTTGAGAAACAAATAAATAATTTAGGGAAAGTAAGCTTAGCTTTATCTTGTCGCCGACTTCACGATAGGTTTTCATTTTTATGACATTTCCTCGTTTAAATTATACTAGTCTTGCAAGTTATCGAAATTGTGAAACTGTCTCAACTTATGTCTTACTAACTAATTAGGAAGAATATAAAGTTAAAGCACTGGTGGTCTAGTGGTAGCGGCCCCGCTCGTGGGTTCAAAACCGGTCGTGCTCGAATGAGTTTTCTGTTCAAAATTTATATGCACAGTGCCAGTACTCTCAAACGGCGAAGGAAAACATCGTGAGGAAACCGGCATGTCGTGGAAACTAAGAAGATGTGTCAAGTGCTCAAAAGGGGCCTCTTGAGGCGCACTGTAAATCTTTTCACCACACTGTTTCGAAAGAAACAGTGACACGACAAGAGAGGAAGAGAGAAGAGATTAGTTTAAGCGTTGTTTTTAAATAAAACCAGTGATGCCTGTATTAATACAAATGTAAGAAAAGCAGCAAAGTCACCAACCATAACGCCTATCACTCGTAATTAAATGAACATTTTGTTCAAAAATCAAGTAAGTATTTGAAGTGTTTTAAAACTTTTTTTGCAAAGCATTCCTTTCATTTAAAAAAAAACTAAACTTTAGCATTTTTTTGTATTTAAGTAAAGCAACCTTTATTCGCCCTTGGACCTTCATTTCTTGGAATCGTAGGAGCATTATTTCGTGTGTATTTTTTACATTTGTAAATACAAACATAAGCTGTAATTTTCGTTGTAAATAAACAGTATAAACATTTGTCAGAAAATTACTTCTATCGTCCTTGAACCTTTCATGGGAATCGAACATTACACATTACACATTGCACATTACACATAGGAAACTAGTGTCGCGTGTCGTGACAAAACTACCATTAAAACCTACTAAAATATGCAAATTCAGACAGCAAGCACGCAACAGCCCAAATACGTAAAAAGGAACGTTTTAAAACGTTTTCGTGATAACCCATAACCGGACACGAATATTTCCCTCATCATCATCGTCAGCAGCGTGAAGAAGCCCAGTCAGTTCAGAGGACGTACTACCACCCTCATTCTGTGTGTGAGTAGGTATTGCTCACATTGCTAATGCTCCAATTTGAAGATGTCGATGCAATATAGTGAATGTTTGTCGACGCAATTACAGTCAAATAGATTAACGTCTTTTAAAGATGGACGCAGTGCAATGCTACACTGAGCCTCCGATGGCCGCTCTATAAGAAGTAATGCAATTGTTATAGACAGAGGTAGCCACCTAACATCATGTGAGCCAGCTGCTTGATCCGACACTTGAAAAAAATGCTGTCAACTTGCTTATACTGTTGTTGTCTAAATTCTGTAACTCACGTCCGTCAATGTCACTTTGACATATCAAGCGTTGAATGTGTCACTAGCCTCAAATTATGTCACATAACTATGCCGTTTCATAGGTACCTACCTTCCTATTGTACCAAATCCATCAACGCATTCACACCCAAATAATAATTAATTCATATCACGTATAGGTAAGATACCATCACTGCCAGACAATAAAGTCACCAATAAATAATTCCCCATAATCTGAACCTTAAGCCCTTGGAATTAGGAAGCGAAATATTAATAATCAAAGTTGCATTGCATTGTCAACTAATCGAACCAGGTTGAGTTCTATTGTAACGGGTTAGAGATCGAATTCGGCTGACAGTTATTTGACATAGGTGTCGCCATGTTAGATCCAGGAAACGTGTGACAGTTCGAAATTCAAAAATAGAAGACAGTTATAGCGCGAAATTGGGTGAAGTGGGCTTTAGGATGAGTCAAATGAGTTAATGGTCAGTGCATTTTTTTAAATTTAAATTCCTTTAAAATCCGGTCTATTTATAAAAAATATATGTAGCTAAGTGACAATGATTTAAAATATTTGTCCGATAGCCTGTGTCACCATGGCATATTATTATCTAAAGTTTTATTATACACTTTACGTTTTTTGACCAAACTTATTTTGAAGTTTAAACTTAGTTTACCCTACTCGCAGAGCTGTATTAGTTATTAAACCTAAGAATATTATCTACCTCTAGTAGGTGGATATAAATTTACAAAACATTAGGTTAGTCGGTGCGATTTAAAAATTCTCATCATTAGTTTTGCCTCGCGTAATTACAAAACCTTACAAAATGTAATTAAACTCCTAAATTCAATTGTCATGGCCTTCGGCGAGCTGCCGGAAATGCCAATGTCAGTCGATATAGTCAAACATGTGTCTTTTAAAAGGCGTCTTCGTTTTTAAGGTTGCTTTCTACCAAAGCGGAACCGAAAAATATTATTTGGTATCGTTACAGCCTATAAAACAGCAAATTGGCTTGATCTCAGCTCTGTCCTGGGACAGCCGGACAAAACTAGATAAGTAATTAAAATTATGCAATTTTTTTTATAGTTTTTTTTTATATTAATTTACCTTAGATGTATATTGTGCAAGTTAAGAATAAAAAGGCTTTTAATATTAATTTTATTTTTATAGGTACATAAATAGTTTAGAATGTGCCTAATGTTGATTATGGATAAATCATAAAATACAGGTCACAAAATTAGTTTAAGTAAATAACAGTTTGTTTACAACCTATTGGTAAAACATTTGACCGCAATCTCACCTGATGTTAAATCATGATGCAGCACGCTACCTAGAAGTGACCTTTTCACACTTATAGGACTCGGAAATTACCTATAGGTTAGTAAAACCTATCACGTATAACCTTTATTCCACATAAGATGGGGTTGTAAGTACAGCAATTATTTCAACACTCCTTCTTATCAGCCCACATTCACTAACTACTAATAAACTTACCAGTAAAAATGATTTGCTCTACTTATACTTTTTTTAATAGCTCATAAAAACGGCCTAAGCTTTGCCGCTGTAAATCCAAGAGACATTCCAAATTTAAACTCATCCGCCAAGCCATAACCAACCACATCGTTAAACCAATCAATCCAACCACAAAACACGAAGTTTCGGCGCCAAAATTATGCAACAGCTTGTAAAAATGAACCCAGCTTTTACTATCCATAATTATGGTGAAAATTAAAAGAGTTCTTTGAAGTTTTCAAGTTTTTAACGAACGAGGAAGCCCTTCGTGCCACTTCGGCCTATTTATAATTTTGGTCGCGAAACGGGACATCTTCCGATGGTGTGTTTCCGGCACTAGGTAGTAGAAGCGCGGGAATTTTAACAATTTCCGTGTGACTGACCAATCAGCGATCAGCTTAGTCAGCTGTCAATTATTTTTGAGTCAAAAGAGCATCGAGATTTGGAATCACATCGGCGGAGCTTCATTAGGAGTCATAGTAGTCATTATTATGTTAAAAAGATCATACAGAAAACGGTATACAAAAAATATAAGAACCAAGCTGTGGCACGTGTGTGTGTTATGTTATGTAGCTCTCAAACGTAGAAGGAAAACATCGTGAGGAAACCGGCATGTCTTAAAAAATTCTAAAACATACGTTAAGCCTCTATAAGGCGCACTTAAAATCCATTCACCACCCTGTTTCGAAAGAAACCAGTAGGTAACATGACAAGAAGAAAAATAAGTGTATGGTTTTTTTTTAATGGTGCCTATTTTTATCTTGTTTTAAGACGTTTAAAACTTGCTTGTAATTTATAAAAAAAAAACATTGACATCTGAACGTAGTAGGTATTTCTTTTAAGATAGTTATAAATGTTTGCAACATTCGACTTCACCCACAGCTAGATTCGCTTAGTGCCTCGATAGTAATAGCCTTCATTTACTTATTTCATAAACTATACCTGCTAAGTATTTACTAATCTACTTACAATTTGACATCATGGCGACTTGAGTTGAGATAGACGTAATAAACTCAGCAATACTAAATTAAAAGATTATAAAATGTTGAGCAAACGTAATCCAAAATGGCAATTATTTATATTACATTTTAATAATATTACTTATATATTCGATATACAATATGTGCGAGTGTGTGTTTGTTCCAAATCATCTCCATAACAGCTGAACGGTTTTGCATGTGACGTGTAACATAAGCAGAGCAAAGGCATATGCAGAGCCTGAAATAGCATAGTAGGATACTTTTTTAGGGTTCCGTACCCAAAGGGTAAAACGGGACCCTATTACTAATACTCCTAATACTAATACTTTCACCAGGCTGTATATTATGATCGTAGATATATATTTCTATATTAATATTTATATATTACTTTATATATTATGATAGTTAGACAGTTGACATTTTTACAGATGATGTATTTCTGTTATAACAACAAATACTAAAAAACAGAATAAAATAAATATTAAAGGGGGCTCCCATACAACAAACGTGATTTTTCCCTTCGTGCGCGAGTCCGACTCACACTTGGCCGATTTATTATCTAAGGTACCAGGTAAGTGGAGCCGCGAGCGAATGCTAGTATATATAAACATTGTCTAACAAGCAGCACCATTAGAGAAAACTAACAAAACTTTTACTTTTGCAAATAGATAAAGTTTCATGATTGCGACTTTATTTGCATACAAAAGGTTTTCTAGGTCTCACACAGCTCCTAAGGAATGTTTTTTATACAACTAGCTGATGGAACTTGCAGATGGTCTACCTGATGTAAAGTGGTAACCATCACCTATAACAAAGCATTGCTTTATAAGTCACGCACGAAAGGAGCGTGCCCTACGATGCACTGCCCTGGTCCATTAACTTGAGGGATACAGATGTAAAGCCTCATGTGCGTGTAATTTCACCGGCAACGCACCCTTCAAATTAAAACACAGCAACGCTGCTTGGTGGCAGACAAAGGCATGGTAGTACCTTCTTCCCGGCCGAGCCCTACTACTCTTAAAATGGTGGATGAAAATTGACAAACGATGAAAGAAAACCTCGTAAGTACCTATTCAGCAGCGGCGACGGGCTTGCAACCACTCGCGACCTCATGTTTTTCGGCATGTGCCAAATCTTTTTCTTGTCTTGTCACTAGTTTCTTTAGAAAAAGTGTGCTGACAGATTCTACGACATGCCAGTTTTCTTGCATGCACTGTGCACATACACTTTTAAACTGAAAAACCGATGGAAGGCCGGTTTTGAACCCACGACTTTAGGATCGGAAGGCGGGTCGCTACAACTAGACCATCGGTGCTCTCTCTATCTATATTACTGCGCCTACTTAAGGTAACCATATGTTCCAAATAAAAGGGCAGTTAAGTATCCAAATGCAGAAAATCCTTATAATCGAACCGATATCTTAAGAGAATACGGTTAACGAACCCGTTTCTCCTGGTCAGCTCAATCGTGGCTCGGAGCTGTTCGAAATGGAAGATGTGGTCTTAGGGCTGTTGTCCAATAAACCTTTGCGATTTGTTATCTATTAATTTCATTTATTTATCATCGCGTTTAAATGCACCTAGTTTTAAGTCTGAAAAGTAATTCTTGGTATTTTATAGAATACTAGTAGTTTTTGAGCCTATTCGTTACATACAAAAATACAAATCTTTCCTCTTTATAATATTAGTGTAGAAATATATTTTTCGAAATTTCTAATATTCACTATCCGAATCTTATACGGATATTTTATTATTTATACTTTTTGCTGATGCCCCACCTGATGTTAAGTGGTAACCATCACCTATAACAAACCATTGCCTCGCAAGTCACGCGCAATAGGAACTCTATGGTGCTCTGCCCTGCGTTTCAATTTGAGGCATACAGCTGTAAAGCGTCAATTTCTCCGGCCACCGTATCTATCAAACCGAAAACCAACATTGTTTGCCGGCAGTAGTAGGCATGGCACAAAGAGCTCTACTACTCTTAAATTTTTGGATGATTGTGTCTTAACGTAATTTAATAGCTGTATCGATTTGAGTGAACCACCTGAAATGTTCTGCTGCCAAGAGGTGGTGCATAATTAGATTTTTAGGAAAAAAATAATTGTTTTAGTTAAATTGTTATAAATTGTACCTATTGTATTTCCTCGTACCTAACTGTATTATTAATTTTTATAAGTTTCTATTTTTTACTTACCTAATAGACCTATTATTTTGACCGATCAATTATTATAATTTTTACATTTATCTAATTTATAGCCCTTTTATTGTTATTTATCATACTTAAACACATGTCCGCTCCGCTTTAGCAGGCGCCGGCCCTTACCATTCTATTGAAGGTCAACTCGATCTATAATGCATGAGGTTCTTTTTGTAGGATGCAGCATTAGGGCCAATAGGTTAAGACGATTCTAATTTGACACTTGGCCATTGATAGCACGAGAAAGCCCAATGAGAACTTAAGATGCTCATTCACGCCGGTCTCGTTTTCATTTAGAAGAATTCGAGAAGAACGTGGGCAGGCATGTGACTAATGTCACATTAATATGAATCAGAAAACTACATTACTTTGATCCCTAGGCACGGTTGACATTCTCTGAGATAAAGTTCCAACACTAAATTTTTTGTAGATGCCTAAAGGGGTAGTGAGAGGTATGTCCAAATATAACATTTGGTACCTACATATAATTACATTAGTTGGTATCCACACGTGACAGATTTCATTAAAGTAGTTTCTAAATATTTTGAGTGGTCATTTATTTATTTTATTTATTTAATAGTCATCAAGAGATCTCAGGCTCTACAGTCTACAGTGCCTGGACTTTTAAATCGTCTAGATTATCTACTCTTTACTTTTTGCTTCTCAGTATTTTTGAAGTAGGTAAGTACCTAAGTAACCTGTAGAATTTTCACTATCTATGAATTGAATCTTTATAAAAATGTATTTTATGTTTAACAGCAAATTAATAACTGACAATAAATGAATTCAGTAAAAAATGGGGGACTGTAAAAATAGAGAAAAATAAAAAATGGAGATCAAAAGCCTATAAAGTTTAAAATTTTCCTCCAGAAATAATTTATCACCTTCTTACCAATAGTCAAATTAGTCTAATAGCTAAAAACGACTACAATATGACAATGGTTTTCTTTTAAAAATCAAAAAGGACTACAAAAAGTGGTCTAGTTTTACGATTTCAATGCTTTGTTGTAACATATTACAAGCAGGGGCTTAGTCATACAGTCAAAGCTATTTCAACCAAAAGCTGACGCAAATTACTAAAAGGCACGCTAGCCGCTACACCAATTAAAAGTATCCATTTCCAATTGACCGTTGAATTTGAATCGTTGATTCGAAAGATACCTACTTACTCGTTCTTAGCCGACGTGAATAGGGTGGAGTTCTTAATAAGATGCGTATTTATTTATAAATCTTATAATATAATTGATAGCACTAGATCGGCTAATTTTAAGCAATGTTTAAAAGAAGCCGATCTAGTAATCTATAGACATCGATCTATAGACATTTATAAACTTAATTATGACCGTTAACCCCCACATACACGTTGCTTCAAATTAGCCTAATCGCTGTTTGTTTTTATCTAAAGGTAAGAAATGGCAATTATAAGATAGGCCATAAGATTTAATACAGGAGTATATTTTTTACAAAGAAACCGACACTGATAAATGAAATAATCTATTGAACAAACAATTTCAAACTAATAAAGACGAATACATTTCTAATAAGATAAGCATCTGAAGAAAATGATAACAATTCAATTACTATTTATCATAATAAAAAATGGTTTCACGTTTTTAAACTTGATAAATAATTTAATGTTTCATTGAAATCAAAATGTGTACAATAGGAATTAAATACATAAGGATACAGATAAATCCTTTAAAAACGAAAAACATTTAAAACATTATAAATTTAATTAAAAGGCATTTGGAAAATGTAGTTGAGCCAAATCAAGATATTGATAGGATCCTAAGCCTCCAAAATGAAACAACTTAAATCAACTTCTTACCAACGATGTCACCAACCGTAACAGGTATTATAACGATTTAAAATCCATAATTAATTCTAAGAAATCCACAAACGTAGCCATCGGAATCACTTAAGTATTCGCATTAACCTTCGAAACTCTTAAATAAACTTAGAACAAGAAAATTCACCATTTTTTTCTCTATAACTCTAAGGTCTTACAATTGCTTTGGTAGTTGCGTCTAATATTATGCTTGCAAGCATCGCTAAAAGGATTAGCTACGGCTTTATATTAGCACAAATTCAAATCACAACACTTCCGTAGCTTACGTAATTTAAAAACAATAAGCTGACATACTTAGATCAGTTGAGTTCCATTCAAGTTTCTAGTATCGGAAAATTTCACTCACGTGACGCGCGTGCGTCCGGTGCTACGGTCGGTAGCGAACTGGCTTGTGTCCTTCGACTTTCACTGGAATGATAATATCGTTATAACCCGGCGGAGTTACATTGTCATCGGTTGGTACACCTTCGTCCTGAGCTCCTGGGATTTTTATCCTGGTCGTGTTATCCAAAGCTTCAGAAACAGCTTTAAAATCCTGTGCAAGTTTTTTGATAAGTCTTATGTCCTAACCTTTCATTTATGTGGTTTTTTAGTTTAAAAAACGTGATTGTTTCTATTCTCTACAGATAATTGTATCCTTTTTATGTTTTTTGAGTTTGTCAGCTTTATGAAGCATTACAATTTTTATCATTTCACTAAAATCTATCTTTATCTTGTATATAGTTTCTTATAGGGTAAATTCAACATTTGTTTATTCCACTTAGTCTTAGAAGTTTCCTATTAGATTCTTATCGAGATGAATGAGTTTACCTTGTACCGTTTAAGGGCATCTTGCATTTGGTTCATAAACGAGACCATATGGCACGTAGCGTTGGGTCACCTTTGAAATGTCCTTTTGATTTTTTTTCTAAAGGTTCATATTTTATATTGTCATAATCGCGTTGTGCCAAATAATAGACGTAGTGTGCGTAGTAACGCAGTTAGTGACTGGTTAAGAGTGCAAGTTCAATTCCCGTGGTGAGACATCTTTTTCATTTTTAGGTGTGTTTATTTTATTAGTACTTATATCACTTATTTTTCATGAAACTGCATTCGCCTATGTACTTATATGTTTTTTGTCTCAAGAGAAAAAAAACTCTATTTTGACACAAGCTGCAGAACTATCGTGTAACATAATACCCCTATAATCCCGGAAGCAGGGTGTTCTACAGGTCATAGCGAACAATTATTGATATAAGACTTTGAAACTTCGAAGTTTTTCATTCATGAAATGCCTCTTAAACTTTCCGCCAAAATGAAACTAACACAACATGACGCAGCCCTATTTACAACAGTTTTTTGGCCCTTAATAATTGTGAACTGTAAATAAAATAGGTAACAGAACTGCCACCAAACACAAATAGCGAATGTACCAAGGTCACGTACACATTTTTAGGGTTGTTGCAAATGTGTGAGACAATATGAATTTAGTTTTTGTATAGGAATTTCGAAAACAAAGTATTCAACCTTTGCACACGTCAAAGTATTCCAGTGCTTGGTCTGATAATTTCTTCTTTGGTCTTATAGGGGTATTATGTTACACGTCGTATATTAACAGATTTTATAAGGTCATTAATTTTAAAACTATACATAAATACATACTTATTAATTTAACCGTGGGTTATGCTTTATATTCTAAGCAGTTAAATATATCCGAGTCCTATAAAATGGAAACTTTGAATACAATAAAACACTCATCAATACCTACCTACAACCTTGCATAATATCCATACAAATCGTCTTATTTGCTTAGCTGCAACATTGAATATCAACATCATAAACTTTACTGCATAATAATGTGTATAAAACAGAATATACTTGTAGTATTTCAACGCCTTTGCCTACCCCTTAAAATACATGAACATCAGAAGTTCCTACTAGATTTAAAAAGTTAATGGGGTTTTAGTCAATAAAGTTAAGGCTCAGTCTGAATTTAGAGAACAGTTTAAATGCGAATAATCATTGGCAGTTCTAAAAGTGCCAAGGAAACTGGCAGATTATGAGAAGTGCTCATACGACCGGCCCCAGATCGAAATAGTCTATTTTATTTTTTATTTATATTTAATAAGATCAACAGCAAAAAAATAATTAAAACAGAGTTCTATAAACGTCACTTTAAAACTAGGTAGTGTAAAAAACTAAATGATAATCCTACAAATATCAAAATAATCTAGAACAGTTAATAAATATACATTTTAAGCAGTCTTACTTCTTGACGCGGAAGAAAAAAAAATTAAATAAAATAAGTTCAAGGCGCCGCCATTGCAAGAAAATTCTCGCATTTCCCAAAAATGGAATAATGTCAAGAGCGAACCGATAAGGGCGTTTATATTGTGCGTGATCGCGCTTTTATATAGATGTTGACTCATATATCATACGCAAAGGGCCTATTTTGGTGAATCAGGGCCTATGTGTTCAATGAAATACAATAATATGATGTTCTTAGCTTTGAGTGATGAATGTTACAAATTTACTAATTTAGGAAATAACGCAAGTTTTCACGATTTTCACAAGTTTCTTTTTCGTTTCATTTAAGGCACTTGTACGTAATTTCGTTAGATAATCTTGCGAGTCGAATTGATAAAATATTTTTAGTCAAGTCAGTCCATGTAGAACGTCGGTTCTCATTTGTTTTGAAGAAAATGGTGGCGGTATCCTTCAAAAACAAGACCTCGTGAAACATTTTCATTCAAATCAGGATATCACATAATAATACATTTTCATTCCAACTACTCACAGTTTGTGCTAAGACCTCAAGTAATGTTGGTTTAAATACCACCGAAATTACACAGTAGAACTCAAATTAACACTAACATTTTTTTGTTACTGAAAAACCTATGTTTATATACTTCAACACACATTTCTAAGCAAAACTTTTATAATTATTAGTCTACATATACATGCGAGTAGATTTTAATATCGTATCAAACTCTCAAATATAAATGTACCTACTAAAAAACTAACATGCATTGAATAAAACGAACAAAAAATATTGGCAAATCAAAGCTAAATTTAGCATAATTTTAAATTAAACAGCTTGATTTAGAATGCTATAAATGAAGAATTTCAAGTATACTGACGGCCGGTTTCTGAAAGCTCGATTAAAATAATCGGATGTCAAGTCACTCGCCATTTCAGCTATTACATCGAATTAGATAGAGATAGCAAGTGACTTGACATGCGATAAGTTTTGATCGGGCTTTCAGAAACCTGCCTTTAATATTTTAAAGGTACCTATTAAGTAGTTATATTAAGTATTATATCTAAGTATACGAATATTGAGTAACCTGGATAGTTCATAGACCACGAGTACTCTGGGGAGAAATTCTTATGATTATCTGACAGCTAATTTGAAGTAAACTAAATCGAGGCTAAATATTCGTATGCCTCAAGTGATGGACGCAGGACGCACTGCCCTAGAACACGTCCCTATTGTGCGTGACTTATGAAGGCTTTGTCATAGGTGATGGTTACCACTTAACATCAAATGCCATATGCTTGTTCTATCGGCAAGTAGTATAAAAAAAACCTTGCCAGAGTAAATCAGAAATTATGTGATCGCAACTTTTAGAATTTCTGCTTGAAAAATATTACTATTCGATTATATTTACGTGAATCGATCTTCCGTTTGTCTAGTTCTTAGTTATTGTACTTGCCCTTGACGCTGTAGTCGTCCACAATAGATGCAAAGGTTTATCTAAGATAACTCCTCGAGGCTCCTTGACCAAGCTTTCAAAATCGTGTCGTAAAAGTAAAACGCCTCACGACGATCGAAAGGTGAACGATCCCACCGCGTAAAAATAAAGATAAGGACGAATATTACTATTATTACTTTACTAGGCAATTGGTACACGAGCACTTATTAATATTTACACAGTATTTTATGTAATTGGACCTAAAAGCCACGGGAATTGAAAATAAAGGGGATTATTTTATCATCTCATTACATGTAATTCTGCAAATAAATATACTTTGGCTTTGACTTTGACTTTATTCCGGTGATCTAGTAAAAAGAGACCTCGCCTTCATCCTTAGATAATGGGGTTCGAATCCGTTCATACAGATTCATATTACAACAATGGATAGGTATATCTGTTAAAAAAACTCATGCGTACTAATGTAGGAGAACATCATAAGGTAACCAATAATTGATATTTTATTGTTATAAGAGTAGTAGAGCTCTTTGTGGAGGGCTCGTCCGGGTAAGTACTACCACCACGCCTTTTTCTGCCGCCAAGCAGCAACGCTGTGTTTCAGTTTGAAGAGTGTGGTTTCCGGAGTAATTACAGGCACATGAGGTTTACCATCTGTGTGCCTCAAGTTGATGGACGCAGGGCAGTGCATGGTAGGGCGCGTTCCTATCGTGCGTGACTTACGAGGCAATGCTTTGTTATAGGTGATGGTTAACATCAGGTGGGCCATCTGATTGTTCCTTAAGCTAGTTGTATAAAAAAATAAAACAAAAATAATCTAGGAGCAGCGATGGGTTTGCATTTTGTCACAAATAAAATATTGAAGTTACCTTACTAAAAAAAAGTGTACGGCCGACCTGATGGAAAGCGGTTACCGTTGCCTATCTCCTTCTTGTCGTGTTACTAGTTCTTTTCGAAACAGTGTGGTGAAAGGATTTTAAGTGCGGTTCAAAGACGCTCCTTTCGAGGACTGTAAAATAGTGAAGGTTATCATGAAATCAAATTATAAATAGGATGGTTTAATCTAGCATAGTTAAGAAATACACACAATTTTAAACAATATTACCTACCTCTACCATTGAAATTATTACAAAATTAAACCTTAATTCTAAATAGTTACAGACATTAGTCAGAACAAAAACACAAAGCACCAAAACTTTGCGCTGTTTGGTTCCGAAAAGAGTCAATGAAGGGTTAATAGGTCCACTTTTTTTTATACAACTAGCTGATGGCACAAGCAGATGAACCACCTGTTGTTAAGTGGTTCATTTTTCTAAGCTTACCTTACTAACGGCCGGTTTCTGAAAGCTCGATCAAAACTAATCGCATGTCAAGTCACTCGCCATTTCAGCTATTACATCGAATTAGATAGAGATAGCAAGTGACTTGACATCCAATTAGTTTTGATCGGGCTTTCAGGAACCGGCCGTAAGCTAAGTAACTGAAGTGTTATTCTAATGAACAGTCTGTCCGGGTCTTACTTTTACTATTTCTGGATTATTAGGATCCCCATTACCCCTTACGACGTAAACAGTCTGAGTTCCATCATCTGTAAATCTAGATTCATCGTAATGATTATAATTATCATTATTGATGTTCTGTTCTTTTTTATAGTAAAAGTTGTTTTGGTTCTGATACTTATTATAATTATTGTTATAGTTTACTTGTTTTTTATCATTTTTATCTTTTTTTACGTAGAAATTATGCCTATGGTCAAAGTAATAATCGTTTTCATTGAATGGCGTAGCTGTTGTTTGTTTATAACCATTATTATAATTTTGATAGTTATAATTATATTGATAGTATGGTCGAGATGTCGTCGCTCTATTATAATTATTTTGATAGTACGGCGTCACTCTATCTCTATTGTAATTATTATAATTATCTGTGTTGACATAATTTTTGTTAGAATAAGCATTTTTATTGTAATTGTTTTCGGGAAACAGTATACTTTTCTCTTTTCTTTTATAGTCTCTTGTGTCATCATATTTCTGAGACTCGTCTGGGAATTTAAGAGCATTGCTATCTATATAGCTATCATCAAACTCATACGAATCAGGTTGACCTGTATTGAATGTATTTGAATTGCTCTCATCAGGGAATTGAAATTTAGTATCAATATCATTATTGTAATTTTCAAATCTAGCATCATCATCATTAACTGGCTTATTTTGGATCCGTTTTTCTATTTTTGCGTTAGAATCTTTAAATCTAACGTTTGATCCATACTTGTTGTAGTCATAATTAGACCCATAGTTTGGTCCATACATACTTGGTCTTTGATTACCAATATGATTACTTTGGAACCCATAATCTTGTGTTGACAGTTGATTTTGGTAAAGACCATAACCACCCTGTGGGAAATTTTGCTGATTGAAGTCTTGTCCAACATTAAACTGCCCATTTTGACCCAAATCTTGACCATTAATCTGTCCATTCTGCCCTAAGTAATTATAGAACTGCTCAAGGTTTTGGTTCGGAAGTGGAGCATTGAAGAACCGGAAGAATCCTCCATTATGGTTGTTCAGGTAATGGATCAGCTGTTCAGGGTCCGTGGGGCACTGGGGGTAGGCATATCGGCAAGTGCCGGTGTTGCCACGTGACGTCATGCCAAGGAAGACTGCTCGCCCGAAGACGAAGAGCGGAGAGGCGCTGATTCCGTTGTAGGCTGAGAGGAGGCTAGAAGAAAAAGGAGAGGCTCACGACTGTAATACTCAGACACTGTAGAAATGCCGTCAGACTAACTATACTCATATTACTATGGAAACCTGTATTTATCAATGCTTATTATACACGTTCCATTCAATATTTTTCAAAGCATGCCCAATCTCTTTAGATGCGGAAACATAAATCTGATAAAAAGTACTCATTGATAAGGGAAGATAACCAAAGCGACAATAATTTGTGATTACTAGGTAACTAGATAACAAAGCAGCCTAGATTAAAAACGGCGTCATGAAGTCTCCTAATTATTTAACATCAAAGAAAGAATGAAAGAATATAGGTGTACTTTTTCTAGGTACTCTTATTACTTTTTATTTTAATGATATTAAGTTAATGTTATAAGAATAGTAGAGCTATTTGTGTGTGGCTCGTCCGGGAAGTACTAACACCACGCCTTTATCTGCCGCCAAGCAGCAACGCTGTGTTTCGGTTCGAAGAGTATTGTTGCCGGTGAAATTACGAGGCTTAACATCTAGGCCTCAAGTCGAAGGGCAGTGCTTCGTAGGGCACGTTCCTATCGTGCGTGATTTACGAGGCAGTGCTTTGTTATAGGTGATGACTACCACTTATCATTAGGTGAGCCATTAGCTTGTTCTATCAGTTAGAAGTATAAAAAAATAAGAATATGAGTAATAATATTTGGAAGTTTGTGAGGCAAGACTGGTATTGAACTCACGACCTTAGGATCGGAAGCCGGGACGCTACCAATAGACCTCCAGTGCTCTCCAGTGTTATCAAATAGCATTTATTTTATCCATGCCAGATAAGCTACGGGTGGAAGCTGGTTGACCATAGAACTCACGACAGCAGCGGCTGAATGCCAGCTATAGAGTCCAGCACCCCATTGGCCCCCAGCGAGCCGCCCCCCGCCGCCTCACAGAGCAGCCGCGGCACGCACTGGTAGTCGTCGTACAGCGCGATGGACGTCAGGGCTCCGGTGACGGCCGTCAGCGCGTCAGAGGCCAGGGAAGGTCTGGGACGGCGTCGACGTCCTGGAACGCGATACATAATGATAAATCTTACTGATTTTAATAAACTTTTTCAGTTTATACATGGGTTAATTATTTTTCTCTTGGCGTGCTTTGATGGAGCTTACTCGTAAAAGCCAATTTAAGCAGTATAGCTTCCAGATTCTAATAACAATTATTTATTTATTTATTTAAAACTTTCACACAAAACAATGTAGTGCTAGGAGGACTTAATGCTAATAGCATTGTCTACCAGTCATCCTGGGCGTGCAAAAAGATGGTGAGGAAGGTGTGGCGTGAAAACTGTTTTATTTTAAGTAGGAAGGTATGATCTCATTGTTGAGCGACTGCCATCTCCAGGTATGGTCAACATTACTTCAAATTATTTTGATGGATGAGATTGGTTTTCTCTCTTCCATCCGGGCTAAAATGCGAATGGCAATCTAATAATCATTAGAATTATGTTGGTATTGAAAATAGATACTTACTGAAAGGTACAGGTCCTGGATAGCCAGGATTTGTGTTTGGATTTGGTCCGAATCCAGGATTCACGTTAGTATTCTGTCCGAATCCAGGGTAAGGGTTCAGCCCATACCCTGGTCTACCAGGAACTCCTTGAGGACCTTCATAGTAATTCTTAACACCTTGGTTCTGCAATGCTTTCTTGGGCTTCCTTCTTCGTCTTCTCCGCTTTCTCTTGTTGCCCTGATCGATGCTGTTGTCATCTTGGAAGGTCACCTGATCACCGACCAACCTTTGGCCTTCCTCTTGCAAAGGTCTATCATTCCCATTACCTTGAAATAAATCATCTTGAAACCTTAACGGCCGATTACTGTTATGTTGATCGTCTTCGAATCTAAGGTTCTTGGTATCATCTTCAAAGGTGATGAGACCGTATTGTCCATGGTCTTCGTCAAGGGGCTGAGGCGATATCTGATCTTCGAATACCAGTCCGTAGCCTCGTTGGCGAGAGGATATTGTTGTGTTGGGGTTGAAGATTTTTCTGCACAATAAAAATCCGTGAATAATCATAGCAATAAAGCGATTTCAAGCGATCCTTGTGATTTTAATCTATAAATACACTGAATTTAATCTGACTGTAAGTTAAGCGAACTATAGTCGTAACCCTAAGTTCTACGTATGTACAGGCTATTACAATTACTCCCAATTTAAAAACGGTAACTGGAACAAGCAGATGGCCCACCTGATGTTAAGCGGTAACCATCACCTATAAGAAAGCATTGCCTCGTAAGTCACGCACGATAGGAACGTGCCCTACGATGCACTGCCCTACTGTCACTGTCCATCAACTTGAGGCATACAGATGTTAAGGGGCTGACAACTATCAAACAACTTCTCGCTCGCACGTTTCGACATGTTGAAAGATATAAAATCACTAAACACATTTTCAAAAAATCGCAATCAACCATTTTGTGTGCAATCACATTGCACATAGTTTAGTAAAAATTTCATTTTGATCGATACAAGTTTTCCTACTTAAAAGTTAGCTTACGTACGAAAACTAGTAAAGCAAACTTTTGAAAAGGAAAACCTGTATCGATCAAAATTATTTTAAAACTAAACTGTGTGCAATGTGATTGCACACAAAATGGTTGATTGCGATTTTTCGAAAATGATTTTATATATTTTATATCTTTCAACATGTCAAAACGTGCGAGCGAGAAGTTGTTTGATAGTTGTCAGCCTCTTAAGCCTCATGTGCTTGTATGTAATTACATCGGCAACCACACGCTTATCAAACCGAAACACAGCAACGCTGCTTGGCGGCGGAAAAAGGTGTGGTGGTAGTACTTCCTCAGACGAGCCATTCACAAAGAGCTCTACTACTCTTAAAAAATCTTAATCTTAATGGTTGACCAAACATTTGTTAAATAAGTTTAAAAATGAATATTTGTTACTCACGCTAGAAGTTCCCCAGGATCATAGCTTGTTATTCTAGTAGATCCTGTAACTGGTTCATTTGATGCTGCAATATTCACCAGGAAGAATGTGAAGACCACATTCAGCAGAAACATTTTGGCGTGGACCCTGAAATAAAAAAAGAGCTGACATAGTAAAATATACAAATCCAAACAAAACAGCTTCACGACTCTGATCCCCAGGCACGGTAGATATTCTCTCAGATCTCTTAGTACCAATTACGAACTCCAGATTATTACTATTAACGAACCTACAAATGCAATAAAAATCCATAACAATCATAAAATCACACCTATTTCTAGGAGTAGGTAGAGACCACGGAATTCCACTTGATACAATCCTTACATAAGTAGGTACTTCTTTCGCTTCATTCACTATCTTAACATTCTTCTTACATGCTCGTCGGTTTAAGGTTTGACCGGACTTTCTCTAAAACATCTGCTATCAAGATATGTTACTTACGATATCATATAATATTATATACGATCGAAGATATAAACTGGTTTATATATTCACCAAATGACAAAATACAAAGAACTTATTTGTTAAAAAAAATTGCGTTCAACTTTAACTAACGCCTGATAAATATGCCGTCGCAATTTGCACAGAAGCTTGCTGCAACAATTATAAACTGAATTCGACAGGCAATAATATAATTATTTTAATATAAAAGTCAGTGAGCATCAATAAAATCATAAGATTAACTACTATACAACTAAAATAAAATCATAAAAAGTTTCATTTTATAAACTAGGAAAATCTAATCTAGTAATCTAGTAATCTCCAGTTCCGAACGCGAGGAAGGCTTCCTCGCGAACTACATAGACAGGAAAGTTACGGCTAACTTATTATTTTTTATTTCCTCCTTTTCAAAGTAACTAGGCCTTTGCATCTATTTGTAGATAATTAATACAGAGTCAGGGCCAACATTTTTATGCCCCTATTTACGGGACGCTATAGGACGCCTGGGACATGATTTTAGATGGAGTAGGCAGGCCTAGCACCTATACCATCCGCACAACTTCTAACTGAACTTACCATTGAACTAACCAGTAGTAGTAGTAGTAGTAGTTAGCCTCATCCACAGGAAGGACAAGACGTTTTTTATACTACTAGCAAGTAGTACTTCAGCTAGTTTCATAAGCATGGAACAAGCAGATGGCCACCTGATGCTAAGTGGTAATCATTACCTATTACAAAGCATTGCTTCGCAAATCACGGGCGGTAGGAACGTGCTCTACGAATCACTGCCCTGTGTCCATCAACATATAGTAGGCACATAGAATATTTCGAAAGAAACTAGTAACACGACCAGAAGAAGTTTTCCTTAGCCATTAAAATAAGTTTATACATAGATATAATTACAATTATATAAACACATGTTTCTCTTACCTGTAAACACTATTTTTTCACATAAACCACTTCTCCCAGCAGATTCTCACAACGAAATGTATTCAAATGTGAATTTCTCCCGCGCGTTGGCGGAGGAAAGTGGGTGACATCATGGACTTCAAAAGGACCTATTGCGTTATTAACTTTAATATGGCGAATCCTGTTACAGAAAACTTATAAAGTGGTGTTAGATAATGCTTTTATTGTAGCTTTCTATTGTTTTCGTATTTAGAGACTAGCCAGTGCTTCGTCTTCTTGTAGTGTCACTAGTTGTTTCGAAACAGTGTGGTGAAAGGATTTTAAGTGCACCTCAAAGAGGCTCCTATCGAGCACTTAACAATGCTTTAGAACCTTTTAGGCTCTACGACATGCCGGTTTCCTCACGATGTTTTCCTTCACCGCTTGAGAGTACTGGTCCTAAGCACATACATTTTTTAACAGAACAAGTCATTGTTGCACTACTGGTTTTGAACCCACGACCATAGGATCGGGAGGCGGAGCCGCTACCACTAGACCACCAATACTCTCCAGCCAGTGTTGTCAATCGATGAAGGAAAACATCGTGAGTTGAACGAAAATGGAGAACCAGATTTCTGAGATAATATGAATTTTACTTTTGGATGTGAATTTCGAAAACGAAATATTCATACTTTACATACGTCAAAGTATTCCAGTGCTTGGTCTGATCTCTTGGTCTTTGGCCTTAATGGGGTATTATGTTACACGTTGTAGATAGTTTATTTATTAATTAGTGTGCAAGCCAAGTTCAAACCTTATGCATATTTAATTTAAATTCATAGACTACAACAAAAACAATTAGATAATACAAAACACAACGCTGTAAATACAATCAAACATAGATCAATTACTACTTATAAGCTCATTTTAATTGATTTCGCAACAAAGCCGTAATTGGAACAAAGCTTTTTGACCTTCAAACAGTGTTTCGTCAGGGTTATGATTATCGATAGCCGATTATTGTCATTGCCCAACACTATTGACAGTTTGACAGGACCTCTGTGGCACTTCATAAATAATAGAAGAACGAAGCAAGGTGACGTCGTTTTTAAATGATTGAAGATGTAGTATTTTTTTAATAAATGATGTTTGTAACGATGCGATGTTATAGATACAGGGTGTCCTAGAAACCGACGTCAACCCGGAAACGGAATAATAGTTATCAGAAAAAAAAATCCTAGTTATCTACATCTACACTAGTCTACATCTACATCTACACTAATATTATAAAGAGGAAACATTTGTATTTTTGTATTTTTGTATGTAACGAATAGGCTCAAAAACTACTGGTGCGATTTCAAAAATTCTTTCACCATTAGAATGCTACATTATCACTGAGTAACATAGGCTATATTATATTTTCAAAAAAATCAGGGATCCTTACTAAAACTCCAATAATGTAACCCAAGGTGGAAAACAAAAACCTTACGTCGCGTGCGCTGCGAAAACTATTGATGATAGAACAAAACAATGTACTACGATTTTGTAGAACACGTCATCATCTACAAAAAATGTTGCGACAGCATATGTCTAACTATTATAGTTATGTCACAATAAGTGTTCTTTTATTATAAAAAATTAATTGAAATGCCGCCGCTAGAAAAGGGTGTTTATTTGTACCTTGGTATTAATCCTTATCCAAATAAATCATTTCATAATTAAGACGGTTTCAATACCTATAGATTACTTCTTAAATTTTTCAAATCGGACATTCCATTCAAAAGATATGACGAAATTAAAAATGTTAACGGGTCCACGGGTCACGCTCGGGGTGCGATTTCACTCACTCAAGGAGAAGGACGTGCGAATGTATGAAATTAGTAGACGCAAGGCTCGAACCCACGGTCTAAGTTTATCCTAAAATGTTCAAAAAATTTATGACCACCCATGCGAAGCTGGGACAGGACGCTAGTGTATTATAAAAGTTATTGGCATATAAGAAAAATCGAGAAAATCTACACCCCGTGATGGTCTTTTGACTCGCGTTACTACAAATCTTTATTTTTTATCATGTAATCCTGAATAAAGTGCCTCTGTGAGTTGTTATCAAAAATTTTAAACCAACTGCTCCCATTTTGGAAGAAAATATCACTTTTTCACTAATTCAAGTCAATAAGTATTCATAATTAATTAATACATCACCTATCTTCAACTAACTGAAGCTGATAACTATTTTGACTAATATTATGGCCTATCACCCGTTTCCAGGTTGACGTCGGTTTCTGGGACACCCTGTATATTAAAATAATAGCTGTTACTTACATTTTATAGAACAAAGAGCGATCAAAAAACTAATTTATAGACCACTGGGGGTCTAGTGGTAGCGGCCCCGCCTTCCGATCCTAAGGTCGTGGGTTGAAAACCTCGTCGCTCGGGTTTTTCTGTTCCAAAATCTATATGCAGTGCCAGTACTCTCAAACGGTGAAGGAAAACATCGAGAGGAAACCGTCATGTCGTAGAACCTAAAAAGTTTTTAAACATGTATCGAGAGCTCGAAAGGAGCCTCTTTAAGGTAGGTACGCTTACAATCCTTTCACGATACTTCTATCGAAAGAAGAAGAGAGAAAAAAACAAAATTAAGAAGAATGTTACGACTTTATTAATTATCCATAAAAAAAATGCCGAAAAAATGTCCTTCCGTTTAACATTTTTTTTTTCTCATACTTATTATAAAAAAATACACATCTATAATATAATAGGAGGGCTTAATACTAATACATTTTCTACCATCCAACCTAGGTTACTTAATTATTGTTCTGATGTAGGATTGAAACATGCCCAAACTTTGATTATATATTGATTTTACGGCGATAAATAGAAAAAAATAATTGCTACCTTTTGGATTCTAAAATGAAAAAAACCTTTTCAAACCATGTTTGACAGGTTGTCAATTAATAGAGTATCGATTCTGAGTGCCTACTCATAAACGTATGCTTTGTTTACATTCGTGAGTCCAAGCGGATTACAAAGATATCAGGCATATGTTGCGAAAGGAAACAGCTTCACGACTTTGATCCCCAGGCACGGTAGATATTCAAGGCTTAACTTTGACCTTAGAAACCTTGCTTAAGCCACTCCGTGACCTGAACCGCAGCCATCTGTGGCATGCAAGAGACTTGCTGCTGTTTCTTATTTATTTGTAAAACTCAGACTTCGGGTAGTCTGAGTTTTTCTTTTCGTATTTCTTCGTTTTCGTTCCGTTTTTCGTAACGTTAGCTAGCTTTTTTTTGTATGGACATTCAATAAGCGCCTCTATCGGGCAGAACTGACAAGTCTATATACAAAAGAGCCTTGACCTCGTAAGTCACGCACGATAGGAACGTGCCTTATGATGCACTGCCCTGCGTCCATCAACTTGAGCCATACAGATGTTAAGCCTCATGTGCCTGTAATTACGCCGGCAACCACACTCTTCGAACCGAAACACAGCGTTGCTGCTTTGCGGCAGAAAAAGGCGTGGTGGTAGTAGGTACTTCCCCGGACGAGCCCTTCACAAAGAGCTCTATTACTCTTGCTTACTTTGCTCCCTAAAAAATCATTTTGATCAATACATGTTTTCCTACTCAAAAGTTTGCTTTACTAGTTTTCGTACATAAGCTAATTTTTAAGTAGGAAAACTTGTATCGATCAAAATGAAATTTTTACTAAACTGTGTGCAATGTTATTGGACACAAAATGGTTGATTGCGATTTTTCGAAAATGAGTTTAGTGATTTTATATCTTTCAACATGTCGAAACGTGCGAGCGAGAAGTTGTTTGATAGTTGTCAGCCCCTTAATAAAATGTAATTCTATTGTTTTTTATGTGTGTAATGATTTTTTTGCTATTATATATTTATGATTTAGGATTTGTAAATATTTAGTTTCTGGGAGAATGGGATGGTAGTTTCATTGAGTTACATAATACGACTTCAGTATATCGATAAGGAATCACTGTATTATGTATATATTTTATTTTCAAGTCTTAATGTTTTAGTTTTTTTTTTTTTTATATTATGTTTTACTATAACTATAGTCTATAATTAGGATAATATTATTATTGAATGTACCTACTGTAACGATGACATGGGTGTCGCAGTTGCTGCGTTGTCGCGTACTGGTGTCACGGAAGACCAGCGTTATAGTAGCGTATGCTGCTATAGCATTTATGCTGAGTGACGGCCAATTTGTGTCACTTTCTTACTTTTAATGTCTATTCTTGTATATTATACTATATAAAGCTAAACTACCACTCACTGACTCACTCACTCACTCACTGACATGCCCGGAGAGACAGAAAGAGTGGAGCTACACTAAAACGATGTACTACGAAAATGTGTAGTAGCACCGAGCGAGTAGAGGAAAATTATAGCGGTTCCCGAAATCCAAGATGGCGTCGGTGTTGATTTGCGCAATCGCAGACTATGACCGATAGAGGGCGTCCGAGCGGTTCATCCGACTGAAAATAGGCTACGATTGGGGGAAATTTTGAAAAAAATAAAAAAAACAAGATGGCCGCCGCGCCATTTTGATTTGAATTTTTACACTTTTTTGACTTGACTTTGGCGAATTACTTTGTTCTACGAAACTCCAAAGTCGGCAACACTGATTTTGCAATTTTTTCTCTAATATCGTCGACATTTCAGGAAAATTATGACTTTTCAAAAATCCAAGATGGCGGAGGCTGTGGCGGCCATTTTGTAAAAGTGATGGTTTTTGCACATTTTTCAAATCGATTTTTAAGGTAGATGGCAACATTCTAGCGGTTTGAGTTGTACCGAGCGGTCGTGTAATTCTTTGAGAAGTATTGCTTGGTTGAAAAATTTTCCCCATTTTTAGGGTAATTTCCGAGATTTTCCCCAAAAACATGAAAAGTAGAAATAATGACATTTTGAATCGAAACTTTAACTCGATAGAAGGGTTGCCCTCCCCCGAATGACATTTGACCATTTTCGTTACTTTTAGTTGGCGACCCCGAGAGAAGTGAAACTTTTTAGTTTTTCGGAGTTTTTGACTTTGGCGAATTACTTTGTTCTACGGAATATAAAATCTGGCAACACTGAGTATGCAGAACGGTAGCCTACATCCTTGAAATTTCAGGAAAATTATGACTTTTCAAAAATCCAAGATGGCGACGGCGTGGCGGCCATTTTAAAAAAAAGTTTGCGATTTTCGAAAAAATCTCAATTTTTAAACCGAAATATTTGTTAGTTGGCATCCCCCGACCGGGATGATTTGTATGGATCGATTGTGCAGTTGGATTAGGAGTGTTGCCTGGTTGAAATATTTTCCCCATTTTTAGGGTAGTTTCCCAGATTTTCCTCGGGAACGTGAAAAGTAGAAATAACGACATTTTGATTTGAAATTTCATCTGGTCAGGAGGAATAGCCTCCCCCAAATGACATTTGACCATTTTTGTAACTTTGAGTTGGCAACCCAGGGAGCAGTGCAACTTTGTAGTTTTTGGGAGTTTTTGACTTTGGCGAATTACTTTGTTCTACGAAACTCAAAATCTGGCAACACTGAGTATGCAGAACGGTAGCCTATATCCTCGAGATTTCAGGAAAATTATGACTTTTCAAAAATCCAAGATGGCGGACGGCGTGGCGGCCATTTTGTAAAAAGTTTGTGTTTTTCGTAAAAATTTAGATTTTCAAACCAAAATATGAGGTAGTTGGCATCCCCCGATCGGGATAGTTTTTATGAAGCGGTTGTGCAGTGGAAAAATGAGTGTTGCCTGGTTGTAAATTTTTCCCTATTTTTAGGGTAGTTTCCCAGATTTTCCTCGGGAACGTGAAAAATAGAAATAATGACTTTTTGAATCAAAATTTCTACTAGCTGGCAAGAATGGGCTCACCCAAATGACATTTGACCATTTTCGTTCCCTGCAGCTGGCAACCCCACGAGCCATAGAAGTTTGAATTTTTCGGTCAGACCTGACTTTGGCGAATTACTTTGTTCTACCAAACTCAAGGTATGACTACCGTTTTTTCACTGATAGGTAGCTTGTATCCTGTATATTTCAGGAAAATTATGACATTTCGGAAATTCAAAATGGCGTCTCTGTCATTTCCGGTTTTTGAAACTTTAACCGATTGACTTCGTTCCAACGGGGTATCCGAATTAGATTGACGAGTTTGTATGGAATTTTACACTGTTTTTCATTTCTGCTGCATTTTTACTGCAATTAGGGGCTTGCATTTCAAGATGGCGGCCATGTAGATCTTTTTTCGAAACTTTAACCGATTGACTTCGTTCCGACGGGGTATCCGAATGAGATTGACGAGTTTGTATGGAATTTTGCACTGTTTTTCATTTCTGCTGCATTTTTACTGCAATTAGGGGCTTGCTTTCAAGATGGCGGCCATGTAGATCTTTTTTCGAAACTTTAACCGATTGACTTCGTTCCAACGGGGTGTCCGAATGCGATTGACGAGTTTGTATGGAATTTTACACTATTTTTCATTTCTGCTGCATTTTTACTGCAATTAGGGGTTCGCATTCCAAGATGGCGGCCATGTAGATCTTTTTTCGAAACTTTAACCGATTGACTTCGTTCCAACGGGGTGTTCGAATGAGATTGAGGGGTTTGAAAGGAATTTGACACTGTTTTTCATTTTTGCCGCATTTTTACTGAAATTTGGGGTTTGCATTTCAAGATGGCGGCCATGTAGATCTTTTTTCGAAACTTTAACCGATTGACTTCGTTCCAACGAGGTGTTCGAATGAGATTGAGGGGTTTGAATAGAATTTGACACTTTTTTAAATTTTTGATGCATTTTTACTGCAATTAGGGGTTTGCATTCCAAGATGGCGGCCATGTAGATCTTTTTTCGAAACATTAACCGATTGACTTCGTTCCAACGGGGTGTTCGAATGAGATTGAGGAGTTTGAATGGAAGTTTACTCAGATTTTCAATTTTGCTGCATTTTTACTGCAATTAAGGGTTTGCATTCCAAGATGGCGGCCACGTAGATCTCTTTTCGAAACTTTAACCAATTGACTTCGTTCCAACGGGGTATCCGAATGAGATTGACGAGTTTGTATGGAATTTTACACTGTTTTTCATTTCTGCTGCATTTTTACTGCAATTAGGGGCTTGCATTTCAAGATGGCGGCCATGTAGATCTTTTTTCGAAACTTTAACCGATTGACTTCGTTCCAACGGGGTGTCCGAATGCGATTGACGAGTTTGTATGGAATTTTACACTGTTTTTAATTTTTGCTGCATTTTTACTGCAATTAGGGGTTTGCATTCCAAGATGGCGGCCATGTAGATCTTTTTTCGAAACATTAACCAATTGACTTCGTTCCAACGGGGTGTTCGAATGAGATTGAGGGGTTTGAATGGAATTTACAACTTCTTTTAATTTTTGCTGCATTTTTACTGCAATTAGGGGTTTGCATTCCAAGATGGCGGCCATGTAGATCTTTTATCGAAACTTTAACCGATCGACTTCGTTCCAACGGGGTATCCGAATGAGATTGACGAGTTTGTATGGAATTTTACACTGTTTTTCATTTCTGCTGCATTTTTGCTGCAATTAGGGGTTTGCATTTCAAGATGGCGGCCATTTAGATTTTTTCAGAAACTTTAACCGATTGACTTCGTTTCAACGGGGCGTTCGAATGCGATTGAGGAGTTTGAATGGAATTTCACACTGATTTTAATTTTTGCTGCATTTTTTCTGCAATTTGGGGTTTGCATTCCAAGATGGCGGCCATGTAGATCTTTTTTCGAAACTTTAACCGATTGACTTCATTCCAACGGGGTATTCGAATGAGATTGAGGAGTTTTTATGGAATTTACAACTTCTTTTCATTTTTGCTGCATTTTTACTGCAACTAGGGACTTGCATTTCAAGATGGCGGCCATGTAAATCTTTTTTCGAAACTTTAACCGATCGACTTCGTTCCAACGGGGTGTTCGAATGAGATTGAGGGGTTCGAATGGAATTTACAACTTCTTTTAATTTTTGCTGCATTTTTACTGCAATTAGGGGTTTGCATTCCAAGATGGCGGCCACGTAGATCTATTTTCGAAACTTTAACCGATTGACTTCAATTCAACGAGATGTTCGAATGAGATTGAGGGGTTTGAATGGAATTTTACACTGTTTTTTATATTTGCTGCATTTTTACTGCAATTAGGGGTTTGCATTTCAAGATGGCGGCCAAGTAGACTTTTATCGAAACATTAACCGATTGACTTCGTTCCAACGGGGTGTCCGAGCGAGATTGAGGAGTTTGAATGGAATTTTACACTGTTTTTCATATCTGCTGCATTTTTACTGCAATTAGGGGTTCGCATTCCAAGATGGGTGGCCATGTAGATCTTTTTTTGGAATTTTTAACCGACTGACTTCGTTATAACGGGGTGTCCAACTGCGATTGAGGAGTTTGTATGGAATTCAAAACTTTTAACTTATTTTAATTAATGTTTTACTTCATTTAGGGGTTTGGTAAATAAAAAATATATAAAAACAAAAAAGACGCGAGCTGCTTGCAGCTCGCGCGGCACGCAACCACTAGTTATACTATATAAAGCTAAAAGACCACTCACTCACTGACTCACTCACTGACATGCCCGGAGAGACAGAAGGAGTGGAGGGTAGACCGAAACGATGTACTACGAAAATGTGTAGTAGCACCGAGCGAGTAGAGGAAAATTATAGCGGTTCCCGAAATCTAAGATGGCGCCGGTGTTGATTTGCGCAATCGCAGGGTTTGACAGATAGAGGGCGTCCGAGCGGCTCATCCGACTGAAAATAGGCTACGATTGGGGGAAAAGTTGAAAAAAATAAAAAAAACAAGATGGCGGCCGCGCCATTTCGATTTGAATTTTTACACTTTTTGACTTGACTTTGGCGAATTACTTTGTTCTACGAAACTCCAAAGTCGGCAACACTGATTTTGCAATTTTTTCTCTTATATCGTCGACATTTCAGAAAATTATGACTTTTCAAAAATCCAAGATGGCGGAGGCGGTGGCGGCCATTTTGTAAAAGTGATGGTTTTTGCACATTTTTCAAATCGATTTTTAAGTAGATGGCAACATTCTAGCGGGACAAGTTGTACCGAGCGGTCGTGTGATTTAATGAGGAGTATTGCTTGGTTAAACAATTTTCCCCATTTTTAGGGTAATTTCCGAGATTTTCCCCAAAAACATGAAAAGTAGAAATAATGACATTTTGAATCGAAACTTTGACTCGATAGAAGGGGTTGCCCTTCCCCGAATGACATTTTACCATTTTCATTACTTTTAGTTGGCAACCCCGAGAGAAGTGAAACTTTTTCGTTTTTCGCTCATTTTGACTTTGGCGAATTACTTTGTTCTACGGAATTTAAAATCTGGCAACACTGAGTATGCAGAAGGGTAGCCTACATCCTTGAGATTTCAGGAAAATTATGACTTTTCAAAAATCCAAGATGGCGACGGCGTGGCGGCCATTTTAAAAAAAAAGTTTGCGATTTTCGAAAAAATCTCAATTTTCAAACCGAAATATTAGGTAGTTGGCATCCCCCGACCGGGATGATTTGTATGGATCAATTGTGCAGTTGGATTAGGAGTGTTGCCTGGTTGAACAATTTTCCCCATTTTTAGGGTAGTTTCCCAGATTTTCCTCGGGAACGTGAAAAGTAGAAATAACGACATTTTGAATTGAAATTTCATCTGGTCAGGAGGATTAGCTTCCCCCAAATGACATTTGACCATTTTTGTAACTTTGAGTTGGCAACCCAGGGAGCAGTGCAACTTGTAGTTTTTGGGAGTTTTTGACTTTGGCGAATTACTTTGTTCTACGGAACTCAAAATCTGGCAACACTGAGTATGCAGAACGGTAGCCTACATCCTCTAGATTTCAGGAAAATTATGACTTTTCAAAAATCCAAGATGGCGGACGGCGTGGCGGCCATTTTGTAAAAGTTTGTGTTTTTCGTAAAAATTTAGATTTTCAAACCAAAATATGGGGTAGTAGGCATCCCCCGATCGGGATAAATTCTATGAAGCGGTTGTGCAGTGGGAAGAGGAGTGTTGCCTGGTTGTAAATTTTTCCCTATTTTTAGGGTAGTTTCCCAGATTTTCCTCGGGAACGTGAAAAGTAGAAATAATGACTTTTTGAATCAAAATTTCTACTAGCTGGCAAGAATGGGCTCACCCAAATGACATTTGACCATTTTCGTTCCCTGCAGCTGGCAACCCCACGAGCCGTAGGAGTTTGAATTTTTCGGTCAGACCTGACTTTGGCGAATTACTTTGTTCTACCAAACTCAAGGTATGACTACCGTTTTTTCACTGATAGGTAGCTTGTATCCTGTATATTTCAGGAAAATTATGACATTTTGGAAATTCAAAATGGCGTCTCTGTCATTTCCGGTTTTTTAAACTTTAACCCGATTGACTTCGTTCCAACGGGGTATCCGAATGAGATTGACGAGTTTGTATGGAATTTTGCACTGTTTTTCATTTCTGCTGCATTTTTACTGCAATTAGGGGTTCGCATTCCAAGATGGCGGCCATGTAGATCTTTTTTCGAAACTTTAACCGATTGACTTCGTTCCAACGGGGTGTCCGAATGCGATTGACGAGTTTGTATTGAATTTTGCACTGTTTTTCATTTCTGCTGCATTTTTACTGCAATTAGGGGTTCGCATTCCAAGATGGCGGCCATGTAGATCTTTTTTTCGAAACTTTAACCGATTGACTTCGTTCCAACGGGGTGTCCGAATGCGATTGACGAGTTTGTATGGAATTTTACACTATTTTTCATTTCTGCTGCATTTTTTACTGCAATTAGGGGTTCGCATTCCAAGATGGCGGCCATGTAGATCATTTTTCGAAACTTTAACCGATTGACTTCGTTCCAACGGGGTGTTCGAATGAGATTGAGGAGTTTGTATGGAATTTTACACTGTTTTTCATTTCTGCTGCATTTTTGCTACAATTAGGGGTTTGCATTCCAAGATGGCGGCCAAGTAGATCTTTTTTCGAAACTTTAACCGATTGACTTCATTCCAACGGGGTATTCGAATGAGATTGAGGAGTTTTTATGGAATTTACAACTTCTTTTCATTTTTGCTGCATTTTTACTGCAACTAGGGGCTTGCATTTCAAGATAGCGGCCATGTCGATCTTTGTTCAAAACTTTAACCGATCGAATTCGTTCCAACGGGGTGTTCGAAGGAGATTGAGGGGTTTTTATGGAATTTACAACTTATTTTCATTTTTGCTACATTTTTACTGCAACTAGGGGCTTGCATTTCAAGATGGCGGCCATGTCGATCTTTGTTCAAAACTTTAACCGATCGACTTCGTTCCAACGGGGTGTCCGAATGCGATTGACGAGTTTGTATTGAATTTTGCACTGTTTTTCATTTCTGCTGCATTTTTACTGCAATTAGGGGTTCGCATTCCAAGATGGCGGCCATGTAGATCTTTTTTCGAAACTTTAACCGATTGACTTCGTTCCAACGGGGTGTCCGAATGCGATTGACGAGTTTGTATGGAATTTTACACTATTTTTCATTTCTGCTGCATTTTTACTGCAATTAGGGGTTCGCATTCCAAGATGGCGGGCATGTAGATCTTTTTTCGAAACTTTAACCGATTGACTTCGTTCCAACGGGGTGTTCGAATGAGATTGAGGGGTTTGAATGGAATTTACAACTTATTTTAATTTTTGCTGCATTTTTACTGCAAATTGGGGTTTGCATTTCAAGATGGCGGCCATGTAGATCTTTTATCGAAACTTTAACCGATTGACTTCATTCCAACGGGGTCTCCAATTGAGATTGAGGAGTTTGAATGGAATTTTACTTTTTTTTTCATTTTTGCTGCATTTTTACTGCAATTAAGGGCTTTCATTTCAAGATGGCGGCCATGTAGATCAATTTTCGAAACTTTAACCGATTGACTTCGTTCCAACGGGGTGTTCGAATGAGATTGAGGAGTTTGTATGGAATTTTACACTGTTTTTCATTTCTGCTGCATTTTTGCTACAATTAGGGGTTTGCATTCCAAGATGGCGGCCAAGTAGATCTTTTTTCGAAACTTTAACCGATTGACTTCATTCCAACGGGGTATTCGAATGAGATTGAGGAGTTTTTATGGAATTTACAACTTCTTTTCATTTTTGCTGCATTTTTACTGCAACTAGGGGCTTGCATTTCAAGATGGCGGCCATGTCGATCTTTGTTCAAAACTTTAACCGATCGACTTCGTTCCAACGGGGTGTTCGAAGGAGATTGAGGGGTTTTTATGGAATTTACAACTTATTTTCATTTTTGCTACATTTTTACTGCAACTAGGGGCTTGCATTTCAAGATGGCGGCCATGTCGATCTTTGTTCAAAACTTTAACCGATCGACTTCGTTCCAACGGGGTGTTCGAAGGAGATTGAGGGGTTTTTATGGAATTTACAACTTATTTTCATTTTTGCTACATTTTTACTGCAACTAGGGGCTTGCATTTCAAGATGGCGGCCATGTCGATCTTTGTTCAAAACTTTAACCGATCGACTTCGTTCCAACGGGGTGTTCGAAGGAGATTGAGGGGTTTTTATGGAATTTACAACTTATTTTCATTTTTGCTACATTTTTACTGCAACTAGGGGCTTACATTTCAAGATGGCGGCCATGTCGATCTTTGTTCAAAACTTTAACCGATCGACTTCGTTCCAACGGGGTGTCCGAATGCGATTGACGAGTTTGTATTGAATTTTGCACTGTTTTTCATTTCTGCTGCATTTTTACTGCAATTAGGGGTTCGCATTCCAAGATGGCGGCCATGTAGATCATTTTTCGAAACTTAAACCGATTGACTTCGTTCCAACGGGATGTTCGAATGAGATTGAGGGGTTTTAATGGAATTTTACACTATTTTTCATTTCTGCTGCATTTTTACTGCAATTAGGGGTTCGCATTCCAAGATGGCGGCCATGTAGATCATTTTTCGAAACTTAAACCGATTGACTTCGTTCCAACGGGATGTTCGAATGACATTGAGGGGTTTTAATGGAATTTACATTTTCTTTTAATTTTTGCTGCATTTTTACTGCAATTTGGGGTTTGCATTCCAAGATGGCAACCATGTATATCTTTTATCGAAACTTTAACCGATTGACTTCGTTCCAACGGGGTGTCCGAATGCGATTGACGAGTTTGTATTGAATTTTGCACTGTTTTTCATTTCTGCTGCATTTTTACTGCAATTAGGGGTTCGCATTCCAAGATGGCGGCCATGTAGATCTTTTTTTCGAAACATTAACCGATTGACTTCGTTCCAACGGGGTGTCCGAATGCGATTGACGAGTTTGTATTGAATTTTGCACTGTTTTTCATTTCTGCTGCATTTTTACTGCAATTAGGGGTTCGCATTCCAAGATGGCGGCCATGTAGATCATTTTTCGAAACTTTAACCGATTGACTTCGTTCCAACGGGGTGTTCGAATGAGATTGAGGAGTTTGTATGGAATTTTACACTGTTTTTCATTTCTGCTGCATTTTTGCTACAATTAGGGGTTTGCATTCCAAGATGGCGGCCAAGTAGATCTTTTTTCGAAACTTTAACCGATTGACTTCATTCCAACGGGGTATTCGAATGAGATTGAGGAGTTTTTATGGAATTTACAACTTCTTTTCATTTTTGCTGCATTTTTACTGCAACTAGGGGCTTGCATTTCAAGATGGCGGCCATGTCGATCTTTGTTCAAAACTTTAACCGATCGACTTCGTTCCAACGGGGTGTTCGAAGGAGATTGAGGGGTTTTTATGGAATTTACAACTTATTTTCATTTTTGCTACATTTTTACTGCAACTAGGGGCTTGCATTTCAAGATGGCGGCCATGTCGATCTTTGTTCAAAACTTTAACCGATCGACTTCGTTCCAACGGGGTGTTCGAAGGAGATTGAGGGGTTTTTATGGAATTTACAACTTATTTTCATTTTTGCTACATTTTTACTGCAACTAGGGGCTTGCATTTCAAGATGGCGGCCATGTCGATCTTTGTTCAAAACTTTAACCGATCGACTTCGTTCCAACGGGGTGTTCGAAGGAGATTGAGGGGTTTTTATGGAATTTACAACTTATTTTCATTTTTGCTACATTTTTACTGCAACTAGGGGCTTGCATTTCAAGATGGCGGCCATGTCGATCTTTGTTCAAAACTTTAACCGATCGACTTCGTTCCAACGGGGTGTCCGAATGCGATTGACAAGTTTGTATGGAATTTTACACTATTTTTCATTTCTGCTGCATTTTTACTGCAATTAGGGGTTCGCATTCCAAGATGGCGGCCATGTAGATCATTTTTCGAAACTTAAACCGATTGACTTCGTTCCAACGGGATGTTCGAATGAGATTGAGGGGTTTTAATGGAATTTTACACTATTTTTCATTTCTGCTGCATTTTTACTGCAATTAGGGGTTCGCATTCCAAGATGGCGGCCATGTAGATCATTTTTCGAAACTTAAACCGATTGACTTCGTTCCAACGGGATGTTCGAATGAGATTGAGGGGTTTTAATGGAATTTACATTTTCTTTTAATTTTTGCTGCATTTTTACTGCAATTTGGGGTTTGCACTCCAAGATGGCAACCATGTATATCTTTTATCGAAACTTTAACCGATTGACTTCGTTCCAACGGGGTGTTCGAATGAGATTGAGGAGTTTGTATGGAATTTTACACTGTTTTTCATTTCTGCTGCATTTTTGCTACAATTAGGGGTTCGCATTCCAAGATGGCGGCAATGTAGATCTTTTTTCGAAACTTTAACCGATTGACTTCGTTCCAACGGGGTGTTCGAATGAGATTGAGGGGTTTGAATGGAATTTACAACTTCTTTTAATTTTTGCTGCATTTTTACTGCAATTTGGGGTTTGCATTTCAAGATGGCGGCCATGTAGATCTTTTATCGAAACTTTAACCGATTGACTTCATTCCAACGGGGTCTCCAATTGAGATTGAGGAGTTTGAATGGAATTTTACTTTTTTTTTCATTTTTGCTGCATTTTTACTGCAATTAAGGGCTTTCATTTCAAGATGGCGGCCATGTAGATCCTTTATCGAAACTTTAACCGATTGACTTCGTTCCAACGGGGTGTTCGAATGAGATTGAGGGGTTTGAATGGAATTTACAACTTCTTTTAATTTTTGCTGCATTTTTACTGCAATTATGGGTTTGCATTCCAAGATGGCGGCCATGTAGATCTTTTTTCGAAACATTAACCGATTGAATTCGTTCCAACGGGGTGTTCGAATGAGATTGAGGGGTTTTAAAAGAATTTACAACTCCTTTTAATTTTTGCTGCATTTTTACTACAATTTGGGGTTTGCATTCCAAGATGGCGGCCATGTAGACTTTTATCGAAACATTAACCGATTGACTTCGTTCCAACGGGATGTTCGAATGAGATTGAGGGGTTTGAATGGAATTTACAACTTCTTTTAATTTTTTCTGCATTTTTACTGCAATTTGGGGTTTGCATTTCAAGATGGCGGCCATGTAGATCTTTTTTAGAAACTTTAACCGATTGACTTCGTTCCAACGGGGTGTCCGAATGCGATTGACGAGTTTGTATTGTATTTTACACTATTTTTCATTTCTGCTGCATTTTTACTGCAATAGGGGGTTCGCATCCCAAGATGGCGGCCATGTAGATCTTTTTTCGAAACTTTAACCGATTGACTTCGTTCCAACGGGGTGTTCGAATGAGAATGAGGGGTTTGAATGGAATTTACAACTTCTTTTAATTATTGCTGGATTTTTACTGCAATTTGGGGCTAGCATTCCAAGATGGCGGCCATGTAGATCTCTTTTCGACACTTTAACCGATTGACTTCGTTCCAACGGGGTGTTCGAATGAGATTGAGGGGTTTGAATGGAATTTACAACTTCTTTTAATTTTTGCTGCATTTTTACTGCAATTAGGGGTTTGCATTCCAAGATGGCGGCCACGTCGATCTTTTTTCGAAACTTGGACCGATCGACTTCATTCAACGGGGTGTCCAACTGCTATTGAGGAGTTTGTATGGAACTTAAAACTTTAATTATATTTTTATTTATATTTACTGCACTTAGGGGATTGATTATTATTAAACTAAAAAAAAAAACGCGAGCTGCTTGCAGCTCGCGCGGCACGCAACCACTAGTCTAATACTATAAGACTCAAAGTCCTGACTGACTGACTGACTGACTGACTGACTGACTGACATATAGACAACGCACAGCCTAAACCGCTGGTCCTAGAGACTTGAAATTTGAGGAGTACATAGGTCTTATGGCGTAGAGGTGCACTAAGAAGGGATTTTTGGAAATTCAACCCCTAAGGGTGTAAAAAGGGTTGAAAACGTTTGTATGAAAAATAGTATTCCTTGAACCTACAAACTTGAAACTTGGAGTACATATACTTCAAGGCAAAAAAAAAGGAAAGGCATTTTTAGTTTTTTAAAACTACCCTTAATAAGGGTGCAAAGGGATGTAAAAGTTTGTATGGGAGTTTTTTGACCGCTGGTCCTAGAGACTTGAAATTTGAGGAGTACATAGGTCTTATGGCGTAGAGGTGCACTAAGAAGGGATTTTTGGAAATTCAACCCCTAAGAGTGTAAAAAGGGTTGAAAACGTTTGTATGAAAAATAGTATTCCTTGAACCTACAAACTTAAAACTTGGAGTACATATACTTCAAGGCAAAAAAAAAGGAAAGACATTTTTAGTTTTTTAAAACTACCCTTAATAAGGGTGCACAGGGATGTAAGTTTGTATGGGAGTTTTTTGACCGCTGGTCCTAGAGACTTGAAATTTGAGGAGTACATAGGTAGTATGGCGTAGAGGTGTACTAAGAAGGGATTTTTGGAAATCTCTAATACTATAAGACTCAAAGTCCTGACTGACTGACTGACTGACTGACTGACATATAGACAACGCACAGCCTAAACCGCTGGTCCTAGAGACTTGAAATTTGAGGAGTACATAGGTCTTATGGCGTAGAGGTGCACTAAGAAGGGATTTTTGGAAATTCAACCCCTAAGAGTGTAAAAAGGGTTGAAAACGTTTGTATGAAAAATAGTATTCCTTGAACCTACAAACTTGAAACTTGGAGTACATATACTTCAAGGCAAAAAAAAAGGAAAGGCATTTTTAGTTTTTTAAAACTACCCTTAATAAGGGTGCAAAGGGATGTAAAAGTTTGTATGGGAGTTTTTTGACCGCTGGTCCTAGAGACTTGAAATTTGAGGAGTACATAGGTCTTATGGCGTAGAGGTGCACTAAGAAGGGATTTTTGGAAATTCAACCCCTAAGGGTGTAAAAAGGGTTGAAAACGTTTGTATGAAAAATAGTATTCCTTGAACCTACAAACTTAAAACTTGGAGTACATATACTTCAAGGCAAAAAAAAAGGAAAGGCATTTTTAGTTTTTTAAACTACCCTTAATAAGGGTGCAAAGGGATGTAAAAGTTTGTATGGGAGTTTTTTGACCGCTGGTCCTAGAGACTTGAAATTTGAGGAGTACATAGGTAGTATGGTGTAGAGGTGTACTAAGAAGGGATTTTTGAAAATTCAACCCCTAAGAGTGTAAAAAGGGTTGAAAACGTTTGTATGAAAAATAGTATTCCTTGAACCTACAAACTTGAAACTTGGAGTACATATACTTCAAGGCAAAAAAAAAGGAAAGACATTTTTAGTTTTTTAAAACTACCCTTAATAAGGGTGCAAAGGGATGTAAAAATTTGTATGGGAGTTTTTTGACCGCTGGTCCTAGAGACTTGAAATTTGAGGAGTACATAGGTAGTATGGCGTAGAGGTGTACTAAGAAGGGATTTTTGGAAATTCAACCCCTAAGGGTGTAAAAAGGGATGAAAACGTTGGTATGAAAAATTGTATTCCTTGAACCTACAAACTTGAAACTTGGAGTACATATACTTCAAGGCAAAAAAATAGGAAACACATTTTTAGTTTTTTAAAACTACCCTTAATAAGTGTGCAAAGGGATGTAAAAGTTTGAATGGGAGTGTTTTGACCGCTGGTCCTTGAGAGACTTGAAATTTGAAGAGTACATAGGTCTTATGGCGTAGAGGTGTACTAAGAAGGGCTTTTTGGAAATTCAACCCCTAAGGGTGTAAAAAGGGTTGAAAACGTTGGTATGAAAAATTTTATTCCTTGAATCTACAAATTTGAAACTTGAAGTAGATTTACTTCAAGGCTAAAAAAATAGGAATAACATTTTTGGTTTTTTAAAACTACCCTTAATAAGTATGCAAAGGGATGTCGAAGTTTGTATGGGAGTTTTTTAACGCGTGGTGCGATTGACTTAAAACTTGAGGTAAATATACTAAGAAATAAATAATTAAGAATAACACTTTGAAGTTTTGATAATTACCCCCGCAAAGGGTGCAAATGACTGTAAAAGTTAGTATGGGAGATTTCTAACGCATAGTGCGATTGATTTCAAACTTGAAGTAAATATACTCCACAATAAATAGATTAAAATCACGTTTTCACTATTTTAAAACTACCCCTGCAAAGGGTGCAAAAGACTACCAAAGTCCCAAGGTTTGTATGGGAGATTTTTAACGCGTAGTGTAATTAACTTCAAACTAAAAGAAAATGTGTTCTGTGGATAAATAACAAAAAAACAGTTTGATTTTCGAAAACAACCCCTGAAACGTTACCCTCCTTCGTTGCGCTCGAGTAAAAAGGATACAACGAAGCGTCAATGTTATATTCTGTGTTATATATGGGATATTCTAAAAACGGGAATCTTGAGTTGGTACGAAGAGATATGAGGGTATCTACCGTGATTGGGGATCAAAGTCGTGAAGCTGTTTCGTTTGTTTTTGAGGTAGAAACTAGGAACAAATAAGTACATATTTTCCGTGTAAGGTTGTCTTTGTTGTATTTGTCATGTTTGTGCCAAACTCAGTCTGTTGTTGATAGGGAATGCTTCTCTTCCTCCAAAATAGAAACGCCAGAATTACAATATTACAGATGTACTCTCCGCTTCTTATTAAGTTAGGTATAATTAGTATAAAATAAAATGACGTGTCGCCGCTTGCCGATGTTCGTAAGTCGATGGAATGAGTGAGTGCGCCGGCGGCGGGTCGCGGGTCTGGGGGGGGGGGGAACGTAGGCAGGTTTGTTTTACTAAACAATCTCCGCCTCCTTGAAAGTGACGAATGATTCTCTTCTTATTCGGGAAGATCCATGAGAGGACAAATCCTGTTGATTGCTCTCCTTATGATTCCCTTGTTGCTCGTCCGAATGTCTGCTACACGGCAGGCGCCATCGGAACCTTTGTATACGGCAGTGGTCCTTCCTAATGGCCACTTCATAGGTGGGCTGCATTCATTCCTGATAAGCACCAGTTGATTAGGCTTGATATCAGGCTGTCTGTTCTGCCATTTAGCTCGTTGCTGCAGCTCACAGATATACTCTCTGCTCCATCGGCTCCATATATGCTGTCTAGCCTGTTCTATGCGGGCGTATCTGTGAAGGCGATTTGGATTAATGTCTTGTAAATCAGGGCCAGGCAGTGATGTGAGTGGTCTTCCTACTAGGAAGTGCCCGGGGGTTAATGGACACAAGTCATTGGGATCAGAGGACAAAGGAACTAGCGGTCTCGAGTTCAAAATAGCCTCTATTTGGCAAAATAATGTAGTTAGCTCCTCAAAAGTAAAATGAGCATTGCCTGCGACCCTTTTTAAATGAAATTTTGCTGACTTCACAGCTGCTTCATATAGCCCACCAAAATGGGGTGAGTATACGGGTGAAAATTTAAATTTTATGCCTTCATTGGATAAATCTGCCACAGCATCAGAACAATTCTTGACAAGCGCAGCAATTTCTCGGTTGGCACCGACGAAATTGGTGCCATTGTCACAGAATATCTCGCGAGGCTTTCCTCGACGAGACATAAAGCGACGCAAGGCCAATATAAATGCTTCTGTGGTTAAATCAGTTACTAGTTCCAGATGAACAGCTTTAACCTTAAAACAAATAAACACACAGAGATAACATTTACTTAGTTTTGCGCCGCGACCCTTTTTATTTAGTATAAAAAAAGGACCTGCATAATCTGTACCCGTGATTTCAAACGGAAATCCGGGTGATAATCTTACAGAAGGTAAGTTACCCATAATCTGCTTCGCAACTGCTCCTTTCATCCGTTTGCATCTTAAACAGTTGTTGCATACTCGTCTTGCCAAGCAACGGCCACCAATGGGCCAGTATTGTTCTCTGATGGCTGAAAGGAGCAACTGCGGACCTGCATGCATTAACTTCATGTGATAATGAGTCATAATTAATAACATATAATGATGTTTTCCATTCAAAAGAATTGGATGTCGTTTATCAAAACTGTATTCTGAGTTGTGTAACCTCCCACCAACACGAATTAAACCTGTCTGCTCATCAACAATGGGGGTTAAACAATGCATTGCAGGAAATGCTTTAAAGTTGTTTTTGTAAATAGAAAAACTTTCTAATTGTGAAAATTGAGCTAATTTTAATTCACTACGATCTAACTCATCGACAGTAAAAGGCCCGATATTTTTCACCTTACTTCTAACTATATCAATAAATCTATAAACGTACGCAAAAATCCTACGTAATTTTGTGAAGCTCGAATAACGATCAAAACTAATTATCGATTCAGGGTTTGTATCAATATTTGAAAAATGAACTCTCACCTCAGGTAAGTTTATCTTTTTATCGTAACTACGCTGGTCAGGCCATTGGTCTTTTGCACCTTTTAGGTATGTAGGCCCATCCCACCACAGCGAAAGGTTCGGTACCTCTTCGGGGTACACTCCGCGTGATGCAAGATCAGCTGGATTCTGCGATGAAGGTACGTACATCCATACGCTATCAGTACACAGTTCATTTACCTCCACTACACGGTGCGACACGAACGCGCTCAACTTGTGTGGGGGTGTATTTAGCCAACCCAATACTACATTTGAGTCACACCAAAAGTGTGTATTATTAAGAGAACAGCGCAATGAATTTGTTACCTTATCACATAAACGCGCGGCTAACACAGCCCCGCACAACTCAAGTCGAGGTATCGTCGACGTTTTGAGGGGTGCAACCTTCGATTTCGCACACAAAAGCCGGACCGTTATATGCCCCAGCGCATCACTAGACCGCACATAAACGCATGCGGCGTACGCGCTTATTGATGCATCTGAAAATGTATGAATATCTACGGTAATAGGATTAGCACAGAATGCGTGGCGTGGGATGGACAAGTTCTCAATGCATTTTAAGTTGTTCATTATTTTGTGCCACATGTCCGAAATTTCCTGCGGAATCTGCTCATCCCATCCAATGCTCTGTAACCATAACCTTTGTAAAATTATTTTGCATGTGATAACACATACACACAATAGTCCCAGTGGGTCAAATATAGTTGACGCCACTGAAAGAACTATACGCTTTGTTATAGAATGATTATATTTTTCATATCTTTTTAACGACTTTTCCACCGCAATAATAATACAATCGGAATTTGGATTCCATTCAATACCTAACGTACTTGTAACACCTGAAAATTTCAGGTTCTCTTGCTTATTTTCTTTAATAGCTTCACTAGAAATAAAATTTATCAATGCTTGGGAATTACTCTTTATTTTTCGTAAATTGAAACCTGCTGATGCAAGTTGTGCAGTTAAGCTTTTGTATAGATTATTTAAATCATTTTCATCTGAAATCCCCGTAATAATATCATCTATAAAACAATCATGTCTCAATATATCGCTTATCAACGGATCTTTACATTCAATCGCTAGTTGAATAATGCATCTTGTACTAAGGTATGGCGCGGACGACGTACCATACGTCACCGTATTTAACTGTAGATAACTAATGGGTTCCCGCTCGTTTTTACGCCATAATATAGTTTGTAAGTGTCTTTGATTATTTTCTATGTATATATTTCTGTACATTTTTTCTAAATCACCCGTCATTATTAGTTTATGTTGCCTTAGCCTGAGTAAAATAGAAAAAATATCATCCTGAAGAGTAGGACCGACCATCATAATGTCATTGAGTGAGAGACCCGATGTTGTTTTACAAGACGCATCAAAAACGACACGACATTTTGTGCTTTCACTTTGCTCCTTCAATACAGGATGATGTGGCAAAAATACAGCATTAGCAGGTCTTTCAGTCCTTGACAAATGACCGAGAGCTTCGTACTCATCTAAAAAATCTACATACTGGGTTTTTACGTCAGGCTGCCTCTGAAAACGTCGCTCCAAGGATTCGAACCTCTTTCGTGCTATGCAGTATGAATCGCCCAGTGTTTCAGGCTTCGCCTTCAAAGGCAACGTCACGCAAAACTTCCCGTCCTCAAGCCGCCGAGTGTGCTGCACAAAATGCCGCTCACACTCAGCCTCCTCTGGAGACATGGCTGGCTTACGAGGAACCTCTTCGAGTTCCCAAAATTTGCTAAGTTGAGTTCTGATTTCGTGACTGAAATTACACACAATATTAGTTTCATTATTATTATTGTGACACATGACTGGTCCTGATACTAACCAGCCATACATAGAATTCTGAAGAATAGGTAAATCTTTACCTAATTTTATCTGTTCAGTACATAACACGTCCCAGAAAACGTCCGCTCCTAGCAACAAATCAATTTTTGCCGGTACGTAATAGTTACAATCTGCAAGCGTCACATTTTTTGGTAACTTGATTTTAGATACATCAACTTCCTGACTTGGCAATGAGCTGGTTATATCCTTGATGACAAATGCATTGACTGACGTGCTAAATGCATTTGAGCGCGACTGTACCTTAATATTACAGCGCTGTAACGCTTCGAACGAGATACTGTTAATCCCTGTAACACAAACTGAGTTAATGCTTTCAGTTTGTATGTTCAATTTATTTTTTAAATTTTCACTGATGAATGACGACTGGCTTCCGCAATCTAGCAGGCAGCGTGCTTCTACACTATTATTGGTACTGATACATGAAACCTTGACAATAGCTGTAGATAATAAAACTTGGTTTGAAATACAAGTTGATAATGAGATCGGACTAGAAACCAGCTGCTTACTACTTTCAGCGGTTGGTTTGTCGAAATGTAAAAGAGAATTATGTTTGTGACTGCATATTTTGCAAGCCATCGCTTTGCATTGTGTGGCTAAATGTCCGCTACGGAGACAGTTGATGCAATATCTATTTTTTACAATCAAATTAAATCTGTCCACCGGTGACATCGCCAAAAACTGTTTACAGTAGTAAATCAAATGTTCACCACTACAAACCACACATGTGGTGCTACTTTTGTTGCCTTCAGAAGAAGTAGCAACAAACGACCTTTGTTGTTTATTCATGCGCTTATATTGCTGCAGCTGCGGCTGTTGCTGCGATTGCTGCTGCTGTGACTCTTGCCTGCTAACGGCATTTGTGGCTGTTGCCTCAAGAACGTCTGCTCTCAAACGTAAAAATGTATAAAATATTTCTAAAGTTGGTACATCAGTTAAAGAACCCTTATATTCTTCCCATTTCGTACATGTTACACTATTTAATTTAGTAGAAAATAGATAAATGATCAGAGTGTCCCAATTCTCTGTTTTTTCACCCAATGTATTTAAAGCTCGTAGATGTTTTGCAATGTGGTCGGCAATAAAACGCAGAGAACTTTCTTCACCAATGTTTGGTGCATCGAACAATGATTTAAGGTGAGTGCACACTAACTTGCGCTTATCATTAAAACGGTCACACAGTAACTTCCAAGCAACCTCATAGTTACGGCTTGATATCTCCAATGAAGCGATCACAGTGGCAGCTGACCCGGTAAGTGCACTTTTCAAATATTGATGCTTATTTATACTTGCAATAGAATCATTGTTATGAATCATAGAAGAAAATGTATCATGAAATTCCAACCATTTTGATATGTCACCATCATAATTAGGTATTTTAATTTGAGGTAATTTAATATTTGTAGTTTGTACAGTTGTGTTCGAACTAGAACTTTGCACATCAGACTCAACACTACTTTGATGTTTTTCAATTATTTCTTGAGCTTCTGCTATGGACTTATAGAACCTATTTTCAGTAGATTCTCTTTCAACCTGATTTTCAGAATTTTCCTGCCTAATTTCAATGCTAGTTTGAATAAGATCATACTCTTCAAAAAGAATTTCTAACTTCTTCAATCTTGTTTTTGTTTCATGACATTTGAGCTTACTCAAAGTACCTAATTCATCCAAATATTTTTCAAAAGTAGTTAGACGTCCTTTTATAGAAGATCTCTTAGCTTTAAGATCCTTCAATTCATCTGTGGCAGTCATAGCAATGAAGACAAAAAAATCAAATGTATAAATACCTTTACTCCAAGCAAACCATAAAACAGCTGTGAGGTTGAGCGATAACAATGTGCAGATGTAGGTAAAAGCTCAAGTAGCTCGATGGATCAATGACCGGTAGACAACATGCAGTTTTTAGATTTATGTACTGATTGCACTTGCACTTGTCTGAATAACCTGGAATTGATATTAGTTGTGATTAATTTCACTGTAAAAAATAGTATAATGCTTAGGGATTATTGCTTTGGGCAATAGGGATAATTGCTTTGGGTAATGCACTTAAAATGCAATGAAAATTGAATGAGCTGCGTGCAATATTTGTACCATATAAAACCTTTACATGTGCAGCAAGCAATTTGCTACTTATTCAAAACTTTGAATAAATATAGTTATGATTGTTAATGCGTTGCATACAATAGCACACGGCAGATGTGCACAATAGCAGGACAATGCAGAAATGGAAAGCTTTTAGTGCTAAATTGAAAAAGGGAAAGAAAAAAATAACCTAAAAATTAGGCAAAAATGCTTTGAAAAATTTGCAAATTTGGCAATGTTTCGCACTATTTGCGTTGTATAAATATATATTGTAGCTTGACTTAGCTGGAGCAGGGGCAAGCAAGGACTTGACGGAAACCTTTGCAAAAATAAAAATAAAATGTGATGATGAAACTCGAGCACGCTAGACGAAAAGAAATTAGGGAAAAGGATAAGATAAGGAACGGGCCAACCTTCTGTTCAAAAGCCAACTTCACTATCACACAGTAAATTCCTTTCTTCTTTGTTCCACAAATCCAATATTCGCCGTTGCTTTTCGTTCCAAAGTTTGTCTCAAACTTTTCAAAGGTCCACACAAAATGTCCGACGCGTCGTGTGTCGTCGTCGTCACGTCGATTGCAGTTTTCGAGATTTTGTCAAACGGTCGCCAAAACTTGTTGTTGATAGGGAATGCTTCTCTTCCTCCAAAATAGAAACGCCAGAATTACAATATTACAGATGTACTCTCCGCTTCTTATTAAGTTAGGTATAATTAGTATAAAATAAAATGACGTGTCGCCGCTTGCCGATGTTCGTAAGTCGATGGAATGAGTGAGTGCGCCGGCGGCGGGTCGCGGGTCTGGGGGGGGGGGGAACGTAGGCAGGTTTGTTTTACTAAACACAGTCAGTACCTATACCTACCTACCTAATATAGGTAATGTACGCCTATAGGTATCCCATATACCTACGTAGGTATTTAAAATCTTACCCTAATAATATACAAATCAATGCGAAAGTTACGATGTTTTGATGTTTGTGGCTCAATAACGGTTCACCACTTCAACGCGTGCGAAGCCGCGGGAAGCCACTAGTTTTTTATAAACTGTGTATGTGTGGCATGAATAAATTATTTTGTATTGTATTGTATTGTATTGTATTGTATTAAGGAAAGGTAAAGAGCTCCCTATAAGTAATGGTGTTGAGGAAGACGTAGCGTCCTTAATTTAGCATTCATTGCTGTTACCTGACCTCACAGCTCTGTCTTCGCGCTGAAGGCTGTAGGTTCGATCTCCACCGAGGACAAAAATATATCTATCTCTGTTTTTGACAAGTCTAAAGTAAAAACGAAAATAAAGTCAAGACAAGTCTAAAGTAGAAACTTAATACCTATTCCAAAATCTGTAAGTAGGTGTAATCTATATCATAGAATAAAAATAAGGTTCTTGAATGGCAATCACAAACTGGAAGACGAAACGTGGGGAGCCTTCCTACGACATTTTTCGGGGATTGAGGGAGGTCGCTGGCTGAAGAGGACTTAGAATCGTTCTTCCTGGAAATTTATAAGACCTATGATGTACCAACAGCTTCATTAGGCTGATGAAATGTACAAGGTGTAAAAATACCACCCCTGAAAACTTCAGGGGGCTAAAGTACCCATCAATATGAATAACTTTTTCTAAGGAACCAACACGGCGAACGCGTAAAATATAACTGCTGTTTCATGCAACAGTTCAATACCTACCTACCTGACTAAAATGTATGAAACAGCTGTTTTTTTTTCGTATTCAGAGTGTTGCTTCCTTAGAAAAAGTTATTCATATTGATGGGTACTTTTAGCCCCCTGGGGCCTTATGCTCACTTCGACAGAGATTATCTCACGTTAGAGATGACGTCATATCTCGTTCAATAACTCGTTGACCTTGCGTCTCGCATGAACTTTGTATGAGAAAATTGGGGAGTTAGATAGTGAGAATGGGGTTAAATAGTTATCGAACGAGATATGACGTCATCTCTAACGTGAGATAATCTCTGTCGAAGTGAGCATAAGGCCCCTGAAGTTTTCAGGAGTGGTATTTTAACACCCTGTATATAAATAGATAAATACTATATGGTACCCAAAGGAAAACACATACAGAGATATTATAATTTAGGTACAATAGGCGGCTTAATCGCTAAGAGGGATCTCTTCCCTCTTTGGATGGAAAGGATAAAACGAAAATCAGACGTACATGCGACAACCCCCCTGAGACGTCCTCCAAGAATCTGGAGTTAGGACTTGGTACTAAGAGATCTGAGGGGATATCTACCGTGCCTGGGGATCAAAGTCGTGAAGCTATACCTAGTACTATTATTTATAATGTGACCCGCAGGTTTGTAAACTAGACTTAAAAAAACAAATCGTGAATGTCAAAGGTATTAAGACAATAAACATTTATACCTATTCCAATTTAGATTTTTTATTTGATAAGAAATATACCGGAATTAAAAATCCTATACAGGGCGCTCTTATAACCCTTGAAGAAACTTATAGCATGCCTTAAATTGATGGACGCAGGGCAGTGCATTGTAGGGCACGTTCCTATCGCGTGTGATGCATATGTAACAAAGCATTTCCTCGTAAGTCAATGCTTTGTCAATGTTAGGTGGTGGTTACCTCTCAACATCTAGTGGGTCATGTACCTTTTCTATCAGCAAGTAGTATCAAAAATATCTTAGAAGTGCCTATAGGCAAGGTTAGACTCTTGTACATTCTTCGATATAATTTTAATACACCATGTAACATAAAAATTTTATTCACACGAGTTTTTGCTGTACTATTTTTTTGCTTGTGCAAAATATAGGTACTAGTATAATGCCCGCGACTTAGTTCTGAAGGTACCATAGGTCAATCAAAGATACCATAGGTCCTTCACTTATCTTGATGGAACAAGCAGATAGCCCACCTTTTTTTTTTTATACTACTAGCTGACTGACGGAACAAGCAGATGGCCCACCTGATGTTAAGTGGTAACCATCACCTATAACAAAGCATTGCCTCGTAAGTCACGCACGATAGAAACGTGCCCTACGATGCACTGCCCTGCGTCCATCAACTTGAGGCATACAGATGTTAAGCCTCATGTGCCTGTAATTACACCGACAACCACACTCTTCAAACCGAAACACAAAAACGCTGCTTGGCGGCAGAAAAAGGCGTGGTGGTAGTACTTCCCCGGACGAGCCCTTCACAAAGAGCTCTACTACTCTTAAAAACCACATGATGTTAAGTGGTAATCATCACCTAATGAGAGCACTGGTGGTCTAGTGGTACCGGCCCCGCCTTCCGATCCTAAGGTCGTGGATTCGAAACGGGTCGTGCACCAATGAGTTTTTCTGTTCAAAAATGTATGTGCACAATGCCAGTACTCTCAAACGGTGAAGGAAAACATCGTGAGGAAACCGGCGGCATGTCGTGGAACCTAATAAGTTCTATAGCATGTGTCAAGTGCTCGGAAGGAGCCTCTTGAGGCGCATTTAAAATCCTTTTAGCACACTGTTACGAAAAAAAACAAGTGACACAACAAGAAGAAGAAGAATCACCTCTTCCCTCACCCTCACAGCTCAGTTGCTCTGCCGTATACACGTACATGGCCGTCATACATATTAAGATAGATAGCTAATATTCATTTATTTTGCAACTTTAATCTTGTACACATACCCGCCTACATTTATCGTCTTTTCTCTTACTGCTACCAACTAATCATGATGTGTACACATGTCTTTAGAATACCATCTAGTTTTAAAACCTATGTGCATGAATTATTTATTAATCTTTATTGGTTGTATTCTGTTTTGTGTGCCATAGTAGGTAAATAAATAAACCTCTAATTTAACTTTTCTCTATCCTTCAAGGTTTGCTGGAAGAGAACTCTTTTTAGGGTTAAGCTCGTCTTTGTACATGCTTTATATTTAAGTTTACTTGTTATTTTTACTGTGTACAATAAAGAATTAAAGATACCTATTTTTATTTAGAAGATGTATGTATAGGTATATCTATTAAGGAACTTAATTAAAATATTTTGACACGGATACCATTTTCCGAGCCGCAAGCGCAAGTATAAAGCTGAGTTGCGCGCCAACAGGCTTCGCAGACTGGTTTATTCGCCATGTGTCTAATTCTGAGGTTGCGCCCGCGCATCGTGTTTTCCTCAGTGTTTGTTTAGCTGTCTCATTGCTGTGTTGCTTTTTATTTGGATTTACGTAAATTATTTAGTTACTGCATGAGTTCTATTGTGTGCGGTGGATATATTTTTCAAAAAGGTTTGTTTAACAAGTTTTTTTCTAATCTAATCGAATTCTTATAAACAAAAAACATAAAAAAAGAGTATTAATAAATCATTCGAATTGATTGTGATATAAATCCCCAAAAAACCTTGATTCGGCTCTGAGTACCAAAAATATCTGAGGGGATATCTACCGTGCTTGGGGATTAAATCGAGAGTCTACTTATTTTACTATTTAACCTAATAAATATAATTAATATAGATAAGATAGCAACAAGACTGAGTCATTTGATAATAGGAAAACTACTTAGTAATCATTTAAAAAACTTTGCTTATCTAACCTCTATTTAAATATTTAATTCCATTTCAACATAAATTTTGATTATTTTGTTTATTTATGATGCCCCGGCATTTGACTGAAAGCGAATGTATGCGTAGCGTATATAGGTTATAAAAATACTTAAGAGGATCACACCTCAGTCATGGTAGACATCCTCTCACAGGCAGAGATCACCTAGTTCCCTACTCAATATCCTTTCCAAGGATGTCCACAAATGGGGTAGTCAGTGCGACTGATATTATATTTTTTTATGTATAATAAACATTTATGAATTAAGAAGTTAGATTACAAGAATAAGATTAGTACAAGAGTTTTTTTTTATTAATATTCCTGAATCAAAAGGAAGGTCATAGGTTTGAGTCCCATCCGTAGCTTTTTGGTTATTTTAAGTAATCGTCGTTATTCTAACATTACGCAAGATGCGCCGACCGTAACATTTGTTTATATGGCGGAACGGAGGTCGTTGGTTCGATTCCCAATGAGGGCTTTTGACCTTTTGTTGCTGACTCTTCTTAAACAAGAATAATAAATGATCGAAGGTATATTAAAGTATTGAATGGGCAATGTGCTTAAAATAAAACAGCTGTTGTCAATAACTTTTCTTTCATTGCAATATCAAGTATGTAATTTGTTTCATGAAAAAATATTATTATAGATTATTTTTCAGGGACACTATAAAGTCGTGCTGCGATTGCAATGCTCTGAATTATTGTTATGTCAAAGTCAAAAGGATTAATACTATTCATATTTTTTCTGAATCGCTGTCGTTTGTCAAATTAAATTACCTACGTTGAGTTCGACGACTTAAATGGTCCATTTTTGGCCATTCTTCTTCTGTTTTGGTTTATTGATTCAGCCGATAAATCGAATCCGAAGATTACTTTTAAATGTCTTAAAGCTAGATGATTCAATAAACCAAGTTAAAACAATGACAAAAAAGGACCATATAAGTCGTTGAACTCAACGTAGGTATTTTAATTTGACAAACGACAGCGAATCAGAAAAAATATTAATAGTACCTATTAATCCTCTTCACTTTGACTTAACAATAATTCAAAGCATTGCAATCGCAACACGACTTTATAGTGTCCCTGAAAAATAATCAATTAATAATATATGAATTCATTATTATAGATAACAATATTTATATAAACTTCATATACTTTCAGACGTGACAATTTTTTACTGTAAATTGTGATTCTCTTTTACCTTTGGTTTCAACTTATAACATTTGTTTGTATATTAATTCAACGATTTTTTTATTTAATAACAACATTCGAACACGATTTGTAAGAGAATTGTAAGCGAATAAACGAAATGAAATAATAAAATTTAACGTCACCCATCTCATAACATTACATCAATTATGTAAAAATACAATATTCATATTAATATTCACGATGTTAATATTTTACTGGTGCGATTGATTGGGGAAAAAATTGATTCGCAAATTCAAGGTAAACATTATTGACGGTATTTATACTTATGTAGGTACTATCATCATCAGTGACCTTTACCATCTGTATGCAGTCCAATGTACTATATTTTTTATTCCAATGTATCCGATGTAGGTATATATTAAGTTAGTTCCTAAGAGCTAATCGTGAAAACTGGTGACAGAGGCTTTAGGCAGCCTAACACAAGGTCTATATCACGGGGAATCATTGAAATGCTTAGATGTAAATAACTAGTAGTTCGCCCCGAACTGAGATCTCGTGATGCGACCCGACGAACGCATCAAAACTTTGAGTAGGTAGTAGTTAGGGGCAAGTCCAAACATTATTTTTGGACTTTTTTCTGACTACCGCCTACTAACTTGGTATGGTAACCAAGTTTCAACTCTATTGGCCTATTTATTGAAGAGTTCCGTTGAACAGACCTTGGCTCCATCATCAGACCTGGTCGTCGTCACCATTTTATGAGAACTGAGTACCTCCTTAATTTATTTCAAGTAAAAAAAATAAGAAAAAGCAAAGGAACTGGCCGACCAGTAGAAAAACCTTGATGTCAACGAAACTGTTAGAGATGGGAGCTCTTGGGTCGTTGGTTATCTTAATTTTACTTTTTTGTTGTATCTCAAAAACCGAGCGTCCCAGAGAAAAAGTAAAAATGGTTTCGGAATGTCCAAACAAAGCCCTTTCATATGACATGTAACTTGATTTTTTTTTGTAACTTTTTTTATTTTTGCGCCCTTTAAAAACCCCATATCTCAAAAACCGTTCATCCGATTTTACTCATATACTTACCAGTAAATTTCTCAAGTACAAGCTATCATCATATCAAATTTCATGCAGATCGGACCAACGGTTCTAAAGTTATCGCCAGACAAACATACATACATACATACATACATACATACATACATACATACATACATACATACATAAAATGCCAAATCGCCCAAGTTGAAACTAAGATCTTTGTTCGCTTCGCTCACTCGATCAATTAACTTATTTTTTTATTTACCTTAAACAGACTTAAAAACATAAAACAAAACTATTGGTGGCCCCGACGTTTAGCGATGTCGTTCAAATGCTATGAAGAGAAGATGAGGTGCTGACGTATTGCTAGCTAGTCATTTTGCTAAGTAGGTTTTGTCAGATGGACCCACCAAAACATCTTGTTTTTGTTATTTTTTTTATAGCGTTTAATCAACTGCGTAAAACTGTTTATAACTTGACTTGACTTAACTTGGTTGGTCTCAGGGCCCCCTGAGACCAACCAACCAAAAAAACCATTTAGATCAATTTATAATTGGCGTAGTAATCTCGTAAAAAACATTGTCGAATTGAGAATTTTATAATATGCTTATACTGACGACATTGTTAGGATCGCGGGAAGTCGGTGGATGGAGAGGGATCAAAATCGTTCTTCCTGGAAATGTATAGGGGAGGCCTATGTCCAGCAGTAGACTTATTTGGGCTGATGATGATGATGATGATAATATACTTATATTTCAGACAACTTAGAAATTTTATTACTATTTAGGACCCTTTTTTTCATTTAACTACCTAATTAATTATCTGCGCCGTATTACGCAGTGTCACGTTATCTCGAGGCACGCGCTCTTCTTTCACTCATTCAAAAGGTGTGGCATATTATATTGACAGAGATAAAATTGCCATTACAACAAATATTGTCCTTCATTCCAAACGTGGGTTAGCTATAGTTGATCGTCCAAACGCACAGACTAGACTACTAGATACCATACAAAGATACCCGCACGAGGACAAGGCGAACATCTGAGTTAGACAACTCCGTCCTTAGAGCAACGAGCAACTGGCAGCGTGATCTGAGACTTTGTCCCATTAGGTATTCAAACAGAATTCATCATTATAAGGCTGTTTATACATGCGTATAACTTTATCAATGTTTATGATGGTAAGAATCAAATCACACCAATAATCTCATCCAAGAATAGCAGTGGCAAATGAAAACTGTTACCTGTTATTCTAGGCTTGGTCGCGTGGACTAGCACTCAGATTCATCTAGTATTAAGACGTTTCAAAATGATTCTTGTGATTCAACTGAATAAATTCTTGACTTTGAACATTTTAATGCTACTGTGACCATGAGGCCTCTCTTTGCACTTGGATATTATATACAACGTGTTGATGAAGTTATGTAGGAAAACAAAGAGCGTGTATTTAGACCAAGCACTGGAATACTTTGACGTGTGCAACGGTTGGATACATCGTTTTCGAAATTCCCATAGAAAAGTAAAATTAATATTTTCTCAGAAATTTGCAACAGCCCTGTCTGTGTACGTGTCAAGGTCACACGCACGCGCGCTTCTATCTAGGAAAGAAAAAAACAACGATAACCTACGAGATAATTTGAAATACTTACCTTTCGGTAGGTAGGTAGGTACGCCGCCAATCCCCTGACACGATATTTTTACTGGTTCCTATGGATTTTGTCATTATTTACTGGCTATAATAACACTGGATAAAACTGGATTTTGGTAAGTTTGCGAGATTTCGCACGACACAGGCTTCAAACTTCACACTAAACCATTACCTCGTAGGCACTGCTCATACACACACTGACTGACGACGGCTTTTTACATAACAATCACCATTTTAACACGTTTGATGACATTTTCTCAACAAAACAATGTACAACAACGCATGTAAACACAAACAGGGTGACCATCTCGAAAGTGGCGGTTCTACCACACATCTGCCAAAAAATCTGTCAAAATCTACCAAGCTTGACGATAAAAATACCTAAATAAAAATCCTTCGTGGCTACGGAATAAATTAAATACCTACATTACATTCAGTTACTATCTTTTGATCGTTTGTAACGGTTTGCAGTTATCTAAAACGAGATAGAAGTTGTTTAGAAACCAAATCAATAAAGGTAAAAAAGAATAAGAAGTTTCCAGTTCGGTAAAAAATAAATAAATTATAAATATTATTTCATTAAAAATTCAAACTAATAAGATTTTTCTTGAAATATTTAAAATCTGCCAAATAGTAGAAATCTGCCACAAATGGTAACACTGATCGGCGGCCGTCGGCCATCCTGATTGGATATGCGTTTTTAAATGCAACCAATGACAGATAGGTATGTCAAAGATTAAATAGGACAGACTAGACACTTCCCAAAATTGCAGTTGAATAATTTTGTGGTGTCAATGAACCATGGTGGTAAAGTAACATGTTACAATTTAAAGAACTATGAATATCATAAACATTGCTTTACGACATCTAGTAATCAAACAAAAATAAATATTCTATTAAATATTGAGTACGTAGCCACGTAGGTACCTAGTTACTGAATAGGTATTAGTACCAAAGATCTCAGAGAATGTTTACCGTGACTAGGGATTACAGTCGCGAAAATATTTCTTTTACATACCAAGATCTTTAAAAACAGCAACATCATTATTAGGTAGGCACATTACTAGGTAATTGGTGGCAGTTCTGTTACCTATTTTATCTACAATTGACAACTAGAGGTCAAAGAACAGCTGTAAATAGGGCTGCCTCATGATGCGTTTAGATTCATTTTAGATAAAAGTTTAAGAGGCATTTGATGAATGAAAAGCTTTGAAATTTTAAAAGTCGTAGAACAAAAGTTGTTCGTTATGACCGGTAGAATATCCTGCTTTCGGATCCCTACAACTCTTAATAAACACGTTGTATATTTAACAGTATTTCTCCAATAATTCACTAACTTTTGGGTAATTGTAGAAAATTTAATTTAATTCGTCTGGTGTACAAAGTTTTTTAAATTTATTTTAGCCATTTTTCAACTGGTGATGAAGTTTTAAATATCCACTTATCACAGAATCGACTCAAAATTCGAAAATCGCAAAGTAATTATATCTTATCAAATAATTGATGCTTCAAAGATAAGAAAATAAGATCACCTCAGTCAGAAAGTAGAACGAATACTAAGTATTATAATATAAGATAAAAATAAGATATAGGATAATATGAGACCGAATAAGCTACGTGTACCTATAAAATAATACATCAAATAACTATCAGAAGATAATTTAATCCTATCTGCCTTTCATCTACAGATATATCAGTCAAACCACAATGAAGGCACCAGGGAACATCATCGCGAGCACTTATACTGTTATCAAGATAAATAAACTTATCCGTATATAAACACGACACAGAAGGCTACCTAGAACAGAAAAGAGAAAATTGAAAAGATACAAAAATGGTGCGAAAGTTATTCCCCCAAGCAACCAAACCGACTGATGATCCATTCGACCGCCTTCTCGGCCACTTCGGCATATGGCAGCTGCTGGTCGTAGTCACCATATCCCTGGTCAAACTGTCCTCAGGATGGGTGCAAATGGCTATCCTGTTCCTAACCCCGAGTGTGACCTTCTGGTGCTCAAACATGACAAGTGGAATCTCAGTCAGTAATGTCACTGATTTGTTTGAAATATCACAGAATGTGACTGTGGGAGCCAATAACACATGTTACCCTGAGTGTGCGAAATATGAATACGATGGTTCACCGATGGGGAACACGATTGTCTCGGAGTGGGACCTGATCTGCGACAGGAGGTGGCTCGCCAGCTTCACGCAGATGATGCTGCAGCTGGGGATTCTGATCGGCAGTATACTGTTCGGATTTCTTTCTGATAGGTAAGTTAATAGCGTTAGTTTATTAGTAGTACAAGATGGGCCTACGACATCGTGAAAATCGCGGGAAGTGGGAGGATGGAGAGCTCAGAACCGTTCTTCCTGAAAATATATAGAGGAGGCCTTTGCTTAGCAGTGAACTTCTGCAAGCTGATGATGATGATGACGATTATTATAAGAGCCAATAAGCGTGACAAGGTTTATCTCATCATTACCAGCCTGAAGAAGCTCAATGCTGGTTAAAAGCCACCCATGTTTTTTTCAGGGGTTGCACAGGTTGCACTATCGTTTGGTGCGGTTTAGTAAGATGTTATTAATCGCCTCCAAATGAGATGAATTCTTTTAGTAAAAACTAGCTTGAAAGAGTATATTAAATACACAACTTCAGAATAAAACACAGTTAGAAAATGGACCAATGTTCATCACTATTCTATTGAAGCTTGAATTTTTTCCAACCATCGTTAAAAATACGGGCAAATGTATTTTTTAGAGTCTGTCTACCTACACAATACCAAGTAGGTAGTGAAAGTTCAGACACAAACTCAAGAGAGTTTATGGACTTACAATCAAACAGGTATTATTGAAAAAGAAGTTACAATATAAAAAAGTTCCGTTATAAAAAGTGGGTGCTGGCGGCAAGGATGCTGGTAATTTAACCAGCATTTTGCATGATTACTCCAATACTTAAGAGAAAGTAAAGGTTTGCAAGGAGCCCCTGTACTTAAATAAACCTGTACTTTGATGATAATGTATAAGAAGTGCTCATTGCATTGCGTAGCGTAGCGTAAGCTCTCTCGGTCGTTTCTAGCGATCACCAAAGTTATTCAACGTTTAGAGCAATTCAACTATTTGTATGACCACTGAATATTGTTGCATTATGTTGTAGCATCTGAATGCTTCATAGCTTTGGAAGGAACGAACATGTCGGGTAAAGGAGAATGATGACGGGTGCAAAGGTGGCTTTTAAAACGATGCCACAAAATGAGCATACTTTATGTTTGATTATCATTGTAGACCCATTGTCGAACCCCCTTCGGGCGCAAACGAAACAGGAGATTCGTTACCGGTAGAAGCAACATTCATCTTTAAACGATACTAGTTCCTAAGGAATTCCACTTGGAATTTTTCAGTTAGGTACGTAAGTCAAACTCAAAGTCAAAGTCAAAATGTATTTATTCAATAAAATCACAAGGATCACTTTGAAACGTCTTAAAGCTAGATGACTCTAGGTGCCAGTTCGTACGTACGTATTTTCGTTACTAAAAATAAAAAGATTATGATGATTTTATTTTCAGGTATGGCCGCAAGAACACTTTCCTCGTCTCCATAACCACAGTGATAGTCTTCGGGTTCGGTGTCCCGTACTCCCCCAACTACGCCGTCTTCACCACCATTCGCTTCTTCCTGGGCATGGCCACAGCTGGCACCATGGTGGTGTCCTTCGTCATTGTGATGGAGACCGTCGGCTCTCAGTACAGGGGTGTGGTTGGCTGTGTGTTTCAACTGCCGTTTATTTTTAGTAAGTTCTTTCCATACTTTGTATTTGTTTTAATTTCATACACCATATTAACGCTACTCATTTACCTTCTTCTTTTCTGCCTTATTCGGTCTTCTTAATTTTGGGTGGTGGCCGTCCGAATGAGAAGTGCAGGTTCGTTCCCCGCTTTTTGGTTAGATATTTGTTTCCAAATCAGGGCGTTGTGTTATCATGCCTAATTATGGCCAAGACAGGGTGCTTAGGATATTAACCTAATCTATTTAGTGTTTATTAAGCATTTATTTTGAACATTCCAGGTCACATGACAGTGCCTCTCTTCGCTTATTACTTTCGAAACTGGGATGAGTACAGTTTGGCGCTAGCGGTGCCTCCGGTGATCTATCTAGGCTACTTCTTCTTACTGACGGAGTCTCCGCGGTGGCTGGTCAGCAAGGGAAGGGTCGACGAAGCAGCCGTGATCGTGAAGAAAGCGGCAGCGATGTAAGTCTATCCTGGCATTCTGCGCAAGTTGAGTAATTGCCAGATACCTAATCTGCCGCGTTTTTCTTAAGAGCGGTAAGTACGTGCCAGCTTATTTCAAGTAAATCGCGCTTAAAGTTTTCAAACTACTTTTGACGACCACGTCTACAAAAAATGCAATTTTTGACTTCTGATTATTTTAAATTATAAATAACATGTTGTAGTTTATATCCGAGAAGAAAAATAACACAAATATGTGTATTTAATAATAAAAAAATGTAAAAATAACTTTATTATTAGGAAGCCTAATGTATAATACCTACGATTCCTAACCATAAGCGTTGTAACCAACACATATACCGCTCTTTTGCTAAGGAACACATCTCACTGCTCTTATGATTAAGTAAACCAATTATTATGTTTTGTATTTCTAACCATAACAGCCGCATCTTCATCACATACGTCTGTTATGTTAAGGGATACTTACTTTATACCTTAAGCTCATCTTAGATTACTGCAAATGTTACGGCGCTTATTCATAGTAAGTATAGGCTAGCCAGAAGTTTCTCAACTAATTTATCTTTGTCTTATCACTAAGTACGTTCTAAATATTACATCTGGAGATTGTTTAAATTTTGATTGTAAGGGTTATCAAAATAAATCAACTTGATAAATTTAAAAACGTTTACTAAAAATTCTGCAGTTTTATTAAAATTATCATAAAGGAAACATTAAGTTTTTTACCCTGCATAGGTTCAATTACCTATCAATTATAATTAAAAAATCACAGTTATTATAAGTTAAAGGCATCAAATGGCACATTTTTAAGATTACCTTGTTATGTTATACTTCATAATATCAAATTACATGCTAAATCAGTCGTCAAACTAAAAAGTAAATTTATAAAATCTACTTCAGTCTTAACCAGTGACCATGACTGTCACCATGTACGTTCACCTAATTAAAAATATAATCTTAATCTTAATATATTATACAATATACAATGTAGGACTATGGCTATGGATTCATTCTCACCTCTCACGAGAACATAGCACTCATACACCGTTACACTACTCATTCACACTACAGATTTCTTTTCAGTATTATAATAAATTTCATCACAAGATTTCCACTTAGGGTTGAAGGATACACTACTCACTCACACATCTATATCAATCATACTTTTATTAACCCATGACTGCTCCCTCCCGCACTCATACTCACATACCTATGCATGCACCTACTTTCTCACATTCTCACCTACACTCGCCAACACGAATCACACACCGCACAACACTTACTACAATACACGAATCACACACTACACAACACCACGCAAACAAATTACATAAATTAAATTTATCATATCTATTTAGTCTATTTTTTATTTTTAGTTAGACAAGTGTACTTGACGTAAAGTTGAACCCGCGGAGCAGAGGCCTGGTGACCTGTATTACAGGTTTTCTTAAACCTATCTCAGGCACCAGTCTCTCGCAAAACAGGTAAACCTCGCATCAAACCACTTTAGATAAGCCTAGTTTGTTTAAGTTACCTACTTTGTGAAGAGAAAATAAACAAATTTTACAATTTTTACAATTATATAAAATGCTAATGTTCGTACGTGTGTCCACGGATTTCTCTATGATCCGCAACTTCGATCAACTTCCCGTTGGGATGGCAAATACCCCTTGGTTTCCTGGTGTGCATAAGGGAGTTTGGTCGGGGTGGGTGGAAGAGGGTGGTTGTGGGTGGCGAAAATGTGGAATAATATATATCAGTCCTTCTCTAACTATACATGTTAGAGAAGGACAGAAAGCTTCTGTCAAATTCTTAAAAACTCGGGAATCTCGGGAATGATCTAGAAAGTTCCAGAATGTGTGTAACTGATGAAATCAATCTAGAAAGTTCTAAAACTTTCTGGAATTATCTAGAAAGTTTCAAAAAGCCGTGCAATTATTGTAATCGATCTAGAATATTTCAGTAAGCTCCTGGAATGATCTAGAAAGTTCCAAAATGTGTGCAATCGATAAAATTGATCCGAAATGGTCTAGAAAATTCTAAAAATTTCTGAAATGATCTAGAAAGTTCGAAAATGGTTACAATTGTTGTAATCGAACTAGAATGTTGTAGAAAGTTTCTGAAATGATCTAGAAAATTCTTAAAAATTTCTGAAATGATCTAGAAAATTCTAAAATGGTTTCAATTGTTGTAACCGATCTAGAATGTTGTAGAAAGTTTCTGTAATGATCTAGAAAATTCTAAAAATTTCTGAAATGATCTAGAAACTTCCAAAATGCCTACAACTTGAAGATCATTCAAAGTTCGAGTGAACAGTAATTAAACAAATTCAAGTAATTCCAAGAAACAAAAACGACCGAACTATCTGAATATTCTAGAGTGTTTTGGTACTAGATATTTGACGATATATAAAACGAAATCCAGTGACTTTTCGTCAGTACATGCGATGTATTTTAACCCGAGCAACGCCGGGTTTCGCTGCTAGTTCACAATAAAATACTACTAAACTAATTTCAAAGGACGTGGCATTACAGCTTAAACAGTGCGCAAGGGGCATCACACAAGAGAGAAAATCTTTTATTATAAATAAATCGCTGCCCCTTATGCCTGAAAACAGAAGAGCCTTTTGGCTTAACCTTTCAACTAATGATGCGGTAGGAAGCTTGCTCGAAGATACGACAACTAAAAATATACGACTCTAAATCACTCCACTTAACTTCGGGAACACTTGCAAAGTTGCAACTATTACTAGTATAAGTTAAGACCGATTTATATTGACTGGTTGTTTTAATATTTATTTTTAGAAGTGTTTTTTTATTTTGTATTCGTTTTATACAAGTTATTAAGAAAAAATAGGCACGTCCTTTGAAATTAGTTTGGTAGTATTTTATTGTGAATTATATTTTTAATTAGGTGAACGTACATGGTGACAGTCATGGTCACTGGTTAAGACTGAAGTAGATTTTATAAATTTACTTTTTAGTTTGACGACTGATTTAGCATGTAATTTGATATTATGAAGTATAACATAACAAGGTAATCTTAAAAATGTGCCATTTGATGCCTTTAACTTATAATAACTGTGATTTTTTAATTATAATTGATAGGTAATTGAACCTATGCAGGGTAAAAAACTTAATGTTTCCTTTATGATAATTTTAATAAAACTGCAGAATTTTTAGTAAACGTTTTTAAATTTATCAAGTTGATTTATTTTGATAACCCTTACAATCAAAATTTAAACAATCTCCAGATGTAATATTTAGAACGTACTTAGTGATAAGACAAAGATAAATTAGTTGAGAAACTTCTGGCTAGCCTATACTTACTATGAATAAGCGCCGTAACATTTGCAGTAATCTAAGATGAGCTTAAGGTATAAAGTAAGTATCCCTTAACATAACAGACGTATGTGATGATGATGATGATGATGATGATGATGTCCTAGCCGTTTTCGGCTGCGGCGACTGCTAATGGATGTTTACTGTGTGAGGGCTTTGTGGTTCCGCCCTCTGATGCGCTCTAATGTGGCTGGTGTACCCAATTTTTTTATTAAAGGTACGAGCGCACCTGGGGCATGTCAATACCCCGCCAATGTAACTGTATGTGATGGCTGCTGGTGGTCTAGCCTTTAATTCGTCTCGTTTTTTGTCGATATCGAGTTGACGATCTTCTTCGAACTGGTTCACCTGTAGGTGAATTCGACGTCTCCATTCCGTACGCTGGGCGGCATTGTCCTCCCACTCACAGGGCTCAATTTTGCATCGCTTCATGTGTCTTTTCAGAACATCCTTGTATCTCAGGTACTGGCCACCGCTTTTACGCTTACCGTACTGGAGTTCTGAAAAGAAGATGCGCTTTGCCACTCTACTCTCCGACATGCGAGACACGTGTCCACACCAGCGAAGCTGTCGCCTCATCAGATACACCTCAATGCCTCCGATATTTGCGCGTCTCAGTACTTTCGTGTTCCTGACACGGTCTGACCATCGGATGTTCATAATGTCTCGGAGACATTTGAGGTGAAATTTATCGAGTGTGCGGATGTGCTTGCGGTATAGAACCCAGGTCTCAGAAGAGTATAGTAGGTTAGGCAATACTACTGACATGTATACACTGACTTTGGTGGCGAGTTTCAAATCATGCGAACGGAATACCCTGGCCCGTAATTTACCATAAGCTGCAGCAGCAGCTCCTATTCTGGTATTAATTTCGGTATCTAAATCACACTTTGCTGTTATTGTGCTGCCAAGGTATTTGAATTTATCAACATGTTTTAAAACCTCCGCGCCAATGCATACACTTGAGAGCAAGTTGTTAGATGCCCCCATGGTCATAACTTCCGTCTTTTTGACACTAATTTTTAGACCAAATTTAGTGCATGCATCGTCAAGTTTGGACATCAGGTTTTGCAAACCCACCATCGTGTCTGTAACAAAACATAAATCATCAGCGTACATAATCTCTGTTACGGTGGTATGGGAGACTTTGGTTGTCGATTTGAGCCTGGACAGGTTAAACAGTCCACCATTCGTACGAAAACGTATATGGATTCCCTCGGATAAGTCTTGAATGGCTTCACGAACTACAACAGCAAAGTACAGTGCAAACAGAGTGGGTGCCAGGACACATCCCTGCTTAACACCGCAGGTAACAGAGAAAAACTCTGATTGCTCTCCGTTTGATGTAACACAACATGTCATATCATCATGTAGTAGTCTCAACAGCCTCACAAACTTGTCTGGACATCCCAATTTGGATAGTATAATCCACAGCGCATCGCGAGGAACACTATCGAAAGCTTTTTCAAGGTCAACAAAACACAGGAACATTGGTCGACCTTGTTCCCTACTCTTCTCAACAAGTTGACGCACTGAGAAGATAGCTTCGCATGTTCCTCTACCTGGTCTGAACCCAAACTGAGTTTCGGGAAGTATCGACTCCGATACAGGTAATAGGCGATTGAGGAGTATTCTCGCAAACACTTTACCAGGAGTTGATAAAAGTGATATGCCTCTATAAGAATTGCAGTCGGAGCGATCTCCCTTATTCTTATACAGTGAGCATATACGAGAGATTTTGAAGCATCCTGGAACTTGTTCTTCGTCCCACATGCGCACAAATAGTTTCCACAGAATAACATGCAAATTCTCACCTCCGTATTTTAGAATTTCCCCACAGATGTTATCAACGCCTACTGCTCTCTTATTCTGCTGCTGTTTTATTGCAGAAACAGTTTCTTCAAGTGTTGGAGGGCTTATAAGCTCGGTTTTTTCTGGCAATTCAGAGAGACAACTAATGAAACATAGATCAGCTGAACGATCGACGTTTAGTAGTTTTTTAAAGTGCTGTGCCCATCTGTTCAAGATATCATCTCTATTGGTCAGAGAACTACCATCTAGTGATTTTAGAGGTACCGAGCTGTGGTTAGTCGGACGAGTAAGCTTTCGAACCTCATCATAGAAAGCGCCAAGTTGGTTGGTGTCTGATAGGCATTGCAGATAAAGTGATTTTTCTTGCCACCACTCGTCTTTAGCTTCTCTGGTCATCTTTCTAATCTGAGAGTTACTGTTTTTGATACGCTCTAATAAGCCCGCCTGATGATTCCTATTACTTAGCTCGTTGAGAAGTTTCCGGTGTTCCCTAAATGCATCAGTAAATATAGCATCATTCTCATCGAACCAGTCTTCATGCCGGTGGACTTTGAGACCCAACACTTGAGTACTTATATCAATTAAGTTTGTGGACAGAGCCTGCCAAGTGCTCTCAAGGTCACCATTCTCAACATCAAGTGATTCTAGAGCAGTATTTAAAGCTTGAACATAAGCTTCTCTCTTCGGTATGTACTGAAGATCGCCTATGTTCGTGCAGACGGGTTTGACAAAATGCCTTCTTCGGGGAGGGCGAAGACACAACTTTAACTTGGTTATAACTAGCCGATGATCGGTCCAGCAGTGTGCTCCACGCATAACGCGGGTAACCTTCACCTGTCCAACATCTCTTCGCCGCACAATGGCATAGTCGATGAGATGCCAATGCTTCGATCTCGGATGCATCCAGGTGGCTTTGTGCTTAGTCGGGAGGCGAAAATAAGTATTTGTTATTGAAAGGTCAAACTGGGCACAAAGACTAAGCAGAAGTTGTCCGTTGCTATTCATATTTCCTATCCCGTGCCTTCCAAGAACATTCGGCCAAGCCTCAAAATCACGCCCTACTCTCGCATTAAGATCACCTAGTAAAAGGATCTGTTCACGTGGGCGGATTTTGGTAAGAGTTTGTGTCAGCTCTTCATAAAATTGATCTTTTATGTCGTCGGATTTATCTAAAGTAGGTGCATAAACGCTTAATAAATTTAAGAAGTTATTGTTTGCAAGGTGAAGTCTAAGCGTTATGACTCGATCCGACATGTAGGTTGGAAATTCTTCTAGTCGGCTAACAATTTCTGTTTTGACTGCGAAGCCAACTCCCGAGCGTCGTGGTTCATGTACAGCAGTGCCCTTCCAGAAAAAAGTGTAGCCTCCTCCATGCTCCACGAGTTCCCCTTCCTCAGCAAGATGTGTTTCGCTGAGAGCAGCTATGTCAATATTGTAGCGGCGTAGCTCTCTTGCCACTACAGCTGTTTTCCGCTCTGGGCATGAGTTACCATCACGGTCAAGAAGTGTGCGTACATTCCACGCACCGAATGTAAGGTTAGATGTTTTTGGTTTGAATTTATTAATTTTCTTTGATTTTCGACCACGCCAGATGGGTTGCACAGGCAGCCGTGGTTACTACCTCCCGCATGAGTTGGAACAAACAATTTTTGGAGCACCTTTTCTAGCTCCCTCCTCGGCTGGGCGAGGAAAGCAGTGTCTCCCTAAATAGGGCTGCTTTGTCACAAAGGGTGCTGCCCAATCTACGTTGTTGCTCCGATGCAACGTAAAAACGACCACTCTCCCCGTGCCGCCTGTGTGCAGACCGCAGACAAAGCCCAACTTGCAAAGCCAGACCTCTCTACCTTAGTCCATCGCCACAGGACTTTTATGTCTCGAGTACCATTATCCAGAAACAGTCCGTTGCGCAGGAGATATTATGGTGCGTAAGCGCGCGCGCACACGCAGACGCACCCTCTCGTCCCTTCCCTCCTTTCCCCAATGGAACGGATAGCCGCTACGATCAGAGGAGAGTTGGGATGCAGTGTCTAGATGACGATCATCAAACCCTAATCGCCTTCTTAGGCCTTTCACAATGCCTTGCTATCTTGCCACCGAAAGTGGATTGCCGTATGGCCAAGATAGACTTTTCGGTGCACTAGGCGGGGGATGACCGCCTGTAACTTGAATGCCGAAGCACCCAAGCCCCCCTCAGCCAGGTTTCGCCCACGAGTCGACGTGGTTTCCGGGGTGTGGCCGCTGCATGCAGGACAGCTTCTTGGAGCCACTGGCGAGAGATTTTTGAATTATAACGATTTTAACTGATACAGCCACCCTGATGGGTCGACTGACTGAATCAGACGCTAATAATCCAATACGATGAAGATGCGGCTGTTATGGTTAGAAATACAAAACATAATCATATAAAACGCGGCAGAATGTTAAGTAAAATAAGACTTTATTTTTTATTTTCATTAGTATAAGCGTTGTAACTGGTAATAACGGCGATTATTTGTAGGATTTATTTAGGTAAAGGGATACCTCTTCTTGTAATAAGAGCCGTATGTTCACTTACGGCGCTTATCACAAGTCTCATTAGAGCTGGCTGATTCAGCTTCCTTATTTTAACAGCTGTAATTGGTAGTTACCACGGTTATTATAAGGAATTCGTCATGAATTTTAATAATTTTTCTTACAAATTTGTCTTTAAAAGCAGTTACTGCGCTTTTGCTTTGAAACTACAGGCCAAAATTATAAAAGAAAAGTATTCAGCAGCAGCATGTGCTTTTACGGCTGTAATGCTAAGAATATTAAGAAACCTAGTGATGGTAACGGCGCTTATCAAAATCTAAAATAGCACTTAGAGGCACTTTTTTAAAGAACTGTCAATCTAAAAGTTGTAGATCTCGATGCGCTGATTCCGAATATGCTACTAACTCAAATTTCGAAAAAGTGTTGGTTACCGCTCTTATGTTAAGCGCGGCAGTAATCCAAACTATGACAATTGCGATGATAATAACGTTAGCCTAGCGGTGAAAGACTCACGAACAAACACCAGAGTGACACCCTATGTGGGAAATAAGGCTACTGAAAGTATAGAATGGAAGGAAGTTCATAGTCGTTCACAGCCAAAACCTAATTTAGATAACGTTGTAAGGTCAAACCCAACACGACACAGTCGTCTATGAAACGTGATATTTTTTATTATGATAGCCACGGTATGCGCTTGGCAGACATCTGTTGAAAAGTGTACCTTAAGGTATAGTCAAAGTTAAAAGGTCTATTCTGTAAAATCAACAAGGATCACATTAAAACGTCTTAAAACTAGGTGAATCTAGGTGCCAGTTCCACGCGACCAAAGCCTAGAAGAATAATATAAAAGGAAGACTCGTTTGGTATACCTACCTGATGCCTAGTTAGAACATGCTGCCAAGCCAAATAAGTTTACATAACCTCTGTTAATGAATTTAATAAATCATGTCTTGCCCTAGTGCTTGTCGCCACATTAAAAGATAAAAGAGAAGCGTCTTAACCTTCCGGTTTAGCGATAAGCCCAAACAACACAGTATGTGTAGATATGAACTAGTCTTTCTTGTGACAGCTACTGATAACGGAAATCTGGACCAGTTTTACGATGTGCCCTCAACATAACGTAGATACGTCATGTTTGTTTGTACCTAACAGTCTTGCTAAGTTGCAACTAAGGAACAATCGTGTATCTATCGACCATTATCATTCTTGTGGGCGTTGAAAAATAGGCATGCCATCAACAAGATGTAGAGACCATTAAAAATCAGAAATTGATGCAGTTAATTAAGAATGTTAGTGGTGGAATCGATACGGGTTAAACCGGTTTTCATAACGTTTTACATAAATAAGTGGAATCTTTAGTAATTTTATACCCTAAGCTAATGAACAATTCGCTAACTTAGTTATTACTTTTCAGAAACAAATTACCGACTTCAAACATCCAAGAGACGCTGCAGAAGCTCTCAACCGACATATCCTCTTCATCATCAGGCAGTGAGCTGAACTACTTGGCTTTGTTCAGTGCCTCCCTTTGGGTCAAGACCGTGTGTACCGGCGCCTTGTGGCTGGTCACTGGGGTGTCATTCTACGGCCTGAACCAGTACATCAGTCAGACCAGCCCAGATCCTTTTGTCAGTGTTGCAGTTGCTGGAGCTATCCAGGTAGGTTTTTAAGATAATTACGTCTAGGTAGGCGTTGATAGTCACTAATTACATTGTTGATCGAGTGAGCGAAGCGAACGAAGATCTTAGTTTCAACTTGGGCGATTTGGCATTTTATGTATGTATGTATGTATGTATGTATGTATGTATGTATGTTTGTCTGGCGATAACTTTAGAACCGTTGATCCGATCTGCATGAAATTTGATGTGTGGATAGCTTGCACTTGAGAGACTTGTCCAGCAGTGGACTTCTTTGGGCTGATGATGATGATGATGATGAATGATCTAGGAAAATACTTAGATTTTGTAGTCGGTTAAATTACTTATATGTATAGGTATTAACCTAATTACTTATGTACTTACCATAATGAGAAATAAATTCTTAACCAGTTCAAAGTGTTTTTAATTTGTAGGTAAGTATTTTTGATCGAGTGAGCGAAGCGAACGAAGATCTTAGTTTCAACTTGGGCGATTTGGCATTTTATGTATGTATGTATGTATGTATGTATGTATATATGTATGTTTGTCTGGCGATAACTTTAGAACCAATGATCCGATCTGCATGAAATTTGATAAGACGATAGCATGTACTTGAGAAATTTACTGGTAAGTATATGAGTAAAATCGGATGAAGGGTTTTTGAGATATGGGGTTTTTTAAGGGGGCAAAAATAAAAAAAGTTACATAAAAAAAACAAGTTACATGTCATATGAAAGGGCTTTGTTTGGACATTCCAAAACAATTTTTACTTTTTTTTTGGGACGCTCGGTTTTTGAGATAAAACAAAAAAAGTTAAATTAAGATAACCAGCGATCCAAGAGCTCCCATCTCTAAGAGTTTCGTTGACATCAAGGTTTTTCTACTGGTCGGCCATTTCCGTTGCTTTTTCTCAATTTTTTTTCTTGAAATAAATTAAGGAGGTACTCAGTTCTCATAAAATGGTGACGACGACCAGGTCTGATGATGGAGCCAAGGTCTGTTCAACGGAACTCTTCAATAAATAGGCCAATAGAGTTGAAACTTGGTTACCATATCAAGTTAGTAGGCGGTAGTCAGAGGCAAGTCCAAACATAATGATTGGACTTACCTCTGACTACCACCTACTCAAAGTTTTGATGCGTTCGTCGGGTCGCATCACGAGATCTCAGTTCGGGGCGAACTACTAGTTATTAGTTTTATAGTGTTTACTACACTTACTTATGGTTTACTTATGGTCGTGGGTTCAAATCTCACTCGGATAATAACTTTTGGGATATAATAAAAATCTTAGTTACTAACTATTGTAGCTATCATCGTTTCTCTCGTGTTACCATCCCCACTTGTTATCAGTTAGCCACTTACTTTTTTAATATAGTCTTATTTAAAAAAAAACTGTCATACATAATAGTATAATGAAATTTATTGTTTGGTTTGTCGATGATACTTTACAAACATTTCAGGAATGCCATAAAAAGGTACTCAAATTAATTCCAGATTCCATCAAACTTCCTCGCAATGTGGCTGATCAACCGCCTAGGCCGCAAGACCACCACGGCCAGCTTCTTCACCCTTGGAGGCCTCTGCGTCCTAACCCTCGGATTCATCCCCAACATCTTCTGGCTTACTTTGACCCTGGGCTCACTAGGAGTTAGTTGTGCTTCAGTCGTAGCCACCACTGTCTATATTTACACCTCGGAGTTATACCCAACCGTGGTCAGAAACATGGCGATGGGCGCGTGCTCGATGTGCATGCGGGTAGGGTCCATGCTCGCGCCGTTTGTGTCAAATATGACAGTGACATGGCTGCCAACTGTCATATTCGGTTTGGCGCCAATTTTTGCGGGCATTGTTTGTCTGTGCTTGCCAGAGACTAAAGGAAAGGCGTTGGCCGATAGTATGGAAGATGTAAAGAAATAAATAACACTTCTTCGTACATTGCCGAAAACGGAAAGATTTGTTTTGAATTTAAAAGCAGCTACATTTATATTGTTTGATTAAGAATGGTTGTGATGTGTGTCAAATTATCTGTGATTTAAAGTAATTAGTTAGGGTTATTGTATAACACCTACATATACATAGGTATACCTACTTATCAACATTTTTTTACCTGTCTTGGAGTTATACAGCAAACGTAACTATACATAGATATTAAAACACTATTTCTAGATTAGCTTAATATGCTATTTTAACTTGATAAAATATTTTTTATTAAGTAGATGATAAGTAGGTAATTGACTTTCTTTAGATACTTAGTCGAAATTATCATTGTGATGGGCAGGTTGCTTATATAGTATTTTATGAAAACACTTATTAGTAAGTACCTATTTACTAGCCCACAATGATCTAGGCGGATCTAGGCGGAACAGGGGGTGCTAAGAATCACCGGCAGAGACCCAGCTACCACTCCCAAAAACGACCCTTGGCCCTGGCAACATATAACGCGCGCACATTGAGGTCTGACGAGAAGTTGATAGAGCTGGAAGAAGTGGTTAGTAAGTTGCGCTGGGATATCATAGGATTATCAGAAGTCCGAAGAGAGGGGGAGGACACGATAATTCTGAATTCCGGCAACTTATTGTACTACCGGGAGGGAGATCAGCTGTCCCAGCACGGTGTCGGGTTTCTCGTTCACAAGTCCCTTGTCAACAACATTGTAAAGGTCGAAAGCGTTTCGAGCAGGGTGATATACCTTATACTCAGAATCACCAAACGGTATTCGCTTAAGGTCATACAGGTATACGCCCCTCACTCAAAACGCCCGGACGAGGAAGTGGAGGCTATGTATGATGACATTTCAAATGCCATACAAGCCTCGAAAACACACTTTACGGTTGTGATGGGGGACTTCAACGCGCGGCTAGGCATGAGGAACGGCGATGAACTGAGAGTGGGGCAATTTGGATTTGGACAGCGGAACCAACGGGGTCAGCGATTGGCTGACTTTATGGAGAAAGAGGGACTCTTCATGATGAACTCTTTTTTCAAAAAGCGGTCGTCCAGGAAATGGACGTGGCTTCACCCCGGTGGACACAAACGCGAGATAGACTTCATTTTGACGACCAAGAAACATATATTCAATGATGTCTCTGTGATCAACAGGGTGAAAACCGGAAGTGATCACCGCATGGTAAGAGGCTCATTGAATATCAATGTTAAGCTTGAACGGTCCCGTCTGATGAAGTCTACTCTTCGCCCAAGTCCTGTTCAAATCCAAAACCCCGAGAGCTTTCAGTTGGAACTCGAAAATCGCTTCCAATGCCTCACCGAATGCGAAACTGTGGACGATTTAAACAACGGGCTGGTGGAAATTGTCCAAGATGTTGGGTCTAAGTACTATAAGACTCAACGCAAAAATAGACCCCAAAAACTCTCTGAGCACACTCTGAAACTCCTAGCAGATCGCAGCGAAATGAGACTGCAGTCTTCAGTGGACATGTCGATATACGGCGTGCTCAATAAACAGATCTCCAAGTCCATGCGACACGACTTGCGGCTTTTTAATACAAATTGTATTAAAAACGAGATAGAGCGCAACAAAGGCTCGAAAGTGTTCGCAAGAGATCTGTCTATTGGGCAAAGTCAGTTGACAAAACTGAAGACTGATAGTGGCAGTATCGTTTCCTCGAAGCCGGAAGTTTTAAGAGAGCTCGAGAAGTTCTATGGACAATTATACACCTCATCGCAAAGTCCTGCTGCAAGCACGTCTAGCGATACAAGAGCCCGTTTAACTCGACACTACACGGAAGACATCCCGGACGTCAGCCTATACGAGATCCGAACGGCTCTCAAGCAGCTTAAGAACAACAAGGCACCGGGAGAAGACGGAATAACGACAGAGCTTCTGAAAGCGGGCGGAACGCCGTTACTTAAAGTCCTTCAGAAGCTATTTAATTCTGTTATCTCCGAGGGTACGACGCCAGAGGCATGGGGCAGGAGCGTGGTGGTACTTTTCTTTAAGAAAGGTGATAACACCCTCTTAAAGAATTATAGGCCCATCTCGCTGCTAAGCCATGACTATAAGCTGTTTTCGAGAGTAGTTACCAATCGTCTCGCTCGTAGGTTTGACGACTTCCAGCCTCCCGAACAAGCCGGGTTCCGAAAAGGCTTTAGCACCATAGACCACATCCACACGCTCCGGCAGGTTATGCAGAAAACCGAAGAGTATAACCAGCCACTTTGTTTAGCGTTTGTGGACTATGAGAAAGCCTTTGATTCAGTCGAAACCTGGGCAGTCCTAAGGTCACTCCAGCGATGTCAAATTGACTATCGGTATATCGAAGTGTTGAAATGTCTATACAGTAAAGCCACAATGTCTATCCGACTCCAGGACCAAAGCACGGATCCTATCCAACTGCAAAAAGGGGTGAGACAGGGAGATGTAATTTCTCCGAAACTGTTCACCTCGGCACTGGAGGATGTTTTCAAGCTGCTGTCCTGGAATAGGTATGGCATCAACGTCAATGGCGAATACATCACTCACCTTCGATTTGCCGACGACATAGTCATAATGGCGGAATCGCTGGAAGATCTAGGCACGATGCTCAGAGACCTCGATATTGTCTCCCAACAGGTGGGTCTTAAGATGAACATGAGCAAGACGAAAATCATGTCTAACGCTCATGTCGCACCCGTGCCGGTATATGTTGGGAGCGATATCATCGAAGTTGTAGACCACTATGTGTATCTGGGTCAGACGATCCAACTAGGTAGGTCCAACTTCGATAAAGAGGTCAGCCGACGAATCCAACTCGGATGGGCAGCGTTCGGGAAGTTACGCCGCATCTTCTCGTCACAGATACCGCAGAGCCTCAAGACGAAAGTCTTCAACCAGTGTGTGTTGCCAGTGATGACGTATGGAACTGAGACGTGGTCGCTCACTATTGGCCTCATCAATAAGCTCAAAGTCGCTCAACGGGCTATGGAGAGAGCTATGCTGGGAGTTTCACTACGAGATAGAATCAGAAATGAGGAAATCCGTAGGAGAACCAAGGTAGCCGACATAGCTCGCAGAATCAGCAGGTTGAAGTGGCAATGGGCAGGTCATATAGCTCGAAGGACTGATAACCGATGGGGAATAAAGGTCCTCGAATGGCGACCACGAACAGGAAAACGAAGCGTGGGACGCCCTCCCACCCGATGGACTGACGACATTGTTAGGATCGCGGGTGGTCGGTGGATGGAGAGGGCACGGAATCGTTCTTCCTGGAAATGTATAGGGGAGGCCTATGTCCAGCAGTGGACTTCTTTGGGCTGATGATGATGATGATGATGAATGATCTAGGAAAATACTTAGATTTTGTAGTCGGTTAAATTACTTATATGTATAGGTATTAACCTAATTACTTATGTACTTACCATAATGAGAAATAAATTCTTAACCAGTTCAAAGTGTTTTTAATTTGTAGGTAAGTATTTTTGATCGAGTGAGCGAAGCGAACGAAGATCTTAGTTTCAACTTGGGCGATTTGGCATTTTATGTATGTATGTATGTATGTATGTATGTATATATGTATGTTTGTCTGGCGATAACTTTAGAACCAATGATCCGATCTGCATGAAATTTGATAAGACGATAGCATGTACTTGAGAAATTTACTGGTAAGTATATGAGTAAAATCGGATGAAAGGTTTTTGACATATGGGGTTTTTTAAGGGTGCAAAAATAAAAAATGTTACATAAAAAAATCAAATTACATGTCATCATGAAAGGGCTTTGTTTGGACATTCCAAAACAATTTTTACTTTTTTTTTGGGACGCTCGGTTTTCGAGATAAAATTTAAAAAGTTAAATTAAGTTAACCAGCGATCCAAGAGCTCCCATCTCTAAGAGTTTCGTTGAAACCAAGGTTTTTCTACTGGTCGGCCAGTTCCTTTGATTTTTCTTATAATATAAGGAGTTACTCAGTTCTCATAAAATGATGACGACGACCAGGTCTGATGATGGAGCCAAGGTCTGTTCAACGGAACTCTTCAATAAATAGGCCAATAGAGTTGAAACTTGGTAACCATACCAAGTTAGTAGGCGGTAGTCAGAAAAAAGTCCAAAGATAATGTTTGGACTTGCCTCTGACTACTACCGACTCAAAGTTTTGATGCGTTCGTCGGGTCGCATCACGAGATCCCAGTTCGGGGCGAACTACTAGTTATTTAAGTATCTATAAGTACTTAGGTATATCTACACACTTTGAATTCAACTTTTAATAAGTAGGCATTATCACCCAAAACCTAATTCACCACCAAATAGGTGGGCCGCATGCTCCTTTTTTGAATACTAGGTACGTACCTACTTACTGCTGACAAAGCATTGACCCACCTGGTGTATTACTTACCATATTTGCCGGCTACCTAGTAAAAATCCTAGTATTCTATAGGCCCCTACCTGCCTTACTTTACTATATTGAGCAATATTGACTTGTTAATTCATAACCTAAAAGCGCTTGCACACTTGCATCAGCTAGCTCCTGACACACCCAGTGTGTAGGGTCTCTTAACTGCAGTCCTCAGGTAGAAGTTTCCTTTTAATCTGAAACAAACGAAAATGTAATAAATATCAAGCAAGCGAAGTTTTTTGAATACGTAGTTGGTGGCAAAAGCTAGATTTTGGCTACCATATGATGAAACATTTAATTCGTCTTCGAGAACCGAAACCTGGACAAGTGGTAAAGTTTTGACAACGAAGACAACCCGAAGGCCTTATATTTATGCAACTTGCTGATGGAACAAGCAAAAGGCCCACCCGGCCAAGGCTTACCTTAAACAAAGCATTGCATCGTAAATCACGCTCAATAGAAAAGTGCCCTACGATGCACTGCCCTGCGTCCATCAACTTGAAGCATACAGATGTTAAGCCTCATGTGCCTGTAATTACACCGGCAACCACAGTCTTCAAACCGAAACACAGCGTTGCTGCTTGGCGGCAGAAAAAGGCGTGGTGGTAGTACTTTCCCGAACGAGCCACACATAAAGAGCTCTACTACTCTTATAAAGCGTCATCAAACTTACCCAGGAGTAGCCTGCAGTCCCATATGCACTAGCTTTGCCTCGTGACACCGGCCGCGCAGGAACGAGTCGTAGGAGTCACATCGCCGCGCCAGGAACACGTCGCCGACCACAGACTCCGCCCAGAAGCCCCAAGAGCGCCAGTGGCTGCAGAAATCTGAAAGATGTCACAGCAGTTTAAGTATAGTGCTTTGTGAAAGAGTTCGTCGGGAAAGTTCCACCAGAGTATCCATTTTTAGGTAGCAGTGATGCTCGCATTGCTGTGTTCCGCTAAGGTAAGCTAAGCTCTAAGCTCTACTACTCTCAAGGAGTAGTAGTTAGAGCTCTTTGTGATGGGCTCGTCAAGGGAAGTACTACCACCATGCCTTTTTCTGCCGCCAGCGTTTCTTTTTCAATTTCAATTTATATATTCACAAACAATTTTTTTACAATCGTATTTGAATGTCAACTTAAAACTAAATAATTCATACAATAAACAATACATAATCTAACACAATAAAAAATAATCTAACACAATAAAAATAAACAATTACCTACCTAATTAATTAATTGAATTTAAATAACGAATAACACAAAATAAACAAATGTCAGGCTATTTCCATACTAAAAACTCTTCCCAAGAATAAAAACACCTCTCCAACAAAAACATCTTCAATTTGCTTTGAAAAAATTTGCTTTGCGTTGCTGTGTTTCGGTTTAAAGAGTGTGGTTACCGGTGAAATTACAGACACACGAGGCTTAACATCTGTATGCCTCAAGTTAAGGACTCAGAGCAATGCATCGTGGGGCACGTTCCTATCGTGCGTGACTTACGAGGCAATGCTTTGATAAAGGTGATGGTTACTTATGATACTTAAGATCAGGTAGTCCATCTGCTTGTCCTATCCTCAAATAGCATAAATAACTTTTGACGAACTAAGATTGCCTGGCTTGAAGATACCTTCGTCAGTGAGCAGGACTGTGGCAGACAAACAGCCAGGCTGCTTCGCTTGGCCCCCATTCGGCCAGAAGTCGGCATGCCCAGTCTTGCCTGGCGCGCCATACCCGCCTCCGTCTGTGTGGATGATGTCGACGAAGGAGGCGTCGGCTTTGGACACCGGCTGCCCAAGGATAGGAGGGTAGAAGCCGGGGTAGGCTGGGTCAAGGCCGGTTAACCTGGAATATTCAATCACATGACTGTTTTAGTTTCGTGAAAACAAAGATTCAGATGTAAACACAAGCCTATTAACAAATTGTTTTACTGAAGCCCGATTATTTTGTTCTTTTAACAATCAAATTTCTGCTGTGACATAGAAAACTCACCCCAATTTTAATAAAACGATTTAAGCGACAGCAGACAAAATTCCTAGTGCCAGGCCAACACCGTCTAAGACTAGATGCTACCTTGGAATCTTCAATCCTCTGGCAGCGAGAGACCTGGCAGCATATGCCAGCACGTGGGCTCCGAGGGAATGCCCCACGAAGTGCAGGCCGGCCAGAGGAACCCCCTGCTTCATCAGGCGAGACATGGCGCGTGCCGTCTCTTTGCCAATCTAAAAACATCAGGGTCACAACTTATGAGGCAGTTACTGAAAAAAAACTTGTTACAACAAATTATGAGACGTCAAAAAACCAACCAGGGTGTGGTTACCGGTGAAATTACAGGCACAGGAGGCTTAACATCTGTATGCCTCAAGTTGATGGATGCAGGCATAGATAAGAGAGACGCAGGGCACGATCATATCGTGCGTGCGTACCATATCGTGCCCTCATTTGAGTTGAGCAGAAAAGCCAAATATTCTTGACTTAGAAAGAACTACCTAGAAGTAATAGCTTCTTATGCTACCAACAAGGTAAGAGACGATGTCTAACGCGCCTACAAACATGCATTCCACCAAAAAGTCACCACAAATTGGAGCTTACCCTCTAAAACGGGGCTGCAAGCTTACCCTCTAAGCTGATCGAATCTTGCTCCCCTGCATCCACACCACCATCGGGGATGCTAGAACATTGCTGCCATCAACCCAAAGTCCTGCTCCGCTACTTTAAGGAGCTGGGCTGGCTCGGGTGAGGTTAGCAGGGGAATAATTCACAATACACCCCATTGCGGGACGTCAGTGCATATCTTACTCTTCCACCTTGAATAAGGATTAGGAGCTTACCGTAGCCACGTCCTTAGAGACGACGATGTAGTTCCCGAAGGCCAGGTTCGCCCAGTCCAGCACCAGGGTGTTGTAGCCTCCGTGCCTCAGGTAGGACCGGACGATCCTCTGCACGCTCCTGTCGGTCGCCAGCTCCACGTATCTGGAAATGAAACTATCTTCCTACTTATCCTATCCTAATTATCATTTTCTTATCCCGAAAAATTGACGGGAACAGGCTAGAAAGCACGAATGAACCCATTATAGGGAAATCTTCTTTTGGCAATCACTACTAATATGCGACCGACGATCTACTATGAAATGTGGGTATGTGAGAGAGATCCCCATTAATCTTGAATTGATATTTATATTTGGTACAACAGATCTGAAGTGCTATTCCTAAAACAACAATCACAATGGGAATAACATCTAGTGGATCCGCGCTCACTTGGGCGAGTCTTCAGAGGGGATATCTGCAGTGGAGATAAATAACATGGCAAGTTTGGCTACAATACTTACCCATGAGCATACAGCATGGTTGGTCTCTGCATGTCGAAGCGAGGGTCGTCCAACAGTCTACTGATGTCCTTCAGCCGGAAGGAAGCTGGCTTCGTCGCATTTGTTCTAAAAAAGGGTATTTTTTTCTACAACGTTATGATATTTTTTTTTTTAAATGATTGGTGGAGCCTGCTGATGGCCCGCCTGATGTTAAGCTCTTCCTATAACAATTGCATTACCTACAGAGTATGTCCACAGAGGAAGTACTCTATATGGTATTGCACGTACACCATTCTGAGACGTGATAGATATTATCTAATTGTATAGTCCAGAATAGCTTACAAGTTGTCACGCTGTATAACCCACCTATAAAAGACGCAAATGTCTGTTTACAAGAGAGAAAAAACAAGTAAGCTCAATATATTGTACCTTGTTGGTATGATGTAGGTACATTACATTAACCGAAGTAATTTATGATCTAGACTACACCTTGACTCTGACATCCTTAGCCATGGAAACTGAATGATGGTCAGAAGTTCTAGTAGTTGTGGTGTGGCGTGTTAGGTAGGTACACTTACCCATAGAACCTTATGTAGACATCTCTGTAATTAGCTGCTCTGCCTGAAGGAGCTGAAATGTGAATTCAAAAGAAGTCAGGTTTTTTATTTTTAGAATTATTGCATAAAGAAGGAATGACTATTGAGAAGACGACTGATAGACGAGAGTGGAGAGAAAGAACCAAGAAGCATAAAGGCTAGAAAATTATGAAAACTTTAGTATCCTGCCTGTTCTTCTAGGCTTGGAACTGGTGCCAAGATTCACCTTGATGATGAGACGCTTCAAGAAATTACAGGCACATAAAGGCGTATGCCTCAAGTTGATGGACGCAGGACAGTGCATAGTGGGGCACGTTCCTATCGTGCGTGACTTACGCAATGCTTTTTCATAGGAGATGATTACCACTTAGCATCTGGTGGGCCATCAGGTTGATCCATCAGCAAGTAGTATGAAAAAATCAAGCTTCATTAAGGTTTTAAGGTTAGATAACGTGCTATTGATCAAGTCATAATATTATCTAAAACTAGGTTTGAAGAGCATGTTAATTGAATTTTCAATTAAAACTGACTCTGTCGTCATCCGACTAGTAAGGATGATGATGGCTCGGACCTCAATAAGTTATATTTTGTAAAGTTAATAATTAATACTTCTTGCAGAAAGTGCATTGCGAAATGTTGACCAACAGGTTTTCGTTTCCTTGATTTCGTCGAGACAAGGACTTCAAGGATTTAGTCTGATCTTTTTTACTTTCACGACTAGTGGTAACTAGTGATAACTAATAGTGGAATCCCGAACGATACTTCGCTTTTGTGTTGCTATTTCCTAACAAACCATAAACCCTCGCTGCCATCCTTAACTCTTAAGGGGTTGAGTTTCGGGAATTTCTTTCTTCCCACACTCAAAGTCAAAGCCTAAGAGCTGATTTCACCAAGCTCTGTTAAGTTAGCAAAGGATTAAAGGGCCGTTAAATATGTCAAAAAGTACGCGTTTGACATCTAAGGTTAGATTTAACGGCCTGTTAATCCATGATTAGTAACTAACAGAGCATGGTGAAATCAGCTCTAAAGGTAGGTATTTATTGAGTTGAATCACAAGATTCACATTGAAACGTCTTAAAGCTAGGTGAATTTAGGTGCATGTTCCATGCGACCAAGCATTGTCTCGCAAGTCACGCGCGATAAAAACGTGCCCTACGATGACCTGCGTACATCAACTTGTTATACAGACAGATGTTAAGCCTCATGTGGGGGTCCATGCTACTCACGTCCGTAGGTGATTACTCTTTGAGTCCCTACACGTGTCCCCTGGGTGGTGCCAATGGAGTAGCTTTCTCTGGTGGTAGGTTTCGGCCGCGGCTTGTCACCACCCACCGAGCAAAGCCGTACCGCCAAACGGCATTTCGTGTTCCGGTACGATGCTCGGTGCAGCCACAAAGGGGACGGGTCAGGATGATTTCACTCAGTACTGCATCACACCGGTCTTAGACGAGATAACATTGAGCTTGTGCTGGGAGGCTAGTCGCGGAGGGTAGCGGGATCCGAAGCACGGTGCACCGCTGGCCGACCGCAGGTAGTAGGGGGCCCAAGTAGAGAACCAGCCACTCTTGAAAGGCTGCCCCGCCACCTCGCGAAAAATCCCGGGATGCTCCATCGTGCCGGTTGGCGACCGGACGAGAGGACCCGATGGCCATCTCCGGGGGGGTTCGGGCGTCCCCGAAGTCTCCCGCCTAGTCCCCCGTTAGCATAAGTAATCTGTTGTCAGTGTTTAGGTTTGCAGTGTGTCTTTTCCTACTGCCGTCCTCCTACCACTCTTCACTCTTCAAACAAAACCAACCATGAAAAGAAACAAAGTTAAACAGCGTGTGCACGTCCTCTCTCTACAAGTGCACCTAGCAAAAATCCGAGGTTTGCACTCAAATATCATTCCAGTCCACCACTATCTCGAGACTGCCAAACCTCATCTGCTTTTTCTTACGGAGACCCAGATCAGATGTCCACTTGATGCGTCATACCTTGCATACCCAGGTTACGTGCTTGAACACAACTTTATGCCACGGGCTGGCACCTGTGTTTATGCGCGCGATGACATCTGTTTCAGGCGCCTCCGAAATCTTGAAAATTCCAAGTACTCTGTAATTTGGATACTTGTTGAGACGGGTATGGAGAAAATACTCTACGCTGGAATATACCGATCACACAGCGGAGACCAAGAGACAACTCAGCTTTTTAACTATCTCAGTGAGGCAGCAGATTTGGCCCAGCTTCGGTACCCATCTGCTTAAATGGTGTTTCTGGGGGACTTCAATGCCCATCACCAGGATTGGTTGTTCCCACACCAGTGCACTGATCATGCTGGAAGGGAAGCGCTCAAGTTTTCTATCTCACTCAACCTCACTCAGCTGGTCCAGGAAGCGACCAGAGTTCCAGACATCGACGGCCACACCGCCAATTGCTTGGACCTTATCCTAACGACTGATCCTGATCGATACAATGTGTCGGTCACTTCTCCACTTGGAAGTTCTGACCATTGTGTTGTGAAGTCCATATCAGCATATTCCCCACCCGATCCAAGCCCCAGTGCTAGTCGTCGACTGTGGCAGTACGCGTTAGCAAACTGGGACGAGATGCGGCACTTTTTTGCATCTTTTCCTTGGCGGAAAACTTGTTTCTCTTCTGGCGATCCGTCAACCTGTACATATGCTATAATTGAAGTGCTTCGTCGTGGTATGGAATACTACATTCCATACAAAGACACAAGACTATCCGATTCACCTCAACCCTGGTTCGATGGTGAGTGCAGAAGTGCCGATGCACTCAAACAAAAAGCCTTCATTAGTTGGGTTGACGCCAGAAATCTCAAAGCACCGGATATACGCCTTAAGAAGATAGCATATAACAAAGCCGCCAAAGTCTGTAAAAAAGTTTTAAGGAGGGCTCGTTTCGACCACATAAGCCGAGTAGGTGCTAAATTGGCTTCACACCCAGCAGGTAGTAAGGCATTTTGGTCTCTCGCGAAATCAATTGAAACGAACTTCTGCCGCCCTTCACTTCCTCCAATGCTTAGACCAGATGGTTCGCTTGCTCACACTTCCGTAGAGAAAGCCAATCTTTTTGCTTCTCAGTTTGCGGAATCCTCGCGCCTTAACACGGCTGGTGAAGTGCCTCCTTCCGTCCCCTGTTGTACGACGGCAATGCCGAAAGTCCGCATGCACCAAAAGGAGGTGCTTAAAACACTGCGTGCTTTGGATGTGAATAAGGCTAGCGGGCCTGATGGAATACCCGCAATTATCCTCAAACAATGTGCCCCTGAGTTGACTCCAATACTGACTCGCCTGTTTTGTCTCTCTCTTGAAACTGGCCTTGTACCACGGTCTTGGAAGCTTGCAAATGTGCAACCAGTGCCTAAGAAGGGAAGTCGTGCCGACCCTGCAAATTATCGGCCCATTTCGGTAACCTCTCTATTGTGTAAAACAATGGAGCGGATTCTCAACAACAAGCTCCTAACGTACCTTGAAGCCAATGACCTCCTCAGTGACCAGCAGTACGGCTTTCGTCGAAAACGGTCTACTGGGGATCTTTTAGCGTACGTCACCCATATCTGGAGCGAGGCCATAGAGAGGCATGGTGAAGCACTTGCTGTGTCACTCGACATTTCCAAGGCTTTTGACAGGGTTTGGCACGACGGTCTTATTAGCAAGCTTACCTCGTTCGGACTGCCGCCGTGCTTGCGAGGGTGGATTACTGACTTCCTGAGGGAACGGTCAATTCGAGTAGTCATTGATGGCCGCTCGTCTGACCAATTGGCTATTAATGCTGGAGTACCTCAGGGGTCGGTTCTTTCTGCAACCTAATTCCTGCTACATATCAACGATTTGCTTCAGCCCGGTATTGTGGGGTACGCAGATGATAGCACCATTGTAGAGAGATACACTTCCGATGCCCGTGCAAGCGCAGATACGATCGAGTCCCTAAGAGAGGCCATGGTAGAACGAGTAAATCGCATCCTGATTAATGTCTCTGATTGGGGTGTAGCCAACCTCGTCTCTTTCAACGCCTCAAAAACTCAGGCATGTCTTTTCTCCGCAAAAAAACGGCCTTTCCGCCTGAATCCATCTTTCCTAGATGTATCGGTGCCGATCTCCGACCATCTTGAGCTTTTGGGTGTGAAGCTGACATCCAATTTGAACTTCGGCTCGTATATAGAATCTAAGGCTAAAGTGGCTGCTAAGAAACTGGGCATCCTTTCTAAGGTCAGACAGTACTTCACACCAGGTCAGCTTCTGGACCTTTATCAAGCACAAGTCCGATCGTGCATGGAGTACTGTTGCCACCTCTGGGACGGTTCTGCCAAGTACCAGCTTGAAGCCTTAGATTCTATTGAGCGGAGAGCCAGGAGACTCATTGGCAATGACCAGCTGTTCGACTCCAGGCTCTATAGCCTCGATCACAGGAGACGAATCGCCTGCTTATCGGTGTTCTACCGAATACATTTTGGTGAGTGTGCGCAGGAACTGCACGATCTCATTCTCCCGTCACCCTTCTACCTCCGGACAACTAGGCGAACGGATAAGTGCCACCCCAGGTGGATATCCCTCACTATCGCACGAAGCGCTTTGCTTCCACTTTCTTAGTGCAAACTGCCAAGGAGTGGAACACTTTACCGTCGTCTGTATTTCCGGAACGATATAACTTAGGAATATTCAAGAAAAGAGTGAACAAGTGGATTATAGCTAAGCGTGCTCCACCTTAGACTGCATCTTTACTTTCCATCAGGTGAGATGGCAGTCAAACGTCTAGCTATTAAACAATAAAAAAAAAAAAAAAAAAAAAAAAAAAATGTGCCTGTCATTTCACCGGCAACCACACTCTTCAAACCGAAACACAAAAACGCTGTTATGCGGCAGAAATAAGCATGGGGTAGTTTTTCCCGGACGAGCCTCACTCAAAGAGCCAATTTTATTGACTCACCGTCAATGAGAACAAGACAATTAGAAGATAACGTATTGCACAAGAAAATCATGATGGTCTTTAAATATTTTATTTGACCTTAACACGACCCCGTAACCAAAAGCTTAGTTTTAGTAAATGACAAAGTTTGTCGCAAGGCCCTTGCGTGCTAGCTGAAACCGAACGCGATCAGACGAATGAAGAATACGTAAATACAGTTGAAAGGAAGGGAGCTTCTTGAGGCGCACTAAAATCCTTTCACCACACTGTTTCGATAGAAACTAGTGACACGACAAGAAGTACAGTAGAAGGTTGATCTCTCTGTTAAGTTTTCCCTAGAGACTATAGAGGTTTCTTCATGATTTTCTGTATTGCGAGCCCGTTTTACCAGCGGGCTTACTCAATAGACATTGCTTTCACATGGCTTAGGTACATACATAGTTGTGTGTAAATAGGTATCTCATGGACCCTGCATAGGGTAGGTCTAGCAACATGGAGGCAGGCCGAGGTTTTAACGTAAGTAGTTAGACGATTTTTATTCATGATAATGATGAAATAATTAATTGGTTTTGTATGGAGACACGAAAACTGCAGAATACTGCAGAAGAGAGTTTAAGCGGTCATACATCCATTCGCTGACTGCTCTGAACGTTGCTTCTCAGTGTGTATGAAGGGCCTAAGCTAAGGTATGAAGGACAAAGGGCCAGCTAAGCTACGCCGAGAGACTAACCTGGTATCGTGGAGCGCAGGAACTGGTTAAAGCTATCCACGTTTATGGGGAAAGATGGATCTCTCTGGCATCGGCACGGTAGTAATACTGAAACATATTTTCGTGTTATAATAAAGTGCCTAATGGTAATACATATTCAAAATATATTTATTAGATGGATGCAGTACAGTGTATCGTAGGGCACGTTCCTATTGTGACTTTCGAGGCAATGCTTTGATATATAAGTGATGGTTAGTAAGGTGTGTCATCTGCTGGTTCCATCGGAAAGTGGTATTAAAAAAACGATTTAAACCGACGAAATATAAATATTTGTGGAAATGATAATGAATATTCACTCTATAGCAGATCTGACTGTATTACAACAACAATCTTTTCTTATTTTCTTTAATCTAAGCTTTTTTTTCTTATATTTCAGGCTAGATGGTGGGATTTTAAATTATCACAAATAATTATTTTACAATTATATAATACTAATTTTTTTTATTGAAACGTGACTAACAGACCAACAATAATAGGTCCCGAGAGCATATCTCGCAATAAGATCTTACATAAGGTTTTTTGTTTTAAATATAATAAAAAAATCGTTTTAAATAAATTATTTCCGGCAGGCGTTACGTTGGACTGTGAGAAAAAAGTTTAACATTCCAAAAAAATTCGTGCCTTGCTGCGAATCATTGAAAAATTGACGTAGATGTATAGATACTTCGTAGGTACGTATTTATGATCTTAATTGAAGAGCATGGCATGCATAGTTAGGTACTAGAGAAAGAAAAATAAATAGCAACACGACTTTATTCCCCAGGCACGGTTGATATCCCCTTAGATATCTTAGTACTTTAGTAGGTTAAGATTATTTAGCTTTTAGCTCTGGTATTGCAGTTTCTAAAAATATCTTTCGGTGACCGGATTCGAAACCACAAACCAAAAGGTGCAGTATTTTATATTCTCAGTTCATATATTTTATGACATTTCAAAATCTTTGTTATATCTATAAGGGTAGGTAGGTAAACATTCCACACAACACTATACAAGGTGTTCCAAAACTAGTGTTTAAAAACTTCAGGGGGCTAAAGTACCCATTAATATGAATAACATTTTCTAAGGAACTAACACCCTGAACGCGAAAAAAAAACAGCTGTTTTATACAAAAGTTCAATACCTACCTGGCTAAAATGTATTGTATACCGCCCCGAACTAAATAAATCTAGAACCAGTACCCCAAGTATGAGTTGTGTTTACCATATTTGGTTTTTCGTGTTTCATTCTTGTTCCGTGTTCATAGCGGGTTTTGTATGAAGACGCGATAGAGATACCGATACGGAACTTTATGTTGCAAGTATGATGAAAATTAGTAGTAGAACATAAACTTCCGTATAGGTTTCTCCATCGCGTCTTGATACAAAACCCGCAATGAACACGGAACAAGAACGAAAAACAAAAAACCAATTTTTTTTTTTTTTTATACAACCAGCTGATGAAACAAGCAGATGGCCCACCTGATGTAAACACAACTCATACTTGGGGTACAGTTAACTGATTTAAGAGTATTAGAGCTCTTTGTAAAGGGCTCGTCCGAGAAAGTACTACCTACCACCACGCCTTTTTCTGCCGCCAAGCAGCAACGCTTTGTTTCGGTTTGAAGAGTGTGGTTGCCGGTGTAATTACAGGCACATGAGGCTTAACATCTGTATGCCTCAAGTTGATGGATGCAGGGCAGTGCATCGTAGGGGACGTTCCTATCGTGCGTGATTTACGAGTCAATGCTTTGTTATAGGTGATGGTTACCACTTAACGTCAGGTGGGCCATCTTGTTCCATCAGCTAGTTGTATAAAAAAAACTGATATAATAATTTATTTTATTAGTACATACGTGAAATATATTAAAAAAGGTAACCCAGATAGAGAACAGATATCAATTTTTTCTTACGAAAATATTTGTTTTGTGTAGGGATCGAACCCACGCACGACCTACAGCGCAAAAGCAGAAGGCAGAACTGCTACCAACTAAGCAGTGAGAGCTGTCATAAATAAATATTGTAATAAAATATCCCATTTAACATAATCTTTTGTTTTTCCTCCGGCCCTGTGACCTATGGAGCTGGTAGGTAAATAAGGTACAGTCAGCATTAGACTAATACCTATTTTTAACATAACACACTTTTAACTTAGAAGATTTACTATTTTATTAAAATAAGAATATTAAAATGTAAGTTTTATATGTATGTACAGCGATCTTGTTCCCATCGTTACAAGCTTTGCTTATTTTGGGGCTAGGTAGTGCTGTGTGGAATGTCCGCCAATATTTATTATTTATGTTTATTGTTAAACTTCAATTCACAAAGTAAAAATGGTTCTTTTCATTCAAAGTATTTTTGTAAGTCCGATTCTCATTTACTTATCTACGTTGTGTATGTAGCTGACTGTACCTGTCGATGTAAGTCAAGATACAAAGGACACGACAGTAAATTATGCAGATATCATGCCATGGTCACCGATGTAATGATATGACACAAATGGTTTGTAAATCTTGTACCTACTTACCTAAGTACTTCAAACCAGACATGATGTTGTCCCTATTGACTGAGTATCGGGTTCTTCAAAGATGTTTTTAAATTTAAGTTACACGTTTTACAAAAGATTCAAAAATCAACAACAAAAAAACAGAATGTACAAGTTTTTAAATACTGTAAGTACCGAAAATTCAGGGCGCTAAAGACACATCAATATGAATAACTTTTTCTATTTCGGTTATTCATATTGATGGGTATTTTAGCCCCCTGAAGTTTTCGGTACTAGTATTTTAACACCCTGTATATAGAGCTCTTTGTGAAGGGCCGTCCGGGGAAGAACTACCACTATGCCTATTTGTGCCGCCAAGCAGCGTTGCTGTGTTTCGGTTTGAAGGGTCTGGGCACAGTGTGGGTGCATCTGTAAGCCTCAAGTTAATAAACGCAGGCCAGTGCATTGTAGCGCACGTTTCTACGTGCATGATTAGCGAGGATATTCTTATTTATCACTGGATTTATATCCTAAAAAATGTGCAAGAAAATGGTTTAAGGGGCTGACAACTATCAAACAACTTCTCGCTCGCACATTTCGACATTTTGAAAGATATAAAATCACTAAACTCATTTTCGAAAAATCGTAATCAACCATTTTGTGTGCAATCACATTGCACATAGTTTAGTAAAAATTTCATTTTGATCGATACAAGTTTTCCTACTTAAAAGTTTGCTTATGTACAAAAACTAGAAAAGCAAACTTTTGAGTAGGAAAACATGTATCGATCAAAATGAAATTTTTACTAAACTGTGTGCAATGTGATTACACACAAAATGGTTGATTGCGATTTTTCGTAAATAAGTTTAGTGATTTTATATCTTTCAATATGTCGAAACGTGCGAGCGAGAGTCACATTAGCTCTTGTCTTCGCCTTAAGAGTAGTAGAGCACTTTGTGTTTGGCCGTCCGGGGAAGATTTGATTTTTATAATATTCCAAAAGTTATTATTCGAATGAGATTTGAACGCACCACCTTCCCCTTGATACGAGGCGCCGCTAACCACCTCTGTTTGATGTCAAAGTCAAAAGATCAATAAAATTACAAGGATCATTTTGAAACGTCATAAGGCTAGGTGACTCTAGGTGCCAGTTCCACGCGACCAAAGCCTAGAAGAACAGGCAACAAACTTACGGCTTGTTTCCTACCGTTCTTTTGATGATTGTCAGTTAAGTTGCTGCCTCGCTTGCATGTTGAGCGAAGTCGACCCGTCGAACCGTGTAAGTGAGACTTTAAGCCTCTATATATTTCTTAATAGCATCGTCTCTTTGGACGACATTAGCAGTTGTACAACGTATAGGTAGGTAGGTACAACAATAGGCCACCAATTTCATAACCACAATGCCCATCTCGGAGAAACGACAAGGTCGAATTTGCATCATTTTCAAAATTGCTCACTGACGGTACCATAGGTACGTTATTCCGCACCCGGAAACTGCGAAATGAGTAAGCGACGTTGGTAAACAGCCGTAGGACCGCTTATTTTATTTTTCTTTGCTCTTTACCTTCAGCATAAGTTATTTATTTATGTACCTAGCTATGCAACCGGCTAGTACATCATTCATAACAGCACCGAATATAAAGTGCAAGCATGCATTATTGCACCTGCATCCGCGTTGCTTATCTCTAGCGCCCACGCGTTTTGTGACTTGTGGCTTCTAGTTAGAATATTGATTAAGGCGAAGATAAGAGCTAATGTGACTCTCACTCGCACATTTCGACATGTTGAAAGATATAAAATCACTAAACTCATTTTCGAAAAATCGCAATCAACCATCTTGTGTGCAATCACATTGCACACAGTTTAGTAAAAATTTCATTTTGATCGATACATGTTTTCCTTCTCAAAAGTTAGCTTTACTAGTTATCGTACATAAGCAAACTTTTAAGTAGGAAAACTTGTATCGATCAAAATGAAATTTTTACTAAATTTTTATTTTTGCAATGTGATTGCACACAAAATGGTTGATTGCGATTTTTCGAAAATGAGGTTAGTGATTTTATATCTTTCAACATGTCGAAACGTGCGAGCGAGAAGTTGTTTGATAGTTGTCAGCCCCTTAATTCATTCGTTTAGAGAATAAACTTCGTCTCAGACGCTTCAATTTAATTGTTTATTTTCATGAATAGAAATTTCTTAAATAAGTTTGAAAGTTAGTTTTTAAAAACATCGTTAACGTTCCCGTAACCTTTACTACCTATCTTACAGACAATAATAATACATTAATATTAAATAATTATATTTCACCCAAAGACATCTGACTCCAAACTAAGCAAAGCTTATAAAGGGAACCAGATGACTGATATGAATAGGTAATTGTAGGTGAACACATACTTTAGAATACATGAAGCACCCTGCCACAGACGAACATCACACAGGTGTTTTTCCGCGGTGGGGATCGAACCCACGACCTACAGCGTAATCCGATCATTATTTACTTTGATGTTTTTTTTATTATTGATTGCACAAAAATACATAATTATAGCACAAAGTTATTATGGTATTGATAATGTTCATGATATTGACTGTACAACCTGTTGGAATAATGGTAAACACGACCCAAGCCTAAATATAAAAAAGAAAGTTAGTTCCCTTTCCTGCCACTGTGTGGCGCTGCTACTATTCGCGCTTCGTCACCGTTGTTGTAACTTTTGGCAATATACGTTTATTAATTAATTCTTATTTTCGGTGTTCTTATTTATTTTCCTCATGTTATGGGCCCAGTACTTAGCACTGAAGTAATGATTAAGTACCAATATTTTCAATATAAAAAAAACTTACCTGATCCAATTATAAAAATTAACACCAGTCCATTCGAAGTTACTGCACTTATTTTTATGGTCATTTTTTTTTATATCACGTTTCTTCTTACACAAGCAAAACCGCCACTGTATTGTTTTATGCCTAGATATATTAATTTAATTTGCTCGTATTATTATCGCTAACATTTTTTTAAGCTACATAAACATAAGTCACTATTTTTGTCTTCAAAAAAAAATTTTAGTCACCTTTTTGGCATTATTCAAATATCTTTTTAAGTTCGCGTCCGTGAAGATAACACACAAAAAAAAATCACGTCAGTTTTTAAAAAAATATTTTTTGTTACTCAAGTAATTAGGGTATTGTTATGTAAAGATCATTTTTATAATAAAATCTTGATTTTATCTTGGAAATATCAGTGTTGCGTATTATGAAGATGTAGTAATAAGGTTTCTTGAAAATATCAGGCAGTGTTACGTTGATGTACCTAGTAGGTACAAGTTTGGCGGTGATGTAGAGATGACTGAAGGGTCGCATGCGCAGCCTCCGAGACCCTGTACCGAACGCAAGCATGACGTATGTACAATCAACATCAGAAGTTAAATAATTTTTCAAAATTTTGAAAATGTACTTCTTGTAGTGGTGACTCCGCCTTCTGATAGTAAGTTCGAAACCGGTTGCAACAATTGATTTTCAATGTATGCTGCAGAGAAGACTTCTGTCCCGAGAACTCACCACACAAATGACGCGCCAACTCCATAACTATTTGTAAACGAAGTCCAACAAGAACTATATTTTTAAGTTTCAGATTTTATTAAGATAGTAAGCATTTTGGTCTGCATACTATAATTGTTCTAATAAATAAACAAATCAAACTCGGGGTTTATTATATTCAGTAAGTAATAAAAAAAAATGATGTGCGGATAAGTTGGATGCATGTGTAAGTTGTTTGACGATTGTCAGCCTCTTGAATTATTATCTAATTGAAATGAATTATTGAAGAATTATCTTGAATTTATTCATGACTTTTTGCGCCTTCGATCTCTGAACTCGGATCGTCTGCCAGGACTTTACTGACACTTTTTGTATGATCATTATTATACCAATAAAATAAATACCCAATATACCTACTATTACTAGAATATGGTTCAATTAGGTTCATACGGTTCTTAGAAGATTAAGGGCCGGTTTCACTATGCTCTGTTAGATTAACAAAGGATTAAACGGCCGTTAAAAATGACAAAATGTACGCGTTTGACATCTAAGGTTAGATTTAACGGCCTGTTAAGGCGAAGACAAGAGCTAATGTGACTCTCGCTCGCACGTTTCGACATGTTGAAAGATATAAAATCACTAAACTCATTTTCGAAAAATCGCAATCAACCATTTTGTGTGCAATCACATTGCACACAGTTTAGTAAAAAAATAATTTTGATCGTTTGCTCGTTTGATCGTTTGCAAAAGTTTGCTTTTCTAGTTTTCGTACATAGGCAAACTTTTAAGCAGGAAAACATGTATCGATCAAAATGATTTTTATATAGTTGTCAGCCCCTTAATCCTTGATTAGTAACTAACAGAGCATGGTGAAACTGGGCCTAAAAGTTTTTCATCTTCCAGGAAATATTTTAGGCATATTAAGGCATAAGAAAAAAATATTACTACAGTCATCGTTCTTAATTTAAACGTAATTGATCGAGTGAGCGAAGCGAACGAAGATCTTAGTTTCAACTTGGGCGATTTGGCATTTTATGTATGTATGTATGTATGTATGTATGTATGTATGTATGTATGTATGTATGTTTGTCTGGCGATAACTTTAGAACCGTTGATCCGATCTGCATGAAATTTGATATATCGATAGCTTGTACTTGAGAAATTTACTGGTAAGTATATGAGTAAAATCGGATGAAGGGTTTTTGAGATATGGGGTTTTTTAAGAGGGCAAAAATAAAAAAAGTGACACAAAAAAATCAAGTTACATGTCATATGAAAGGCCTTTGTTTGGACATTCCAAAACAATTTTTACTTTTTTTTTGGGGCGCTCGGTTTTTGAGATACAACAAAAAAGTTAAATTAAGAAAACCAGCGATCCAAGAGCTCCCGTCTCTAAGAGTTTCGTTGTCATCAAGGTTTTTCTACTGGTCGGCCAGTTCCTTTGCTTTTTCTAATTTTTTTTTCTTGAAATATATTAAGAAGGTACTCAGTTCTCATAAAATGGTGACAACGACCAGGTCTGATGATGGAGCCAAGGTCTGTTCAACGGAACTCTTCAATAAATAGGCCAATAGAGTTGAAACTTGGTTACCGTACCAAGTTAGTAGGCGGTAGTCAGAAAACAGTCCAAACATAATGTTTGGACTTGCCTCTGACTACCACCTACTCAAAGTTTTGATGCGTTCGTTGGGTCGCATCACGAGATCTCAGTTCGGGGCGAACTACTAGTTATTGTGTGTAGTAGGTACCTACTTACTAATGTAATGTAATTGTAATAATAATTTATACAACGTGCAAACATAATAACCCTATAACCCTGGAAGCAGGGTATTCTACAGATCATGGCGAACAACTTTTGATATATGTCTATTAAAATTTCGAAGTTTTTCATTCATGAAATGCCTCTTAAACTTTCCGCCTAAATGAAATGAACTCAACGTGACGCAGCCCTATTTACAGCTATTTTTAGACGTTTAATTATTGTGAACTGTAGATAAAATAGGTACCAGAATTGCTACCATTAGTAAACGCAAATAGTGTATGTACCAAGGTCACATACACAATAACAGGGTTGTTTCAAATTTCTGAGACAATATTAATTTATCTTTTGTATGGGAGTTTCGAAAACGAAGTATTCAAACTTTGCACACGTCAATGTATTTCAGTTTTTGGTCTGATCACTTGGTCTTTGGCCCTATAGGGGTATTATGTTACACGTTGTATATGGATTGATATGAATCTGGTATAAACTGACTGTTTACCTTTATTTATTCTGATAAAAAAACCACAGTTTATATAGGTACTTACTAGGTAGGTACTGTGAGGTAGTTATATTTTTTATTTGAATAAATAAAGGTAAACAGTTCACGCTACACTTGTTTCGACGACGCCAACGCATTAAACTTAATTAAAAACCTAATTAAAATAATAACGAAGTATGAAATATTGTAACAGGAGACGAATCACCTGCAAAAACATTTCGGAAAGTGTGCGCAAATATACAAGTACATATATACAAGTACATAATATACAAGGTGTTCCAATAAAAGTACCCATCAATATGAATAACTTTTTCTAAGGAACCAACACTGTGAACGCGAGAAAAAAAACATTGATCTTTTGTATTTTGTTTTTTTGTCGCGTTCACAGTGTTGGTTCCTTAGAAAAAGTTATTCATATTGATGGGTACTTTAGCCCCCTGAAGTGTGTATACACAAGTATTGCAACACCTTGTATAAATCACTAAATGAAGTCATGAAAAATCGCAAGAAACCATAAGTTTTGGAGAATAGCACTTGCGGAATTAGTTATCTTCAAAAACGTTGCAATGTGCAAGCGAGAAGTTGTTTGACGGATGGCAGCCTCTTAAATATACCCAGACACAGAACAAACATCTATATTCATCACACAAGTGTTCGAATTCGAACCCACAACCAAATCCCAAAGCCCAGAAAGCAGTTTTACTAAGCATCATATACAACGTGTTGATGAAGTTATGTAGGGAAACAAAGAGCGTGTATTTAGACCAAGCACTGGAATACTTTGACGTGTGCAACGGTTGAATACATCGTTTTCGAAATTCCCATAGAAAAGTAAAATTAATATTTTCTCAGAAATTTGCAACAGCCCTGTCTGTGTACGTGTCAAGGTCACACGCACGCGCGCTTCTATCTAGGAAAGAGAAAAACAACGTTAACCTACGAGATAATTTGAAATACTTACCTTTCGGTAGGTAGGTAGGTACGCCGCCAATCCCCTGACACGATATTTTTAGTGGTTCCTATGGATTTTGTCATTATTTACTGGCTATAATAACACTGGATAAAACTGGATTTTGGTAAGTTTGCGAGATTTCGCACGACACAGGCTTCAAACTTCACACTAAACCATTACCTCGTAGGCACTGCTCATACACACACTGACTGACGACGGCTTTTTACATAACAATCACCATTTTATCACGTTTGATGACATTTTCTCAACAAAACAATGTACAACAACGCATGTAAACACAAACAGGGTGACCATCTCAAAAGTGGCGGTTCTACCACACACCTGCCAAAAAATCTGTCAAAATCTACCAAGCTTGACGATAAAAATACCAAAAATATGAATTCATACCATCTGGCTACGGAATAAATTAAATACCTACATTACATTCAGTTACTATCTTTTGATCGTTTGTAATGGTTTGCAGTTATCTAAAACGAGATAGAAGTTGTTTAGAAACCAAATCAATAAAGGTAAAAAAGAATAAGAAGTTTCCAGTTCGGTAAAAAATAAATAAATTATAAATATTATTTCATTAAAAATTCAAACTAATAAGATTTTTCTTGAAATATTTAAAATCTGCCAAATGGCAGAAATCTGCCACAAATGGTAACACTGATCGGCGGCCGTCGGCCGTCCTGATTGGATATGCGTTTTTAAATGCAACCAATGACAGACAGGTAAGTCAAAGATTAAATAGGACAGACTAGACACTTCCCAAAATTGCAGTTGAATAATTTTGTCGTGTCAATGAACCATGGTGGTAAAGTAACATGTTACAATTTAAAGAACTATGAATATCATAAACATTGCTTTACGACATCTAGTAATCAAACAAAAATAAATATTCTATTAAATATTGAGTACGTAGCCACGTAGGTACCTAGTTACTGAATAGGTATTAGTACCAAAGATCTCAGAGAATGTTTACCGTGACTAGGGATTACAGTCGCGAAAATATTTCTTTTACATACCAAGATCTTTAAAAACAGCAACATCATTCTTAGGTAGGCACATTACTAGGTAATTGGTGGCAGTTCTGTTACCTATTTTATCTAAGGTTAACAACTAGAGGTCAAAGAACAGCTGTAAATAGGGCTGCCTCATGATGCGTTTAGATTCATTTTAGATAAAAGTTTAAGAGGCATTTCATGAATGAAAAACTTTGAAATTTTAAAAGTCGTAGAACAAAAGTTGTTCGTTATGACCGGTAGAATATCCTGCTTTCGGATCCCTACAACTCTTAATAAACACGTTGTATACTAGCGGCGCGTGTCGTTGTAGGTCCAAGTAGATCCAGTAGTTTTTATAAACATATCTATGTACAATAATTTAAATATTATAAATTATCGTACATAGGTATGTTTATAAATCATTTTACTTTTATATAGCATACCGATTTTAAAACACGTTATTTTATTTTTAATTAATGTACATATTTATAATTGTTAGAATATTGTTTTATTGACAAATAATTTTTTTACGACAGATTTGTTTTTTTATTTAATACTAGCGGCCTGTCCCAGCTTCGCATGGGTGGTCATAAATTTTTTGAACATTTTAGGATAAACTTAGAGCGTGGGTTCGAGCCTCGAACCCACGCTCGAGGGTCGAGCGTCTACTTATTTCATACATTTGCACGCGCTTCTCCTTGAGTGAATGAAATCGCACCCCGAGCGTGACCCGTGGACCCGTTAACATTTTTAATTTCGTCATATCTTTTGAATGGAATGTCCGATTTGAAAAATTTAAGAAGTAATCTATAGGTATTGAAACCGTCTTAATTATTAAATGATTTATTTGGATAAGGATTAATACCAAGGTACAAATAAAGACCCTTTTCTGGAGGCGGCATTTCAATTATTTTTTTATAATAAAAGAACACTTATTGTGACATAACTATAATAGTTAGACATATGCTGTCGCGACATTTTTTGTAGATGATAACGTGTTCTACAAAATCGTAGTACATTATTTTGTTCTATCATCAATAGTTTTCGCAGCGCACGCGATGTAAGGTTTTTGTATTCCACCTTGAGTTACATTATTGAAGTTTTAGTAAGGATCCCTGATTTTTTTGAAAATATAATATAGCCTATGTTACTCAGGGATAATGTAGCATTCTAATGGTGAAAGAATTTTTGAAATCGGACTAGTAGTTTTTGAGCCTATTCGTTACATACAAAAATACAAACATACAAAAATACAAAGGTTTCCTCTTTATAATAAAGAACACTTATTGTGACATAACTATAATAGTTAGACATATGCTGTCGCGACATTTTTTGTAGATGATGACGTGTTCTACAAAATCGTAGTACATTATTTTGTTCTATCATCAATAGTTTTCGCAGCGCACGCGATGTAAGGTTTTTGTATTCCACCTTGGGTTACATTATTGAAGTTTTAGTAAGGATCCATGATTTTTTTGAAAATATAATATAGCCTATGTTACTCAGGGATAATGTAGCATTCTAATGGTGAAAGAATTTTTGAAATCGGACCAGTAGTTTTTGAGCCTATTCGTTACATACAAAAATACAAACATACAAAAATACAAAAATACAAAGGTTTCCTCTTTATAATATTAGTGTAGATACTTTTCGTTCTAACTGTACTTAAATTCGGATTAAACAATAGATTTAGTGGTAATATTGCGAGTGGTCCCAGTTGCCTGAGGAAAAGTAATTAAATTAATGAATCAGGCGACTGGGACCGCGGTCCCAGTTTCTTGTGGTCCCAGATGCCTGCCTTCTCATTAAATTAATGAATCAGGCGACTGGGACCGCGGTATACCAACTTTAAGTTTTAAAATTAACGTGTTGAATTTTGAAAACCGCTTCGTGACTTTGATCCCCAGGCACGGTAGATATCCCCATAGTACCAAGTACTAACTCCAGATTCTTTGAGGACGTCTACGGGGAGTAGTCAGAGGTACGTACAAATATCACATTTAGCAAATACCCACATATTGCAGTAATTGGTATTCCATACGTGACAGGTTGCAAGCCCGGCGCCGCTGTTAGAATACTAACTGGTTTCCTCACGTTGTTTTCCTTCACCGTTTAAGGCACTGGCATTGCGCACATACATTTTTCGATGGCATTAATCGGATTCGAACCGACGACCTTACGATCGAAAGTCGAGGTCACTCTTTTGAGTGAATTTTGAAAACAACGCATATTTTGGGCATATTTGCTAAGTATACAGTTTTATTTAAGGTCCAATATTTACTAGCAACACTCATGGTGTGATGGTGTTTAGCTACATAAAACAGGTACATACATACAGGTACATAGTACTTGCATGGGTATTCACTGATGGAAACTTGAGGCGTAGGCCCCTACCCGCTGGACCGATCATACATCCTACTAATATAAATATAAATGCGAAAGTTTGTGAGTATGGATGGATGGATGTTTGTTACTCTTTCACGTTAAAACTACTGAATGGATTTTAATGAAAATCTCCGATAATATAGCTTATACATCAGAATAACACATAGGCTACATTTTATAAAGATATTGTGTGACTAATCCTGCGCAGACGAAGTCGCGGGCACCAGCTAGTTATATATATTCAGCAAAAAAACCCACTTGTAGCACTTATACATTCTCTTAGCTTATTCGGGCCTACATAGGAAAGACATAGTCAATATTGCCAGTAGTTTCTAAAATAAAATAAAGTATTTAATAAACACGTTTATTTAAAGAACGGGAATGTATAAATAACAAAATTATCTAAAACCTTAACGGCCGGTTTCTGAAAGCTCGATCAAAATTAATCGGATATCAAGTCACTTGCTATATCAGCTATTACATTAAATTAGATAGAGATGCAGTGACTTGACATCTGATTAGGTTTGATCGGGCTTTCAGAAACCGGCCGTAAAAGTAACAAAATAATATTTTTAAGTAAATAGCTGTTTAATAATTATCTTACATAATATTTACAACACTAAGAGCTGATTTCACCATGCTCTGTTGGTTACTAATCAAAGATCAACAGGCCGTTAAATCTAACCTTAGCTGTCAAACGCGTACATTTTGACATATTTAACGGCCCTTAAATCCTTTGTTATTCTTACAGAGCATGGTGAAACTGGGCCTAAAATTGCTTTCACAGGAAAACCTAACATAAAGGAATAGTTTCACATTTCAACATTTTGAAAGATATTAAGGGCCGGTTTCAACATGCTGTTAGATTAACAAAGGATTAAAGGGCCGTCAAATATGTCAAAATGTACGCGTTTGACATCTAGGTTCCGATTTAGCGGCCTGTTAATCGATGATTAGTAACCAACAGAGCATGGTGAAATCAGCTCTAAGGAAGTATTTTTTTTATAAATGCTTGTTCTTTAATAACTAATGTAACCTGTCAAAAATAAACATTAACCAATAGAATAACACACTGGGATGCGCATGTTGGTAAAAACTTGACCTTATGTTCTTTTATACAGCTCTATGACAAAAACTAATGAGTAAGTAATTACATAATAACTCCAAAGCTTAGTCAGGCAACAAATGTATATCCTTGTCTATGGTTCAGTATTTGTAAATACAATTTGGCAAAAAAGGCTAGTAACGGAACTAATTTCACATAGGTGCGAGCAGGACCGCATGTGAGTGAACGTCGAAAATGTACGGAAAATGGCGCCCCTATCATTTTCAAAACTTATTTTGCCAAACTATATACTATACTTATAAAGAAACCGAAACGAAACGCGAATAAAGAAACTAATCTAACTAGTAGTTCGCCCCGAACTGAGATCTCGTGATGCGACCCGATGAACGCATCAAAACTTTGAGTAGGTAGTAGTCAGAGGCAAGTCCAAACATTATCTTTGGACTTTTTTCTTACTACCGCCTACTAACTTGGTATGGTAACCAAGTTTCAACTCCATTGACCTATTTATTGAAGAGTTCCGTTGAACAGACCTTGGCTCCATCATCAGACCTGGTTGTCGTCACCATTTTATGAGAACTGAGTACCTCCTTAATATATTTCAAGAAAAAAAAAATAGAAAAAGCAAAGAAACTGGCCGACCAGTAGAAAAACCTTGATGTCAACGAAACTCTTAGAGATGGGAGCTCTTGGATCGCTGGTTAACTTAATTTAACTTTTTTTGTTTTATTTCAAAAACCTAGCGTCCCAAAAAATAAGTAAAAATTGTTTTAGAATGTCCAAACAAAGCCCTTTCATATGACATGTAACTTGATTTTTTTATGTAACTTTTTTTATTTTTGCCCTCTTAAAAAACCCCATATTTCAAAAACCCTTCGTCCGATTTTACTCATCTACTTACCAGTAAATTTCTCAAGTACAAGCTATCGGCATATTAAATTTCATGTAGATCGGATCAACGGTTCTAAAGTTATCGCCAGACAAACATACATACATACATACATACATAAAATACCAAATCGCCCAAGTTGAAACTAAGATCTTCGTTCGCTTCGCTCACTCGATCAATAAAAAGTACCCGCAAATCATTATCTGTCACTCTTCATAATAAAATAAAATAACTTTTATTTCCTCGCTCAATGCATTAATTATTACTTACTTACAAGTAATTTGCGTGCAGGATTTTAAGATTATAATTGTAATATTTAACGCGATGAATTTCCGTTTTAAAGTTATTCTTATAGGTATGTTTATCAATTGCAGTTTTTATTTGTTGAGGATCCTTTTTGGTTAAACAAGGCCTTGCTTGCCTGCCATTCTTCTCTGTCCCACTCTACATTATTGTTAACATTAGTGTGCGAGCTAGCGAGCTAGAGGAGATTCGATAAGCGCGTCTATCGGGCTTGCTGAGTCACGAGTCTCCATACAAAAAAGGCATGACGTTACGAAAAACGTTAAACTAAACTCAGACTTAGAATGATGGAGACGGCCACTTACTTTTAATATTGATCAAAAACTTTAAAAAAATCATACCTTGCCATTTCCGAACCTTTAAGTTCTTGTAGTAAGCGTCATTTTTTTTGCTTTGTGTAGTTTGATATGTACCCGTGTGTATATTCGCCTACACAAAGATTTGCACAACAAAATGTATCCTAGCAGGAATCAAATCCGCTGTCACATCTTAGTAGACTTACCGTTGACTACACCACAGAGGTCATTTTAGAAGAAATACAGTGTGACGTCATCACTAGCTTACAACACAAGCATCAACACTACGCTTAGCGACGAAGCAAGACATAGCTCATGCATTCCACGACCTTAACGGCGTTGATATAAGATACAAAATGCAATGAATCGTCTTCGTGGAATGCAAGACTTCAAAGCTACATTAAATAGGAATGACTAAAGATTATAATTATTAAACATGTTGACTTTAACATTTATAACAAGGTTAAAATGAGTTTGCTCAACTCTCTTTTTTCAAAACTTTATATTTAGACAGAGATAGACGCTAGACAGTAATCTCCAGGCACTGTAGACATTCCGTCAGATGTTTTATTACCTACTCTAGATATTTGACGTACTTATACGAATTTACTCAGAATCGAATCTCGATAATTAGATTGTTTCATTCAGTTTTGTTATTTTCTTTAAAAATATATATATATTTATTTAAAAACGTATTTACTGCACTTTTGGTAAAACATACTCCCTCAACGTATATGAAACAGATATAGAGAAAATATACATTAAATAAAGTTAAGAATATATTAAGAGTATACAATGACTCTTACACTAAGTACCGCACATTCATCTAAATATCAACACTAGTAAATCTTTTACATTCAACATTATTGACTTTTCGTTTCCTATCAGTACCCTTTGCAATCGGAATTAGGTCCAAGCAGGAGGCTTTCAGGTCAATATCCTCATATTTTTAATGTTAAAATCCCCATTAGCCTTAACTTGAAGCTCCAATAGATATTTTGACTAAATATCACACTTAGAGACCGTAAAGTACCCGATTATAGGCCTTACTTATAAAAATATGTCAAAAGATTAATCAGTATTTAAACTATTATAGTTCTTTCGAAACAATATGGTGAAAGGATTGATAATAAAATACAGTAAATGAGTAAAAACAGTGACAGGGCTGACTATAAGCAATGTTTCAACTTGAGTAACGGTTATAAGTAAGAGCTTTTGTCTCTGAGTGTGGATCAAAAATATCAAAATTCTCATAAATAGGGATATATAGGATATAAAAGTGGGGGGGGGTTGACATCAAAAATATACCTACTGGGACTTAGTTCCAAAACAGAGGAGTACCTACTCGAACTTTCACCAATCGAAATAAATCACTTATTCTACTGTAATTTGGAATCAACATCAACAATCATTATAATCTACTTGAGGTCAAGATCATCACCGAGTAGGTCCTCGCATTCCTTCTCCCAGTGTTTATCATCACCGACCTTGTCTGCCACTACTTCGTACTCCTTCAGTTCTGCATCTAACTCCTTCTCCCATTGCTCTGAAATATTAACACCACTTATTATATTATATGTCATATATCTTAAGTATCTATCTGATTTGATGTCCTTTTCTATTATATGTTTTCATTTTGTTACAAAATATCGTTTATGTTAAGGAAAATAACTTTTTAGTTAGGTTATAGTACCATCGTTATAGTACTTTCGACTACCTACTTAATTATATGTATGTATTAATACATTATTATATTAATATTGATAAGGATGGTTATGAAAATAACAACACCATTTTTATTTTAGAATAATATAATTATTTCAATTCATAATAACTAACTATAAATGCCAATGTATCATTTTGTAACTATAATGTTGTTTACTTAATTATTGTGAAGATAAAATTAAACATTGTCGCCAACAAAACTACTATTGAAGAGCCAAAACCAAAAGATCAGCAGCGGGATACACAATAGCCAAATTATTTAAATTTCATTAAAACTTCAGCCCCCTTACTTGAAAACACTTAAAACGTCGACCGACCAAAATACTTTGTCAGTTTCACTATTAAGAAATGTAAAACGTCATTTTAGAATTTAACTTTTGACATATAGCATTCACATGAGTAAGGGGGCATCTACAGAATAAACATTGGTTAATAATGGACACCGAATAACATTATAACATTACATCCTTCTTAAACCTTCATTAGATGTTGACTTAACCGTTGATCAGTGTATCGACAGTATTCTAGGCCAGTATATATCACCCCTTTAAACATTCTCGAATAACTATAAATACATGAGTTTACAATCTAGAATTCTACACAACTTCAATAACTTGATTATTTATTCCACAGATTAATATTGACCTATATCTAATTGTAAATTATTACAAAGGAAAATGAGAAGAGACATGCCTTACTACAAAACTTTATCTGAGTTCTGACGTCACAAATATTGTAATTCTTTTACAGTGTGACATGATGTTGAAGTGACTGGGTATAAGAAAACGTCTTGTGGTACGGCGGGGTGTTGTCAGCTAAAGGACTCGAAAGTGAAGTTAGAAATTCGACAGATAATAGTCCAAATGGATATAATTGACCGTCACCGTGGTGATATGTCACGACTATACATGTTTAAAACTGTAAGAGACTGAAAACAGCTACCGACACTATGAAATTTGAATCTCGTATTAAATTTTAATATCTTACTCGAAAACGTTATGAAATAGAGGCTTTGGAATGAAAATCTATGTAATAATCTGACAACACATAAATATATACAAAAAGTTTTAACATTGCTACACTTTGCAAAACATATGATTGCAAACATATGAAATCGAAATGAATGAAGTACCAACTTTGAGAAATACTAGAGAAGATACATAAATGATAGGTAATAAGCACAGACAGAAGCGTCACATTCGAAAGCTGAATAAAATAGAGAAAAAGTAGCAATGTCAAAACCGGAACGAATACTTACAGTTAACACTACTGAGCCGAACCATAATGAACTGTGGGGTGTTACAGCTATAATATAACCTTATTAAATACTTAGACATATATAACATTCAGTAGACATTAAAATAGGTTCCATCGAGAAAGTTGACAAGAATACAATTTCAACCATGGTGGTCTCTACATCAATAGCTAATTCGAAAGTATGATTTGAATATATTTTAAATAGACTTTAAACTATTATCAGATCTCGGGCTATTGAAATAAAGACCAGATCGCTATCCGTGATAGGTACATTAGAATCAGATCGTATCAATCAAACGTCGATATATACAATTCATATTATAATTCACAATGAACGGGATAGAAGAAGCTATATTGTCAATAACATTAAATTAGTTTATATATACGAAACACGAGATAACAAGGATGAAGATATGACACAGTGATATAGATCATAAACTTTAAGATATAAATAAACAATAGATAGCAAACAGCGATAAATTCTATACAAATATTCAACGCTCAAATTATATTAAGGGTGAAGTGAAGGATTAACAGTGATACGAGGTAACTTGACATAATAATGCCACGATTCTTTAAATACTCCTCCGAACAGGAGGAATGCTAAAGATCAACATTCAAATAGAAAAGACTGAATCTTACATTTAAGGGGCATTTTTGAATCCAATGAGGCAGTTCCTCGCTGTGCCGAACTCAAAATAGGATCCAAAAGTTACAGTATCCATTGAAGTTCCAATAATATAATCTAACGCTACATGTGCGTACTCTATCCGTATATTTGTGATGGCATTATTTTATCAAGATTTTATATAAATAATTTCTTCAAAGTTATATTTATTAGCGTTTTACATACCGCCATACGAAAGGTTATATTGACGGCTATACTTTATCCACATCAAAGACGATACAAGACAAGATAGACAAGATTACATACTAGTTACAGGCTCAAACTGGGTAGGTACTATACAGAACTCATAGCTCGCAACGTGGATATAGATAGTGTGCCTGTATACATGAAGTTAGTAAATATATAGAACCGTATATCGCTGGTGTTATGTGATAGCGGATGCCCCTTAGGTGTCCGTGCGTCTTGCTTAAGCTGCATTCCGGGGAGAAAGAAAATGCGTTTAGCAACATTTCGTCAAATACATTGACAATATAAAATAAAAAGTGGTTAAGGCGAATGGTATCATTAATGATATCTGCATAAAATACTCAGAAATGTCAAATTTCAAAATCGATAATGATATAATAATGAGAGTTTTATACCACACGGCGGTAATTTTGGTAGAACCAGTCACTCACAAGTACAAAGGCATGCAGAACATAATTTTGGAAATATTCCTCAAAGTTGGTATTTTAATTTTGTAAGCCAATGTTAACCTATTTAAAACAATATTCAATTTATTGAGTATATTGAAACGTTTAATGTGATACGTATAAAAAACAGATACAAATAAATAATTTGGCTATGTGTATGGATGAAAACATAAAATAAAAAAAGGTACAGAATTTTCAAATATTGTCTGATGTCAAATAAAACTATCTTATATTATATTTTTATAATATAATTTATTCGTAAATAAAGATAATTTTGTTAAGAATACATCAAGTCTTACCATCATCGTCTTTATCGACTTTCAATGATTTGATTCGCTCCTTAGCGTCATCTATTGACTCTTGCGATGATTTTTCTGTGACTTTAAGATCATTTGGTGTCTCACCTACATAAAACAAAACATAAAATAAAAATAAAACAAAATATAAATGATTGGAATGAAGGTACTGAATAATAACTAAATATTGTAAATAAAAGTGCAACAGTTTATGATACGGTTTATTTTTTATTTTTAACACAATACAATAATGATCAAGAATTAATTTAAAGCGCGGCATGATAAAAAAATAGCCTTATATTGATCAAAAATGCCAAATATCTGGATTTGGATCAATTGAGCTCTTGATCGTTCTGATAGCTCAACTGTTTCTTGTGTATTTGTATTCATTGTATTTTTGTACATAAACTTACAAAAAGACAAATACAATTCACATATGACTTAAAGTCCAGACTAAGATTTTTGGTTATAGTTGTAGATCAGAAACTAAGAGTAGGTACTAAGGTACCGCAACATCCAGATTGAACAGAACCCCAAATCTGAGTATAGTTTTTCGTTTTTTTTACTCCACCGTCGACTCTATTAAAGGTTCTATCATGTGTGCTGAGAACCCACAAGTCTCCATTCAAAAACGGCCTGACGAAACGGAAAACGACAAAAGAAACACAAAACTCTGAGTCAGTTGGTGTTTTTCACCATCAGTTACCTTGCGAGTCGTCGGCGCTGGGCTGACGCTGCGACGCGTTGTCCATCTCGTTAGCCTGCACGATCAGCGACATGCGGTAGAAGTAGTTTTTCCAGAACTGCTCCTCGGTGATGCTGAAAAACATTTGGATAACTGAAACTCTGTCTATATGTACCGTGTGTGCGCAATATAAATACACAGAAAAACAATGAAACACAAACAACTGCAGAAGTCGCTGTTGATTGCCAGTCAAAGTAAAATTTCTTCAATTCAGAGAGTTTACCTCGCGCCTTTGAGCCTAGCATTATATAGCATTGGTGGTCTAGTAGTTCTGATGTTAAGGTCGTGAGTTATAATCCCGTCGATCATCGTCGTCATGCTGCTTCTGTACCCTGTTATTTTTTGGAGCCAGGGTGGACAAGCAGCGTGCGCGTTCAGAGTAACTTTTCAAACACCCAAATTGTGGAATGATCCCTGCTGAAGTTTTCCCTAAAAACTACAGTATGGGGTTTTTCGGTTTGGCGTTAAGTACTCAAAAGATACTGCTACCCATCTTGTGGTGCGTTATTTTAGTTCGTACGACATTAACGGGAGGTGGAAGGGTTCAATTTTATGCCGGGACTGCGCAGTGGACAAGAAAACGGAAATGCATAGATGAGGTGAATCTAATCTGTATTTAACATTATGTGTAGATCTTTACTTTTTGACTCATTGTAATTTACTCCTTTTTATTATTTGTATTTATGTCTGTGTTAGTAAAAATTACTATAATCTTTTGAAAAAAAATGTCATAAATTACTGTAACTGGTAGGTGCGATTTTAATTAAAATAAACAAAAACATAAGTCAGTTCCAGGCAACCAGAAGGAAGAAAGTCTATCAATAAAGTAACAAGCTAGTGTAAAGACACTAAAGGTCAACGCTTACATTTTTGGTACGAGATCAAAGCGCATCTTCTCGAGGTTGGGATCCTCCTCCATGATGGCGAGCGCCACGTTGTACATCTTGTCGTAGTCGAAGTCGAATTCCACGCCGGCCGGAGGTGCGCGCACGAAGTTTCTTCGGTCCTGGAAGTGGTGGGATACACCATTATGAATAAGCACAAGTAACTTCAGAAGCTACAAGGGAAGATGGTTATGGCAGGGGGCCGATCTAAGCCCCTAGCAGTTCTGATGATGACTTCTGTATGAAATGTTAGTATGGATAATATAAAACATATAAAAGTGAAACTTAGTTTTTCTTCTTTCGTGTCAGTGGTTCTTTTAGAAACATGTACGTCGTACATGTACAGTAATAATTTCAGATTGATTGATTTTTTCACAGATAACTGTAAAAAAATCAGCCTCTTAGCTTACCAGCTTGATAGCAGTGACAGTATTCTGTATTGATCAATTGGAAGTTCCAAATTAGCGTTTGGTATTAAAGCTCTTCGGGCGGGCTCGTCCATGGAAGTACTACCACCATGTCTATTTCTGCCGCCAGGCAGCGTCGCTGTGTTTTGGTTTGAAGAGTGCGGTTGCAAGTGATATTACAGGTACAAGAGGCTTAAAATCTGTATGCCTCAAGTTGACGGACGCAGGGCAGTGCATCGTAGGGCACGTCCCGTGATTCGTGCGTGACTTTCGAGGCAGGTGATGATTATCACATAACATCAGCTGGCCATCTGCTTGTTTCAACAGCATGAAAATTATCAAGTAGGAGTAGCTTACAGTAGAGAGTGATAGACACTCCTCCTTCAGGCCAGCCTCGTTGGGGGCGCCGACCCAGGGCGCCACGGCGGTCCCGGCGCCGCCGGCCTGGCCCTTGATGAAGGCGTCCTGCTCGCGGTTGAACTCCCCCAGGATGCTCTGTGGAAGAACAAAGGTTGTATGTCAGAATTTAACCAAGCCTATATATTACAAAAGATTTCAGCAAAACAGAAACGACTTTTATACCCAGGCACAGCTGTAGATATCTCTCTTAGTACCAAGTTTTTTGAGAATGCTTAGACATCCTTTCGAAATCCATCATTTTAGTTTACTCGTGATATTATGATGAAAACACAAGGAAGTTACAAAACGTTGTTTGATCGGAACAAGCTCCCAACGGACAACATGTTGGCAGTCGTGGAAAACAGCGAAGAAAGGAACAAACAAATCAAAGGGCACTTTCGTGGGTTTGATCAGATTATCTAGTTTAAGTGCAAAGTCGGTATGTTTCTGCCTAACCTGGTTTAGGGTCACTACGGGTTTGCCCAATTTATGAAGCTCTGATATTTATTCTTTTGCTTTCGTTAATGTGTGTTCTCTGTGTGGGTGTTATAGAATACATCCTGTTGCCCGCGACTTCGTCTGCGCATGATTAGTCACACAATATCTTTATAAATTGTAGTCTATATGTTATTCTGATGTATAAGCTATATTATTGTAAAGTTTCATTAAAATTCATTCAGTAGTTTTTACGTGAAAGAGTAACAAACATCCTTACAAACTTTTGCGTTTATAATATTAGGAGGATTTATTTACAAAAGTATAAATAAATAAATAAGCGTGAGGGCTCATATTGAGTAGGTACTGTAATGCTACTTTCAAGTTCTTTCGCCATCATCATCAGCTGCTAGATGGACCGAACAAAACTTTTCTATCTGTTTAAGTTCTTTAGTCAGGCTTCTCCTGGGGCGTTCCCATTGAAAAGTATCAGTGTTTGATTTCATTCTATCAATTTCTAAGCATGTTAGTTTCGCAACTACAAATGAGTAGACTTTGACTTTTGAGTTTAGTAGAGGTACGGGAGCATCGACCTGGAAATCTATCCCTCTGGCCCAATTCAGATTATTAATATTCCTGACGCCGAAAGCTAATTCTAATTTAACTTTTGCTCTCCGATGGGCCTTTCATCAAATATATTAATTACTCTTTATTTATATTGCGAACCAAAAAGTTAGACTCAATTTGGCTGAGAGGATTTATTTATTCTATCGTTATGTATTTTACTTTTGAACGTATAATTTAATAAAATCACTGAACTGGTATGTCTCTGGGGTATCTTACGTTAATACTATACATGCTAAAGTTGGATGTTAAAGCCACTAACGACAGGTTGGATTGTAACTCAGAATATAGTAAATGAACTTATATCTTATCGTTTATTTTACATTTTGTTATGATATTCGAATAGCTCAATTTCAGTGGCTTTCTAAAAAAATATCAACAGCCTAGGGCTGTTGATATTTTTGACATTTGACATGCGCCAACATTAGCGAGCTGCTGGCCTTCTTTGAGGCATCGGGTGGGTAGAATAGCAACCCCCACCCGTCACGTAAAAAGGGCACACCAGCGGCCTAGTAGCGGAGACCAGTACTCTCACAAAGTAAGTACCACCCAGCATGAGAGTTACTTAGATTACCTACGGTTCACACAGATCGGTGCAGTCATTTTTTTTTAAATATATGTACTTTTTATGAGCATCTTCAAAGGCCATTTATTCATTTTTATCAGAAGTATCACTTAGGAACGTCTTAAATCTACGCGCCAGTTCCACCAGCCTGAAGCGTCCCTTTGTAGATATAGTGTATCAGGCTTTTGATAGTTAGTTAAGTTCTACCGTTATGTAGTTTAATTGAAACTGCCGCCGCAAAGACCTAATTAAAATGTAATCTTCATTAAAATAAAAAGACAATTAAATAATCAAAACACTAAGAAACCGCAAATAAAGAATAAATCTCAGCAAGATAAGGTACTTCAGTAATTGACACTACTAAAGACTTTTGCCACAGCATGAGTAGCTCTTGTCGAGAATGGACAGTAAAAACGTTGAAAGTAATTTAAATAGATATGAAGATACATTGACGAATGCGATAGGAAGGTTTGGAAGATGGCACGTAACGTTGTTGATCATCCTAATGGTTCCGACAAAGATGTCCGCATTGTGGGCACAGATGGCAATCATATTTTTGGCGCCGAAAACCAAATTCTTTTGTTTGGAGCGAACAAATACAACCCAAGAGACAGTGATAACTAACGAAACGTGTTACAGTGATTGCGTGAAATACGAGTACAGTTCAGAGTTCGATAACACGATAATAACAGAGTGGGATTTGATATGTGAAAGAAAGTGGCTGGCTAATTTCACTCAGACTGTGTGCATGTTCGGTATTTTAGTAGGAAGTGTTATTTTCGGATTTTTAGCTGACAGGTAAGCAATTGCAATAATTTAATTTGATGTTCGATAACTATCATAATTCATTTATTTTCAGCCCAATAAATTACTAACTTCCTTCTTTTTCTTCTTGGTACTTTATTTTTGAAAAAAAAATTGCACTTCATTCTTTCTATATAAAAAATAATAAGTTGCTCTCTTTGCTCAATAGACTAATCATGGCAACTTATTAAATTACACTTTCTATTTTAATTTGTGTTTATGTATCAACAGATATGGCAGACGAGCAGCATTGTTATCCTCATGCATGCTCCAACTTGTATCCAGCTTCGCCGCACCACTGTCACCGAACTTCTGGGTCTTCACCACAATCAGATTCTTCATCGGCACAGCCACCGCTGGCATCATGATAGTTCCCTTCACCCTCATTCTCGAACTTACGGGACCAGGGAAAAGGGAGCTGGTCACGAGTATCATAAAACTTCCGTTGACAGTCGGCGAGATGATCATGCCTCTGTTTGCGTACTACTTGAGGTCTTGGAACACGTTCAGTTGGGGGATAGCGATACCGAATCTACTGTTCTTGCTGTACTTTTTCATGGTGCCTGAGTCGCCAAAGTGGTTGATATCGACGGGAAAGTTGGATGAGGCCAGTGAGATTATGACAAAAGTGGCTAAAAGGTGACCGATAATATTTTTTACTATTGAGTTGTAATCCTTTTTTTACTGAGAGTGGCCAATAGTCTACAATCAGAGCCGATAGATAAGCGTAGATAACCGTAAGAAAAAATACATGTTACATTTATTTAGACTTTTGTCACAGCTATTATTTTTAACCCAATCTCTACATACAATAAAATCTATTTTATCCATAAATGTCCACAAAATAGAATTCACATATTCTTGATATTTCAGCAATCACCTCCCCACTCTCAAGATGGCGGACGTGGCAAAGAGAATAGCCAACGAAGCACACTCGACCCAGTCAAAGGTCAAGGCGACCTACCTCGACCTGGTTACCAAGCCCAGTATCCGAATGAAGAATGTGTGCTCCTGCGTGTCCTGGTTCATTCTCGGACTCAGTTACTACGGAAGCAATCAGTACATCGGACAAACGAGCTCGAATGTGTTCGTGACTATTGTATTGGCAGGGGGTTTACAAGTAAGTAGGGCTTTTTATTTATTTATGGGAAACAATATTTTAATTAAAAACGACAGCTACATTAAATATTCAAATATTTTGCCAACACAAATCAATGCAATAGGTAGTAGAACTATTTGCGAGAGACAGGTTCTGAGGAGTTTGCAAATACAAATCAATAGCAGTAAAGCTCTTTGCAAAAGAGTAGGTCCGTGGAAAACCAACGCACCGATTTAATTATACCAACTATTATATTAACCATAACGATCCATAGGCACGTCTCAAGAGTGTTAAGTAATGAGAAATGTCATATATGGCACGTCCTAAGTGGATGAGCTCTGAAATCCAATCACAGGTAATGCTATTATTAAGGAGTCAACCGCTTAGCAACAGTTGGGCCTTCTGACTTAACTTTTGTATAATGTCCGATAAGGATAAATATAATTAACTAGCTCTTGCCCGCAGCTTCGCTCGCGCACATTTACTTAAGTTAAAAAAAAAACAGGATAAAAAGTACGAAGTAAGTAAAAAAGTAAAAAGTATGTCCGTGTCCTGGTTCTAAGCTACCTCCCCACCAATTTTCAGCTAAATCGGTTCAGCCGTTCTTGAGTTATAAATAGTGTAACTAACACGACTTTCTTTTATATACATATAAAAAGATTAGCATAAACATGTGTTAAATGTCTGTTGGAGTTATAAAAACCTATCATGCTATTTCTATTCACTTGTAATAGAAAATAACTCACTTAACTACAGAAAAGAACTATAGTCAACTGTAGTCGTAATAAGAAATATAAACGTGTAAATAAGATTCATAGCAATAAAAATCACGATAAAAGCAAGAGTAAAACAAACAGAGACATAACCCACTTCATATAATTCCGCAACTATTGACAGTTTCAAAGATAACGGTAATTACTGTAATACGCAACTGTAGATGGAACGAACTGATGATAAGCTGACTAGCCTCACAGCTTAGTTGGTAGTAGGGAAGTACTCCTACCATGTCTGTTACTAGTAGCATTGCTGTGTTTGAAATCACAGGCAAATGAGGCTCAACATTTTTTATGCCTCAAGTTGATGGAAGCAGGGCAGTGCATTTTAAGGCACGTTTATATTGTGCGTGACTGCGAGGCAATGCTTTGTTGTAGGTGATGATTGCCACTGCTTGCCTCTGATTGTTCCATAAGTAAGTATAATAGAAAAAAAGGCTTGCTGTCTGCACCGTAGATAGATAAAAAACTCTTTACCACCACAAAAAAAAACTACAGCGAAGTACAATGTGCGTAGCTTGTAGGTTGGATCCTAACTATTGTAACGTAATTCCAATCTCTTTACAGATTCCTGGAATCTTCCTGTCCCTTTTCTGCTGCAAACGGTTCGGTCGTCGCACCACCCTCATCAGCTTCCTCGCCGTCTGCGGGCTCAGCAACGGAATGCTGGCCTTCCCGGACGACTGGTTCTACGTGAAGCTGGTCGCCGGCACGGTGGGCGTCAGCGCTGCTTCGGGGGCCTTTGCTGCTATGTAAGTGCCACATCCTATGACCAGAGAAGCTCTTTCAGCGTGGTTGGTTCGGTTGTTTCAGACATATAATTCTACGATTCATGGCTTCGCTCGCGTATTAGTAGTGATTGCTAACAATCATATTTCAGGAGTTTTTTCTTTATTGGGTTCGTTCACATTTTCTTCCCCGTTCCCGGTAATTTTTGGAATAGAATGTCTTATATGCTGATCCAAATACGAACTATATTTCCTGAGTTTCAGTCCCATAGGTTTAGTGGTTGGAGCGTGATTGAACCACAAACATCCATACGTTCGCAATTACACACATTTTCGCTTTTATAAGAATGTTGGAAGTTACGTATAGGATTGTAATACCGCGTGCAAACAAGCACAGTCCCGTAAATAGTGCCATGTAATACAATTAATTCAAAGACCCATTCTACATTTCCTCTTGAAAACCAGAGTTTTTCAAAAGTATTTTTTCCCAGGTACATGTTCACAACCGAACTGTTCCCGACGGTGGTCCGCAACATGGCTCTGGGAGCTTCCTCCATGTCCTCGAGGGTCGGCTCCATGCTTGCTCCGTTCGTAGCTGGCCTGGGGTCTACGGGACCCTGGGTCCCACCGGCAGTCTTCGCCGTGGTGCCATTGGTAGCTGCGACAGCATGCTTCTGCTTGCCAGAGACTCGTGGTGTGAAGATGTGTGATGTTTTGGAAGATTGACACCATTTGCTGAAGACTTTTTGTAGAGGCTGTGTAAAGTTGAGACGTGATAGATGTTACAGTTGGCAGTGACTTGAAAATATTCGTAACTGATAATGCAATGTTGTGGTTGAAGCAGTTTCTGATAACTGTGACACCCGGGTACTCCATTAATTAGTGTCAGACGCGTGAAATGTTAAAATGTAAGTAACATTAAAAACAATATAAATCAAAATAATAGTCCGAAGTACTATTTTATACATAAACGAAATTCAGAACGATGAGTTCAATAAAACTAATTACACCAAAGGTTTACATAATTTATTAGATTTTAGTTTTCCGTAGCAAAGGAACTCCTAAATAGCACCTCCATTATTTAAAATGTCCAAAACTGGGTCACAGCCAAATGTAGTGGTTCCATTCAGGGTGAGCTTAAAAGCTTTATAATTAGTTCGCGAAGGGGTGCACTGTAAGATGAGAACTAACGTATTTTTTGTATTTCGATAAGTAAGGTGAACTCTTTACTGAAAATATTTTTGATTATAATCTTTGTCTATCAACTTGAGGTATACTGCAGACCTCAAGGAAATGAGGTACTTAAGGCTTTACATCCGTTAAGCCTCATGTGCCTGTAATTTCAACGGCACTCACAGCGCCGTTGCTTGACGGTAGGCATGGTAGTTGTACTTCCCCAGACAAGCCACACACAAAGAGCTCCGCTACGACTAGTTAGGGCGAGTGAGAGGTAAAAAGCAGCGCCATTCTGGATAACGGGTCATAAGTTGTTTAAGCCAGTGATGCGAAAATATATTATTCATGTCATGAAAGTCTGTCGGCATTTTGTATGCCGTTACTTAATAAATATCAAAAAACCAAGTCAACATTTTATACCATAAAATTCTTAATGACAGAAAAAGCTGTTCATTACGCTTAAAATTCCTAGAAGGAAGTCAATTTACGTCGTCTCTCCGTGTCCAGTTTCTTTGAAAAATTCCCGGGACATTTTAAAAGTGCTTTGCAAACAGAATCGCGTACCTAATTAGCTCTCAGCGTCACGCCAACTTCACAAAGTAAAGGCATAAAATTCCATTAGAACGCAAAGTAAAAAAGTAATATAATTTCTGAGTTAGTTAGCTCCACACTCCGCACGTAATTATGTCTTTCCTGTGGATTAGGCCCACGGAGTTGACTGAGCTTCTGAGGATTTATAGATACTAGGCAAGCCTACTCCATTTAAGAGCCTGTTCTAATATAGCGTCCCGTTTAGATGACGCGATTTCAACGCTTTTCATCAGCGCACGCGTCGAAATCGCGTCATATGATCCTCTTAATAAGGGCATGAGTAAAACGTTGCCGATGAGATAATCTTCAATAGATAGCAAAATCCCCGATCAAGGGGAAGGTCGTGGGTTCAAATCCCACTCGGGTAATAACTTTTGGGACTATATTAAATCTTTGAGATAGCAAAAGTTTGTATTATTTTTTCACATCAAACTGATATTGTAAAAAATTATTTATTCCATTTAAAGTTGAGGTAAAAGCTATTCTCCAAGTGAGAATAAGATCCAATGGCGCGTTTATTAGCCCATCCCTATATGAAGGGAAATAATCGTGGGTGGGATAGATATTATAATTTTATACTGATGAAAAAATGGAGGCCAATTATTAATAAAACAATGGAACGCATCTCGCCTGATAGTAAGTAGAGCAGGACTTGATTCAAGATGGTAACTATGTAATCTTTTGAAGTCAGACGGACAAACATAGACATAGACAAGCAGTCATAGACAAACAGGCATAGACAGAAATTGCCAGCACCGAAGCAAACGAAGCTAAGAATAAAAAAGGCTAAAAGGTGACGCAACACAGTTTAGAGTAGAAAATTCTATTTCACACTCAGAATTTCCTTTCCGTTGAATAGGAATTCAATATTGAAAAATATTTCCTTTGCCTTGTAGAAGTGTAATATAAAGTTCAGCTTGTGTGCTGACTTCTGAAGGACAGAGAAAACATTCTCATTTTTCGAACAAACTCGAAATTTTAAATAGCACCATTTGCTGAGTATTTGTTTAGTGCGTTGCGTCTTCTTCTTGTCGTGTCACTAGTTGTTTCGAAACAGTGAGGTGAAAGGAGTTTTAAGTGTTAATTATTAATTATTGGGAGCGAAAATGTTCAACTGAAGAAATAATAAAAACTGTCAAACGTTATAGTAGGGGAGGCCATGATGCTAAATGGGGATTTCCTCGAGCGTCATAGAGACCTATTGGGTTGCAAAGCTTAGATGATAAGAAGAAAAAAATGTTATATAAGTATACCTTTTCATCGGTGGGGGGAGCGGCTATAGATTTTCAATAATGTAAAAAAAAACCGTTACATGGACATACTCGAGCGCGTCGGATATTGATAGCACCAATGTCCTACGTATTTTGAATAATGTATGTATGTTAATCTGATCGTTTGCATGATGGGGGTGGTCGTACTTAAGGGTTGAAAATGAAAAAAAAAAAAAATTAATCGAGCGCGTCAGATTTTTTATAATTTATGTGAACCTAAAAAAAAAATCTCATTCAATAATCTGATGATTTCGATGTGACGCAAACTCGCAGCCATTATTTTAATATGCAAAAAAAAATCGCCATTTTGAAATACTCAAGCGCGTCAGATTAAGATATATATGGTTCATCTTTATGTCCTAGACGTGCTGTCTCATAATCTGACGATTATCTAGAGGCATTCGCCTAATCTGACAAAAAAAAATATTTTTATTTTGATTTTTTTAAACCATTCAACTTAATTAATTGAAAAGCTCAGGAAATAGCATGCAAATAAAAAGTATAAGTTTGTTAAGTAGAATACTTGTAGAATAAGAAAATAATTTAAAAAAAATATGCAAAAAAATATTTTGTTATGTACAATTAATTGATTAATTAGTCATCATCTTCATTAGTAGAATCATCTTCTTCTTCTGGCTCGATTTCATGGCACGAAATAGAAGCGCGCAGAGGCGAATATAGGCACCACGCAGCTAAACTTTATCGACGAATATTTGTTACTTCGGCTTGTGGAAATCGTCAGATTATATATTTTTCGTTATCCTTGAATTATTTACTTCAAAATAAAAAAAAATCAGCCACGCCTGAGAATGTCGAGATGACGTTTTTTTTTTACAACTTTGTAGCCCTCCCGTTTCTTTACGTCACTCTCAAATTGTCAGATTAGTGGAATATACACTTTTTAGCATGTAATTAACTCACCCTAACTTAATCTGACGCGCTCGAGATTTTCTGATGATCAATTTTTTTTTACTAATCTGATCCTTTATCCTAGACGGGCGGCTTTATATATGGGGCTCATATTTGGTGGAGGTTCTTAACCAGGTACAAGGTATCCCCCTGTATATTAATCTGACGCGCTCGAGGAAATCCCGAAATCCCCTCTTGGGCTTCCCTACTATTAGTTGATGCCCTCTTGACAGCCCTCCCAGCTCAGTCGGTAGTTGCTCTGCTTTCGGCGCTGTATGCCGTGGGTTCGATCCCCGCCGACAACAAACATTTTGTAATGCACTTATATGTGTGTTCTCTGTCTGAGCGTTATTTTAATATCAAAAGTCCGGATTTCAAAATAAAATATTATATCAGCTTTCTCATAGTACAAACGGGGCTTGATAAAGTGGAATATTAAATACAAATAAAATATTAAATATTGGTGGACTTTCCACATAGCACTATCTAGCTCCAAACTAAGCCAAAGCTTGTACTATGGGAACCTGATAGCTGATATAATACATATATACTTTTTTTTTGTAAATACATTCTTATCATATATAATAACACCCAGACAGAGAACAAACAACTATGTTTATCACACAAATGTTTGTTCTCGGTGGGGATCGAACCCACGGCCTACGGCGCAGAAGGCAGAGCTTACTACCAACTGAGCTGTGAAGGCTGTCTATATGCATCAATATTAATTTTATTTTATTTAGTTTCCAGCAGATATAAAGATAATTATTGGCAAAATTACACGTAATCTTTTACAAAATTAATCAGCGTGCTTATTTTGCCAATTTCAATTATGTCACTCAGTGGACCAGTTACACTATCTACCGATCGTTATAGCCTACGTTGATGAGACCGCACAAAGGGACCGCCCATCTGTGATAACGTCACACAAACATATGTATACTATATAGTATGTATGTATGTCTGCACTCAAAGGAATCAATCAACCATACTCTACTGATTGAAGCAAATTCGCATTGATTTCGCAAATGGATAACGGGAAAAGATATATCAATATTTTTTGTTTGCAGTTATTACTTATCGTGCAGGCTGTAAAATAGCACAAATATAGTTTTTTAAAGGGATGAGTTTTTCACACAGTAACGTAAATGGGTCGTAAATGTGTTAAACTGACACAGGATCGTGGAAAATGGCAAAATGCACGTTAGGGAAAAGGGATATGGACATTGTGCATGTAAAAGTATGTAAAGATGTAAGAAGTTGTGTACAATCTAGCGTCAAACTAAGCGAAAATTGTACTTTGTGAACCAGACAGCTGATATAGTATACCCAGATAGAGATCAAACATCTATGTTCCATCACACAAATGTTTATTCTCTGTGGGGATCGAACCCACAGCCGAACGAAGAAAGCAGAGCTCCTAATAAATGAGCAGAGAGGGATGTCACTTACAAAATAAAGTACACACACGAGACTATAAAAAGGAATAAGATGTAAAACCAGCGCTGCTTGGCAAGGCTTTTATCTACTTTGTTTGCCAGCAAAAATCTGAGTCTGGAGCTTTTTGGCATACCACTCTGCATGGGACGGGACTGGCTAGGACCAATTTCCATAGCTACCTAGTTGGGTAGTTGGTTTGGTAGGTTCCTACCTACCTACCTACCTATTGGTTTAGCCTGTACCTGTCCATTGTCCGTTTTGTGTGTAAGTTTTTCAAATAAATATATTTTCTTTCTTTCTTTCTTTTATGTAATAGTACAATCAGATTTGATAGAACTTTCGTGTCACATGTGGATCGATTTGGTAGCGCGCTAACCTCCACGCTTGGAAAAACCTGTGTTGTGCGGGTTAGTTCTGTCCTGAAGTCAAGCCTATTTCCTATATGCCCTCATGAGCGGGTCATCTAAAACGATTTTAGCTTTTGTAGCAAAATATCCAGTCGGGCTGAGGATAGTAATTATAATAATCTTTCTTGATCCATACCAATACTACTTAGACTCAAGTCCTCACTTCACCGGAAACTCATGTGCCTTACCACCCTGATCCCATCAATCTTCAGCAGACCCTTGGTTATTTAATTGCGGAAGTGTCTTCAAACTTCTAACCGAATTACTGATGCCAGGCTACACTGCTTTTATGTCTTTCTAGTAAGAGTTCGAGATCTTTGTGAAGGGCTCGTCCGGGTACTATATGATGTACTACCATCATGCCTTATTCTACCGCTAAGCAGCATTGCTGTGTTGCGATTTGAAGAGTGTGGATGCCGGTGAAATTACAGGCACATGAGACTTACCATAAGCCTCAAGTTGATGGACGTAGGGCAGTGCATCATATCGTGCGTGACTTACGAGGCAATGCTTTGGTATAGGTGATGTTTACCACTAACGCCAGGTGGGTCATCTGCTTATTCCGTCAGCAAGACGTATAAAAAAAGAGCGTCATTTTTCCTTCGCTTTGTGTAGCTTGATCAGAATCCGTGTGAACCAGGTCAAACTACACTTGATTGCTACCAAATGGGTGCTCACGTTAAATTGGTTTTCCGTTTATTTTCGTCGTGCCTCGGGAACTATGTAATCCTATCCTATCCTTCTAATATATCAATGAGAAAGTTACGATGTTTGGATGGATGTGGCTCAATCACGCTCTAACCACAAAGATATTTATCACAAGATCCCAAATACCAACCAATTCAGAGCACGTATGACAGAAAACGTCAAAAACGTGAAAAATTCAAAATAATAGAAATTGACAAATATGAGAGAAAACTTTACTGAAACATTTACTGAAAAATGACTGAAAATGTCACATTCACTGAAAGCTTCGACAAGCAAACAGGTCTCACGTGGAGACCCCCTGCTGGCAATTATTCGGAAACGGACCAACTTGCGCCATTCAACTTTAAAAATAGAACAGTGACGTCACGTCTTCTGCAGACCCTCGGTAATTAGGTTCCAGGGTTGTCGTGACGGGAAAAGGTTTCCTAATTACTTGTACCAGTATCTTATTTAACTAAACAGAACACGGCGCGACTTAGTAGAGGGAATAACAAATAGGATTCCGTAAAAAACTTTTGGTAGTTTTGCTTTCATCTAACATTCCGAAAAGGTACTTTTCTTTAATATATAGGTAGTCAAAATCAAAATGTCTCAAGGATCACTTTGAAAAGTCTAGGTGAATCTACCGTAAATATTAAAAAAAAAAAAACAATATCATCTGTTTTTTATTTATTTTTCCATCTAAACTTATCTTTTTTAGAAATATACATTAATATTCTGGGACAGTATAGGTTAATAAAAAAAATAACATTTATTAGAACAGAAAGTTACTCGTATTACAAAAGATTTATAATCTTAAGAGCTGATTTCACCATGCCCCTTTAGTTACTAATCAAGAATTAACAGGCCGTTAAATCTAACCATAGATATTTAAAAGTATTACACGGGTATTTATCGCGTTTACCTTTATTATTTACCCGTATATAAATACCCGTGTATAAATACCCGTGTAATACTTTTAAATATGTGTTATGATCGCGAGAGTTTAAAAACTACTAACCATAGATGTCAAATGCATACATTTTGACATAATTAACGGCTCTTTAATCCTTTGTTAATCTAACAAAGCATGGTGAAACCGGAGCTAAATCTGAAGATAAATACATGAATTACACGTATTTAACATTAATTAACAGATAAACTGAAACATTAACAAGAATATCTAGTGCAATGGTAACTAAGCTATAAATCCTTTCATTACATCCCGTATATCAGTTAATCCACTTACATATTATATTTTAAGCTCCCGTCATCAGTTTTAAGCCCCATAAAAAGCGAAAGCTTCATAACCATAAAACCTCACGCCAATCCAGGGCAATAGTAAAACGGATTTATGAGAACAGATGAGGGTAGCCAGATCGCGTGAAATGGATTCCACGCGAGAGAGGGGAAAGAGAGCAAAGATAATTTTTATTTTTTTTTATTTTATAGACTGTCTTTTGGCCACCTATTGACTCTTGCCTTGAAGATACCCAAATTGTAGCGATCAGGAAAAACGGACGACGGCAATGAGTTCCACTCCTTAGCAGTTCGCATGATAAAGGTAGAAGCAAAACGCTTAGTGCGAATGGGTGGTAAATTAACCAAGTATGGGTGGTACTGGGCCGTACGTCTACTCGTCCTGAAACGGTGGAAAGGGGATGGTGGAATTAGATCGTGAAGTTCCTGGGCACATTCCCCAAAATGTAACCTATAAAATATCGATAGGCAAGCAACTTTGCGACGATGTTCAAGACTCTGAATCTTAGTCTCCGCCATATATTGCTCTCCTATTAGCCTGAAAGCTCTCCGATCAATCGTGTCTAAGGCAGCAAGCTGGTGTTTGGCAGAGCCATCGCAGAGGTGACAGCAGTACTCCATACCAGACCGGACTTGTGCTTTGGATATGCCCAGCAGTGGGCTAAGTTAGGCGGATGATGATGACGATGAATTCCAATCCATGTTATATTGGACACAGTTCGCTCATGTAGGTTTTGCAATTTTGATTTTATATTAAATTCTCCAGAGTTCGGATTGGAGAACTCGTTCGAAAGTTACAAACTCGTAACTGTGTTAGTTAGCGTTAACTCTGACGTCACGGGTTTTGGGTTTTTAAAAGCTTAGGTACTTCGTTCTCTATAGGTAGTTAACCAAAAGTTTTATATCTCTCTGTTACATTGTAGGTTGGTAATACTTTTGTTCTGAATGTATACTGTATACTTGTATAGCTTCTGTTTGAAATAACATATCTGATGAAGTTAGTTACAAAAAGCAACAGACCCTTAAATTACCATAGATTTTCTTGATAATATGCTGGTTAATATCAAACCCTGAACCGTCTGTTTTGTTGCCGTCTTTTTTCGCGTGAAACTGGCATTTAGATTCACCTGGCTTTGACGTTTCAAAATGATAATTGTGACAGTCACAGTGACAAGTATACTTTATAGATAGAGTAACCAAATGGCGGGGATTATAAATACAAAATTGTATTTGTATTTGGCGGGGAATATGAATAAGAATCGTTTCAGTCAGGGCTCTTAGAGAAACATGAACAATATAACAGTTTCAGGTCAATGAAACAGAGCTAACAAAGTTGGGTTTCAAAGATTCAATACAAAGAACCCAACAACCTGAAACATTGAATGAATAGAACCTATTGTTTCAAACAGTATTTGCGAGAAACAACAAACTTGAAGAAAAAGCCAAAGCCACAAAAAGTTTGTAAAAGATATAAAAAGCTTTCAAGGAGAATCAATAATTCAATTCCAGTAAGTCGGCGTTCTGTAACAAGCTTGAAACGAATTTATTTCGAAGAAAATGGAGTTAATAAATATGTAGGTATTATTTTACAGCGACGAAATGCCTTTTCAAAACAGGTAGTGTGAAATAAATGATTGCTAATGAAATTCGGAATCATTTAACTGTTATTCAGTGGTATTTTTTAAACTCTCGCGATCATAGCACATATTGAAATATTAGGTAAACGCGATAAATACCCGTGTATATTTCAATATAATATTCAGTGATATTCAGATCTAATATCAAACTATAAAAAGACGTGATGAAGTCACTATAACGTTAAGTACAGCATAATGAATTCCATAATTTTCATTGACTGTAATGGCAATTTAAAATTTAATATATATATAATAAATAAAAAATATTCATGATGCTTTGCTTTAGCTATCCATAAATTTTCAGTCAGTCATTTTTTCGGTCAGCTATTATAGAGGAGAGCTCTTTGTGTGTGGCTCGTCTAGGGAAGAACTACCACCATGCCTATGCCATTCTGCCGCCAAGTAGCATTGCTGTTTCTGTTTGAATGGTGCGGTTGCCGGTGATATTACAGGCACAGGCTTAGCATCTGTATGCCTCACACTGATGGACGCAGAGCAGGGTATCGTACGCACGTGCGTGACTTACGAGGTAATGCTTTGTTATTAGTGATGGTTACCACTTGATCAGGTCTGCTTGCTCCATCAGAAAGTCGTATAAAAAATACGTATTATGTATACTCGAAAGATACTTCGGTATTGTATGTATTTTATATAGACGAGGAGGCCTATACAAAGTCCGGTTGCAGAGGGTGCAACCGGACTAAAATAATATAGTTCTCATCATTTTAGTCCGGCATCATTGTAATGATGATGATCGTTTTGTGATAAACTGACGTTTTATTCCCTGAACTCAGCGCCTTGTAACGTAGCATTTCGCTTGTCACATTATTCAGTAAGCGGGACTCGAGCAGTTTATCATCTGAATTGCGAAGGAAAAATGTTTTATGCTCTCACAAAGCTCTCTTCGCTGTATAAAAAGTGTTCAACAAAATGGCGGCGTGGAAAACGCGGGAAATGGTGGCGTAGCTAATAAAGTTTGAATGTGACAGTGGTTTGTGATTTTATCTGCCTAGACAAATTCACAAAACACTGTCACATTCAAACTTTATTATATAGAATTTAGATTTATTATAGGATCACTTTGAAACGTCTTAAAGCTAGGCTAGGTGCCAGTTCCACGCGACCAAAGCCTAGAAGAACAGGCTTGGTTCCTACCGCTCTTTTGTATGATCCTTGTTACAATGTAGGTATTATAATAAAATATTGAAGCTCCAGAATGGTGCCAATCGAATTTAGTGAAGCGTAGGTAGGTAACTAACGGGCGTATGCCATGTCCAATATTTTATTAGATATTTTCGGTGTAATTGTTAGTCTTCATCATGAGTGTAATTCAAGATGAAGCTCTTACAAAGAACAGCAGGGATTAAAGAGTAACATAATTACCTAGAACAGTGAAATAAATATCGCTGACGGAAAGAAGATTTAGACTTTCGCGTTGAATTTGTAAAGAGCATTGGAAAATGTTCGATGCAATTCCAGTCCAGTAAATTCAAGCGAGTGTGAATACAGTAACCTATTTCGTGGAACTCGTGCAATACCTACATATAAGTACGCAAGTAAATTCACAATTTCTATATTGAGTTGAAAGCAAATAGAAATTGAAAAAAAAAAGGACTGGCTAAACATAGCTGATAATAATACTTACATACTTTGTTTCTATAAAATATAAATACATACTTATGTAACACCTAGACAGAGAATAGACAGCCTTCACAGCTCAGTCGGTAGTAGCTCTGCCTTCTGTGCCGTAGGCCGTGGGTTCGATCCCCACCGAGAACAAACATTTGTGTGATGAACATAGATGTTTGTTCTCTGTCTGGGTGTTATATAATATTATAAGTATGTATTTACAAAAAAAAAAGTATATAACTAGTACCTCTATATCAGCTATCTGTTTCCCATATCACAAGCTTTGGCTTAGTTTGGGGCGAGATAGTGCTGTGTGGAATGTCCACCAATATTTATTTATTATTATTATTGAAACATCTATGTCCAATGCACAAATGTTTGTTTTGAGTGGGAATTGAACACACGGCCTACAGTGCTACTACCAACTGGGCTGTGAGGGCTATGAAATGTGATAGCTTCATTAGTCTTACATCTTTCATTGAAGATGAAACAAATCCTCGAGATGACGTGACGCAATCAAACCCTCTGTGATTTCATAAAATTAACGTTGTAATTTTACATGAAATTCATTAAGTTAACAAGTTCAATTGCATCTGGCCACAGCTTGTACACGAGATGGCTGACTCTTCTATAAATGAAATTTAATACTCGGATACTAAAGTCTATTCTATACCGTGGTGGATGTCGTAAAAGGCGACTAAGGGAACACATACTGGGAAATGGGTATTAGCATTTACTGAGTACACAATTTATTTACATACGTTATTGGCTGTTTGTTAGAAACCTAAGTATTTACATTGTATCTTAAGAGCTGTGGATTTTGTTCAAAAATAAATAAAATAAAAATAAAATAACATCAACACAGCGGTCACCGACCTGCCAAGCGTAGTGACTATTATAGCGACCCCAAAGAGCTGAGTTACCATCGGAGGTTTTCTCGCTCAGCGATAGATATCATGAGCAGCTTCCCGAAAAAACTAAATAATGCACTTAAGGGTAGGCCACGTAACGACAACGCCCTTGGTGTTGTTGGGGTCAATGGGCGACGGTAACCACTTACCATCAGGTAGGCCGTCAGCCCGTTTGTCTGTCTCTTAAATAAAAAGAGATGTTTTGGGAAAAAAACGGTCTTTTTCTTCTTGTCGTGTCACTAGTTTCTTTCGAAACAGTGTGGTGAAAGGATTTTAAGTGCGCCTCAAGAGGCTCCTTTCGATCACTTGAAATATGTCATAGAACTTTTTAGGCTCTTTTACTTAAATATTAGGTACCCCAAGTTCGAGCTAAATGCCAAGAGCAAAGAAAGAAGTAAAGTCTGAATGCTTTAACATATTAACTGTTAATGATGATTATTATTACGCCGGTTTAGAAGACAATCGAAGATTTACTCGATTTTGTCAAGAAACAAAGAGTAGACGCGCCAGTCTCCTTAAGCTGTGCCGTAATCCTATGATCCTGCAAATGAATCTTCTCGAATTAATATTCGAGTAACGTCGTAGATAAAGCCATTTGTTTAGGAAACTTATTAATTAAGTTAAGATAATAATATATTCCGTTATTTCAGGCTCGTTCAAATGTTGATCTTGTAAATGAAAAGACGAAAATAAAGAGCAAACATAACTAACCAGTTACGATTGCACCATTAATAGGGCAGATCAATGGTGCAAACGTAACCGCGGGAGAAAATGATAAAGGCGCGTATGAAGGTGATCATACTTTAAGGCGAAGACAAGAGCTAATGTGACTCTCGCTCGCATGTTTTCCTACTCAAAAGTTTGCTTTACTAGTTTTCGTACATAAGCAAACTTTTAAGTAGGAAAACTTGTATCGATCAAAATGAAATTTTTACTAAACTGTGTGCAATGTGATTGCACACAAAATGGTTGAATGCGATTTTTCGAAAATGAGTTTATTGATTTTATATCTTTCAACATGTCGAAACGTGCGAGCGAGAAGTTGTTTGATAGTTGTCAGCCCCTTAACAGCAAAAGAATTGTCTAAGGGAGGTCAGAGTTACGTCCACATATTACATTTGGGCAGAAATCTACCCACATTTTGCAGTAGTTAGTATTCAATATGTGACAGGTTGCAAGCTCATCGCCGCTGCTAGAATTAAAACTGGTTTCATCACGGTTTTTTCCTTTACCGTTTGAGACCATTGCGCACATAAATTTATGGAATAGGAAAATCCATTTGTGCACGGCGGGATTTGAACCAACGACCTTACGATCAGAAGGCAGGAAAACTCTCACTACCGGCGCTAGTGATAAAAAATCTGTTTTTAATATACTCAGCTGAACGACAAAACGGTTTGAATAATGTATATATTTAAGCTAATATTTTGTTGATATCGTTCTTACAGCTAAAGCTGGTATCTTTACAATTTCACATAATACATCGGCAAAATTGGAAAACTTTTCAACCACCCACGAATTTTCGACCATCCATCACGCAAACATGTTTTTCGCATGTTATAAAAGCCTCAATGGCCCATCAAATGAGCCATAATGGGTCATGAAAGCTGGAACAAGAAACTGTGCCAGCAACTGTCGTAAAGCGACGCTCTGCGACATTGGAGTAGTAGTAGAGCTTACGAGTCTACGGAGTCTACGGTTCGAATCAATACGGCAAAGACACCAAATAAGACGGATGGTTTAACCAGAATGTTTAGGAAAATGTAAAGTGATTTATGCTGGTTTATAGGAAAGTACCATGCCCATTTCTGCCGCCAAGCAGCGTTGTTGTGTTTCGGTTTTATGGGTGTGGTTGCCGGTGAACATACAGGCACATGAGGCTTGACATCTGTATGCCTCTAGTTGATGGACGCAGGGCAGGTGTACGGTACGTTCTTATCGTTTTTGACTTGCGAGGCAACGATTTTTTTATAGGTGATGATTACCACTTAACAAAGCCAGGTGAGGCATCAAATTATTCCATTATCAAGAAGAATAAAAAATAGCCTTAACTAATTATAGAACAAAGAGCATGAACGAACAGAAAGGAAGACAAGAAAATTTACAGTCAAAGTCAAAGTCAAAATCAAAGTCAATAGGTATTTATTCAATAAAATCACAAGGATCACTTTGAAACGTCTTAAAGCTAGGTGACTCTAAGTCTAGTCAAGCAACAGTATTGCTCGCAACATTTCATTAAACAATTTTTATTCTTACATCATCGCTATTGTGATACATCGTGAGGATCGCGAGAAGCCAGTGGATGGAGAGGGCTCGGAATCGTTCTTCCTGGAGATGTATAGAGGAGACCTATGTCGGGCAGTGGACTTTAGGCTGATGATGATGATTGTGATTGAAACTAAATCTGTGGGATTAGAAAAAGGAGAAATCAATACAGTAATTATTATTACAGACTTATTACTTATTTATACATAATCGATGAGACTACAGTTTGATCAGTTACTTACCTACACCGAATATCAGACTATTCAATATCCCTTCAAAACTTATACCATCAAACTCCATCCAACCAACTGCACATAATCCCATGAACTGAAGCGAACAAAAGCGCTTACTGGAAACTATCGAGCGCTTTGCAATGCTAATATACCAGCAACAGTATCTACTGGTGCCCATTTACTGAATTTACATACTGCAGTAGTTAATGTTGATTCTGCAAATAGTGAGCTTGCATTGCCGACAGCTTTGATTGTGATTCCCGTTTGTAGCACTCATAAACACATAGATATCTTTAAGAAAAAGAGTGATGCACATAACGTTAACACTAGAAATAAAAACAAATTATGTATACCTAAATTTCGACTTCAAAAGGTAAATGGCTCGTTTATGGGGAACGGTATTCGCTTCTATAATAAACTTCCAGAAAGTGCCACTGGGCTTCCTTAAGAATAATCTAATAAGGAAAGCTTATTATACTTTAGATAGCTATATTGTTGATAAAAATGCGTGGCCCGATGTCCCGGTCGCTCTGCCCATCGGCAGCTAACATGTCTGCAATGTCTGTACTGTACCTACTATTGTGTGTTTTTTTTATTTTTCTCTGATTTAATAGATTGTATTTATGCATTAGGTATTATTAGTTTGAGGCGTAGCGTGTGCTGTCTTATAAATTTGATTATGTTTACCTTTTTCTGTATGCCTACGCCTCACTAAACTTCAATAATATATTATATTATTACATTGTAAAAGGATCATACAAAAGAACGGTAGGAACCAAGCCGTAAGTTTGTTGCCTGTTCTTCTAGGCTTTGATCGCGTGGAACTGGCACCTAGAGTCACCTAGCTTTAAGAAGTTTCAAAGTGATTCTTGTGATTTTATTGAATAAATACATTTTGACTTTGACTTGACTTTGACTTAGCATTTTATATACATCGATATATTATCAAAATCAGCAGGCAAGGATTTTTTTATGCTTGTTCAGCCATGTAGGTAATGCTTGTTCAATGCAACAATTACCGGATGTTGATAACTAAAAAAAGCAATGCCTCGCAAGTCACGCACGGTACGAACACTAACTATTCGCTTGCCACACACCACGAACTCGCCACGCAAATAACGCGCCAATTCTAAGAGTACTTACTCATTTAAACGCATTCGTACAACTATTCGAGGTCCAACGTATCGATGTATTTGATAACAAAATAGGTATATGTTATATCTTCAAACTGAAACACAGCAACGCTGCTTGACGCCATAAATAGGCATGGTGGTAGTACTTTCCCAGACGAGCCACACACATAGAGGCCTTACAAGATACGTCCACTGGTGAATATTCTGATCATAATTATAGTGTTACGATGAAAGTCGAGATACAGTTTTCTCGTTCAATCGGTTGGGGACCAATATTGTTAATTTTGCAGATAGCGTGGCAATTTGAGAACCGTTATTCCCTAGTGGTTAATGTGGTTATGGTAATACTCTATATAACAGCGAAACTCGCAATGAATCCCGTCCACTAGAATCATATGCACGCACATACAAACGAACAGTTTATTCAGCTAAAACTAACAGTTTTATTGTTTGATAATACGTATATAAGACTTCAGAAGGGTACTTTTATTGGCAACTGCATGATCAGCATGTTATGGCGGGTTTTATAGCGAATGTATTAGATAGACACGAGGAAGAGTTGACGGAGGAGAATGATTTGAACGTTTGAGGGATAGCAATCGAAGGGGATGGAAACGAATTGATTGAAATGTCTTTCGAATTGCTTACAGCTCAAGTGAGAAGTTTAGATCAATCACCCAAGCGGATAAAAGCTGAAGAGGACTATGAAAAGAATTGTATACGATACGATATATGATTGACATGATTGAATAATACATATGATATGTCAGTAACACATATCATATGTATTAGCTGATGATTAGCTGGGAGATTAGCTAGACTGATTGATCAATATTTAAAAATAAATATGGTATGTCCGGGAGAATAGAAACCTATGCATCTTTCAGATGGTCACTGATCTAAATGATGTCGTAACCTAACTATGGCCATAAATACATCCTGTATTCGAGGATAGCTTCGATAATTGCTTAACTTAGACGGAAGATCTGTTAATAACGACAGGTCAAGTTACGACACGAGCTTCTAATTCAACAGAATAGCAGAGCACACACATCAAGTACAATATTCAGAGTAAATCAAGCGACGAGGGAATAGTAATGAAGACATACAACCGAATGATAAACACACATACGCCGCAAATTTTACAGAACCGTATAACCGACGGAATAAGGTTGAGTTTGGCGGTGACGGCGGCAGGGAATATAGAGATTAGAGGATGAAATGGAATGAAAATTAGTAGAACATGAAAGCGTGGGTGCTAGCTGGCAATGAATAGGATAACTAGGGTGGGGATGGACATTTGTGAATATTAGGTAACGTTCAATGTGCTAAATTATAGAAATGAAGATGTTGCGTTTATTTATCTGAATCTAGTAATATTTTAGTGAAGAATCGGACGCCATGAAAGAACAATTTGGCGACATAAAAACACTGTCACCAGAGTTGACCTACTTACGGCATATACGATTTATTATACTAGCAGCCTCCTGCGGCTTCGTTCGCAGAGTAGCAGTAATTGCTAACATAACCCGTCTTAAATATTGATATGATCTATGATCTTTTCAGACTCGTAAAACTTTTCGGGAAACAAAGTAACCCTATGTTTAACCAGATCACACATTAAATTTGTTCTAACTTTCATTCTAATCCGTATAGTGGTTACGGCGACTGGGCCACAAACATCCCAATATCCAAACATTCTAACTTTAGTTCATAAATGTCATATAATACGTTTTCATCAAGCCAGATATTATTCCGGGATCAACATACCCAAGCCCCAAGTGGATTAATATGTTCGTTAGGTACTATGTAAATTTTGCGCGGCAATGGACAGCGTGCGGCTTCTGTACGCTTTTTGATGTGGCTAGAGTAATAAAGCAGGCAGTGGCTCCTGCCAGTGATTTTTTAGTTACAGAAACAGTGAACAATAGTTTTTTTTTTTATAAAACTAGCTGATGGAACAAGCAGATGGCCCACCTGATGTTAAGTGGTAACCATCACCTATACTGCGTCCATCAGCTTGAGGCATACAATGAAGTACAATTCATGTGAAAGTGGCGCAAGTGCCAAAGAAAAGATGGATGGACTGTGTGAAAGATGACTTGAGTAATAAGAGAGGAGTGACTGCTAAGATAACGGTTGATAGAGAAGAGTGGAGAGACACACTTGCTGTGCCGACCCCACATGAAGGATATGGGCAAGAAAATGAGACACAGTGATAAATTAATGAGCAAACAAGAATCTTGTTTCTTATAAATAAAACATACATTTACTTATAATTATTTTCTATATACACAAGATAAGTATGCAAATAAGATTCTCTATATTTCCATAAATAAAAAACTTGAGGCATACGACAAGGCCAGAAACTTTATTAAAAAAAAAATAGGATGATGTTACCCCTTACATAGTAGACATTTAGCCGCAAGGACACAAGATTCTAGAAATAGTCGATTTTAAAAAAGTCATTCCTGAACGATTATCTAGTCGATACTAATGATATACAAAACACCAACTGTTTTCACATTCACGAAGTTAGATTACTTCGACTTAATCTAACTTGGAATAAAATGGTTCTTTGAACAAAACGACCGAGTTGAAAAGCAATTTATTTATAGGCAAGTGAATAAGTTCTCACGTATTCTTAAATTGTTTAGCTATTGGAAATAAATATATTAATAGATTTTGTTGATAACTTTACTTATTTTCGTATTTCGATTGATAGAAGCACGTAAACATTTTCCATAGCTATTAGATTATTCATTGAACAATAATAATTTGTTTACGACAACCAAAAATCGTAAACAATTCTCGTTTCACAAATCGTCCCAAATAAAACAGCAGCAGTGGAAACTGATTAGGAAAACATTGTGAGGAAACCAGTTAGTATTCTAACAGAGGCGATGGGCTTGCATCCTGTCACGCATGGAATGCCAAATACTGCAAAATGTGGGTATATGCTAAATGTGATATTTGGACGTAGGTCTGACTATTTAGACATCCTTCTCTTCAAAGAAAATAGTCGTTATTTCTAGGTACTATGAAGATCCGAGAAATATCTATCGTCACTAGGGATCTAAGCCGTGAAGAAGTTTTTTTTTATAGATACGAGTAGACAGGCAATGGCAAAAAAATATCGATTTCTCCAAAACTAGGGCACAAAAAATAACCAACTGAAACAAACTAAGCCCATTCCGCGGAATACCATGGTAAAACGGTAATAAAATTTCCCTAGAAAACAAACACAAGCACCGAGTACTAGAAACTGCTGAAGTGGTAGTATTCAATTATATAACTCGCTACGTGGAACTGTACAAAGCTAAATTTATAATATCGTTTGCATTTTGTGTTTGAATTCATATGAAATGCCAATAATAGATTCCGCTATATTTCACCATTAATGAGTAACGCTGTCCGTCCAGTAAAAATAGGTATACCTACCTTTCTTTGTTTTTGAGTGTATAAAATAGAAGAGAGAAATTAGTAGTAGTAATAGTAGATGGTGAAATAGGCATTTAATGTATTCCATAACAAGTAGGTTGGGCTACATCCAATACGAGCAATGAGGATTTCAATTGGCAATTAAAACTGAGCGCAAGGCAAGGAAGCGTAGATATACCTACTTCGGATGTTGACTCGTCTTGACTCGCTGAGCAATTATAAAAGCTTCCGAGCAATTTGTGGGCGAAGCCTCAGTTGGTAAAGCTCAATTCAATGATTTAAAAAATAATAAAACATTTTTCCAAAAATATATAATTGGCGAAGTAATCGCGAAACAAACAAACACAAAAATAAACATATAGTGGAATTGAGAACCTCCTCCTTTTTTGAAGTCGGTGAATAACCGACACAGCTTCAATCAAGACTTTTATTCCCAGGCACGTTAGATATCCCCAAGCCCCAACGATCTCTTAGTACAAAGTACCAACTGAAGATTCTTTAAGTAAGGGGTTATTAGAGGTATACTTGGTACACAGAGCCAATAGAAGAAGGCCTGTTTCAAAATCTCGTCATTTTGTAGCGGGAAAAAGGCCTTTTTCGAAATCCGTAATATAGCGGCTCTGTATAAAACAGAAATATGAATGATAAAAGTATCACCCATCGCGAAAAACTCTTTTCAATTCCTCCACAACAATGAAAAACAAAATGGCAATTACCCAGTTGAATACAATGCTACATGCAGGTAATAAATTAAAGTACCAACCTCATTCTGAAGCGCCAGGGGATGATTCAGCACGCATTGCTACCAACAAGCTATTTTATACTCAAGCACACAACGACAGAAGGTCTTCAATTGCTTAGCAGTGATAGCGTGAACTAGCTCGATTCCGTACAACTCCGTTGTAATAAAGACTGAACTCGTATAGCACAATGAAACCTAGGTAACCAGCAATCATATCAAACCACAATTCTATACTCTAGCTACTTAGCAAAGAGTTGAAAATCCTAAAACAGTTTTAGTAGACTGGACGGAATCCAAGTTATTGAACATTACGCAACTTGGAATCCTGAAAGGAACTTTACCGGTAAATTCATGTTCCGTAGATTGAAGGAAATTGGGCGGAAGTTATTAGTTGATGACGTGGAAATTACAGATAAGGTTATTTATTGTGAAGAAAATAAAAACCAAGTTTTGTAAACCAAACCAGGGTGCCAGGCACATGAGGCTTAACATCTGTACGCCTCAAGTTGATGGCGCAGGGCAGCGCATCTTAGGGCACGTTCATATCGTGCGTGACTTTCGAGGCAATGCTTTATTATATAGGTGATGGTTACCACTTAGCGCCATTTGCTTGTTTAGCAAGAAATATTAAAAATAAACTTTACAAAATACTTTCTACCTTAGGCATCTTCAACTACAAAACCTCTGAGAATATTAAAACGACAAGAAACAAAGAAAGAACAGATGAGAAAAAAAACAAACAGCGTTATCTCACAACTTCACAATTACAGAATTTTTTTGTTCATTTAGAACACAGGCAAAACCCCGATTAAAAGGAGAAAATAAGCAAAAACACTCAAAGCTTTTGCTACAAAAAATCAGACAGTTCTGAACCGTAGAACTCTAGAAATACACAAGTAATATTTTTTATTCACGTGTAGTATTCATTTTCTTCTTTTTTCCGTTTCATTAGTTTTTTCGAAACAGTGTGGTGAAAGGATTTTAAGTGCGCCTCAATGAATCTCCTTTTGAGCACTTGACACATGTTTTAGAATTTTTTAGGTTCTACGACATTTTCCTCACGACCGACGGTTTCCTCACGAGGTTTTTCTTCACCGTTTGAGAGTGTACACATACATTTTTGAACAGAAAAAGTCATTGGTTTTGAACCCACGACCTTAGGATCGGAAGGCAGGGCCGCTACCACTAGACAACTAGTGCTCTCGTATTATTCAAAGAAGTGTTCATTTTAAAAGGAATCTTCGAATAAATTATATTTATATTGCCTTCAAGCCTGTTGCAATAAATATCGGAGATAAAATTTCAGTCCCGCGAGCAAAATCAATAGCTGATAAGAGGATTGCTTTCAAAGGCGTCGTTTCCGCAAATTGTATACACACTGAAAAAAATGATTGCTTACTGTCACACAGTTAAGAAATTTTCATTAAGACTAACTACTTTAAACATTATCAACAAATGTTTCAATAACAGTTAAATACAAAACAGTAACTCTAACTGATTAAACAGTACAAATTACTAAAAAAACTAAAAAAAAAAAAAATTGTTGCCATCACTGTAATGTCAGTAAGTTTTAATGGTTAGAACCGTATCACTAAATGAAGGAACCCGTTGTTTTAACTGATAGCACAGTACAACTAACTGACCATGGGTTTCCAAATATGTCTGTATTGTAACAGTAAATTCTAATGTTTTGATCGTGATTACTAAATGAACAAAACAGTTAAATCAACGAATAGCACAGTACAACTAACTGTCCATGGTTTTCCGTAAATGTCTGTGTTGTAGCAGAAAATTGTAATGGTTTGATCGTTATCGCCTAATGAACAAAACAGTTAATTCAACGGATAGCACAGTACAACTAACTGTCCATGGTTTTCCGTAAATGTCTGTGTTGTAGCAGAAAATTGTAATGGTTTGATCGTTATCACCTAATGAACAAAACAGTTAATTCAACGGATAGCACAGAACAACTAACTGTCCATGGAATTCCATAAATGTCTGTGTTGTAGCAGTAAATTGTAATGGTATGATCGTTATCACCAAATGAACAAAACAGTAAATTAAACGGATAGCTCAGTACAACTAACTGTCCATGGTATTCCATAAATGTCTGTGTTGAAACAGTAAATTGTAATGGTGTGAACGTTATTACTAAAAGAACATAACAGTTAATTTAACGGATAGTATAATACAACTGACTGACTATGAGCTCTTTAAAATTATCAGCATTGAAGCAGTAAATTATAATGGTTTGAACGTTATCACTAAATGAACAAAACAGTTAATTTAAATGTTTGCTCAGTACAACTGACTGAACATGACCTCTACAAAATTATCTGTATTGTATCAGTAAATTGTAATTATTTGAACGTTATCACTAAATGAACAAAACAGTTACTTAAACTGATAGCACTGTACAACTAACTCACCATAGTTTTCCAAAAATTGTCCGTACTGGATCAGTAAATTGTAATGGTTTTAACGTTATCACTAAATGAACAAAACAGTTAATTTAAATGCTAGAACAGTACAACTGACTGAACATGACCTCTACAAAATTATCTGTATTGTATCAGTAAATTGTAATGATTTGAACGTTATCACTAAATGAACAAAAACGTTACTTTAAAAGATATCACATTAAAACTGACTGACCACCACCTCTTAAAAAGATAGATATGTATTAAAGCAGTATATTTTAATTATTTGAACGTTCAGTAAATGAATGTACTTAACTGTTATTTCATCAGTTTCATTCATTAACTAATAACTTTCAAGCCATTATAAAATATATACCTACTTCAGGTGCTATATCCGTTCGAATATTAAAAGGCCGCTGGCGCTGAGTTAACCATTTTTGTGACTATGATGAAAACGTGAATTTTGTCTCGTTGGTTTGTGCCGTATTCTCACTTTTTGTGTTAAACGGTACGATTATTAGTTGACCTACCCGGACGTGTTAATAGTTGCACTATAATAAATAGCTTTACGTAGTGTAGTACTTACTTATAAAATAGGTACCAACAAATAGGCACATAGGTAGTTGAACCTATGTGCCTATTTGTTGGTACCTATTTTGTTATATAACCGAAATAAATATTTGATTTCCAAATTGTTTAAAAAACTACCTTTATGTAAATATACATATATAGGTACTTACCTACTTATAACCAACCTACTGTCAGTACCTAATTCAAACAACCGTATGTTGGTAACCTACCTACCTAGTAACTTTACGTGAAGGTATACCAGAAGTTAGTAACTATCTAGTAGTTATTTCTGTCTAGTGCACTAACTTCTGGTATACCTGGTTAATGGTTCTGGTTAATTTAACGGATAGTATAATACAACTGACTGACTATGAGCTCTTTAAAATTATCAGCATTGAAGCAGTAAATTATAATGGTTTGAACGTTATCACTAAATGAACAAAACAGTTAATTTAAATGTTTGCTCAGTACAACTGACTGAACATGACCTCTACAAAATTATCTGTATTGTATCAGTAAATTGTAATTATTTGAACGTTATCACTAAATGAACAAAACAGTTACTTAAACTGATAGCACTGTACAACTAACTCACCATAGTTTTCCAAAAATTGTCCGTACTGGATCAGTAAATTGTAATGGTTTTAACGTTATCACTAAATGAACAAAACAGTTAATTTAAATGCTAGAACAGTACAACTGACTGAACATGACCTCTACAAAATTATCTGTATTGTATCAGTAAATTGTAATGATTTGAACGTTATCACTAAATGAACAAAAACGTTACTTTAAAAGATATCACATTAAAACTGACTGACCACCACCTCTTAAAAAGATAGATATGTATTAAAGCAGTATATTTTAATTATTTGAACGTTCAGTAAATGAATGTACTTAACTGTTATTTCATCAGTTTCATTCATTAACTAATAACTTTCAAGCCATTATAAAATATATACCTACTTCAGGTGCTATATCCGTTCGAATATTAAAAGGCCGCTGGCGCTGAGTTAACCATTTTTGTGACTATGATGAAAACGTGAATTTTGTCTCGTTGGTTTGTGCCGTATTCTCACTTTTTGTGTTAAACGGTACGATTATTAGTTGACCTACCCGGACGTGTTAATAGTTGCACTATAATAAATAGCTTTACGTAGTGTAGTACTTACTTATAAAATAGGTACCAACAAATAGGCACATAGGTAGTTGAACCTATGTGCCTATTTGTTGGTACCTATTTTGTTATATAACCGAAATAAATATTTGATTTCCAAATTGTTTAAAAAACTACCTTTATGTAAATATACATATATAGGTACTTACCTACTTATAACCAACCTACTGTCAGTACCTAATTCAAACAACCGTATGTTGGTAACCTACCTACCTAGTAACTTTACGTGAAGGTATACCAGAAGTTAGTGCACTAGACAGAAATAACTAGACAGTTATTTCTGTCAAACAACCGTATGTTGGTAACCTACCTACCTAGTAACTTTACGTGAAGGTATACCAGAAGTTAGTGCACTAGACAGAAATAACTACTAGATAGTTACTAACTTCTGGTATACCTTCACGTAAAGTTATTAGGTAGGTAGGTAGGTTACCAACATACGGTTGTTTGAATTAGGTACCTATGTAGGATAGGTACCTAATTCAAACAACCGTAATCCATAATAGGTATATTATCCTTACATAGTAGGTATAAAATAAAGTTTCTTTTCGCGTCTGTCCGTCTGTTTTCCATGCTCATTGGTGCCCTCCAAAAGCTCCTCATATTAGTTATATCTTATTAGGCTTATTATATTAAGTACACATATTTATTGACAATTGTTGACACGAAAAATTTTATTTTCACTTGTTCGGAAGACTGGTAGGTACCGTGCATTTCGATTATCGAAACATTAGTAGGTAGGTACCTACCTATATTAAGATTACTAATAAGTACCTATATTCCGGATGGGCAAACTTGGCGGACGACGAGTTTGAGGGAAAAGAAGGAAACGAAGACGATGGTGGATGATCAAAATTCACAAAAATCGTACAAGGCCGCCGCCTTGCTAGATACCTAACAAGCTTTTGGATACATCGCCGACACCTTTGTCGAACACCTTTGATTTGTGCACAAAAACCGACACCGACGTCGATCACTAGCTAACACAAACAAAAACAGCCAAACACAAACAAAAACAAACAAACACCCATCTACATGTTCGTGTTTATTGTTTGGTATTCGCTGTTAGCTGTTGTTTTCCAAGCATGTGGATCTTTTAACCTTCCCCTCTCCTACGAGTTGCATTTTGTGGAATAAACGATTAAACTAACTGTTAATAATAATAAAAACAATTAAAAATATTGTTTATCTCATTACATAATTGAATCTAATGTTTCAAACGAAATCATCTATTATTGTATATTCCGAACGCATCTTGGCATTGTGATGGCTGCACTGTGTGTGGCCGCCAATGGTAGGACTTGCCGCGCGGTTCGGCGACGCCCCTTCACAGGCAGCCAACATAACCCGGCTCTGTGAGCGCGTTGCCGCGAACGAAACATTCGCTCTCTTCCCTCCTGACCTCGCGACAAGCCAGACATATTGTAAACGTATCCGTATCTGACTATCTGTCTGTGAACTCAATATTATAGAGGTTTTATAATTGTAATAATATGACAATTTAGGAAGAATCATATAAACCTTAAACTTTTTTTCAGTTGAGTTGTGTGTGACAGTGCAAAATGATGTGTATCAATCTTAGCGAAAGTGTATGAGTGACGATACCACAAAAACACTTCTTACAGACTGGGGATTCGAGAAGTACCTACGTGAATTATTTTGAAGGTAAGTCAATTCATAAGCATTAGAGATTGAGCGTATAAGGCAAAAACAAGAGCTCATGTAGGTACCTACCTCTCGCCCGCACGTTTCGACATGTTGAAAGATATAAAATCACTAATCCCATTTTCGAAAAATCACAATCAACCATTTTGTGTGCAACCACATGGCACCCGGTTTATGACTTTTTGTATTGGACTTAGTCGTAAAATATTCGGGGTTTTCGAACAACATACTTCTCTCTTATTACATCTCTTAATTCCAGCTCACTGCAGACTTCAATCATTGGTATCCTCAAAATGAACATTCATTGGATGATAAACTACCGCTACTAAAGAGCAAATTACTCCTCATCAACACGATCACCATTTGTGGAAGAATTGAAGCAATTTGCACAAGGTTAGTTTGTAATTTAATTTAGTTTAATGTATTGTCACATACAACACGATTTTTTTTCCATAGTACTAACCAGTTGTCAGTATAATTCGTGAGTAAAGAGTAGGTAGGTACCTATAAACGTTCGACGATAAAAATCTTAGTCACTAATTTTCGTTCTTGTTGCTTTACAGATCAAATTCCCGAAACGAGCAACCTGGACTTATTGCTACTTCTGCCGCACATCATTGGCAGAATTGAAGCAATTTGCACGAGGTTAGTTTGTAATTTAAATTAGTTTAATGTATTGTCACATACAACACGATTTTTTTCCATAGAACTAACCAGTTGTCAGTATAATTCCTGAGTAAAGAGTAGGTACCTATAAACGTTCGACGATAAAAATCTTAGTCACTAATTTTCGTTCTTGTTGCTTTACAGATCAAATTCCCGAAACGAGCAACCTGGACTTATTGCTACTTCTGCCGCACATCATTGGCCCGGTGCAATTGAAACGAAAAAGAACATGAGTCGCAGAAGTGCGCCAAAGCTTTATTTCACACATCGAAGATGAAACAGAAATGTCCTGGAAGAGCGACCAACGTTTTTATTTTTAGTTTTTTCATCTTAAATAAATTACTTCAATTAAATCTTTTTTAATTTATTTCAGGTCGCCTGCATACCTGCCTACCTATGCAGTACTGCGTAAGCAGTAGGTATCAGGGACGGTCCTTCACAATCTTTTACTGTGTTTTTACAGTACTCGCTACTGTAGGTGTACAGTTACAGGTATTGTGAAGGATAGTGCTTTTTAATGTGCATTCTCAGTAGCGGGTACTGTTACTGATCAGTAAGTACAGTACCCGATATTGTGCGTACACGTTAAACAGTACTATCCTTCACATTACATGTAACTGTGCACTTACAGTACCCGCTACTGTTCTTGCGCATTAAAAAGTACTATTCTTGACATTACATGTAACTGTGCACTTACAGTACCCGCTACTGTTCTTGCACATTAAAAAGTACTATTCTTGACATTACATGTAACTGTGCACTTACAGTACCCGCTACTGTTCTTGCGCATTAAAAAGTACTATTCTTGACATTACATGTAACTGTGCACTTACAGTACCCGCTACTGTTCTTGCACATTAAAAAGTACTATTCTTGACATTACATGTAACTGTGCACTTACAGTACCCGCTACTGTTCTTGCGCATTAAAAAGTACTATCCTTGACATTACCTGTAACTGCTCACTTCAGTACCCGCTACTGTGCATGCACATTAGTTTTTTTACTGTTTCAAACAGTACTAATATTTTACTGTTTTAAACAGTAACATTTTTTTACTGTTTAAAACAGTAACATTATATTACTGTTTAAAACAGTAACATTTTTTACTGTTTAAAACAGTAACTTTATTTTACTGTTTAAAACAGTAATTTTTTTTTACTGTTTAAAACAGTAAAATTTTTTGACTGTATAAAACAGTAACATTTTTGCTACTCAAAACATTTAAATTTACTGTCATAACGGTAAAATGTTGCCTCGAACTTTAACTGTTTTAGGAGCAGTAAATGTTACTGATTTGCTCGGCAGGCTCCCCTGGTACTGTTCAAAGCAGTACACATGAACGTTTTATCAGTTCTTTTTAATGATTTTTTTTTTCAGTGCATTTATTACCTCTCGTAGGAGCACAGGTTATTTTCCAGATTCCCTTTACTGACAGTCTATTAAATTTATTATTAAAAAAACAGAAAAAGCTGCTCGACTTTTATCCCAAGGACGGTTCATACTCCGTCAGATGAACCAAGTAACATTAGTTACAAGTATACAGTGTAAGAGTTAACAAGTATTGTCACTTCAGGAAAAAAAATATATTTAAATTAAAAGTTTTTGATGAACAATCACAAACAACATAACTAAGCTGCTAAGTTTCAGTTACCAGTTTCTACGATACGTACCACTTTAAAGTATAGAGAAGAAATCAAAGAAAAATACAGATGAGGTGTGCAGAGTAAAAATATAATAAAAGCATGATACATAATAATATGTAGTACGTTTTATTTTCCTTATCCCGCATAATACTAATTACAGGCACATGAGGCTGAACATCTTGTATGCCTCAAGTTGATGGACGCAGGGCAGTGCATCGTACGTTCCTATACGACGCGTTTTTGGTTGGGTCCCTGTGAAATCGTCTTAAACGGGTTTTGGCATTTGGCACACACCCACAGTTTGCTGTGGTTGGTATTTCAATACCAGGTTGCAAGCCCATCGCCGCTATTAGAATACTAACTGGTTTCCTCACAATATTTTCCTTCACGTTTAAGAGCATTAGCATTGCGCATAAAATTACTACCATGCTTAATTTGATTAACACAGATTCTGACATGGTAGAGATAAATAGACATAAGGAAACTACCGTCTACTCTCAAAGCAAATTAGCTCATATACTAGAGTGTAGCCTGAACACGAGTGTGTGAGTGGCGAGCCACGCTCACACATACTCAGCTTTGAAGTTATGTATGCCAATCCGAGCGTGCAATAAGCGTACATTCTGGAAATGTAGAATTCTATAGATGATCTACTTCCTAGAGGAAATAGTAATGATTAACTAAATGAAAGCCTTCACAGCTCAGTTGGTAGTAGCTCTGCCTTCTGTGCCGTAGGCAGTGGGTTCGATTTGGTATTTAAATTGAAGAAAATATCAATAGTCAAATTGGGTCAGATATTGAGAAACAAAAGTTTCAGACTCGCAAAATTCATTAGCAGTTTCAGAGGGAGAAACTTTACAGGTTTTTATTTATTTATTTATTTATATCAACAATAATAACATAACATTACAGTAAAAAAAACCAATGCGCTATGATATACAAATTAATTTAACAACAAATCACGAATTAAAATAGAAAAAGAAGATCACATAAATTAACACTAACTAATCGAACTAATGTTAACACTATCAATCAACTCACAATAAATACAGTTTTGCATCAGCGATGCTTGGGACGATTAAGGGAGAAACAGTCCCCTGAAACACAGTTTTTAACTAGTTTGGGGGGCTGTGGATACCAAATCAGCTCAACTACGCAGTCAACGATGCAAAACATTAGTCCTAAGTTTTGATTAAAATAACGGTTGTCTGGAAGAGATCGCTACTTGCGATAAGACCGCCGATTGTAGGATAAACCTAATGTACATTTACGTTTATAACTTTCTCTATTCTGTCCTCAATAAAGTTATTATTATTATTACAATATCTCATACATTCTCTACATACATTCATCCATCGACCAGAAAACAGATCACACGATGGTGTTGATGCCAGAAGCGCATTTAATAAGGTCAAAGCTCGAACAAGAGGCGAATTACCGTGAGCAACAGTGCGCGTCCTCGGTACTGCGAGTAGGGCGTGTCTACGGGGCCTGAACGAGTATTTGGGTATTTCAGGAACAGCTAGCCTTACAACTCTAGCTACTAATTCCGGGCAGTCCGAAATACCGCGTAGTACCTGACAAGCTGTGATCAGTAGATTGTAGTTACGTCTTGCCTCTAGAGAGTTGAAGCCCAGTGCACCAAGTAAAAATATTGTTGGGTAAAGAAACGGATAATATCCATAGATCTTCTTATACAAAAAACGTAAGAAAGTCTTTTGGATTTTCTCTAGGCGCAAGGCGTAAGTACTCTCATACGGATGCCACACAATAGATGCCGCCTCAATCTTGCTCCTTACAAGAGCCGTGTAAATAAGTTTTATTGCACCAACATCATGAAATTCGCGGGCGTTCCGAAGAACAAAACCTAACCTGCGATAACAATCAGTAGCAAGTGCGTTCATATGTTCATGAAAATTTAGACGGGTATCAAAATTTACGCCAAGGTCCCTTACAGCGTTGACCCTAACTATGGGCTCGGTACCTAGTAAGTAATGTGTTAGCAACGGCAACCGCGCTCGGCTGAAAGTCATAGTACAACATTTGTCCATATTGAAGAAGAGTTTGTTGGAAAGACTCCATTCAAACACAGCGTTAATGTCATCCTGCAGATATATAGAGTCATTAACTTGCTCAATCTTATAGACCAACTTCAAGTCGTCAGCATACAATAGACACTTTGCATATTGAAGAACAGTGTCAAGGTCATTTATCATGATGCCAAACAAGAGCGGACCTAATATTGAGCCTTGACTGACTCCAGACCTTGTATGGTAGGGGGCTGAAACAAAGCATCCATGCTGCACAAACTGCTGCCGATCGCGCATATAACTAGCAAAAAGTTCTAGTAATTTAGTAGAAAAACCAATGTTACATAGCTTTCTCAGCAGTACATCATTATCTACTCTATCGAAAGCCTTTTTAAAATCAAAGTATACAACATCAACCTGCTTACTACTGTCTAAGTGTTGGGATATCATATCAACAAGGGTCAACAGATTTGTATTCACCGAACGATGGACTCTAAACCCATGCTGAGAGTCGCACAAATAAGGTTTTATTTGTGGCGATATTAGACTGTGCAGTATTGATTCAAAAATCTTGGCAAGCGCGGAAAGTACAGCAATAGGACGATAATTTTCAACCTTGGTTATATCTTTACCTTTAGGAATCGGTCTCACTCTTGTAATTTTCCACCGTCGTGGATAATCACCGGTAGAGAGCGCAAGATTTAATATATAACAAATAGGTAGTTTTATGTGATCACTGCAGCCTTTCAAGACAAACGCAGGGCAGTTATCAGGTCCAGGGGAGCTCGCTGGTTTCAAGCGTTTTATTGCAAACTCTACATCATTTAGCGTAATTTCCTGAACATGCACATGGTTTGCTGTACTCTTGTTCTCAGCCTCTGCGAAATGAGGATCGAGTAGAGGAACGGTAGGCAAAAAGACTTCTGAAAAGTAGCGAGAGAAGGCTTGGGCTGCATCGCAACCGATATGTTCTTGTCCTTTATGAGAAATGCGTGATTCGAAACCCCCCTTAGATTTTAAACTCCCAACATGCTGCCAAAAAGCTCGTGGGTTACTCTTTATCTGAGCTTGAACTGCGTCCACGTAATTGTCATAAGCCCGAGAAATCCGAGTCTTGATATCTGCTCTTAATCCAGCAAACTCCTCATAAGTTTTACGATTCCTGGTAGCTTTCCAAAGACGATGTATTTCTGCTTTACGCTTTACATCCTTGATCAGGTCAGCTGTAAACCATATAGGATACCGTCTGCTGGGATGACTGGAGCGAATCTTTTTATACTTATCAGGAAATAGGTCTTTTACTGGTGCCAAGCAGCGTTGCTGTGTTTCGGTTTGAAGAGTGTGGTTGCCGGTGTAGCCACATGAGGCTTAACATCTGCATGCCTCAAGTTGATGGACGCAGGGCAGTGCATCGTAGAGCACGTTCCTATCGTGCGTGACTTGCGAGACTATGCTTTGTTATACACTGTCATGTGGTCATGGTTACCACTTAACATCAGGTGGGCCATCTGCTTGAAAAGGCTAACTTATCAACCTAATCTATATGGGACTAGCAACTATGAGATCTAAGGGGATATCTACCGTGCCTGGCGTAAAAAAAGTCGTGAAGTTGTTTCTGTTTCTTTTTCAAATGATTTTTTTCTTTTTCCTGCATCTTTAATTAAAACTCAATTAAGTTTTGAACATAAATGAAAACATAACCTTACTCAACAAAAATACTTACGAAACCGTCCCACTTACCAAATTAAATCTTAATAAAGACAAATTGGAAACATTAAAACAGAGTAAGTGTGATAAATTTCCAACTTAACGGCCATTTGCCGGTTACATCGCAAACGTAGAGCTGCAACACTACATCAAATATTCAGGAGAAGCCAAAAATAAGCCCAGACCAGACGGTTATATAAAGGTTGTATAACGTCTATGTTACGTCTGGGTACTCTGAAATTGGATCCGGACTAATATACAACTTGGCATAGAGTTCCTGAACGCTTGGTTGTTACGCGGAGAATTACATAATGCTGAACACAGACCATGCGAGAGAATACAAGCAAAAACATAGCCTAGCTCTTCTCGCTCGCACTTGCAATTCTGCTTGTTTTGGGAAAGGATAGTTTTTGCTTGGCAATCTTCTGATGCTTTCGTTCTCTTAGTTTGTATCAGGCATGGCGCATTTTTATTAGCTCGTCGAGTTGATACAGGTATGGTATTCGCCAGAATAGATTTGTTGGGACAAATTATGTTGTACGCTGTAGGGACGTATTTGCGAGATATTTTATACTGTGTTTGATATTTATGAACTTAAGGTTTAACTTTGGTACTAGGATATTGATAGAGACAATAAGTTTTCTTACATCTTGTTGATGGAACAAGCAGATGGCCCACTTGATGTGAAGTAGTAACCATCATCTATAACAAAACATTACCTCGCCAGTCGCACACGATAGACCTACGCTACGGTGCACAGCCTTGCGTCCATCAACTTGATGCATACATACATATGCTAAGCCTCATGTGCCTGTAATTGCACCGGCAACCATACTCTTCAACGACTCTTCGGACGAGTACTTCGTCATTATCCTTTTAATACGCAATTGGAACAATTGCGATCTGCATATATATTCTTCTCCAACAGCATTTCCTCCCTAAATTCTTTCATGAGCTGTAAGAGCTGAAGTTTCTTTGATAGTCAATTGTCCATTGTGACTGCGAGTTGTGGCTCTAAATCCGTGGCCGATGTTGAATTATTCAGCGCCGGAGTGTTTACCGCCCAACTCAGTTCGCACTGCGAGTGCTGTGCAAACCATTTCTTATTCATGATCTAGATTCTATTTTATGGATTTGCATTGCTATTCTGTGACATATAAGCTTGAGGAATTAACATTGAATGAATGTTACGTTATTGATAAACTGTGGAGGACAGATTCTCGTTTTTATTTTCCTGTCATATTTTTACGATTTTTGTCTCAGACACCGAAACAATGTAATTTTTGTGAGTTATAAGAGCTTGCCATTCTAAAAAACCATAAACCCCTTGAGGTCTGTTTTCAATACCAATTACCAAGTCGAGATTACTTTAGGATGTCAAAATATTACATTTGGCACAAACTCACATAGTCATTCTAAAACTGATTTATTCTGAAAGCTTTAATTATGGTTAAAACCACCTGTACGGTTACTCCTGTAAGTCTACAGGTGTTCTGTGCATAATAAATATCCTAGTAGTGTGCAGTAAAAAATGCTCAACACATTTTATTTTTTTCTCCGAATATTTGTAGTAAATTGGCCGCTGTACCAAAAGGTCGCTTGAAACCCGTGTCGACAAAGGCTGTCACAGCGCTTTCCGGACAATCGCTTGTTTCGTCCCCTTTACATAAATATTCATAAAAGTATTTCGCAGTGTGAAAAACAGCCAGAGATGCCGAGATACAGAATTGCTACAAAGCTTGGGCCCGAGGCCGCCCCCTTGGGCTAAACGTCATCTCCAGAACGTTTGGAGCGTTCTCGAAATGACAGTGCTAATTGGCCATAGGCGGTATCATGGCTGACAGAAGTACCTCGTTAAGCACCGCATAAACCGTCGCATATTTTTATAAAAATGTGCTTTTGGAGGAGAATATTTTGAATTTGTAATGGGTTTTCTGACAGTCGGATGGACGGGATTATTGAAGAACCGAAGCTCGAATACTTTTTATGTATCAAAGAGCTGCTTGGACAGTTAATATTAGATTCATTAATAATGCGTTTTCCTTTTATTGGGTTAATTTTTTCGCTCCCGGAAAATTTTCGGAAAAAAAACTAGCCTATAATCTAATCCCGGTTACGAAATATTTCTTAGTTTCACCCCAATCGGTGCAGTGATTAGAAGTAAAAATGGGACAGATTATTAATTCTCTTATTTTTCGTAAATTTCACCGCTGCGATTCACAATTTTATCAAAACGTTAATGTTTGTTCTCTGTCTGGGTGTTATTATATATCTATATCTAGTTTCCATATCTCAGCCCCCATAGCTTTTCACAGCACATCCCATAGCATTTCTTAGTTTGGGGCGTGATAAGTCCAAATAGAAAACCAAAATATACAAGAAGACATTGCAAAGACACTGGTATTAAGCGTAAATCATCCCTTGAGCCACCCCTAGACGTTTATATGATTGAACTGTCGATACGCGAGTTAGCATTTGACATCTGAAGCGCGAACCGAAGCCTTGAGCTATAACAGCGTTATATATATTCGATAAGGAATGGAAATTGCCACTTTACTTACATCGATGAAAACCTTATTTTTCCAAAGAAGTTTAGTAACACAATTTTATCTCGAGTGATGTGCTGAATAAGCGTTTACAACTTGTACTATTTGATAAAGTGTAAAGGGTTTTTTTAGCAAAATACTTCCATTTCAGGGTGCCTATTCTCTAAACAATAAAATCACGGAGACTTTCACCTAGTGGATCCGCGCCCACTTCGACCACGAGCTCCGCTTCACTCACATTGGCATTTCTGCTCGCGCAAACACTCACGCGGGTGGCGCTAGTGATGGGTGAATGTAGTAGGTTCTGAATGCCGAATTGAAAACTCACTGCAAATTCCGCACTCACTTAGCTGACTGTTTTAACGGAATCAATGCTGTTCTCATTTATTCAGGAGACTTCTTCCCATAACGCTGAAGATGTATTTTGGAGAGATGCACCGTTAAAATACTTGTAGATGTATATTATTTGGTACCTGGTTCACGGATTTTAAATTGTAGCACTTACCTGTAACAATAAAAACAACATGGTTAGAATGAATAATAACAAGCTATTTTAAAACTCATAGGTATTTTTACTAAATGTACAGAAATTGTAGTTATTACTTAAACAAGTACTAAATCATACAAATATATGTACAATAAGTGCGAAAGTACGATGTCTGGACGTCTGTTGCTCAATCACGCACCAACCATATGAACTGAATTATTATTTAGGCAATTTTTATCCCGAAAAAATACCGAAACATTAACGAACTCAATAAAAGGAAAACGGCTAAAATATCAATATCACTACTAATACGCGAGCAAAGTCGCGGACGTTACCTAGTAACTTACAATAATAACGATCATAAAAAGGATGACGTAACCACAACCTGCAAGGCCTTCTGAAGTAATACAAAAGAAAATCAGCGCTATTCATTACCCTCCATAAATAAACGAGGAAATCTAGTACGGCGAAACACGAGCAAAAACTAACCCGAGACATTAATATTGTGAGTGAAAAAGTAGGTGTAATAAAACTGGTTGTTATTATAGGCTCATCTTATAATAATGGTCCATTTTAAGAACTTACCGAGAGAAGACATTGCAAGATACTTTGAGATAATAAGGATACAACAAAATCAAAAACAAAATACGGAAATCCACACAATTATGATGATTAAGTAATACTTGTACTTAATTATTTTAATACTTAATAATCTTTACATATGCAAAGGTTCGATGATTTTTTCTATTTAAAAACTTTATTGTCAATACTCTCAAACGGTGAAAGAAAACATCAGGAAAGGAGCCTCTTTTTGAGGCGCACATTAAATCCGTTCACCACACTGTTTTAAAAGAACTAGTGGCACGACTCGAAGAAGAAGGTTCGATTGTAGAGCTTAGCCTACCAGTGATAAGTGAGATTGAGGTTTATTATTTATCGGAAGAAAATAATCGTAAGTGTACATGATCCAACTGTATACAACGTGTTGATGAAGTTATGTAGGAAAACAAATAGCGTGTATTTAGACCAAGCACTGGAATACTTTGACGTGTGCAACGGTTGGATACATCGTTTTCGAAATTCTCATAGAAAAGTAAAATTAATATTTTCTCAGAAATTTGCAACAGCCCTGTCTGTGTACGTGTCAAGGTCACACGCACGCGCGCTTCTATCTAGGAAAGAAAAAAACAACGATAACCTACGAGATAATTTGAAATACTTACCTTTCGGTAGGTAGGTAGGTACGCCGCCAATCCCCTGACACGATATTTTTACTGGTTCCTATGGATTTTGTCATTATTTACTGGCTATAATAACACTGGATAAAACTGGATTTTGGTAAGTTTGCGAGATTTCGCACGACACAGGCTTCAAACTTCACACTAAACCATTACCTCGTAGGCACTGCTCATACACACACTGACTGACGACGGCTTTTTACATAACAATCACCATTTTATCACGTTTGATGACATTTTCTCAACAAAACAATGTACAACAACGCATGTAAAGTAAACACAAACAGGGTGACCATCTCGAAAGTGGCGGTTCTACCACACACCTGCCAAAAAATCTGTCAAAATCTACCAAGCTTGACGATAAAAATACCTAAATAAAAATCCTTCGTGGCTACGGAATAAATTAAATACCTACATTACATTCAGTTACTATCTTTTGATCGTTTGTAACGGTTTGCAGTTATCTAAAACGAGATAGAAGTTGTTTAGAAACCAAATCAATAAAGGTAAAAAAGAATAAGAAGTTTCCAGTTCGGTAAAAAATAAATAAATTATAAATATTATTTCATTAAAAATTCAAACTAATAAGATTTTTCTTGAAATATTTAAAATCTGCCAAATGGTAGAAATCTGCCACAAATGGTAACACTGATCGGCGGCCGTCGGCCGTCCTGATTGGATATGCGTTTTTAAATGCAACCAATGACAGATAGGTATGTCAAAGATTAAATAGGACAGACTAGACACTTCCCAAAATTGCAGTTGAATAATTTTGTGGTGTCAATGAACCATGGTGGTAAAGTAACATGTTACAATTTAAAGAACTATGAATATCATAAACATTGCTTTACGACATCTAGTAATCAAACAAAAATAAATATTCTATTAAATATTGAGTACGTAGCCACGTAGGTACCTAGTTACTGAATAGGTATTAGTACCAAAGATCTCAGAGAATGTTTACCGTGACTAGGGATTACAGTCGCGAAAATATTTCTTTTACATACCAAGATCTTTAAAAACAGCAACATCATTATTAGGTAGGCACATTACTAGGTAATTGGTGGCAGTTCTGTTACCTATTTTATCTACAATTGACAACTAGAGGTCAAAGAACAGCTGTAAATAGGGCTGCCTCATGATGCGTTTAGATTCATTTTAGATAAAAGTTTAAGAGGCATTTGATGAATGAAAAACTTTGAAATTTTAAAAGTCGTAGAACAAAAGTTGTTCGTTATGACCGGTAGAATATCCTGCTTTCGGATCCCTACAACTCTTAATAAACACGTTGTATAGTCATATCAACTCATATCGATGATGTATCGTATCGTGACAGAATGATTATTAAAAAGCTGAGCATAAAACTGTTTACTAGAAACAGTCATTGTTACCAACAGTCCCCAGCATTTCTACAAGTGACGTAGATCAAAATGCGACCTGAATATCAGAAGTGGGATCGGAAGAAACTCATATAAAATAAATAACCGACCTAACAAAGAAGTAAGTAGGTCGAGAGTCGCATCGAAATTCAGCTATGAATGTGGAATGAGTATTGATTGACGCGACAATGGAGGCTGAAGCACAATGAGGCTTGGCATCAATTTATGATGACGCAAATTTTGTAACGTTTAATGTTATAGACATACTATGGATCCTAAGCGCATTCAATAATAGAGCTATACGTGAAATAAAGAGCAACCTTTTCTCTACAATCAGAAGCCTCATACACATTCCTCAAATAAAAACAAGGATCTAATATGTAATTAATCTAGGATATTTTTGACAATGCATATTTCTACCGCTAAGCAGCGTAGCTGTGTTTCGGTTTGAAGGGTGAGGTTGCCGGTGAAATTACAGGCACATGAGGCTTAACATCTGTATACCGCAAGTTGAAGTGTTTTATAACATGAAAGCCATATATGAACTACAATTCTCATAATAAGAACCATAAACTCCGCTATATAAGCGTAACAATATTTTGCCGAAATCCTGTCCCACGGTACCTCATATTAAGTTATCTTAAGGCGTGGGTGTATTTACACAATGCGTGGTCCCAGTAAGTATATTTCGGGTAAGGATAACAGTAAATCTTTTACTGAAGCCATATCTTTGTTTGCTCTTGAATCAAAGACTTTGTTTGCTGTTCTATGAATAGGAGATAAACCTAGGGCGGGCTTAGGCAGTGTCTTTACAGTTTCTTTACGATACGCAGATTTTTGCAATGCCTACAGCTATTTACACTTTCTTCTGTCAATCTATTTTATTTGAGCCTTGTTTGTATGTGGCTGATGTGCCTCTGATTAGATTTTTGCTTTTAGAAGCCACCAGTGTGATAAAAGGACGCTCTGGTTTTTCTTCATCTTTTCGTTTTTCTTTATTCACTACAACATTTTTTTAAGTGCTTCTACACAACGAAACAATAAGTTAAAGTGACAATACGCAATTTTAAACAAAAAATTAGTAAGTCATTATATTATTATCAGCTCAAACTCCTAATGCAATATCTTTGATAACAGTAATAAATGACTGTCCCAAACCATTTTGCGAGCTATTAATCAACGTTTCAGCAGCGTTCAGTCGACAGTATCTACACCTGATAAGTATTAAACAATCTGTAAACCTTTGTCGTGGATTGTTCACTTTAATCGGATCTTGTCAAGTTTATCAAAACTGGGTTCAACTTTTACATATTTGGTTAGAGGAAATAGATATACGGATAAACACCTTGATTGAATAAATTTACTATTTATCAGGAAATAGTACAATTTATTAGGCACTAATGATAAACATCCTTCCTGAGGATAGGTAACTTAGCTATATAATAAACTATGATCAACAAAAATGCTTAACTTGATTAGATGATAAAATGTTAGAATACTAAGAAGGTTAGGAAGAAAAGGGTGAGACCACTTAAGAACTAATTTGATTAAAAAAGGAAGAAACAGCAAGAGAATATAGTAAATGACAGTACAGAAAAGTCTTGCTGACATGATATTAGAATTTGCGACGGTCAACTTGGATGAGACTTGCAAGCATTATAATGTAGTGAATCATACCAAAAAAACTCAACAGTGGCCGAAACCGGGCTTTGTGTAATGAAAATAAAAGGTCTGGGGTTGTTTAAGGGAAGCCTACACAGAATTCAAAATGAATTACGAGCAAATGTAACGGACATGTCATGTCATGAAAAGGATTTTTTCAGGATTTAATTCAGGAGCTATGCGTATCAGAGAGCAAAGATATAGTGGATATGAAAAATTAAAGAGAATTGAACAAAGCACTAATAATTAAGGAATGTACTTTGTTTTTACTATACAATAAGAAGTGTTTTTTAAGTTCAGTAAAGCCTGAATTCCAGAATCTTAAGTAAGATCGATGGATTTATTTCATTTGGGAATACATGCCGAAGCCTATGTCTTTCAGTGTATTTTTTCAGGCGGACGATGATGATAAAGTCAGTTCCCGCATAAGAGAATCCTAGAGAAAGTTTTTCATGCAACCAAATACCTGGGGGCCTGACGCGCTAGTTTTCAACCATAATACCAAGGACCCCTGCACACGACATAGTACATATGGAGTACTGTCATTGAGTATAACTCAAATCTATTGACCAATTAGAGCACTGGTGGTTTAGTGGTAGCGGCGCCGCCTTCCGATCCTAAGGTCGTGGGTTCAAAACCGGTCGTGCATCAATGAGTTTTTCTGTTCAAAAAAATAGTGCCAGTACTCTCAAACGGTGAAGGAAAAGATCTTGAGGACGAGGCGAATCTTAAATCCTTTCACCACACTGTTCCGAAAGAACTAATGACAAGACAAGAAGAAGATTGACTTGTGGTGACACAGATTAAACAATAGTACGCGAGCAAAGCGCGTTTGGTAGTATCAGCGTTTTTAACGACAAATGCATACAACGTCAGTCACACCTCGATCCTCGCCCCGGTCTTACTTATCTTACCTTTACTCTCGTTATACCCGTTGTATGACATAGTTCGCGAGTGTAATAATTTAAGGACTAAATATAACTATCCAGTGTCTAGTAACAATACAGTGAAATACAGTGAAATTAAATCTGTTTTATTGTACCACCCCTACCACAACTCTTCAGGCAGACAAATAGATATTATAATAAATAAATAATTAAAATACTAAATTGGTTTTACTATAATATCTATTTGTCTGCTATGAATATCTATTTGTCTGCCTGAAGAGTTGTGGTAGGGGTGGTACAATAAAACAGATTTAATTTCACTGTATTTCACTGTATTGTTACTAGACACTGGATAGTTATATTTAGTCCTTAAATTATTACACTCGCGAACTATGTCATACAACGGGTATAACGAGAGTAAAGGTAAGATAAGTAAGACCGGGGCGAGGATCGAGGTGTGACTGACGTTGTATGCATTTGTCGTTAAAAACGCTGATACTACCAAACGCGCTTTGCTCGCGTACTATTGTTTAATCTGTGTCACCACATCAGACTGATTAAACCAAAACCATCCGATTCGTCAAAATCGTTTAAAAAATTGCACGACTGGGCTCCTGCAATGTTCAAACATTTAGTGTTAAACATGCTGTATCTATTCACAAGTCAAGTCACGGAGGGTCATTAATAACTTTCGGTCGGCACCTTGGGACATGAAGCCAGAGGTATATTCAGTTAAACACAGGAACCACTTAAAAGAGCTTAAAAGGGATATTTAGCTCTGCAGGGAGCGATAAGAGGTCCTGCAGGGTTGAAAAGACACATGAATCACTTATGTTACAGAGTAATCATAGCAAGCTACTTTTAGAAGTTTATAAATCGTAGAAATGAATCCCATAAATAAGTACTGCCAAATGTGGGTATGTGCCAAATATTTGGACATGCTCAAAAGAACTTAAGCTAGTACTCGGTATTAAGAGATCTGGGAGGATATCTACTCGTACCGTGCCTGGGATCAAAGTCGTGAAGCTGTTTCTGACTGTAATTTTGTAAACATTTCTGTCTTTAATACAAAAAAAAAATGATACTAGTAACGCAAGTTTCCTTGAGATAGGAACACACAACCCAACTTTATTTTTCCAAACGAATAGACATTAGAATAAGCAAAACAGGCAGAATTTGATAGAGTGTGCATAAGAGATTTCCATACTAGCCGCTAAGCCTTTGATCCGGAAAATGATGAGTAGGGGTCCACAGAAAACGCCAACGAGACCGTAATGAAAGGTCAATTCAAGGGAGACGCGAATATTTTCGATAGACGGAGAATTGAATTCGATATCGGCTCTCATTTCCAACGTTTTATTTGTCAGGGTCGAAAGCAATTCTGGAAAAATAAATGTTAACAGCGCAATATCAATTGAAGGAACGCTTCATCGATAATTTATATAAGTAGAAAGAAAGCCATTCAAGAAGAAAATAGTTATTGCTTCAATAACTGTGTCAATTTGAAATTAAATCCATCTGTAGCAGTTTCGGGAAAATGATTGCTAAACTATTAGTTCGGCACAAAATTGCAACGTTCCATGTGAAGTCCTCTAACTTTATAGAAACTACAATGTAAGCTGATCTATCGAACGAAACTCCTTATGTTGGTATCGGAAGTACGGACCCGTGGCGTCATATAGGCAACTATCGCGTCTGCAAGCGAACATAGCCTCTGTGTGTTCAGGGCTGTAAGAGAGAGAGGCGATAATAGCGTGGCGACTGCAGCGCGTTACGTAACAAGTCTTGTATTGATCGTGGCTCTCCCTGCGCGCTCCCCAACCCCGCTGGTGAGGACCAATCACAGCGCTGGCTTTAATTTTAATTTGATAGCCGTTAAGTACGGCAATGCTTCTGATTTGTCAGCTCGTTTCGCGTCAAGACGTGAAGCCAATAGGTAAAGTCTACGCGTAGAGTTTCAGGCTTCTGTTTACAGTGCAAATAACAATAGAACATATTTTTATATTTAATAACAGATTTATTATATTTTAGTGTTCAATTCCCACAAGCTTCCACTTTGTAAGAATACCTGTCTTTTTGTTGGTTTGCTATATGTATAAAAAAAAGAGATATGAATAATAAAAAAAGATGGATTCAGGATTCAGGATTCAGAATTCAGGATGGAGCTTATGTTATCAGAAACGGAACTTAAAGATTGTGAATCACTAGGGAGCAGTGGGGATTATGGGGAACCACTAGAGGTAAGGTAGGCTAGGAATGGAAAGAGAAGGAGGGAGACAACAGGAACGAACTATCGCTCATAGAAATAAAGGCTAATAGGAGTTCCTTGGATTTGGGATTGTCTTTCAGTTGCTAAGCATCATTTTTACTTTTGAGGATAAGTTTGCGTCAGCCATTCTCATGTTGGCAAATCAGATTCGGTGTCCGCGTTTTTATTTGCTATGTGTAGAATTCCGAATAACTCGAACACACTGTCTACACGTTGGCACGGTATTGGTGTATTTGCGTATTCGTCTTGTTCTTGAAAATAGGCAACTATAGGCCAATAGAGTCACTATATCGTCCTATTTGCGAAATTATGACGAATACGAATAGCGATGTCAAGTGCCACCATCACGCTTAATATTTTCTAATCGTGTCAGAGTAGTGAAAAAAATACTGACTTGTTTATACTTTTCATCAATGATATTGAGATTAATATATTATTGAATCTTCTTGGGTTAAGATGTATGACGTCACCGAATTGTCAAAAACAATTCGGTAAATTAAAACCAATGACAAAAGACTATTTCACAACCATTCGATGTAGATATCGTTACGCGATTAACCACACTCGATGTAAACTGGTTACCAAAGTATTGCCTCGCAAGTCACGTACGATATGAATGCGCTCTACGATGCACTGCCTTACGTCCATAAGGCATACCGGTGCCTCTTGTGCCTGTAATTTCACCGGCGACCACACCCTTCAAACCGAAACACAGCGTTGCTGCTTGGCGGCAGAAATACGCATGGTGGTGGTACTTCCCCGGACGAGCCACACACAAATGAAACTACACACACAAATGCTACTCATATGAAAAGAAACTCGAATCTTCTCATTCTTTTCGATAGTTAATAAGGCTAACCCGACATTTAATTTTCTCTCAACGAATTTCCAACCCCTTGATACTGAAACATTTGCACGGTCAGTTCGATCAATACGGCTCACGTCGAGCGGGCATATAGGTCTCGGCCAAGCCTTGTCCATGAAAGCCTACATGAAACGCATGAATTTACGGCATTTATTCAGGAATACCTTGGCCGATAATTGGATAATCTGATAATAATGCTGGGTTGGAGAGATACATTTGTCATTGGAATTAAGCTTAGTATTTTTGTCGCATGTTTTTTAATATTGTAGCTAAATAATGTTTATTCTATTCTATAAAACAGGAAGAATACGGTTCAAGAGTTATAAAAAACAAGGTCACGATTGTAATCCCTGGGTACGGGAGATATCCTCTTAGAACTCTAGATCGCCTGCATTGAAATGGTCACACTTCGCTATTTTCTAAATGATAACTCTATGTTCTAAAATGTTTGTCCTGGGTTGGAATCGAACAAACAACCAACAGCACAGAAAGCAGAACTACTACCCGAACTGTAAGCGATGTGAAGCCTAACAAAGAATGTTTTTTTTTAATGAACTTGCTAATGGAACAAGCAGTTTGCCACCTAATGTTAAGTAGTAACTATCACTTTGCATTGCATGACATAAACGTGCCCTACGATGCTCTGCCCTGCGTATATCATACAACACTCATACAGATTCTACCAAAACCATACCCGTGAATTTATTTTATTCATTTTATTCCGAAACGTGATGTGTCAACAGATATAATCGAATTTTCGCACGTGAATATTTTCGTTGCAATAAAGCATCGCATGTGTTGAAAACTGTACAAAATTAATAGAATGCCACGCGACTTCGTTTGCTATTCTCAAACAAACTTCAAGGCATCAGAAATTTCTTCCTTACTGCACTATAACAGAAGTTAGTCACTATCATCAATTCTTTCTTTTTTATGCCAGGGCCAGTAAAGCCAGGCTAGATTCACCTAGCTTTAAGACGTTTCTAAGTGATCCCTGTGATTCAACTGAATAAATACTTTTTGACTTTGAGATTGACTTTGACTTACAGGAAGCTACGGTACTCCCCTAATTTAGGTTAAGCTAAGCTTCTACTATGTCTTGATTGTAAGTCAGTCAGTCAGCCAGTCTTTAAAAAAGATATATTCGGAGAAGTAGAAAATATATATTTGCCGATGAAAATCAAGCCATTTCAGTGTTTCCAGTGTTGATCCATGGCAAATGGAATGTTTGCCCGAAACCAATTAGGGGGTTGAAATGTGCTTTACGTTTTCATTTACTGAAGACTTACTGAAAGGCTTGGAGTTTCAATAATTAAGAGAATAGAGAAAAGTTAAAATAGCTTTTTGCATAAATAAAAAGACAAAACGACAAGAGACAAACGGATTTACGGCCTATTTGTTGCCTGTTCTGCTAGGCTTGTTCACGTGGAAACAGTGGCGTAGCTACCTAGCTACGCCACTGTTTCCACGTGATTTCCACTGTTGTCCACCTGGACAAGGGCCCCGGTGCATAGAGAAAGAATTCGGCCCCTCACCCCCTCTTTTCACATAGCTTGGGTGACCCTCTCTTTTCAAAACTTAGGTTAGAGGGCCCCCTGAGCTCCGGGGCCCTGGTGCACTGCACCGCCTGGCCCTACGATAGCTACGCCGCTGCGTGGAACTGGCACCTAGATCCACCTTTTAAAACGTTACAAAGTGAGCCTTGTGATTAAATTGAATAAATATTTTGGACTTTGTTTTCTCGAGATTTTGTCCACGAGGAACTGTTGCTAGTTTCACCTAGTTTATAAGACGTTTCAAAGTGATCCATGTGATTTAACAGAATTAAGTCCATTTGATTTTGACTTTGATTGGATAATAACCTACAACCCCGAAGGTGATGGGTTGCCTCCTGAAGAACTTTTTATTTAAGCATTTCATTAATACTTAAAAGCATTTTTTTCTTTCTATTGGCTATTGACTTGAAACTGAAAATCTTATTATAGAAAAAACGATGAAAATACGCAAAAATATGGTAAAATATACATTTCGAAACGTCGCGTCGCCCGTAATGAAATAAAATTAAACCAAAAACGTAATCCCACGCTTAGCGTTATTACGTCGTACCTATTTCTAAATATAAACGGAACTGTAATCATGTTAATCTGTACCGCCCACATACATATAGCGATATAGCGTACGGTACGTTTGTTTGCGAATCTGATACCCAGATTAAGGTTGCGCGTGCTCAAAAAGCCACCAAGAGCTTTATACATTTCAATTGCGTATTGTAAATATTGTATTATCCCTGAGTAACATATAGCGGCTATATTTAAATGTTTAAAAACTAAATGTGCACCCGTGGGAAGAGTTACAAACGGCCGTGACGAGCCACTAGTAACTAATAAATATAGCGTGCGAATAATCCTTTATCTTTTACTACGAAGTAGCGAAATTTGTAGAGCCGCGTAGCACTTAGCTACGCCATCGTAGCTTCGTAGACATACATTTATTTTATTCAATTATGTGTTTGTTTTGGGGATTAAATTATGCACGGTAGACAACCCCTCAGATATCTATTGTGTATCGTACCTGGGGATAATAGTATTAACTTAATTAAACGAATTTCCAATAGGTATTCTTGGCAAGCTCTTAGCATATAAATGCCAAAAACCTTGACCAAAGGGTAAATGAGAGTAGTTTTGAATAAAGAAGCGAACCTAATAGAAGGTTTTGTATAAAGGTCGGATGCTAGGGGAAACGAACAAGGAAATTCAATTCTGCATCAGGTAGGCGACGTTAATGAGGAGCTACACCGGAAATTGATGCCTGATATAGCGTTTGTTCGGTTCTGTAAATAGGCAGAAAACTCTTTATTGTACACTGACTACCCCCTTAGATATCCTCAAAATAAAGTTACTTTTAATAATATACTCAAAGGATAGTATCTGGTGCCTGGTATCTCCTAAAATCTGTGGAGATATCTACCGTGCCTAGGCATGAAGTTAAAGTGTTTCTGTTTTTAATCAAATAAAAACAAAAAAACGTATTATTGTTATTTGTATCTTTACATCTGTTGAATTTTTATAATCATGCAAAACTGTTATATGTACGGATAGAAAAAAGCGTCAATATTATCATCATCAGCTTGAAGAACTCAACATATTAATGTTTCTGAAAGACATTTTTATCGGATTCTGTCTCTTTTCACATTTTATCGCCAAAACTTAAATTTCCTACGACTCCTAAAGCTAATAATATCCTTTCCGATATATCAATATTCATGATGTAATTTCGCGTTCTCCGAAGCTTATTTTCTGCTTCTAGCTTCAAATCGAATTGGTTTCTGAGTAGCTCTCGATGACGTCACTCGATCCTAGCGCTATCAGTTAAATGGAATGGAACGAAAGTCTATCAAGATGAAGTTAATAATTTAGTTTTAACAGGCAAAGAATATTTTACTACGTGATAGAATCAGACATGAGGAAATTCGAAGAAAAACCAAAGTAACCGACATAGCTCGTAGAAATACCACGTTGCAGTGGCAATGGGCAGGTCATATAGCTCGAAGAACTGGAAGACGAAGCGTTAAACGTACTCTTTCCCGATGGATCAACGGCATGGAGAGAGCTCAGAATCGTTCTCCCTGTACTAAATTATGTCACAATGGTTAAAAGCAATATTGACCATTTGCTAACAATTATATTATTTGATTACTTCCAAAACAACCAAAACTTGTCAGCTCATAAGTAAGCAATTGACACGATCGCCATTCGGTCTTAAAAAACCCTCATCAATCGTCATTTCACACGTTATCCCCAAACACCTCCGCAAGTCCCCTAGGGAATCCTAAGAAGCTCCCAAAAGGATGTTACGCAACCGAATCGATACGAGAGCACTGAACTCGCAGGCTCTCAGGTTGGCAGCGAGCCAAGAAGTCAACGCACATAGGACGACACTAAACCAGAGTCTGCGACACGCGACAATAACACTTAAATTTACGCAGACACAGCTCATATTCCTTTGAAAAAAATCAGCGCTGGCGGGCTACTTTACTACTTACTTTGTAAAATCATGGACGATGTAGTTATGTCAACACTATAAAGTTCATTTTAGATTAAGACGTTCTTCTAAGTGATGATCCCAGATTGGGTGCCAAGAAGGCACATAATGCGTGAAATTTTCATCTGAACATGTTTTATAAGTGGAACTGACAACTAATGTTGTCCAACTTGTCATAAGTTACGAATTCGCCGTTACAAAGAATTTGGTGTGCATGGAAAAATCGCAGGAGAAATTCAAAAGAACTGTATTTAGAAAACAGATTGATATCACAGAACTTGCTGAAAAAACAGACATCAGACTCAATCATTTCATCTAGGACGCGTGACCCGAGGGCTGGTGAGTATCAGGCTCAGCGCATCAGCATTGCCATTCAACGTAGCAACGCAACCAGTGTCTTGGGGACGCTTCCGATTGGCACTGATTTGGATCAGTTGACCTATCTCTAGATCTGTTGCAACGGTCTGCAGATAGCTCAACTGTTTCATATGTAATTTGTACATTTTGTGAATACTTGGATTCATTGTTATTTTCTTTGTAAATTTCTCAATCATTTGAAGTGAGACTAACTCTTTGAGTGAGATTGGTTTAGAGGGTTGTGGTCATAGAGGATTTGGTCATTACAAAGTTTTAGCAAAAAACAGTTAAAATGAAAATGCTATCAAAACAAAGTATTTCCTAAAAAACTTGTTTTTAGAATCGACACAATACTGATATGTGTTATCTAAATTGCTTTCCTAAAGAGCAGAAAACCGTAACAGAAGAAACAAGAAGATAAACCTGATGCAACAGAAAATCGGACGGACGAAAGCAATCTAGTTCGTTTCCAGACCACAAACAATGTAATTTAAAACCTAGCAAAGGCACCACAACCAACTAAACAAATACTGTAAGCCCAACAAGCTCGGTACAATAAAACGAACGAGACGAGCTGGAAGCACTAAGGACAAATTGACAAAAAGTATTTATTCAGTTGAATCACAAGGATCACTTTGAAACGTCTGAAAACTAAGTGAATCTAGGTGATAGTTCCACGCGACCAAAGCCTAGAACAGGCAACAAACTTACGGCTTGGTTCCTACCTACCGTTCTTTTGTATGATCCTTGTTACAATATAACATATAATGAAGCTCCAGTGTGGTGCGAATTTATGTATGTAATGTAACTAATCCTATGCATGATAGAAAAGAAAGAAACAGCTTTACGTATTTTATGCCCAGGCACGGTAGATATCCCTTCAGATCTCTTACAGATGCATGCTAGAATATTATTTTATTTAACGTTCAATTTAGTAAATAGGTGCCACCCGCAGTTTCGCTCGCTTGGTTATAGTTATTGCTAATATCAATAATAATAAGGCCTGCCTGGAAGAAATTGCCTTCAGCGATAAAGCCTTTACTTTATAATGTTACACCTGGATTTATGGCCTTAACTAATTTTTTTCTTGGTACTAAGAGATCTGGGGGATATCTACCTCAAAGACGTGAATCTGTTTCAGATTTTTTTTTTGATTCATGATACTTATAAAAATCTGTCAGAAGATAACTATTGCCATCTCTTACCAATGGGGAATGTCAAACAGTGACAGGTATAATTTTGAGCTGTTTCAACTTGAGTAAAGTTTATAAGTAAGAGCCTACGTATCCTTGTGTACAATAAAGTAGAACTGGCACCTAGAGTCACCTAGCTTTAAGACGTTTCAAAGTGATCCTTGTGATTTTATTGAATAAATACCTTTTGACTTTGACTTTACTTAGATATCAGTATTTAAGGCACTTTCCGTCCAGGCGTGTTCGGATTTCAACTATAGGTCCTGGATTTTTTTGGTAAAAGAAGACAATAATATGCTAATGCAGACTGTAAGCTAGATTCAGGTTAAAGACATTTATTTTCTCAAAAAGAAATTACATTTCACTTAAATGTATGAGAAACCACACTAAATGCAAATCTATTTTTTAGATTAGCATAATTATAGGCTTTTGTCGTGAAAATTCTCAAATTTACGAAATGGTAGTTTAGCATAAATGTTGGGCAAGTTGTACATTCTTTCAGATCTCTAGGTAAGGATATAGACAGAGGAACGTCCAGACGTGATATTATGGTACATACCACTCCACACAGACACTACTCGCTCTTATGTCGTTGCAGCAAGCGTTATTTTTCTCTGGCTTTGTGTAGCTTGATCTATATCCTATATACTACATAGTACGTATACTTTTTTACATCATCGTTTGCCTATATTTTTGATTATTTGATGAGATACAGTTTTGAATTATGATGATGAAAATGATCTTCAAAACAGTAAGTGATGCTGATCATTGAAAAGATTAAAAAGTAAATTACGACAAAAGTGTAAAATATTATAAGATTTCGATTTCATTTAAACATTATAATCCCAATTTCAGAAAGGATTTTCGTTTTTGAATCAATGTTGCTCAAAATGAACAGTTTATTAGAACGAAAATAATGAAGACGAATTAATTTATAGAAGATTTTGATGTTTCATTTAGAGAGTTGATCTTAATAATGTTTAATCAAAATTTAATTATTTCATCATAATGATCGTTAAATAGTAAGAAAGTTAAATACTTAAGAATAAGTTAAGAATAACCGTGACAAGAACAAGTAGCAAGTTTCAAAATAGAAAACTTTTCTGGTCTGAAATATTCATATACCTACAACTAGGCTAGGTAACTAAATACCTAGTCTAGTCGTAGGTATATGAAAAATATATATTGCAAACTTTGCCAAAGCTCGAAGTAGTATGATATGGAACTTTCTACTTCGGCTCGTTAGAAAATGCAAAACTTATAAATGGAGGTGCTTTCAGAAAAGCGTAAATTGACTATAAAAGGGTAACTTTTAAAACAAATAAATATAATATTCTAAGAACTTACCGATAGTGTTAAAAGTTTACTAACTTTTAAACTATCGTAATTTCTCAGAATATTATAGTTATTTGTTTTAAAAGTATCTTACTGGAAAAAGCCTTCACAAAACATCATAGAACATAATTTATTTATTCCTAAAGTCTATACGTAGGAATTCTATTAAGAATATCAAAATAATATATTTGGATTGCCACAAATAAAATCCGCAAATAGAAATGAAATGTCCTCTGATCCTTGGAGGAAGTTGTCCAATATTAAATAACAACATAATATCTTTCATTCCAATACAAATTATACAACAGACTAATAAGGGTTGTAAACACGAATTCGTAGATTCAGCAAATCATTTCGCCTTCCTGACATAAAGTTGGCGAGTACAAAAGGTATCCTGTTCCCAAGATATATTGTCGTTGACATTTTAGCGCAGAGTTGGGTCCGCAGCTCGAAATCCAACATTTCGTGTGAACGGATTTATTGGGGGTTGCGTCTTGTCTGGCAGGTGTGAACTACCCACATTTCACCTGCTTTACCAAAGGTATGTAAATAAAACTGGGTTACTTTATAATTTTATATTCTTTTTTGAGATTATATTATTCTCTTTTTTACTACAACATTTTTTAGGTCCACCTCCATACCTTAAACAGGTAAAACAGGTTAATTAGGATTTATAACTAAATAACTGACACGACATACAAAAAAAAACCAGAAACTTGATTATTTCCAAAGATCTCTCTGACATTCTTTAGTACCAAAGAGATATCTGCTTGGGGATCAAAGCCGTGAAGCTGTTTCTATCTGTTTTTTTCTTTGTCTGGGTTCTCTTTGTTATTTAGAATTTGTCCATAAAATGCAAGCAAGTCTCTGATGTCTCCCAGAATCCCTGGGGCGTGAACAACGAGCCTACTCTGCATATTTACGTCCTCCGGGCAATTACCCTAATGCCAGGAACACGAAACATTCTTTTCGTCATCCATAAATAAGTCCAGAAAATCCCAAAAGCCCAGAGCAAGCCAAAAACAAACGAATTTAACAAACACTTAGTCGAGATAGCTGCGGAGGTGCATTACCGTTCGTCTTAATAATAAAACTTGAGAGCTGAGAGCTCGGAACGTTGGACGCTGGTCTTAAGGGACTCGCCGGCATAAGCGGAGCGACAAGCGTTAAACGCCTTACGTGATTATTTGAGAAGAATAATAATAATAACTCATAATAATTTTCTCAGACACATAAAGGTTTCTTACAGTAGTAATGGGTATATGTTATGGGTATTACAAAAAAACCTAAGAAGATGAAGTGAAGAGGGGAATAAGATATAAAAGACGACAAGTCTGTAATGAGTAAAATTCTCTTCATCTCTCTGAACGCTAAACGGATCTAATAATTGTATTTTACTTTATTAGGAATAACAAACAGTTGATATATTGTAATCTTACTTACATAATGGTAAATGGTAATAACTAAATTCCTTTTAATTTCTAAAAATGTAATTAAAATTCATCTTGCGGTATGCGAATCTTACACTAATCTCTCATTGACCCACTTATGCTACACGCTAAGCTCATCACAATATCGTGGTCTAAACCACTGCTCCTAACTTATCGAGTTTAGCCGCGCCGGAGAGTCAGGGCGCGACATTTATTTCTGTCGGCGACTACTTCAGGACTAGGGTAATTGGGTAACTCCATTCGAAGCAGGCCAGCCAATTCTACTTAGGAGTGTTGCGATGTTCACGGTGGCACAGCCAATGGACTAGATTAGCTCATTGAAACTTTTTTTGATTAGGATTGGAATGAAATGAAAAATGTATTTTTTTGTGATATTAATAAAATCAACAGTGAAGTGTGAAGCTCTGTCTCCTGTTAAAGCGTTAGCTGTGGCCCAGAAAACATTACTCTCCCGGAAAAAAACTTCTGCATTTGAAAACCAGAGTGCAGCTTGGCATGGTAGAATAGACACCTAGGTAACCTGTTAGGTAGCAAAAGCCTCTTTTTCATGTTTGAAAAACGATGCTTCAACTTTCCGATTGGATTTTTACATTCAAATCCATTTATCGATACCGAAAGTACTTAGAATTATTCCGAGGAAATCCTCAGAGAAAAGGCTTTGACGGAGATCCGAAAGTAATACAGCAGTGAGATTCCGTCAACAACATTCACCCAAGTCACCGCGGAATCCGCAGTAAATTCACCCATCTCACTAGGTGAAACTCCCCGTGATTTTTTTGTTTCGAGAACCGACTCCCAGAACGGCATTAAATCCGAAACCTGAATTTATGTTAGTCAAAATAAAAGGCGTCTGACGGAGATGGAAAAATATTTTGGTATGATAACGAAATCCCTATAGATTCCAATTTGCGCAACCTTGAGGTGCTGAAATGCTTCACTCTGTTACTCCGAATGATGTATTAGATTACGAGATGGGAGATTGAAGAATTACGGCGAACGTCTCTAATTTTAAACAACTTTAGGGCGGGTTTACCATGTCAGAGTAGGGTTATCCGTCAGACATAAATATACTTTTTGTTAATTGGAATATATGTATTCAAATACAGTCTCATGATATACTAGTGGCTTCCCGCGGCTTCGCACGCGTTGAAGTGGTGAACCGTGATTGAGCCACAAACATCAAAACATCGTAACTTTCGCATTGATTTGTATATTATTAGGGTAAGATTTTAAATACCTACGTAGGTATATGGGATACCTATAGGCGTACATTACCTATATTAGGTAGGTAGGTATAGGTACTGACTGAGTTTGGCACAAACATGACAAATACAACAAAGACAACCTTACACGGAAAATATGTACTTATTTGTTCCTAGTTTCTACCTCAAAAACAAACGAAACGAAACAGCTTCACGACTTTGATCCCCAATCACGGTAGATACCCTCATATCTCTTCGTACCAACTCAAGATTCCCGTTTTTAGAATATCCCATATATAACACAGAATATAACATTGACGCTTCGTTGTATCCTTTTTACTCGAGCGCAACGAAGGAGGGTAACGTTTCAGGGGTTGTTTTCGAAAATCAAACTGTTTTTTTGTTATTTATCCACAGAACACATTTTCTTTTAGTTTGAAGTTAATTACACTACGCGTTAAAAATCTCCCATACAAACCTTGGGACTTTGGCAGTCTTTTGCACCCTTTGCAGGGGTAGTTTTAAAATAGTGAAAACGTGATTTTAATCTATTTATTGTGGAGTATATTTACTTCAAGTTTGAAATCAATCGCACTATGCGTTAAAAATCTCCCATACTAACTTTTACAGTCATTTGCACCCTTTGCGGGGGTAATTATCAAAACTTCAAAGTGTTATTCTTAATTATTTATTTCTTAGTATATTTACCTCAAGTTTTAAGTCAATCGCACCACGCGTTAAAAAACTCCCATACAAACTTCGACATCCCTTTGCATACTTATTAAGGGTAGTTTTAAAAAACCAAAAATGTTATTCCTATTTTTTTAGCCTTGAAGTAAATCTACTTCAAGTTTCAAGTTTGTAGATTCAAGGAATAAAATTTTTCATACCAACGTTTTCAACCCTTTTTACACCCTTAGGGGTTGAATTTCCAAAAATCTCTTCTTAGTACACCTCTACGCCATAAGACCTATGTACTCTTCAAATTTCAAGTCTCTCTAGGACCAGCGGTCAAAACACTCCCATTCAAACTTTTACATCCCTTTGCACACTTATTAAGGGTAGTTTTAAAAAACTAAAAATGTGTTTCCTATTTTTTTGCCTTGAAGTATATGTACTCCAAGTTTCAAGTTTGTAGGTTCAAGGAATACAATTTTTCATACCAACGTTTTCATCCCTTTTTACACCCTTAGTGGTTGAATTTCCAAAAATCCCTTCTTAGTACACCTCTACGCCATAAGACCTATATACTCTTCAAATTTCAAGTCTCTAAGTCCAGTGGTCAAAAAACTCCCATACAAACTTTTACATCCCTTTGCACCCTTATTAAGGGTAGTTTTAAAAAACTAAAAATGCCTTTCCTTTTTTTTTGCCTTGAAGTATATGAACTCCAAGTTTCAAGTTTGTAGGTTCAAGGAATACTATTTTTCATACAAACGTTTTCAACCCTTTTTACACTCTTAGGGGTTGAATTTCCAAAAATCCCTTCTTAGTACACCTCTACGCCATACTACCTATGTACTCCTCAAATTTCAAGTCTCTAGGACCAGCGGTCAAAAAACTCCCATACAAACTTTTACATCCCTTTGCACCCTTATTAAGGGTAGTTTTAAAAAACTAAAAATGCCTTTCCTTTTTTTTTTGCCTTGAAGTATATGAACTCCAAGTTTCAAGTTTGTAGGTTCAAGGAATACTATTTTTCATACAAACGTTTTCAACCCTTTTTACACCCTTAGGGGTTGAATTTCCAAAAATCCCTTCTTACTGCACCTCTACGCCATAAGACCTATGTACTCCTCAAATTTCAAGTCTCTAGGACCAGCGGTCAAAAAACTCCCATACAAACTTTTACATCCCTTTGCACCCTTATTAAGGGTAGTTTTAAAAAACTAAAAATGCCTTTCCTTTTTTTTTGCCTTGAAGTATATGTACTCCAAGTTTCAAGTTTGTAGGTTCAAGGAATACTATTTTTCATACAAACGTTTTCAACCCTTTTTACACCCTTAGGGGTTGAATTTCCAAAAATCCCTTCTTAGTGCACCTCTACGCTATAAGACCTATGTACTCCTCAAATTTCAAGTCTCTAGGACCAGCGGTTTAGGCTGTGCGTTGTCTATATGTCAGTCAGTCAGTCAGTCAGTCAGTCAGTCAGTCAGGACTTTGAGTCTTATAGTATTAGAGATAATAGACAACCAGATATAGAACAAATATCTATGTTCATCACACAAATGTTTGTTTTCGCTGGGGATCGAACTCATGGCGTACAACTCAGAATGCAGAGCTACTACCAACTGAGCTGTCAAAATTTGACACATGGTTACCGGTTAATTCGTAATTGGTTTAGATTATATACCTAGCTAATCTTCTGAAAGTCTAATAAACCTTGTTTCCCTATCCCAGGCGAATGTATCCAGTATTTTCTATTCCTCTCCCACAAACATTTTAGCTCAGGTAATTCAATATATTATCGACTTTGCCTTTGCGGGCGAGCCTGTAAGCCGTTTAGCCATTTCGAAATACAGGGACAGGTATTGGCGCACAACGTGGGGCGGAAATTCGTTAGATGTCAATGTAAATCTGTATTTTATGGGTGCATTTACTTGCTAAAGTTTATATTTAACCGATAGGGCTGGGTTATAAACTTGTACGCCATTTTTTTATATCCACACGTGGTAAAGTTTGTTGTTTGTTTGACGTGCTTCTGACTACACCTTTTAACATCAAGGATGTCGAAGAGATCTGACGTGACGTCTACCGTGGCTGGCAAGTCAACTATTAGACTTGGGGAGCTGAAGACTTGATTCGTTTGGGGCTGGATCATAGTAAATGACTGGAATGAGGGCTATTTAAAATTACTGCAATATAATTCTTGCAACAGAGGGCTTATTACGAGTTTAGTGCCGATCGAGTGCCAATCGTCGATCGTTACGATACACTGAATTTTCTATGAAAAAAAAAACAGGTTCTCAAAGATTACGTTAGATGCCATTGATTTATTTTCATAGAAAATTCGGTGTATCGTAACGATCGACGATCGGCACTAAACTCGTAATAAGCCCTCAGAAATTTCTGAATAATGACTACTCTTTAGTTCAAACGGAAGTCCATTGTTGCTTAGTATCCAGTAAGATAATTTCATTAAAATAGAGATGCGATGCTACGGCGAAGTAACAAACTTAGATAAGCTTTCGCAACATCACAGTTTCCATTAACCGAGTTATCGGGATGCAGGCTGCAGCGTCAAACTCTACTACGACTTCGTTAGGGCATGCATTTCGGAATTCCAGAACCTAGGACCGATTCTATGATTTGGCAATATTGGCAGATTCTATGATTTCTCAATATCGGAAACAGAAAAAAATTAAAGATCTTCACGACTTTTATCCCCCGGCATGATAGATATCGTAAATACAGGTAATCTAAATTTACGAGACGTTGAGAGAATGATTGTCTGGGAAAATATTTTATATATGAGTATAAGCTTGCACATTATCGAAAATTTGCGTTTTAGCCTAGTGCGGTATATAAATACCTGCGGAGCTGCCCCGCCAGATTCCTCTAGTTTTAAAGCTTGTTTTATAACCGGTAATTAAAATGTAAGGAGAATAATCACTACCCATTTTTTAAGCTCAAGGGTTTAATTCCATAAGAGTATCTTCTTTAATTTCTAGCTTGATAAGTTGTACGCATTTTTATAAAAAGTTGAAAAGCCTACTAGATGTTAGGGTATTTATGGCTCAATCCTTTGTATTTCAAAGTAATAAAGATCTTAAATTGTATTGGCATATAGACTACTTTTATCTCGAAAATTCAACAGGCACCGTAAAAATAAAAATGCCAAAAAAGGGAAAATTTATATTAGCACTATTTCTACCAATATTTATTTATTTATATAAATATAAACCATTTCTGAAGCCAGTTCCGGAGCCGAAATTCTGATATTGGATGCCCAGATATCGTAACTCAATTCCGGAATTAATAACATTCCTATATTGCATGCCCTACTGCTACACGCTTTTACTGATCACTTTACCAAGCCTGGAATATTGCGATAGAAGGTTGAATTAACAGGCGCATTGATGTTCTAATTTGTGATTGCTGCGGGCGGACGTGCAAACTGGTATAATAGATTTTTCAGCCCGTGTAAAATGTTTTATATTTTATGAATACTAAAAACATTATTAAAAAAGTTCACAGAACACAAGCTAGGCAGGTACTTTAGCATCCGTGCCAGGTCGGCTGTGTTGCGGACTGCTAAGATTCCTCCTTTGCTAGTCTGATGTTGTAGGTAACCTAAAATAAGATGATGTTGTACTTACCTACTTAGACTGCACGGAATGTATTTGTATTTTTTATTTATTGTCAATTTAACAACTGGAAACATATTTTGTAAAAAATCGCATCTAAAAACTACTAAGGTCTGTAACGGTGCTATCGCGAGTTAACGTATTTTACATCTGGTTACTAAATAAACTGAAAAAGGCTTAACATAACTTGCATGTTATTAATTTTTATTTGTATTATAGTGTTTACCTACACTTAAGGAAAATCACAAAGATCCCCGTATCAAGGGGAAGGTCGTGGGTTCAAATCCCACTCGGATAATAACTTTTGGGACTATATTAAATCTTTTTTGTAAGTTATTGCCATGACAATCACATTCTAAAAAAAATTGTTCTAGATTATGATATTGTAAAGAGCTAATAAATTGTTATATTTGATCGAGTGAGCGAAGCGAACGAAGATCTTAGTTTCAACTTGGGTGATTTGGCATTTTATGTATGTATGTATGTATGTTTGTCTGGCGATAACTTTAGAGCCGTTGATCCGATCTGCATGAAATTTGATATGTCGATAGCTTGTACTTGAGAAATTTACTGGTAAGTATATGAGTAAAATCGGATGAAGGGTTTTTGAGATATGGAGTTTTTTAAGACGGCAAAAATAAAAAAAGTTACATAAAAAAATCAAGTTACATGTCAAATGAAAGGGCTTTGTTTGGACATTCCAAAACAATTTTTACTTTTTTTTGAGTCGCTCGGTTTTTGAGGTAAAACAAAAAAAGTTAAATTAAGATAACCAGCTCCCATATCTAAGAGTTTCGTTGACATCAAGGTTTTTCTACTGTTCGGCCAGTTCCTTTGCTTTTTCTATTTTTTTTTTCTTGAAATAAATTAAGGAAGTATTCAGTTCACATAAAATGGTGATGACCTTGTCGTCGTCACCATTTTATGTCTGTTCAACGGAACTCTTCAATAAATAGGCCAATAGAGTTAAAACTTGGTTACCATACTAAGTTAGTAGGCGGTAGTCAGAAAAAAGTTCTCGAGATCTCAGTTCAGGGCGAACTACTAGTAATAGAATATTGTGATAACCTAAAATCTGCAAGCCTGTTAGCATTCTATTTTAAATTATACAAAAATTGCTTTCACTTAGTCATAAAATGTAAGTTATTGAAAAATTCTATAAAAATCAATATCACTATTTAACGCACAAAAGCGTATTCTAAAAGTTAATAACATATGGCCAGCAAAATCTTTTTTATCTGGTCATAGCAGAAATTCAATTAAAAACCCGCATTACAAAGTGTTCGCTCTGACCCATGACCCATTTTAAATGACCTCATTTCTATGACCTACACTGACCTCTAGAAGGGGTGATTTTTGATTGGAGACTCTTTAGCTAAAAATCCGATCATTCGTAAGCAATATGGGGTATTTTGCAGACGGGTTTTATTTTTAGACCTTTTTTTACGTAACGAGCGTTCGGCTTCATATGTGGGTAGTTTGAAACGAGACGTGAGTGGACCTTTATAAAAAGGTATCATTATTCGTTATATTTGATCATATTATGTATCTTATATAGGTGGATACTTGGTAACAAAGAGATTCGAGGGATTTCGTAACGTAGGGAGGTATTCAAGTTATGAGCTTATTTATTTTTTATTTTCTATCTTACTAACATTAGGAATAGCGAAAGTTCAGATGTTAGTGAAACTGTGGAGCATGTAGAACTGCATTACTCTGCAACAAACGAAGCAGGGCTTCAATAGCTGATCGGGTCTTGCTTCTTTGCTTCCACATCACCATCGGGGATGTTAGAAAATTACTGCCATCAAACCATAGTCCTTCTAAAGGAGTTGGGCTGGCTGGGGTGAGGTTAGCAGGGGGACAATGCCCACTAAACTACATTGCAAGATGTCAGTGCAGATCTCGGCTCAATCTCGTCGTAACGGCTGTACCAATTGAGACAAACTTTTAACAAATACCATAATTACAGTAGACTATTTACACAGTACACTATTTCATCCTTCAAAATTAACAGGGACACTACATTGATGCCAACACCGTCGACACGCAGGCAAAGCCAGACGAAAGCTAATAATGAATAAATCTATTGTTTTGCGTTTTAATGCCACGCGAATATGGTAGGGTGTATCATACACTGGATTTGCTGTATCACATGCCTAGCATTACATACAACTGCTTGTATAGCTCACAAACTCGTTTCTTTTGGTAATTAGTGAAAGGTTGTACTTTTTATGCCACATTTACCTAAAACCAACTTTGCAGAAGCAAAGGTAAAGTTATTGAATTATAAAGCGGCGACGATATTAATAGGTCTGTTCATTAATTAAGTACTTTGTAAATGGAGTCACGGTGGTAAATTAATGTTTATTGGAGGGAGTAATGAGCAACTTAAGTATCAGGTTTAAAAACTGGTTACTAACAGAGCTGAGAGTATACTTACTGAAATCAATAAAAACAATGTTCTTGGTCTTGCCGTTACTTAGCATTCATTAATAGAACCATTCTATCCCACCCTTCTTAATATAACCCTTTGGCATCTCAGTTTTAAAAACTACGCCTAGAAATAATTTATATACAAGGTTAACCTTTTTCACCGGCAGACCGATAGTCAGGCGCCATTTTGTCTAGAACTTACAGATAAGTATCTTGACTTGAGCAAAAATTCTCTACATTGATCGAGAGAAACGGCTTCAAGACGTAGAAACTACGACGCTAAAATTAAAGTAGAATAATAATCAAACGAAAAACAAGACCAAAAGCTTCTCAAATAATGTTTGCTAAGCTCAGGTACGCAAAATATAATTAGATTTGATATCAGAAATGTAATTCATAGCCCCACGCTGGGGCGCCAATTTATCATACCTACGATATCCCTATAATTCAATGTCGGGCTAAACGGCTTACGGGCTTACCCGGTTACGAGGTGGCAGTAATAGATTAATTCAGTAGCGACTCATGATCTAGTTTTTACAAGGCTTAGCCTATGCTGTGGCGCCAATACCTAATTTATTGTCTAACGTTCAATGGTAAGGCTATATAGATACATTTATCGGTTATTCGCAAGGAATTAGATAAATAAATTATGTGGAGTAGTGTGGGTAGGTCTGCTAGATGTTGGTTTATCTTCTGATTTCTTGATAGCAATTTCATTTTAGTTATAACTTCTAAGCGAAAACTTTAATAATTATCTTTTAGAGCTCAAGATTTCATAGGTTATCATATCACATCTTCTTAGAAAAAGTTATCCTGACTTATAGAATTTAAAAGGTTTGTTCAATGCCTATGTCGTCTTATCTCAAAGGTCACAATCACATTCCTACTTCCCACACAATTCACATCCCATCAGTCACATGAGCCAGTCTCAAAGGTTACGTCATGCCGCATTATGACTCGCCCCAATTCTTCTAAGCTGGCCCGAAGCCAACAGTGGTCTTGCGAAGGCTTTGGGAGCGCCAGTGAAATATTATAACCATTTGACGGTGTTAGAGAGCTAACTTCGAAGTTTCTGCAGAACATTTCTATTGTATTTCAATAAAACTTGTACCGTAGATTTCAAACAAAACGACTTCCTTACCTAGGAGGTGATAGTGTCGATCCAGTTGTTGCATTAATCTTAACTAATTTAATTTGAGAACGTTAAAATTCCGTCCATGTATTTTTTAGAGTGTGCGAAGGAACTCTACAACCTACGGAATTCATACATGATTGACATACCATCTACTCGCAGCAAGCGCTTTGTATGTATGTAATTTTATTTTGCGACAGACATAACAGAATTATTTACCGGCGTCGATTTTGCTAAACAGCTATAACGTCAATGTTTTAAGAGAATAGTGAATAGGTATTTTCTAGGTAAGCATGCTACACCGTCGACCGCTTCATCACTTAAACTCAAGTGAGATGAAAGTCAAACGCAAGCCACAAATTTGTAAAAAAAATCTTATAAGAATGAAACTCATGAAAATCATGAAACAATTACCTCACATTTTCGAAGAATACTGTTGTTGTTCGTTTTATTAGCTTAGAGTAATGTCTGAGTACGTTCTAACAGTGTTTCTATTAGTAACTCGATCACCAGACGTGCATTCCTTGAAAGCCTTCGCTTCCGCTCCGAAATGTAATGGATTTACGAACTTGGACTATCAATTACGCTGATGCTTTCTGGTACAATTTCAACGAGAATTTCGAAGTGAAAATGTATTTATTCAGTTGCAACAAAATGATCACTTTGAAATATCTTAAAGTTGTGAAACAAGGTGCTAGTTCTGTACCCTTGTTATACAACGTGTTTATTAAGAGTTGTAGGGATCCGAAAGCAGGATATTCTACCGGTCATAACGAACAACTTTTGTTCTACGACTTTTAAAATTTCAAAGTTTTTCATTCATCAAATGCCTCTTAAACTTTTATCTAAAATGAATCTAAGCGCATCATGAGGCAGCCCTATTTACAGCTGTTCTTTGACCTCTAGTTGTCAATTGTAGATAAAATAGGTAACAGAACTGCCACCAATTACCTAGTAATGTGCCTACCTAATAATGATGTTGCTGTTTTTAAAGATCTTGGTATGTAAAAGAAATATTTTCGCGACTGTAATCCCTAGTCACGGTAAACATTCTCTGAGATCTTTGGTACTAATACCTATTCAGTAACTAGGTACCTACGTGGCTACGTACTCAATATTTAATAGAATATTTATTTTTGTTTGATTACTAGATGTCGTAAAGCAATGTTTATGATATTCATAGTTCTTTAAATTGTAACATGTTACTTTACCACCATGGTTCATTGACACCACAAAATTATTCAACTGCAATTTTGGGAAGTGTCTAGTCTGTCCTATTTAATCTTTGACATACCTATCTGTCATTGGTTGCATTTAAAAACGCATATCCAATCAGGACGGCCGACGGCCGCCGATCAGTGTTACCATTTGTGGCAGATTTCTACTATTTGGCAAATTTTAAATATTTCAAGAAAAATCTTATTAGTTTGAATTTTTAATGAAATAATATTTATAATTTATTTATTTTTTACCGAACTGGAAACTTCTTATTCTTTTTTACCTTTATTGATTTGGTTTCTAAACAACTTCTATCTCGTTTTAGATAACTGCAAACCGTTACAAACGATCAAAAGATAGTAACTGAATGTAATGTAGGTATTTAATTTATTCCGTAGCCACGAAGGATTTTTATTTAGGTATTTTTATCGTCAAGCTTGGTAGATTTTGACAGATTTTTTGGCAGATGTGTAGTAGAACCGCCACTTTCGAGATGGTCACCCTGTTTGTGTTTACATGCGTTGTTGTACATTGTTTTGTTGAGAAAATGTCATCAAACGTGTTAAAATGGTGATTGTTATGTAAAAAGCCGTCGTCAGTCAGTGTGTGTATGAGCAGTGCCTACGAGGTAATGGTTTAGTGTGAAGTTTGAAGCCTGTGTCGTGCGAAATCTCGCAAACTTACCAAAATCCAGTTTTATCCAGTGTTATTATAGCCAGTAAATAATGACAAAATCCATAAGAACCAGTAAAAATATCGTGTCAGGGGATTGTCGGCGTACCTACCTACCTACCGAAAGGTAAGTATTTCAAATTATCTCGTAGGTTATCGTTGTTTTTTTCTTTCCTAGATAGAAGCGCGCGTGCGTGTGACCTTGACACGTACACAGACAGGGCTGTTGCAAATTTCTGAGAAAATATTAATTTTACTTTTCTATGGGAATTTCGAAAACGATGTATCCAACCGTTGCACACGTCAAAGTATTCCAGTGCTTGGTCTAAATACACGCTATTTGTTTTCCTACATAACTTCATCAACACGTTGTATAATCTTCATTTCAAACAAAGAATCTGTGAATCTAAAAATATACATAGTACGATATAATGGCCTTTAAATAATCTCTAATACTATAAGACTCAAAGTCCTGACTGACTGACTGACTGACTGACTGACTGACTGACATATAGACAACGCACAGCCTAAACCGCTGGTCCTAGAGACTTGAAATTTGAGGAGTACATAGCTCTTATGGCGTAGAGGTGCACTAAGAAGGGATTTTTGGAAATTCAACCCCTAAGGGTGTAAAAAGGGTTGAAAACGTTTGTATGAAAAATAGTATTCCTTGAACCTACAAACTTGAAACTTGGAGTACATATACTTCAAGGCAAAAAAAAAGGAAAGGCATTTTTAGTTTTTTAAAACTACCCTTAATAAGGGTGCAAAGGGATGTAAAAGTTTGTATGGGAGTTTTTTGACCGCTGGTCCTAGAGACTTGAAATTTGAGGAGTACATAGGTCTTATGGCGTAGAGGTGCACTAAGAAGGGATTTTTGGAAATTCAACCCCTAAGAGTGTAAAAAGGGTTGAAAACGTTTGTATGAAAAATAGTATTCCTTGAACCTACAAACTTAAAACTTGGAGTACATATACTTCAAGGCAAAAAAAAAGGAAAGACATTTTTAGTTTTTTAAAACTACCCTTAATAAGGGTGCAAAGGGATGTAAAAGTTTGTATGGGAGTTTTTTGACCGCTGGTCCTAGAGACTTGAAATTTGAGGAGTACATAGGTAGTATGGCGTAGAGGTGTACTAAGAAGGGATTTTTGGAAATCTCTAATACTATAAGACTCAAAGTCCTGACTGACTGACTGACATATAGACAACGCACAGCCTAAACCGCTGGTCCTAGAGACTTGAAATTTGAGGAGTACATAGGTCTTATGGCGTAGAGGTGCACTAAGAAGGGATTTTTGGAAATTCAACCCCTAAGGGTGTAAAAAGGGTTGAAAACGTTTGTATGAAAAATAGTATTCCTTGAACCTACAAACTTGAAACTTGGAGTACATATACTTCAAGGCAAAAAAAAAGGAAAGGCATTTTTAGTTTTTTAAAACTACCCTTAATAAGGGTGCAAAGGGATGTAAAAGTTTGTATGGGAGTTTTTTGACCGCTGGTCCTAGAGACTTGAAATTTGAGGAGTACATAGGTCTTATGGCGTAGAGGTGCACTAAGAAGGGATTTTTGGAAATTCAACCCCTAAGGGTGTAAAAAGGGTTGAAAACGTTTGTATGAAAAATAGTATTCCTTGAACCTACAAACTTAAAACTTGGAGTACATATACTTCAAGGCAAAAAAAAAGGAAAGACATTTTTAGTTTTTTAAACTACCCTTAATAAGTGTGCAAAGGGATGTAAAAGTTTGAATGGGAGTGTTTTGACCGCTGGTCCTAGAGAGACTTGAAATTTGAAGAGTACATAGGTCTTATGGCGTAGAGGTGTACTAAGAAGGGCTTTTTGGAAATTCAACCCCTAAGGGTGTAAAAAGGGTTGAAAACGTTGGTATGAAAAATTTTATTCCTTGAATCTACAAACTTGAAACTTGAAGTAGATTTACTTCAAGGCTAAAAAAATAGGAATAACATTTTTGGTTTTTTAAAACTACCCTTAATAAGTATGCAAAGGGATGTCGAAGTTTGTATGGGAGTTTTTTAACGCGTGGTGCGATTGACTTAAAACTTGAGGTAAATATACTAAGAAATAAATAATTAAGAATAACACTTTGAAGTTTTGATAATTACCCCCGCAAAGGGTGCAAATGACTGTAAAAGTTAGTATGGGAGATTTCTAACGCATAGTGCGATTGATTTCAAACTTGAAGTAAATATACTCCACAATAAATAGATTAAAATCACGTTTTCACTATTTTAAAACTACCCCTGCAAAAGGTGCAAAAGACTACCAAAGTCCCAAGGTTTGTATGGGAGATTTTTAACGCGTAGTGTAATTAACTTCAAACTAAAAGAAAATGTGTTCTGTGGATAAATAACAAAAAAACAGTTTGATTTTCGAAAACAACCCCTGAAACGTTACCCTCCTTCGTTGCGCTCGAGTAAAAAGGATACAACGAAGCGTCAATGTTATATTCTGTGTTATATATGGGATATTCTAAAAACGGGAATCTTGAGTTGGTACGAAGAGATATGAGGGTATCTACCGTGATTGGGGATCAAAGTCGTGAAGCTGTTTCGTTTGTTTTTGAGGTAGAAACTAGGAACAAATAAGTACATATTTTCCGTGTAAGGTTGTCTTTGTTGTATTTGTCATGTTTGTGCCAAACTCAGTCAGTACCTATACCTACCTACCTAATATAGGTAATGTACGCCTATAGGTATCCCATATACCTACGTAGGTATTTAAAATCTTACCCTAATAATATACAAATCAATGCGAAAGTTACGATGTTTTGATGTTTGTGGCTCAATCACGGTTCACCACTTCAACGCGTGCGAAGCCGCGGGAAGCCACTAGTACTTTAATAAGAGATTTTAATAATTCATAATAACCAGGACGAACGCGGTAATCCGGGGTAAATTTCAAACTAAAAATAACATAAAATCAAGCGAGACGAAAAGATAACAAAGACGAAACATCGTGCAACTCTCACGTCTGCCAATCAAAGTATTCCCAAGTCCTTTATTCCACTTTCCAAACTGTCTGAGAAATACAAAAAGAATGAATCCGGTTACACTCGCCGGATCGCAGGTCGCTGAAAGTAATCCAATCAAAAGTTTTATCGCTGATATCGCCATGGTCCGACTTTTCGGCTTAATTGAGTGACATGTTTCTGATAAATGGTTACAGTTTTTGCATTAAACTGAATTGAGCCAGGGAGTTGTTCGTCTCTAGTTTTTCTAGACTTACTGATAAGAATCGATCGAAATTATTGCCATCTTTTACCAATAGGTAAGATCAAACAGTGACAGTACTAAATGTAGTTAATGTTTAAAATGTAGCAACCTTTCCACTCTGCGAACCCCCATTATGTACTTAACATATGGGGGTTGGTAGAGAACAGACTGGCATGGCGCCTCGATTCACCTACTGTTTGATATAAGACGTTTCAATTCAAAGTGCTTCAACGGCGAGCAGTTTTTTTTTTATACAACAGAGTAGATAAACAAACTTACGGCCCGCCTGATGGGAAGTGGTTACCGTAGCCTATGAGCGCCTACAATACCAGATTGTGATTTTATTGAATAAATAAAAGTTCTTTGGTCTTTAAAACCAAGCTAGTTACAATTTTCTTTGATACAAGAGGCCTTATAGAGGCTTACAGAAAATGAACCAAAAGCTCCTTCTGTTAAACATCAATCACATTTTTCTGAACAAAGGAACCCCTATTAACAACACAGACCTGGTAGAAAAAATTAACAAACCCGAAACGGAAAACGCTTTAATTTTTGCAATACAATTAGTTTGGAAGCAATCACTCATAGTCATAATCAGCATACTCTATACGTCCTGAAATATTCTTAGAGCTAAATACTCTTACATGAGAAGGATGTAGTCCTATTTTTGTGAACCAAATCCAAACTTACCTTCAAGAACTATCAGTAACGAGCCTAAGCAGTTTGAAATTCAGAAGTATGTTGTACTATATAAAAACGAATAGTAGCCTCAGTATAATCCTGGCGCACTTTCGCTAACGGCCCTCTTCGGATGATGTTTGTTCATTAACTTTTATAGTGGACTTGCCGTTATGGCTCACTGGCGGTGCTAAGTGCTCGGTTACACTAGATGTTGTTCCTTCTCACCAACTGATTACCATTTTATCACAGAGTTTCTTAGAAAATAGTCTCAGAAGTCCTTTATTATAAAAATTACTTATTCAGTGGCAAATTTTTTAAAAGGGACTTTAAAAAATCCTAATCAACTGTAATCCCGAAATATTATTCATGTCATTATTTGTTAAATCAGATGAGGTATCATCTATTTCTGTTTACTCTCTTGTTTTCATGAAAAAAACACACGTCTTTTTAATGCTGAAAGTTTGAATGCTATCACGTATCGTGACGTGACGGTCGGGACGGTCAGTTAGATTTCGCAATAAGTGAGTTCTCTTCTCCGTTATATATTTGTTAAGATAATAATAGAATACATACGTTCTCCTCGACGGTCTTCTTGATCTTGGCACTGGCCTCGCTGACCTTGGCGCCAGCCTTATTCACAGCCGAGTACAGGAAGCTGCCCAGCGACTTGGCACCAGCTACTGCCTTGGTGGTCACTGCAGGGGCGGAAAATGAGGTTAGGACCTTGGTTTTTTTAGAACTGGATGTTGCAGGTAAGAATTGAGAAATTGGTTGAAAATAAACCATATGAAAATAGGTTCACAGTTGTATCTCAAAGTACGGTAGACTTCCTTTTGGAATTCGTGGTGGTCAAAATAATTGAAAGAACGTCTAAAACTTTGGGTTCATGTCGACGATTGAGTTGAGAAACAGGTTGCAAGTCCATCGCCATAGAATACTAACTGGTTTCGTTACGATGTTTTCCTGCACCATTCGAGAGCCTCGACCACATAACATTAATTATAAGAGAAACATTGAAAGAGCAGCCATAAACTCTAATATGTTTGACCAATCAATGTCATAACGAGTGATGACGTCACGGGCGATATAAAGTTTCAATCCACCCTAATATTACGTAACTCACAACTGGTCTGCACAAGCGTAAATAGGGTAATTGAGCGTTAAACGCCGTTTTTTCATGACAAAGTGTGAAGTTTGATAGGACCAATATATGCGCCAGGCACTTTTAGCTTCAAGAGTTGAAGCTAGGGTAATAGAGCCAGCTAGCGGCCCTTACCCGCAGCGATAAGACGCTGAAGACCTTAATTGCTGTTTACTCTAGACCAGTCACAAGTTACGTATTATAAGGCCGGCCAGTGACACCTGGGTGACAGTGGATGGTGACGTCACAGGTTTCTAATCCTTCGCAGCACTTTCCACTTGACACTTGCAAGACTTGTCAAAATGACGGACAGTGAGACATAAATGAGAGAAGTTGGCTTACCCCCACATGCCATTAAACAAAAATTGATTATTGAAATGAGAGAAGGAAGAAGCATAAAACATAAAATAAAAAAGGTACTAACACTCTTGCATATCAGGAACATCAATAGCATCAACTGAGAATAACTTTTTACTGTGCGCACCTGAAAACAATTTAGCGAAACAAAACAATAATAAAAACTTACATAAATAGCAAAACTATGAAAATAAAGCAGATACAAAATAAAATATTAGATAATAAAAAAAATAAGACTTTTCACTAATAATAAAACAAGTCTGATAAAATAGTCTCAAATCTAGAATCCGAAGCTCGTTAAGCCTGGAAGACTTACCGTTGCCTACTCCTGCAGGCTGCTCCTCCGTGGGGGTTCCACCAGCTGACGCAGGCCTGCTGTCAGCGCCTCCTGTCGCGCTGGGAGGGAAACACACTGATATGTACACTTGTACGGTTTAATGCTTATGCGTGTCGCCTAGACTCGCGCCATACCTATTATAAGCATTGACAAACTTATATTTAAACATTAATAAAAAAAAACTAGTTAATGTTCGATAAACTCATTGTTAGGATGGCAATAGTTTAAGCATTTTTTTTATAAGGCCGTTATTTTAGACAAAGAAAAGCTTAAGCGACAGAAATAGCATTAACGGTTTCATTTTAGACACCTAAAGGCCGGTTTCTGAAAGCTCGATCAAAACTAATCGGATCAAGTCACTCGCCATTTCAGCTATTACATCGAATTAGATAGATATAGCAAGTGACATGCGATTTGTTTTGATCGGGCTTTCAGAAACCGGCCGTAAGTGGTTCACCATCAAATTCTATGAAGTTGTTTTTTATACTTTTAGTACTTGCTGATGGAACAAGCAGATGGCCCACCTGCTGCATTGCCTCGTAAGTCACGCACGATTATGAACATGCCTTGCGAAGCACTGCCCTGCATCAATCAACTTGAGGCATACAGATGTTAAGCCTCATGTGCATGTAATCTCGCCGACATACACACCCTTCAAACCGAAACACAGCGTTGCTGCTTGTTGGCAGAAATAGGCATGGGGGTAGTACTTCCCCGGACGAGCCACACACAAAGACTTCTTCGCTAAAAGATAATTAAGTCCAAAAAATACTGTAACTTGCTACCAATCTCAAGTCTATCTATTCATTTCTTACGATTTTACGGCTAAGCCGCTGAACGGATTTTTAGAGGTAATATTGAATTGATGAAAATATAATTGTATCTAAGTAGGAATGCAGTGTTTTAAATAATTTGGATATTCTAACTATTCTGAACTAAATTAGAATTATAAATCTTACGAACTAGAATTGTAAAACATTAAATGCACAAAAATGACAAAAAACAAAATGGGGTTTGAGCAGAATATGAGTTTGCGGAAAGAAAGTGCCATTAAATAATTAAATTGTGTTATTTATCATTCAAATCATCATGCAATGCGTTCCGTTAATGTGCACCGTACCTATAATAGGATTGTTGGATTAACTACATAATAATATAACTGTATATTGATACGAACATCGGTAAACAGACTTTTAAACCTATTGCAGATAGCGTACGCAGAGTCAGGGCCAACACCCTTGTATAAGGCGAAGACAGGAGCTAATGTACCTCTCGCTCGCACGTTTCGACATGTCGAAAGATATAAAACACTAACCTCATTTTTGAAAAATCGCAATCAACCAAGTTGTGTGCAATCACATTGCACACAGTTTAGTAAAAAATCCCTATCGGATACGAACCCGCAATCTTAGGATCGGTAGGCGAAGTTGCTACCACTAGACCACCAGTGACATCCTGGAACCTTTATTACCTATAGCGAAGTTAGCATGTCTCTAACGCAACTTTGAACAACTGCCTGATGCTGGCCATAAAAACCGAAGCCACTAAGCAAGCCACGCACTATTTGCACCAACTTCGTTCAAGCCCAATCGGATCTTACCTAGTTCTAAAATCAAAATGGCCTTTATTCAGTAGAATCATAAGGGTCACTTTGAAACTTCTTATAAACTAGATGAATCTACAGGCCTTAGAAAAGGCTTAAAACCCTTCACCTGTGAGTAGTAACCTCCCTAAATGTAATGAAGTTTTTGCGTGTAGGTATATTGCTAAAAGAAATTATTATAATAAATTGTAATTGTGCACAAAAGCTGTATAAATGACAGTGAACCTTTGCAAGACAAAGCTATGACATGGCTTGAAGCTAGTACCTATTTATATAGTTGAATAAATAATTATAGATGGATGGTTGGCCTTGCTTTGCTGTTAATGTTAATCAATTCAATGTTATAATGTTAGTCTTCTGAGTTATTTTGTTAACAAAGATACAACTGAAGATACTAAGATGTAGGTACTGGTATGTAAAAACCTTGAAGTTTGGTATGTCGCAGGTTCGTTGCAGTACAGCTACTGAACATAAGACAAAGGCAGAGGTCAGCTAACATGACCAACCATCAAAAAAACAAACCAAACACCAGCAGTGACTCAATTATCTGCCAAACCCCTCGTACCTATTATACCTAGAATTATCATCGTCATCCTTCCCCTCTAGCTTAGTCTCCACTACTTCTGGTTCAGCCGGAGCTACTTCCGGTTCGGCCGGGGGGGCCTCGTTTTTCCGGAGACCAGGAACGGGGACGGAGCTGAGCCATCCTGTCATCTGGGACTTTACATTGGTGATGAGCTCGAGCTTGCTGCCTGCTTTTGTTGGACTGCTGAGAAACAAAGAATTAAAACATTTTTTTTGTATAATTAAGTAGGTTTAATTACTTAAGTGTGTTTGATTTTAGGAGTTTTGTTATGTAATAGAAGGTTTTTAATTTTATTGGGATGGTGCAAGAACCTTAATTTAAACCATTAAAATAGTTTCTTATCAGTTATAATACTATGATCCATACATAGGTAGGTTATTGGGATGGTGCAAGAACCTTAATTTAAACCATTAAAATAGTTTCTTATCAGTTATAATACTATGATCCATACATAGGTAGGTAGGTACCTAGGCAGTTTGCAATAACCATTTTCATGGTGAAATATTGCAGCCATTTGCAGCGCATACCTACTATGAAAGGTCTACATCCTACAATAGGTAGGTGGCGGTACCTAGGCGGTCTGGATTGCAACAGATCAATACTACCTTGACCTACTTAATTTTTCATGAAAGACTGGTTACAATGAAATATGGGTTGGGTCATTTAAATTGATTTTCTAGAAATCCCAATGCTTAGACAGATCAAACTGATACTTTTCATAAAATAAAATATCCAGCAATCTTTTAATGGAAAAGTCGTAACGGGTAAAGGAAAAGCAATCAGCCGAAACGAATCCGTAAAATGTAAACAAAGGAACCCTCTCACCTCTGCTTCTCTCCCTCGCCGGCCGCGGAGGGCTCGCCCGTGATCTCCTTCGTGGGGGTCGGAACCTCCTCATCCTGGGGCTCGCCCTTCGCTGCCCCCATCCACGAACTGACCTGATTTGTAAGGCCTGAAAACATCTTCACCGCACTTGCTAATCGGAACTACACAACACAATCACACAGCGATTTCACTAAGCAGCGACAGAATCGCTCATGACCCGAGACGCGGAAGGACTGATGTGCACCCGTTGAACGCGTGATCAGCTGAAAACTAATGGGAAACTGCGATCGACCAGGAAAACTCAGGAAGACTCCACTGCGCATGAAAACTTGCGCTGCGCTATTTACTAGAGTAGAGTACACCTATCAACCCAAAATTAGTTTTGGTACAACATAGGAATAGAAGCACTGTGTGTATAGCACACGGTCGAAAATTGAAAAGCATGGACAGACTAGGGAAACTTTTGCTTAATTTTGCTGCTAGCTGTACAAAAGAAAACGTCAAAGTGACAGTGACAAATAACTTAACAGATCCAAAATAATCCAAAACAGTCAAGTCAAGTAAAAGCGTCGGCCTGTCTTGCCCTCGCTCACCCTCGCTCATTTTAAGATTTTAATATGCATGCCCATCACAATACATTTTTTTTAATTTCTGATTTATAAATCCGAAGTTTTTGTAAGGGTTAAACTTAGGGTCATCGATCTTCTTTGGTCAAAAGGTCAAACCACTTTCTACGTCAAAAAATTACTACAATATTTTTATCTGTGCAAAATGCCAAAATCTGCCAGCCAAGTGAAAACATGACATTTTTCAGAATTTTCAGATAGATTCGTAATTTTATTGTTTGCGTTGAATTTTTGCTAGTGAAATAAAATCAGTGTTATTGTAACAAATGTAGTTATCCGTGGATTTCGTTTTTATCACTTCGAGCCCTACTCGCAATCTTGGCCAAACTTGGCCAAACAAACAAAATGACAGAAGCAAGAAGGATTCAGCTTCACCTTGGAAAATGTATAGAGGATTTGGACAAACTACACAATGTTCCTGATTTGAAGACGAAGAGAGCTACGCTGTATGTGTAAAATACTCTACAAACTCTATTTCACACTCCTTCACTGTTCGACTCGGACCTTTCTAAAATATCGCAATATTTGTTGCAGGTTATGCAAAACTGCCCAAAAATTGTTCGAGAGTGCTGAAGATGCTCGTTCTAAGGGTGACGAAGAGTACTCCTACGTATACTACATGAAATATCTGCGGGTAGTGGCGTTCATCAGCAAGGACAAGGAGTACCTAAAGGATAAGTCTTACTTCAACAATATGCTTGGTGTAAAGAATCCTACAAAGGCTCTGGATGCAGCTGAGAAGCTGAAGATTAGCTTGATTGACAGGTGAGATAAGAATAATTTGCAAAGAAAATTTAAATAATAATCTTAATCTTAAGCCTGGTTTTCTGAATGATGCTAAAAATACACTGATATTCCAGACAAGACAAGCTTTGTTTATTGTATTTTTTATTTAGAATATGATGTGGATTCCTCAGTGTTGCTTCCAATATCTTATTAGTAGTATGTAAAGAAACAGTCCAATGTGGTATGGCTATTTGGGCTAAATGCCAAATAAATAAATAAATTTGCTGTAAATAGCAATAGCCGTAATGTTAAGTCGAACAAAGTAGTGTGGACTTGTTTCGTGGTTTACAAAATTTAGACAATCTTATCAATATCCTAACTTTCTACCCATCATTATTTTCGATTTGCACGAATAATGTCCAAACAGAAAAATGTCCAAAGCCAATGTCCATTAGTAAATATGCCCAATAATAAAAATGTCCAAGTATAAAAACGTCCAACTAGAAAAACGTCCAACTAGAAAAACGTCCAACTAGAAAAACGTCCAACTAGAAAAACGTCCAACTATAAAAACGCCCAACTAGAAAATTGACCATATACAGAAAAGGCCCTCTAGAATCAGGTCAATTTTGAGATTCAAAACGACTTCTTCACAAGTCACACTTCTTCACAAGAAAAGTCTTTGACAGCTGTCAAAATGACACTTACTGTCAGATGTGACAGAAACTGTCTCAAATCCAAGATAATCAAGGAAAACAGACTGTTTCAGTCAATATTGACAATGAATATTGAATTGACAGTAGATGTCAAAACTGAAACGGTCATAACTAGGAAACTACTCGAGCTAGACTTTCAGTTCGTAGCTCAAATGAAAGGAAAGAACAAAATCTACATTTTCTACGACAGCTGTCAAACTGACAGTTTCTGTCCGATGTACGAGTAGTTTCCAAGGCCGTTTTAAATTTGACATATGTCAGGTTGACATAAATTTTTTTGTGTTTTCCATTGTTTATCTTGCATTTGTGACAGTTTCCGTCACATCTGACAGTAAGTGTCATTTTGACAGCTGTCAAAGACTTTTCTTGTGAAGAAGTGTGACTTGTGAAGAAGTCGTTTTGAATCTCAAAATTGACCTGATTCTAGAGGGCCTTTTCTGTATATGGTCAATTTTCTAGTTGGGCGTTTTTATAGTTGGACGTTTTTCTAGTTGGACGTTTTTCTAGTTGGACGTTTTTCTAGTTGGACGTTTTTCTAGTTGGACGTTTTTCTAGTTGGACATTTTTATACTTGGACGTTTTTATAGTTGGGCATTATTTTGCTCTTGGACATTTTTCTTTTTGGACATTATTCGTGCAAATCTTATTTTCTGTTTTTTATAAGTAAACAATTAAACAACTAGATGGATTCATTTGGTGTTAGACTGAAAAAAGGGTGGTGGGTAAAGTGGGTGTCTCTACTCAGCAGTCAGTGAACTTAGGCTAATTAGATAGAAACAGTAATATGTGGATTGGCCTCCTGCAACACAGCATGATCTCTTTATATGTAAAATTGATTGGTAAAATGAATATTTATTTATTCGGATGCACAATCAACCATTACTTCTTAGAGTACAGCTAGTACAGCTTTTTATGAAGGGCTTGTCCGGGAAGTACTGTCACCACACCTTTTTCTGCCGCCAAGCAGTGTTGCTGTATTTCAGCATGAAAAGTGTGGTTGCCGGTGTAATTACAGGCACATGAGGCCTAACATCTGTATGACTCAAGTTCATGAACGCAGGGCAGTGCATAGTAGGGCACATTCCTATTGTGCGTGACTTACGAGGCAATACTTTGTTAGTTAATTATGGTTAGCACTTAGCATCAGGTGGGCAATCTTCTTGTTCCATCATCTAGTTGTATAAAAAAAAACTTTGGCATGGCACACATCCGATGTGGAAATGTGCCATGCCAAAGTTTTTTTAGCTATTATTCCATGGTGTGACTGGTGTCAAACTCGACCCACTGCTAGAATATCAACAAAGAAGATATCATGGTGTATTCCTTTGAATTTTGAAAGCTTTTAAATATCTTGTTGTATTTCAGGTATTCTCGGGAACAGAAAGTAAAGCGGTTAAATGACATCAAAGAGAATGAGCTAATAAAGCAGATGATTGAGGAGAATAGAAAGAAGGCCATGGAAATAGTGCCTGTGAATGAGCCGATAACACCCATGGGATTACCTGGTGAGCATTTTTAAACCTTACAGCTTGTACTATGCTACATGAGGTTAGTTGGTACAATAACAAAAAAAAAGGACGCAAGTTAAGCAGTAGTTAGACAAAGATAGCTTTGTTTCAATCAGATACAGTAAAATTCAGATATTACAACTATGTTCAAAACAGACACCAGTGATAGTGATGATGATGTGAACATAAGTTAGTTTCATAGTTCTGCTACTACCTGAGGAAGCCCTAACAATGATCATACAAAATAATGGTAAGAACCACACCTTAAGTATGTTGCCTGTTCTTCTAGGCTTGGTTGAATGGAACAGGCAACTTTGAATTATTTGATTCAGCTAAATTAATACCTTTTGACTTTGACTAATACTTTAATAGCTTTTGGTTTCATAGCTTCTAGAAAACAAACTGTCTAGTATGACTCCAGTTGAAGAGACCAACTGCATAAAGCGACACAATAATTCGTCCGCTTAGAATGGGGCGTGCAGAATTTCTTTACAAAGCCTACGCATAAACAATACCTTGCCGCCCGCTCCACAGCTTTCTCCTATCTCCTGCGTATTTTAATTTGCGTGCCAGTGTAAATCTCGGACAGTGTTTTTCATGTCACTGTATGACAGTACTAAATAAGTAAATGTTTGTAAAGTTTATGTAAAGTTTTTTAAAGTTTGGTAACTTTAAGTATTTTATTTGAATAGAAATTAATTATTAATGAGAAATAACATTAATCAATAAAAATTACAAGTTCTGTTGTTATCCAGTTGTTCATTTAATGTTGTACCTATACTAAAAAATGAGATAAACCAACATTGTACTTCTTGAGTCTGCTCAAGATACCTACAATATGCTTGCACTCCTTACTTGCATTTGAATATATTCTAACATGAGCTACCATTGCTAAGAGTTGCTATAATTTCACAGTTCAGGTAAGAATGGACATTAGCTAGATCATAGAGACTCCTCCGCTACTTAAGGAGTTGGGCTGGCTGGGGTGAGGTTAGCAGGGGGATAATGCACAATACACCCCATTAGGAGACATCAGTGCAGATCTTATTCCCCCACCACAAATTAGAATTAGATCATGAACATTGCAAGATCTCGAATTGGAGAAACTACCATAATAATATGGATTTCAAAAACCTTTGAGACCCACTACTAAAGTTATTTTTTACTTTCCAGACCCGGATGAAGTGATTATCGCCAGCGAACAGCTTTACCAGATCCTGAAGAGTGGTAAACTAAAGGTCATGATCCTGGACGCTCGCCCAGGGAAGGACTACATCGACTCGCACATCAACCATCCAGCGTGTATCAGTGTGCCGGAGGAGTGCATCTCCCCGGGGTAAGTAACCTCAATTTATTTAATTTAATCATCATTTATTTAATTTTATAGAATCACTTTGAACTCCTAAAATATACAGAAGAATCACATTGCGTGTGCTGTCTTATAAATTTGATTATGTTTACCTTTTTCTATACTATAGTATGCCTACGCCTCACTAAACTTCAATAATATATTATATTATTACATTGTAAAAGGATCATACAAAAGAACGGTAGGAACCAAGCCGTAAGTTTGTTGCCTGTTCTTCTAGGCTTTGGTCGCGTGGAACTGGCACCTAGAGTCACCTAGCTTTAAGACGTTTCAAAGTGATCCTTGTGATTTTATTGAATAAATACATTTTGACTTTGACTTTGACATTGAATTATTAAAATATAATTCTTGTTGAATATATCCATGTATAACTTGCAGGCAATCAGCGAATGTTCTAGAACAGAACCTGCCGGGCGAGTCCCGCCCCACGTGGGCCCAGCGCGCCTCCATGGAACTGATAGTGCTGCTCGACTGGAGCAGCCTCACTGTCATCCCGGGGAAGACGCTGTTCCTCCTCAAAACTATACTCTTGAAGGTGAGGACATCTTCCATCCCTTGATCCACTTCATCAGATTTTTCCTCCAACTCTCCATCAGCTGACTCTCATATACATTTTTTGTTCCAATTTAATCTGCGATTAGTCTTCAGACTATGAGCAGATTTGGCACCTAGAGTCACCTAGCTTTAAGACGTTTCAAAGTGATCCTTGTGATTTTATTGAATAAATACCTTTTGACTTTGACTTTTTTGTGGGTGTTAGTCTTCCTTCAGACATATCTGTATAATTCTAACAGGCGTACATATTGACTAACAATAAAAAAACAAATAAATGTTGGGAGGCTTGTCAACGAGTCATGGTATTTTGTAACTTAGGTAAATATCGTTTTAATTTCCAGTGGGATGTGAAAGTGCAGTACTCGCGAGCCCCGCTAGCGCTGAAAGGCGGCTACGAGGACTGGGTCCTCAAGTACCCCGCCCTCACCACCAACCCGCGCGCGCAGCCGCCCTCCCAGCACGCCGCTATGGACGACATGCTCGGTACCTAGCACTCACTGTTACTGAAGGGCGGCCACGAGGACTATTTGTAGTGCCTCCAGTTGCCTGTTCCTCGCACAGGCGTCGCTGGTCCCGGCCTCGTCTGCGTGGTGGTACCGCGATGCCGCCTGCTGTCTCAGGGCTCTACAATGTGCAGATTGTTACCCACAACGAGTCAGGCATGCGGCCATCGTAGCTGGTGGACTCTTGGAATTACCGGTCATAACTCCGCTTCTTCCGCGTCCCCTTAATGGACTATCGTACCTCCGTGTACCTTGATAAATACTTAATTTTGTTATAAGCTTATATTTTTGCAAAAGAGCTTATTTTATTTTCAAAAGCTTAAAATTGCGTTAATGACCATAATGATGAAATCATAGTGTAGGGGATAACTGAGATGATGAGTATTCCCTACTTTTTTTCACGTAGCTTCAGAGGAACATGTAAAATGATAAACGTCCGTTTGCACATAAGGACTGATTTATATTTGCACTTTAAAGTAGGTATTACATGTCAGAACATAATGAGCGGGGAGAGACGACTGGCGACGCTACATACAAAACCTTCGCGTCAGCCCGATTGCAAGTACCTCTGTGGCTAGCCGCCAAACATAGATTCCATAGATATGCCAATCTAATTTAGCTTGGCTTTGCACATTTTGAACAGTATTTATTTCGCAGGTGAGATAGACTACCCGGATTGGAATGAGAGTCCCCCCTCCCCCCCAGCGCCGGTCCCCCCAGCCCCCCACGGGGGGGGCACGAGGAGGGAACCCACGGTCGATAGGACCAGCAAGGTAATATCTGCTCTATTACACTTATATTACGGCACTTTTAAGCTGCATACTCTTTAGGCCCAATTATTGCAGTCACGCTAAGCGTGTGTAAGCGTGACAGTCATTTAATCTGCATGTATAAATATATTCGCTACACGGCCGCATCACAAATTAAAATATCTGAATGTATTTTTTTTATTTTAAACAAATAGAAGAACCTTACTTTCATATGGACAATATTGTGGGTACAGGTGGCAGCACTGCAAATGTACGAGGAGCGTTCTCGCAAGATGCAGCACATTCTGGAACAACAGGAACACATCGCCGACACCTCGCTCAGCCTCGAGCAACAACGGATCGAAGCTGAACAGGTTACCATTATAATAATATTAACTTTATTTGAACAGGTTACCATTATCATAACTTTAATCATTTGGTCGGTCTCATAATCAGTATGAAGATTTGTGCACATTACAACGACTTCACCTTTGACAGCTCAGTTGGTAGTAGCTCTGCCTTCTGCGCCGTAGGCCGTGGGTTCGATCCCCACAGCGAACAAACATTTGTGTGATGAACATTTATGTTTGTTCTCTGTCTGGGTGTTATATAATATTCTAAGTATGTATTTACAAAAAAAAAGTATATATGTAATAAATCAGCTATCTGGTTCCTATATTACAAGCTTTGGCTTAGTTTGGGTCTAGATAGTGCTGTGTGGAAAGTCCACCAATATTTATTTATTTAACTATCGGTCGAGTGGGGTAGGCTTTCCGATTTATGCCACAGTTTAGTTAACCTAATCAAAAAAAAAAAGAAAATCTTGATTTTTTTACGCGAATTTGGAGTTACGCGGTTTTTCTTTTTGAGGCGAGTGTTTTATTGAAGACCTCTAATGATTTCATCCAAAAGAACAAAAATAAATCATTTGAACCTAACAAAAAAAGAAAAATTCCGGGGTATTACTGTACTACACTATATTCAAAATATACCTGCATAATATTATTACATAGGAATCTTTATTTTGTTCATAAAATAATGGCAATACGTTGTATCCAGGACTGGGAGAAGGTGCGGCAGCAGCGCGAGCTGGAGCCGCAGGACGCCGTGCGCTCCATGTACGAGCTGCGCGAGCAGGAGATCATCAGCCAGCTCATGCAGCTCGAGAACAAGCAGTACGACATGGTATGTTGCAGCTCACATGTATACTATAGGTACAACTATTCCTTAGTTCACAGGTTTAGGTTTATTAAAAGAATGAAAGCATGCTCGCGTTGTCGGCCATCTTGCTTCTCGTATCCCGCCAATAGGAATGCCCCCGTGTACCGGTATAGAGATGAAGGATTTGGCACCACACTGACTTCAATATTATGTTATATGACATTGTAACAAGGGCCATACAAAAGAACGGTAGGAACCGAGCCGTAAGTTTGTTGCCTGTTCTTCTAGGCATTGGTCGCGTGGAACTGGCACCTAGATTCACCTATAAGACGTTTCATTGTTTTTAAATGAATAAATACCTATTGACTTTGACTTTAATGTGAACAGGAACAAGAGAACCAGAGTCTCCGCGAGCAGCTGGAGGACTACCAGCGCAAGGAGAGAGACGAGGCGGAGAAGCTGGCCGAGACCATCGCCAGCTCCGACTCGCAGTCCAATGAAGCACATGGTAATAACACAATTAACTATTTTACGAGATACACACTCGGATACTCCTCTAAAGGAATCAGGAGATATCAAGAGACAACGTTAGGCAAAAGCATTGCTGGACATTAAGGTCAAGTTTATTATGCAGCCAATGAGAATGGAAATTATTCAAGTCTACTTGGAGAAGTTGTCGGTCTGTTTGAAAAGTGATTTTCATTAAAATCTTCACATCGGATGCCAATAAAAGAAAGCGGGAGCGATGAAGCATGATGCAATGTCATCGATGAAAAGAAAAGGACCAAGGATCGATCCCTGCGGTAACCCTGAAGATATCACATAGCATAGTTTATCGTTTGACAGATTTTTCGTAGGAAGGCCATAGATGTTTGAGCAATATTGTTGTCGTGCAGAGGAGAGCGGGCGGCGGCTGGCGGGCGCGGCGCGACGCATCGCGGCGGCCGAGGCGGCGCGGCGTCTGCTGCTGCGCACGCGCGAGCAGCTGGAGCGCGAGCGCACGCGCCGCCTCGAGCGCGCGCGCGCCAAGCGGAAACCCAGCGCCGGCGCCGCGCTGACACATGCGGTCAGTTGTAATGTGTTAGAGGAGAGCGGCTGCTGCTGCGCACGCGCGAGCAGCTGGAGCGCGAGCGCACGCGCCGCCTCGAGCGCGCGCGCGCCAAGCGGAAACCCAGCGCCGGCGCCGCGCTGACACATGCGGTCAGTTGTAATGTGTTAGAGGAGAGCGGCTGCTGCTGCGCACGCGCGAGCAGCTGGAGCGCGAGCGCACGCGCCGCCTCGAGCGCGCGCGCGCCAAGCGGAAACCCAGCGCCGGCGCCGCGCTGACACATGCGGTCAGTTGTAATGTGTTAGAGGAGAGCGGCTGCTGCTGCGCACGCGCGAGCAGCTGGAGCGCGAGCGCACGCGCCGCCTCGAGCGCGCGCGCGCCAAGCGGAAACCCAGCGCCGGCGCCGCGCTGACACATGCGGTCAGTTGTAATGTGTTAGAGGAGAGCGGCTGCTGCTGCGCACGCGCGAGCAGCTGGAGCGCGAGCGCACGCGCCGCCTCGAGCGCGCGCGCGCCAAGCGGAAACCCAGCGCCGGCGCCGCGCTGACACATGCGGTCAGTTGTAATGTGTTAGAGGAGAGCGGCTGCTGCTGCGCACGCGCGAGCAGCTGGAGCGCGAGCGCACGCGCCGCCTCGAGCGCGCGCGCGCCAAGCGGAAACCCAGCGCCGGCGCCGCGCTGACACATGCGGTCAGTTGTAATGTGTTAGAGGAGAGCGGCTGCTGCTGCGCACGCGCGAGCAGCTGGAGCGCGAGCGCACGCGCCGCCTCGAGCGCGCGCGCGCCAAGCGGAAACCCAGCGCCGGCGCCGCGCTGACACATGCGGTCAGTTGTAATGTGTTAGAGGAGAGCGGCTGCTGCTGCGCACGCGCGAGCAGCTGGAGCGCGAGCGCACGCGCCGCCTCGAGCGCGCGCGCGCCAAGCGGAAACCCAGCGCCGGCGCCGCGCTGACACATGCGGTCAGTTGTAATGTGTTAGAGGAGAGCGGCTGCTGCTGCGCACGCGCGAGCAGCTGGAGCGCGAGCGCACGCGCCGCCTCGAGCGCGCGCGCGCCAAGCGGAAACCCAGCGCCGGCGCCGCGCTGACACATGCGGTCAGTTGTAATGTGTTAGAGGAGAGCGGCTGCTGCTGCGCACGCGCGAGCAGCTGGAGCGCGAGCGCACGCGCCGCCTCGAGCGCGCGCGCGCCAAGCGGAAACCCAGCGCCGGCGCCGCGCTGACACATGCGGTCAGTTGTAATGTGTTAGAGGAGAGCGGCTGCTGCTGCGCACGCGCGAGCAGCTGGAGCGCGAGCGCACGCGCGAGCAGCTGGAGCGCGAGCGCACGCGCCGCCTCGAGCGCGCGCGCGCCAAGCGGAAACCCAGCGCCGGCGCCGCGCTGACACATGCGGTCAGTTGTAATGTGTTAGAGGAGAGCGGCTGCTGCTGCGCACGCGCGAGCAGCTGGAGCGCGAGCGCACGCGCCGCCTCGAGCGCGCGCGCGCCAAGCGGAAACCCAGCGCCGGCGCCGCGCTGACACATGCGGTCAGTTGTAATGTGTTAGAGGAGAGCGGCTGCTGCTGCGCACGCGCGAGCAGCTGGAGCGCGAGCGCACGCGCCGCCTCGAGCGCGCGCGCGCCAAGCGGAAACCCAGCGCCGGCGCCGCGCTGACACATGCGGTCAGTTGTAATGTGTTAGAGGAGAGCGGCTGCTGCTGCGCACGCGCGAGCAGCTGGAGCGCGAGCGCACGCGCCGCCTCGAGCGCGCGCGCGCCAAGCGGAAACCCAGCGCCGGCGCCGCGCTGACACATGCGGTCAGTTGTAATGTGTTAGAGGAGAGCGGCTGCTGCTGCGCACGCGCGAGCAGCTGGAGCGCGAGCGCACGCGCCGCCTCGAGCGCGCGCGCGCCAAGCGGAAACCCAGCGCCGGCGCCGCGCTGACACATGCGGTCAGTTGTAATGTGTTAGAGGAGAGCGGCTGCTGCTGCGCACGCGCGAGCAGCTGGAGCGCGAGCGCACGCGCCGCCTCGAGCGCGCGCGCGCCAAGCGGAAACCCAGCGCCGGCGCCGCGCTGACACATGCGGTCAGTTGTAATGTGTTAGAGGAGAGCGGCTGCTGCTGCGCACGCGCGAGCAGCTGGAGCGCGAGCGCACGCGCGAGCAGCTGGAGCGCGAGCGCACGCGCCGCCTCGAGCGCGCGCGCGCCAAGCGGAAACCCAGCGCCGGCGCCGCGCTGACACATGCGGTCAGTTGTAATGTGTTAGAGGAGAGCGGCTGCTGCTGCGCACGCGCGAGCAGCTGGAGCGCGAGCGCACGCGCCGCCTCGAGCGCGCGCGCGCCAAGCGGAAACCCAGCGCCGGCGCCGCGCTGACACATGCGGTCAGTTGTAATGTGTTAGAGGAGAGCGGCTGCTGCTGCGCACGCGCGAGCAGCTGGAGCGCGAGCGCACGCGCCGCCTCGAGCGCGCGCGCGCCAAGCGGAAACCCAGCGCCGGCGCCGCGCTGACACATGCGGTCAGTTGTAATGTGTTAGAGGAGAGCGGCTGCTGCTGCGCACGCGCGAGCAGCTGGAGCGCGAGCGCACGCGCGAGCAGCTGGAGCGCGAGCGCACGCGCCGCCTCGAGCGCGCGCGCGCCAAGCGGAAACCCAGCGCCGGCGCCGCGCTGACACATGCGGTCAGTTGTAATGTGTTAGAGGAGAGCGGCTGCTGCTGCGCACGCGCGAGCAGCTGGAGCGCGAGCGCACGCGCCGCCTCGAGCGCGCGCGCGCCAAGCGGAAACCCAGCGCCGGCGCCGCGCTGACACATGCGGTCAGTTGTAATGTGTTAGAGGAGAGCGGCTGCTGCTGCGCACGCGCGAGCAGCTGGAGCGCGAGCGCACGCGCCGCCTCGAGCGCGCGCGCGCCAAGCGGAAACCCAGCGCCGGCGCCGCGCTGACACATGCGGTCAGTTGTAATGTGTTAGAGGAGAGCGGCTGCTGCTGCGCACGCGCGAGCAGCTGGAGCGCGAGCGCACGCGCCGTCTCGAGCGCGCGCGCGCCAAGCGGAAACCCAGCGCCGGCGCCGCGCTGACACATGCGGTCAGTTGTAATGTGTTAGAGGAGAGCGGCTGCTGCTGCGCACGCGCGAGCAGCTGGAGCGCGAGCGCACGCGCCGCCTCGAGCGCGCGCGCGCCAAGCGGAAACCCAGCGCCGGCGCCGCGCTGACACATGCGGTCAGTTGTAATGTGTTAGAGGAGAGCGGCTGCTGCTGCGCACGCGCGAGCAGCTGGAGCGCGAGCGCACGCGCCGCCTCGAGCGCGCGCGCGCCAAGCGGAAACCCAGCGCCGGCGCCGCGCTGACACATGCGGTCAGTTGTAATGTGTTAGAGGAGAGCGGCTGCTGCTGCGCACGCGCGAGCAGCTGGAGCGCGAGCGCACGCGCGAGCAGCTGGAGCGCGAGCGCACGCGCCGCCTCGAGCGCGCGCGCGCCAAGCGGAAACCCAGCGCCGGCGCCGCGCTGACACATGCGGTCAGTTGTAATGTGTTAGAGGAGAGCGGCTGCTGCTGCGCACGCGCGAGCAGCTGGAGCGCGAGCGCACGCGCCGCCTCGAGCGCGCGCGCGCCAAGCGGAAACCCAGCGCCGGCGCCGCGCTGACACATGCGGTCAGTTGTAATGTGTTAGAGGAGAGCGGCTGCTGCTGCGCACGCGCGAGCAGCTGGAGCGCGAGCGCACGCGCCGCCTCGAGCGCGCGCGCGCCAAGCGGAAACCCAGCGCCGGCGCCGCGCTGACACATGCGGTCAGTTGTAATGTGTTAGAGGAGAGCGGCTGCTGCTGCGCACGCGCGAGCAGCTGGAGCGCGAGCGCACGCGCCGTCTCGAGCGCGCGCGCGCCAAGCGGAAACCCAGCGCCGGCGCCGCGCTGACACATGCGGTCAGTTGTAATGTGTTAGAGGAGAGCGGCTGCTGCTGCGCACGCGCGAGCAGCTGGAGCGCGAGCGCACGCGCCGCCTCGAGCGCGCGCGCGCCAAGCGGAAACCCAGCGCCGGCGCCGCGCTGACACATGCGGTCAGTTGTAATGTGTTAGAGGAGAGCGGCTGCTGCTGCGCACGCGCGAGCAGCTGGAGCGCGAGCGCACGCGCCGCCTCGAGCGCGCGCGCGCCAAGCGGAAACCCAGCGCCGGCGCCGCGCTGACACATGCGGTCAGTTGTAATGTGTTAGAGGAGAGCGGCTGCTGCTGCGCACGCGCGAGCAGCTGGAGCGCGAGCGCACGCGCCGCCTCGAGCGCGCGCGCGCCAAGCGGAAACCCAGCGCCGGCGCCGCGCTGACACATGCGGTCAGTTGTAATGTGTTAGAGGAGAGCGGCTGCTGCTGCGCACGCGCGAGCAGCTGGAGCGCGAGCGCACGCGCCGCCTCGAGCGCGCGCGCGCCAAGCGGAAACCCAGCGCCGGCGCCGCGCTGACACATGCGGTCAGTTGTAATGTGTTAGAGGAGAGCGGGCGGGCGCTGTGTTTCGGTTCGAAGAGTGGTTTCCGGTGGAATTACAGGCACTCGAGGCTTAACATCTGTATGCCTCAAGTTGATGGACGCAGGGCTGTGCATCGTAGGGCACGTTCCTACCGAGCGTGACTTACGAAGCAACGTTTTGGTCATCTGCTTGTTTCATCAGCAATTGTATAAAATAAAACCCTATACATGTAACTACATTACCGCACAATACATAGAATCGTAGGAAAGAGACGGCGCGATAGCAAGCGGCGCGTCAATAAAGGTCAACGAAATAACAACATCATCAGCTGGTCACGAATGATTTTTGACGTTACAAACGTCAAAACGTGTTAACGTATCCTAGCGATATTCGACCTTTTTTTTATTCAACTAGTTGATGGAACAAGCAGATGGCCCACCTGATGTTAAGTGGTAACCATCACCTATAAAAAGGAATTGGCTCGTAAGACACGGACGATAGGAACGTGCCCTACGATGCACTGTCCTGCGTCCATCAACTTGAGGCATACAGATGTTAAGCCTCATGTGCCTGTAATTACACCTTATTCTGTTGTAGTTAGGGATACGATACGTTTACGATAACGTCGAATTCGTTCATAATTAGGCCCTATATCTCGCCCTCTCTTACGATTCGCAGCATTCAACTTCAAACAATTCAAAGTCAACTAAGTAAATATTTATTCTATTTTATTTTTATAAAGTTAGGTTTTTTGTATTCAGGAGGACGATGGAGGAGACAGTTACATGGTGTCTCCAACTGACAGCCCCGGAGGAGCCACCGGCATGAATCGCTCCCATTCCTCACCCAGCATAACTAAAGTAACTAAAGTCACCATGCATCATTTCAATTTATTTATTCACAAAAAAATACAATTGTATTTGAATATCAACTTGTAACTAAATAATAATACAATAAGCTATGAATTTTGAAGTATTATCATATAAATTAGGACATGTTATTTTATATCGCATTCTATCAATTTTAAATAGCATAATGTGGACCAATTTTTACTAAAATTGTTCCACCTCATAGGCAACTCCGTCGCGTAATATAATAATAATATCGCGTAATGTGAACGCCAAGCTATAAAGTATAGCATTAGGTCCTTTTTTGCTATACTATACATATAGCACAATAGTATAGCGTAGTCTGAAACCCGCTTCAAGCTATGCTGGGGCCCTGAGAACATTTTCACAGCTTAACAATCTGTCAATTTTCATTGTAGTAATAATGAAAATAGTACCATAATAATAAGTGAAATGAATAATTTTTATTGAATTTGATTCATGAAATAATTATTTTTGGTAATAAAAGCTTTATTTATTGACGTCCTAATATTATGATAACACTCAAAAGTTCATAGCTAATTTTATTTTTTTTAATCGATGATCGCTATATGACTGACAATGTCCGCCAATATTTATTTATTGATCGAGTGAGCGAAGCGAACGAAGATCTTAGTTTCAACTTGGGCGATTTGGCGTTTTATGTATGTATGTATGTATGTATGTATGTATGTATGTATGTTTGTCTGGCGATAACTTTAGAACCGTTGATCCGATCTGCATGAAATTTGATATGTCAATAGCTTGTACTTGAGAAATTTACTGGTAAGTATATGAGTAAAACCGGATAAAGGGTTTTTGAGATATGGGGTTTTTTAAAGGGGCAAAAATAAAAAAAGTTACATAAAAAAATCAAGTTACATGTCATATGAAAGAGCTCTGTTTGGACATTCCAAAACCATTTTTACTTTTTTTTTGGGACGCTCTGTTTTCGAGATAAAACTTAAAAAGCTAAATTAAGATAACCAGCGATCCAAGAGCTCCCATCTCTAAAAGTTTCGTTGACATCAAGGTTTTTCTACTGGTCGTCCAGTTCCTTTGATTTTTCTTATTTTTTTTTCTTGAAATAAATTAAGGAGGTACTCAGTTCTCATAAAATGATGACGACGACCAGGTCTGATGATGGAGCCAAGATCTGTTCAACGGAACTCTTCAATAAATAGGCCAATAGAGTTGAAACTTGGTAACCATACCAAGTTAGTAGGCGGTAGTCAGAAAAAAATCCAAAGATAATGTTTGGACTTGCCTCTGACTACTACCTAATCAAAGTTTTGATGCGTTCGTCGGGTCACATCACGAGATCTCAGTTCGGGGCGAACTGCTAGTTTATATTTTTAATGTTGTTATAAAGATGGTTAACTCTACTTTCATTACAAAAACTCAGTAAATAGGTATAATTTTTTACGATATTTTGACAAATTTTGAAAGTAAAGCAAGAAGTAGAGCCATTTAAGAGTAGGTATTTTTATCTCTTTGTGGAATGGAAAAGAAAATGAAAAATGTATCTTAAAACTTCTGAAATCTGAAAAAATGCGTCTTATATCAATCGTTTTAATATATTTCTTTTTTATTTATTTTAATACTAGTTTGTTATATCCCAGCAAATATCGTCCGACGAAGAAGAAGCGCCGACGCCCGCGTTCGACCGCAGCACCAAGCCGCACGGCAAGGCGCCCTTCAGCGACCTGCAGCAGAGGGACTTCCAGCCGGTCTGGGGAGAAGTGGTGAGTCTTGCCACCCTTCATCATCTGAATTAGTCCAATGAAGATCCAATGCCGTACACTGGATATAGGATTCCCACGTATTTGAGAGTGTTGCTGTAGTAAACAGAACAACTTCACGACATTGGTTTTTAAATGAAATCAGTTTATTGCCAGCTATATACTTTTATAATTGTATATACTTATATAATAAAAAAAAATTAAATTTACAATGCTAAAATTAAAAAAAAACGTAAATTTTTTGACGGTAGATATCCTACCAGATCGTTTAGTACCTAGTACTAATTTCAGACTCTTTGAGAACGTTCTAGGGGGTAGTTAGAGTACTTCCAAATATCACATTTTGCAGTTGTTGCAAGCCCATCGATTATATAATGGCTACCTCAAGATTGTTTCCTTCTGATTTAGTCCACTGCTAGGAATATACCACCATATTTAAAACATTTTATTTAAATATTAACATATTGACGGTAGGACCCAAGCTGTAAGTTTGTTGCCTGTTCTTCGAGACTTTGGTCGCGTGGAACTGGCACCTAGAGTCACCTAGCTTTAAGACGTTTCAAAGTGATCCTTTTGATTTTTTTGAATAAATACCTTTTGGCTTTAACAAATTATACGTCATAATATAAAGTTACATATCTTGAAGCGCATATTCTTGTTATATTGTATTATAGGTACTCTGATTGCGTATCGTTAGACAACAATGTATTTAGGAAGCCGTAGGAGTATGTCACGTGCACTGTGACGTATGCACGTAGGGTGGTATACATAAGGCGGGACTTACGGTCTTTGACCTGATTTCTGACACCAGGGTAGGTCACGGGTAGGTAGGCAAATATAGGGAGCACTAGTGGTGTTGTGGTAGCGGCCCCGCATTCTGATCCTAAGGTCGTGAGTTCAAAACTGGTAGTGCAACAGTTTTTTTTTTAAAGCATATAAATATCATACCAAAAACTAGAAACCACATTATACAACTTGTAAAGATTTTTTAATGTCCCAAGAGTTATTATCAGAGTTAGATTGAGAACCTAACCTAACTTATGTCTCTCTAATAAAACCCGCCAAGTACGAGTCGGACTCGCGCACGAAGGGTTCCGTACCATTATCTATAAAAACGGCAAAAAAATCACGTTTGTTGTATGGGCCCGCTTAAATATTTATTTTATTCTGTTTTTTAGTATTTGTTGATAAAGCGGCAAAAGAAATACATCATCGGTGAACATTTCAACTGTCTATCTATCACGGTTCTTGAGATACAGCCTGGTGACAGACAGACAGACAGGCAGACGGACAGCGGAGTCTTAGTAATAGGGTCCCGTTTTACCCTTTGGGTACGGAACCCTAAAAACTGTAGAAACCATACAACTTGCAAAGATTATAATGTCCCAAAAGTAATTATCAGAGTGGGATTTAAACCAACAATAAAATAAAATCTATCTGATTTCTTAAAGTGTGCATACCTACATAGTTTAGGGTACTCTTGACCTGGCCTTTCTCCAAATCGTCTGTTATCTGAACAAAATACATACGCCGAGGTTCCCTCCCAACAGTCCCATTCAAAATCTGATCTTCAGCCTTCACAGCGCAGTTGGTAGTAACTCTGCCTTCTGCGCTGTAGGCCGTAGGTTCGATCCTCACCGAGAAGAAACATTTGTGTGATGAACATAGAAGTTTGTTCTCTGTCTGGATGTTATAAGTATGAATTTACAAAAAAAAGTATTTAAGTATTATATCAGCTATCTGGTTCCCATAAGCTTTGGCTTAGTTTGGGGCGAGATAGTGCTGTGTCGAATGTCCACCAATATTTATTTATTTATCACATTGTAGTATTGAAAAACTTTCACACAAAAAATCGAATCGAAATACGATACGCCATAGTACTTTGCAAGTTTAGTAAAAACGTGAGCACATGTGCGTAATTATAATCCATACAACGATGCCTACTGAAAATTCGAACATGTGACTAACCTTTATAAACGTTGCTTAAGAGGCTGGCAACCGTCAAACAACTTCTCTAATTTTAAATACTGAAGGTAGTTATGGAAAATCGTAAACAACAGTTTCGGAGAATTGAAAATTATCCTCAAAATATGGAACAAGCAGATGGCCTACCTGATGTTAAGTGGTAACCATCACCTTTAACAAAGCATTGCTTCGTATCTCACGCACGATAGGAACATGCCCTACGATGCACTGCCCAGCATCCATCAACTTGAGGCATACAGATATATGTTAAGCCTCATGTGCCTGTAATTACACCGGCCACCACACTCTTCAAACCGAAAAATGTCTGAATAGTGTTTAGCTATTTTGTTACCATTTTCGCTTGTTGATTGAGAAACATTTTCTTTTTTTGTAAAAAGTCCGATATAAGTTTTCTATAGTTACCCTTTTAACTCCTTATGTTACGGTTGTAAAAGACAAGACCTATAAAGATGCAGCAATCGGAAATGCATTTCCCCCGATCGCAGTGCGCTTGCGCGGCGCAAATGAATGACGCATTCCGATGTCAAGGTTGAGAAACCCTCCGAGTGCGCTAATCCTTTGCAATCAACAAATGTGCGCACGGATTAATGACAACGTTCTTATAACTTGCATTTACAAACGGTGAAGGAAAACATAAATATTACTTGAGAATAGTGTTAGAGATGGATGTGGATGGTTTTAGAAAGAAAGGCAGGCCAAAGAAAAGATGGATGGACTGTGTGAATGATGACATGAGTAAGAGAGGAGTGAGCATCGAGATGACGAATGATAGAGGAGAGTGGAAGAAGAAAACCTGTTGTGCCGACCCCATGCAGCGTGGGATAAGGGCAGGATAATAACATCAACCTAACCCCAAAAAAAAGCAAAGCTTGTACTATGAGATTATTGAACGATTGCTTTGCAAATATACATATCAAAGCCAAAAAGTCTTTGTTCACTTGAGTTAATGCCATTAATTTATTTATTTACTAGCGGCCTGTCCCAGCTTCGCATGGGTGGTCATAAATTTTTTGAACATTTTAGGATAAACTTAAACCGTGGGTTCGAGCCTCGCGTCTACTTATTTCATACATTTGCACGCGCTTCTCCTTGAGTGAGTGAAATCGCACCCCGCGCGAGACCCGTGGACCCGTTAACATTTTTAATTTCGTCATATCTTTTGAATGGAATGTCCGATTTGAAAAATTTAAGAAGTAATCTATAGGTATTGAAACCGTCTTAATTATGAAATGATTTTTTTGGATAAGGATTAATACCAAGGTACAAATAAAGGCCCTTTTCTAGCGGAGGCATTTCAATTAATTTTTTATAATAAAAGAACACTTATTGTGACATAACTATAATAGTTAGACATATGCTGTTGCGACATTTTGTGTAGATGATGACGTGTTCTACAAAATCGTAGTACATTATTTTGTTCTATCTTCAATAGTTTTCGCAGCGCACGCGATGTAAGGTTTTTGTTTTCCACCTTGGGTTACTTTATTGAAGTTTTAGTAAGGATCCCTGATTTTTTTGAAAATATAATATAGCCTATGTTACTCAGGGATAATGTAGCATTCTAATGGTGAAAGAATTTTTGAAATCGGACCAGTAGTTTTTGAGCCTATCCGTTACATACAAAAATACAAAAATACAAAAATACAAATGTTTCTTCTTTATAATATTAGTGTAGATTAAATACTGTTAAAAAGCAATTACATTTGTAGTGTATAACAATATACTATGCGCGCTGACTGGGGAGGCAAGCGTGCGGGTAGCGACGAACGTGGTGGGGGCACTCAATTCCAGCCAGCCGAACCAGGCGGACGTTACTATATCTAAGTGTTTCATTTGGTACCCAAGCAACCTGTACAACATTCATTAAGAATAAATATAATATAAAAAAACACATAAAAATTCATTTGTCATGCTTATTTTTGCCGCATGAGGTTTGAAAGCGTGCGTGAAATTTCACGTATGCCTCAACTAGATGGACGCAACGCAGGCTGCATGTCTTAGCACGTAGTAAAATAAAACACAAGGATCACTTTGAAACGTCTTAAAGCTAGGTGAATCTAGGTACCATTCCACGCGAACAAGCCTAGAAGAATGTACGGCTTGGTTCTTTTTCTGTAAAATATTATTATAGTGAAGCTAGTGTGGTTTTAAATTACATGATACTTACAGATCTGTATTCTTTGATGACAATCCAACTTAGTGAGGCATAGAACAGACATCAAACTCACAACCTACAGCGCAGAAGGCTGCTGCTACCAACTGACCTGCGAGTGTGGTTAATTTATAGAAGAATTACATTCAAATAAGTAAAAATACTTACAACTGTAATTATCCTAAGCGCTGCGGAAAATGTACCTATAGCGAGCGACCAATAAAAATGCCGTGTTATTAGTAATTACTCTTTCTGTCGGAAATGGGTATTTTTTGGCGTTCCCTTGACATTCTACGAAGGTCACAGGGCAACTCTTGATGAGGGTTTATAGACGTCTAGACTTGACCTTTCACCTTTTTTTATTACTCGCCAGAGTTAATAGAACGGCTAATGTTATTTCATGGTTGCACTTCACAGGCTATTCGTGTTCGCGTATTCGTCTTATTTGCCAAATACGACGATGTGTCACTCTATTCGCCTATATCCTCTCAAGGAAGAGCAGCGTTATAGTAGTGCATCAAACACTATTATAGCACAAATCTGAATGACGACAGATTTTGTTGTCCTAACCAATATTATTTTTTGTATTTAGCCTACGTTTTTGTGACACAAAATGCACGATTTGATTTCAAATATTTGCCTATTTTTCACGAACAAGACGAATACACGAATACCGCTGTTCGTGATGACGTGTGGACGGTGTGTTCGAGTTATTCGGACTTCTGCACAATAAAGGCGAATGATAAGCAAATAAAAACGCGAATACCAAATAGCGATGTGAACTACCACCATGATAAACAGACTGAATCCTAACTCCAAGCCAGTGGAAACGCACCCTTAGCTGACTAAACAAAAAAGATCCATAAATCGTCTAGGAGTGTAAAAACCTGTTTACATTAATACCACGAATTGAATCTGCGAACAAAATAAACAACGTAGTCTAGTCTATTTAATATTTAAATAGTTCTCAGTTCTCCTTTACTACTACTATTATACTGTCACTGAATATACGACTAGGTACGATACGTACAGTTCCATTTTGTACATTAAGTGGAATCCTCTATAAAAATGCGAGTCAAGTAACTGACTGACTGGCTAAAAAGTATTTTTTATTTGCTAATGGAACGGGCTGATGTGTCGTGGAAACTATCACCAGAAGAAATATCACCTATAACAAAGCATTGCGCCGCAAGTCACGCACTACAGGAACATGCCCTACGGTACAATGCCCTGCATCCATCAACTTGAGGCATAAAAAATGTTAAGCCTCATGTTCCTGTTATTTCACCGGCAACCACAACCTTCAAACCGAAACACAGCAACGCTGCATTTTGAGAGTTTAAAATTATATATTCAGATTTTTTATATTCTGTTAATACTCTTGCCGAATGTAATGTTTGGACATAATCTCTATCTACCCAGAGACATTCTCTGCGACGTAGTAAAATTATGTAAACCATTATGACATGGACTTCCTTTTCTTCAAGTTTCAATGGTTTCATAGCTCAGCTAAGATTGGATATAAGATAGATCGCGGATATCGGAAGGTACCTACATGATAATTATTCGCCGAAATAAGTAATAAGTACATAAGTTATTATAGAAGGCTCTTTAGACTTATTCACCATTTTCGGGTAAGTATAAGTTACGAACAAAGTCACAAGCGTCTCACTAGCTACCAGCTGTGAATATTGAGCTGCGTCCGGTCATTCAACCCCAGACTAATACCTATCCACTGTTCTTCAGACTACCTACCCTTTAATATCATTCCACTGTTTACAGACTCGTATAAAGTAAGCACAGGCGCGGCCACAGAAGGGTAATACAATAAGGCTACGTAGGCAGGTTCTTTCTTACATACTATAAAAAATTGCATGCAACTATGCTGGGAAGAATATTATAGTCTTACTAGTTACATTTTCTCCCAGTTATTTTATAAAAAAGAAAACTAAAATGTGTGAGCGAGATATTGTTGCGCTAATTTATCAATGTCTTTTGCACTGACACGTTTTTTTAATACAACTTACTGATGGAACAAGCAGATGGCCCACCTGACGTTAAGTGGTAACAAAGCATTGCCTCGTAAGTCACGTAAGATAGGAACGTACTCTTAAAAACCAAAAGACAGTGCCCTTCATAAAGAGCTCTATTACACGAGTTACACGTCCGATCATTTGTATTGAAGCGTCTTATAAACTAAGCCGGTAAACCGGTCGGTCTAAACCGGTATGTTGATGTCGTAGAACCTAAAAAGTTCTATAACATGTGTCAAATGCTCGAAAGGAGCCTCTTTGAGCCGCACTTAAATCCTTTCAACACACTGTTTCGAAACAGCTAGTGACACTACAAGAAGAAGAGCAAATATAAGGCAGTTTCAGTAGTTTATTTCTAAAATTCGGTTATCTATTTTCCTTTATTCCTTGGTTTTATATCTATGTATCTGTCTCTACTCGTATTAAAACTTTGATGATCCAATCAGCAACGAGTATGTTACTGTGTCCCTAAAGGAATTGAATTTGACATTGTCCGTCCCACCTCGTTAGCCCTATGCAAACTAACCTCACTAAACAAACACGTATCCCATGACCGTTGTCACCATAGATGACCTTTGCGGGGAAGATCCAATGGGTAATCAGAAATAATGACGGGATACATTTTGAGAGTAGAAATTGTTTGTGTAGTAGTAGAAATTTCTTTAAGTATACCGCCGTCTTTCTGATTTTCGTCTATCCTTTACATACAAAGCTTGGCTGGAAGCGATCACTCTTAGCGATGAGGCCGCCCATTGTACCTAAATTTGTATGTGTATTCCTTTGTGTACTCTAAAGTATTTTTCTTACTATCTGTGTAAAAAGATCTTACAATAATTTTGATGCAGCAGCTTACCCATTTCGGGTTGGTTTATATGTATATAAATGTGGAGGTAGCCGTCGATAAGAGATGGCACAACCTATTGTCGTCTCATAAAATTAAACATTGTTCTTTTGACGAGACTTTAATAAGACCATGTTCTTCTTGTCACTAATTCTTTCGAAGCAATCAATAATAGTGCTCGAAAGGATCCTCTTTGAGGCGCACTTTAAATCCTTTCACCTACACTATTTTCAAAATACATTTAGTTAATCAGTGTAAATGGTAGCCATGTGTGTGTGTGTTACGGTACAGAGTGAAGGAAAACATTGTAAAGAAATTCGCGGCTTAGTCAGCTCGGCTAGGCAAAGATGCTAGGCAAGCCTACTTCAATAGCGTCCCGTAAATAGGGGCACAAGTAAAAAAAGTTGCCCCTGACGCTGTATAACATTTAAGAGATCGATTGACTTAATGCTTCGGCACAAGAGCTGAAACTGCAGAAGGTACATATAGGTAGTATTGTAAATACATTATATATAAAGGGTAGGTATACGCAGCCGTTGTTGTGACGTTGTTCTGTAGGGTAGCCAGTAAGTTTGTTGCCTGTTCTTCTAGGCTTGGTCGCGTGGAACTGGCACCTGGATTCATCTATCTTTAAGACGTTTCAAAGTGTTCCCTGTGATTCAATTGAATAAATACCTTTTGACTTTGACTTTGTCTAGTCTTAAAAGAGGTGCTCCCTAAATTATAATGATAGTAATCAAACAGTAAGTAATTGACACGTTTTATTTAAGTAAGTTTGTTGCCTGTTCTTCTAGGCTTTGGTCGCGTGGAACTGGCACCTAGAGTCACCTAGCTTTAAGACGTTTCAAAGTGATCCTTGTGATTTTATTGAATAAATACCTTTTGACTTTGACTTTATTCACTAATGCAAAGAAAGAAAAAACGTTACCACCCAAACCATTGTCATATTTTGTTTAGAAAACTTTACTTTAACAAATGAAACTCGTGTCGCAAAACGTGGCGAAGAGTAGTCACCCTACGGTAGGGTGGCACACACCCTCCATCCCTCCCTTACGACACAGCACCAAGACACGTGAACCAACAGTTTATAGCCAGCTCTGCTCGCGAACTCGCGTCAGCATTTACAAAATAAATAAACAGTAGAAACTAAATTCAATTTGCAAAAAAACATCCATAGGAAGTGACATTGTAATATTCAAAGTTTTGCGTCTTTATAAGTGTTTTCAAGTATAAAGTACCTAGCAAAGACTAAGATCCATTTCTAAAAACGATTTCTGAGAGACTGTGAAAAAAATTGTGAATTTGTATAATGTTTTTTAGTGTGCTATCGACCATTTTCTTGCTGTATCTGATTTTCCTTCTTGTCCTGGTGTTTCCCATGTCTAAGCACACCACACCTAAGAATAACGACTTTTAATCTAACTTTACGTGAATACTAGCAAGCTAAAAGAAACCTAATTTCAAGGCAGTGTTTGTACAAAATCCGTCGCTGAAAAGATGTACGATTGAACGCATGTATCTTCAAGGTCGGCCTGAAAACCACAACAAAGACTTGCCAAACGATTAGCATCTGAAAAGCTGAGCTGATAAGGAACAAAACACTCAATGCAAGCCCTTGCATGTAACTAAGGCTAGGTCAAGTTCAAGTAGAAAGATCTCAAATCGATGGACCGAAGGCTCAAAATACTACGAAAGCTTGCCAAGTAATCATAAAACCTAACGCTGAATATTTAAAGAACAAAATACAGTGTGCAGCTGAGGTATATCAACCCAAAGACAGGGAATCAAGTAACCAAAGCAGAAGAGACCTTAATGCTGCACAGCTAACGTCCAAAATACTGCGCTACGAGCAGCGATGCATACCGCTAGACACTGCTAACATGGTGCTCAAAGTCAAAGTTAGGTTCAAGTACTCGCAGAATCAAATCGTATGGCTCTTCCGACGGGTAAAAATCATGATCACTATCCAAACTTAGTTCTCCAATAGCGACCAAGTACACACAGATACGCATCAGGCTACACACTGCTGGCTTTTATGTCCTTGTAAGCGTAATTTTTCTTTGACTTTGTATAGCTTGATCTTTATTCGTGTGTACAAAACTTAGGACAACCATCCGATGGATCGTCGACATTACAGCTACCGTAGAAAATAGCAGATGGATAGGGAGGGCCTTAAGCCAGGAAGTCCAGCAGCGGACTTCTTCAGGCTGATGATGACGTTGCTAATGTCCGGGAATCTATGCTTGCACCTTCTGTTTTCGAGTTTTGTTTTACAGACTATCACATTGTTATCTGAAGGAGGGGTGATTCTCGAAACTTACTGGAACAAATATTTTCTTCAGTGAAAGTACATACGTATATTCAAAATTTCAAATCAAGCAATATAAAAGGATTCTCAATAATAATAACCGAAACAGCTGAAATGTATCGCTAAAAATAACCCCTAGAGAAAACGAGGAGTGTTTTCAACCATATATCATACTTACCAAATGTCACACACCCTACGTGCCACGAATTGGGCCTAGTTCAAGAGCACGCGCCGGAGTTAGACTAAACATAAATAAACTCTAATTGTTTATTTTTAATTTATGTTTAATTGTTTCATTTAAAATTGTCATCAAATAAACAAATAAATCTTGGAAATTGGTAATGTTAATGAAGAAATTAACAGTGACAAAGGCAACTTATACAGTTAGTTGCCGCTCCGTGGTCCTTTGAACTCCGTGGAACTTTGGGATATTATAAAGTTGTTAAGAATAAGTTATTCTAAGTATAAAATCGTTGCAAAATGGCAATTTGGATGAATTATTTTTATCAATCATTTAGTTCAAGTCACACAGCAAATAATATAAATACAGATGACATTGATACAACTGCAACGAAATTACCATACGTTCATTTAGGCTCTGCCCCTTAGAACTAGCACTTAAATTAGCTTAGTTTATATGACGTGAATTTTTTTTCTTATTTTATACAGTAATGTATATTTAACAAATTGTAATATGTTGTTGTTTCACCCAGGGCCGCGGTCTAACGGGTCTGAAGAACTTGGGTAACACTTGCTACATGAACTCTATCATCCAATGTCTGAACAACACGGCCATTCTCGTCACGTACTTCTGCAACGGGCAGTACCAGGAGCACGTCAACAGGTAAGCTGTCACACTGTCCACAGCTGGATGGATATTAGAGCGCTGGTGGTCTAGTGGTCGCCACCCAGCATTCCGGAACTAGGGTCGTAGGTTTGAATGTAGTTTTGGACCTTTGGTTTTTTAATACGAATAATGCGCAAATATTATTCCTATTGTGTAGCGTCCCATTGCGTAAAAAGTACGAAAGAACGGTAGCCGCCAGTTATTGCCTGCCTTAGGCTCGGTTGCGTGGATCTGACTCTATATTCACCTAGCTTTAACACGTTACAACCGACCAAATTACAACCGCCTGCAAGGTTTTACGCGGTAAAATGGATGCCCCGGATCTGAGCGATGAGCTATGCTGTCTTTATGTCCCAAACAATTATTGTTGGGGGCGAAAGCACAAGTTGTTTGCTGAACCATTCTCTCGCACTGTGGCTCGGGCCGCGTCACCTATCCCGCGCATTCTCGCCGCACTCAACGCTCTCCTAGATGCTTGTCCTGGCTGTGATTTGTTTGTGGATGGCTGGATGAAAATATTGTCCGAATGTTTGAGATTTCGCGTGAGCGTGATGCCTAACTGTGTGTAAACCTGTCCTTTGTTTGTTGTTTTTGACATTTTGCTTTAATTATTATTATTACTTAATTTTTATCTGACATAATTATTTTTATTGTTATTATCCATACTTTTCTGATTCCGCTTTATTTTTCTAATTATTTTTCGTTATTTTAATTGTTTCTTAAATGTTTAATTTACTCTATTTTTATGTATTAAATTCTTATGTTCTTTAATTAATATAATTGGTGGTATGTACCGTTTTAATTAAAGTAAAATAAATAAATAAATAAAATAAAACGTTTCTTCTTGTGAATCTATCGAATAATGACCTTTTTGCTTTGACTAAATAAATAAAAATCCCCAGGCAAGCCGCTGCTAGGAATACGAACTGTTTTCCTTCATTCCTCGATGACCTGCGGCTTAAGTTAGCTTCACAGAATCAAGCATGTCTCGAGCTGAGCTATAAGGATAGGATAGGTACCGGGCAAGCCTAGTCCATGTAGAACATCCGCAGTAACAGGCTCGGTCATATGACGTGAAGTACAAGGTGCGTTCGGCGGCAGGTCGCACAGCACGCGCGGCTGTAATATCCGCAGTAATAGGCTTGTTCATATGACGTGAAGTACAAGGTGCGTTCGGCGGCAGATCGCACAGCACGCGCGGCTGTAATATCCGCAGTAATAGGCTTGTTCATATGACGTGAAGTACAAGGTGCGTTCGGCGGCAGGTCGCACAGCACGCGCGGCTGTAATATCCGCAGTAATAGGCTTGTTCATATGACGTGAAGTACAAGGTGCGTTCGGCGGCAGGTCGCACAGCACGCGCGGCTGTAATATCCGCAGTAATAGGCTTGTTCATATGACGTGAAGTACAAGGTGCGTTCGGCGGCAGGTCGCACAGCACGCGCGGCTGTAATATCCGCAGTAATAGGCTTGTTCATATGACGTGAAGTACAAGGTGCGTTCGGCGGCAGGTCGCACAGCACGCGCGGCTGTAATATCCGCAGTAATAGGCTTGTTCATATGACGTGAAGTACAAGGTGCGTTCGGCGGCAGGTCGCACAGCACGCGCGGCTGTAATATCCGCAGTAATAGGCTTGTTCATATGACGTGAAGTACAAGGTGCGTTCGGCGGCAGGTCGCACAGCACGCGCGGCTGTAATATCCGCAGTAATAGGCTTGTTCATATGACGTGAAGTACAAGGTGCGTTCGGCGGCAGGTCGCACAGCACGCGCGGCTGTAATATCCGCAGTAATAGGCTTGTTCATATGACGTGAAGTACAAGGTGCGTTCGGCGGCAGGTCGCACAGCACGCGCGGCTGTAATATCCGCAGTAATAGGCTTGTTCATATGACGTGAAGTACAAGGTGCGTTCGGCGGCAGGTCGCACAGCACGCGCGGCTGTAATATCCGCAGTAATAGGCTTGTTCATATGACGTGAAGTACAAGGTGCGTTCGGCGGCAGGTCGCACAGCACGCGCGGCTGTAATATCCGCAGTAATAGGCTTGTTCATATGACGTGAAGTACAAGGTGCGTTCGGCGGCAGGTCGCACAGCACGCGCGGCTGTAATATCCGCAGTAATAGGCTTGTTCATATGACGTGAAGTACAAGGTGCGTTCGGCGGCAGGTCGCACAGCACGCGCGGCTGTAATATCCGCAGTAATAGGCTTGTTCATATGACGTGAAGTACAAGGTGCGTTCGGCGGCAGGTCGCACAGCACGCGCGGCTGTAATATCCGCAGTAATAGGCTTGTTCATATGACGTGAAGTACAAGGTGCGTTCGGCGGCAGGTCGCACAGCACGCGCGGCTGCGTGGCGGAGGAGCTGGCGGCCGTGGTGCGCGCGCTGTGGTCCGGCCACTGCCGCTTCATCGCCACCCGGGACCTGCGGGTAATGCACTTCTTTTTATACTTAGTAGGATAAAAACATCAGCCAGTGCTGATGAAACGAGCAGACGGCCCACCTGATGTTGAGTGCTAACCGTCACCTATAACGAAGTCTTGCCTCGTGAGTCACGCACGATAGGAACGTGCTCTACGAGGCACCACCCTGCGTCGATCGACTCGAGGCATACATATGTTAAGCCTCGTGTGCCTGTTATTACACCGGCGACCACGCTCTTCGAACCGAAACACAGCGTTGCTGCTTGGCGGCAGAAAAAGGCGTGGTGGTAGTACTTCCCCGGACGAACCCTTCACGAAGAGCTCTACTACTCTTAAAATGCACTGTACTATGCACTACACTCTGCACTATTCACTCCACGCTTTGCATTCTACACTACACACTCTGAACTGCACTCTGAATTGCACTCTGAATTGTGTACTCTACACTATGAACTCTACAGTGTGCATTCTGCACTATGTACTCTACACTATGAACTTTGCATTATGCACACCATATACACACTGTGCATTCTGCACTATACACTATGAATTCCGCACTCTGAACTATGCACTCTACACTCTTAAACAATGCAGTCTGAACTCTAAACTCTATAATATGCAGTCGGCACTCTAAACTTTGCATTCCGCATTATACATTATTATGCACTATGAACTCCGCACTACATTATACACTATGCACTTTATACTTTGCATTGTGCACAATAAACTATGCACTCTTCAATATGGACCTGCGGCCTTAAGACCTGGTGAGCCATCCTATCAGCTTGCAGTATAAGTATGGTCGGTTGTTGCAGAACGAGGTCGGCAAGCACCAGCGCGCGTTCCGCGGCTGCGAGCAGCAGGACTCGCACGAGTTCCTCACCATCCTCATGGACTGGCTGCATCTCGACCTGCAGTTCTCCATCCCGCAGCCGCACAACAAGGTACGTTCCGCGGCTGCGAGCAGCAGGACTCGCACGAGTTCCTCACCATCCTCATGGACTGGCTGCATCTCGACCTGCAGTTCTCCATCCCGCAGCCGCACAACAAGGTACGTTCCGCGGCTGCGAGCAGCAGGACTCGCACGAGTTCCTCACCATCCTCATGGACTGGCTGCATCTCGACCTGCAGTTCTCCATCCCGCAGCCGCACAACAAGGTACGTTCCGCGGCTGCGAGCAGCAGGACTCGCACGAGTTCCTCACCATCCTCATGGACTGGCTGCATCTCGACCTGCAGTTCTCCATCCCGCAGCCGCACAACAAGGTACGTTCCGCGGCTGCGAGCAGCAGGACTCGCACGAGTTCCTCACCATCCTCATGGACTGGCTGCATCTCGACCTGCAGTTCTCCATCCCGCAGCCGCACAACAAGGTACGTTCCGCGGCTGCGAGCAGCAGGACTCGCACGAGTTCCTCACCATCCTCATGGACTGGCTGCATCTCGACCTGCAGTTCTCCATCCCGCAGCCGCACAACAAGGTACGTTCCGCGGCTGCGAGCAGCAGGACTCGCACGACTTCCGATGTGTCCTCAAACGAAGACGAAACATCTTCCAGCAAGCGACCTTTGGCTCAAGGTTGTACAGTCGGTATTCAGAAGCATATACTTATTGAGTCTCCGCGATACCTTCGAGCTGTGGGCTAAAATATAATGAACGTATAATAGATATTGTAAAAAAATTATAGCGTTTTGGTCTTTTCTAACCAAAAGACTGAGCAACGCGATCACCACTCGAATGGGTGACCGCTTGTTGCATTTCATTCTGAGCGCTTCTGTCTGTCCCGGCTTAAGCGGACGTTAACCTGTCGGAGGCATCAGGGCCTAAAACCTTCAGCTCCTACGAACATAATAGTTCCTCTCCACCAAATGTCACAATCTCGTTCCAGGACACGCTGCCTCCGTCGGAGAAGGCGTGGCACGAGTACACCAAGTCCAAGGAGAGCCTGATCCTGCGGCTGTTCCACGGACAGATCCGCTCCACCGTGCAGTGCACCGTGTGCGGCAAGCAGAGCCTCACCTACGACTCGTTCTCCAACCTGTCGCTGGAGCTGCCGCCGCACGCCTCTCGCTGCAGCCTCAGCGTAACTATCCTGCGACATACTTTTATTTTGACCTTTTCGTGGTTTCTCTGACGAAATTCACAGAAAGCGCTCTGATGTCTCTCAGTAGATAAGTTCTATAACATGTGTCGAGTGCTCGAAAGGAGCCTCTTGAGGCGCACTTAATAGTAGATTGTTTACCAAGGGAGCAAACAACTATTTTTATGGCGAGAGTGTTTTTTGAATCCTAAGCGTAGCGAGGGATTCAAAGTACTTCTCTCGAGCTTAAAATAGTGTTGCTCCCGAAGTGGACACTCTACTTTTTATCACCCTCTATGAGAAAATAACTTAGTGCAACTTATGAATAATCATAGTCACGAAGTCACAAAGTCACAAAGTCACGAAGTCCCGAAGTCCCGAAGTCACGAAGTCACATAGTCACGGAGTCACATAGTCACATAGTCTCATAGTCATAATCATGTATTCATTGTAATTTTATTTATTTTCATAAAACTAAGTAAAATCTGAATTTGAGTAAACAATTATGAACAAAGGTGGAATGCGCGTTTCACGTGTTTTTGTTTATTTTTATTTAGTTCAGCCGCTTTTTTTTTTTATTATAAAACCTGCTTGTTCATACAGTGTTCGTGATCTCTTTGGTGATTAGAACTTTTTCTCAATGAACACATTCCAAATACAAATCACATTACCGCCCTTGGGATCAAAGTGCTATTTTGCTCCCTGTTTCGAAAAGCAAACTATCTCTTTTCGAATTGATGTGATAAAAAATCCTTTCACCGCACTGTTTCGAAAGAAACTAGTGACCCGACAAGAGAGAGAGACAGAGTAGATAAGTTAGATAAAAGGTAGTAAATTGTTTTTCAATGTCGATTTAGTTTTTACTGATAGGGCATTGTTGAATAATTAAATAAATTTTTACTTGCAATGTATGAATGTAAATATGTGTGTTCGAGTGGAATCTTGCAACTCAATTTTGAAGCGGATATCTTCAACCGATTGAGCTGAAATGTTGTATGAACGTTTAGTTTGAATCTCTCTTGTCGTGTCACTAGTTTATTTCGAAACAGTGTGGTGAAAGCATTTTAAGTGCGCCTCAAGAGGCTCCTTTCGAGCACTTGACACATGTTATAGAACTTTTTAGGTTCCACGACATGCCGGTTTCCTCACGATGTTTTCCTTCACCGTTTAAGAGTACTGCCATTGTGCACATAAATTGTTGAACAGAAAAACTCATTGGTGCACGACTGGTTTCGAACCCACGACCTTAGGATCTGAAGGCGGGATTGCTATCACTAGACCACCAGTGCTCTAAAGTTAGTTTGAATGACGATGCATGGTTAAGGGGCTGACAACTATCAAACAACTTCTCGCTCGCACGTTTCGACATGTTTCATTTTGATCGATACATGTTTTCCTACTCAAAAGTTTGATTTACTAGTTTTCGTACATAAGCAAACTTATAAATAGGAAAACTTGTATCGATCAAAATGAAATTTTTACTAAACTGTGTGCAATGTGATTGCACACAAATTGGTTGATTGCAATTTTTCGAAAAGGAATTAGTGATTTTTTATCTTTCAACATGTCGAAACGTGCGAGCGAGAGTCACATTAGCTCTTGTCTTCGCCTTAAATGCAAACATAACAGTTAAGGCGAAGACAAGATACATGTTTTGCTACTCAAAAGTTTGCTTTACTAGTTTTCGTACATAAGCAAACTTTTAAGTAGGAAAACTTGTATCGATCAAAATATTTTTTTTACTAAACTGTGTGCAATGTGATTGCACACAAAATGGTTGATTGCGATTTTTCGAAAATGATTTTAGTGATTTTATGTCTTTCAACATGTCGAAAAGTTGTCGACAAGAAAAGTTGTCGAAAAGATTGTTGTCAGTTGTCGAGCGAGAAGTTGTTTGATAGTTGTCAGCCCCTTAAGTAATAGCTTGTTTTTAAAAAAGGTTTTTTACTTTTAATTTATTATTACCACACTGTTTCGAAAGATAGCAGTGGTACAACACTGTGCGAAAGATAAGATATAACTGTGACACGACAAGAAGTTCTAAGAAAATTTAAAATTGCATAACAGTCGTTGCTACGTTACTAATTTATTTAACATATTATTGCACAATTTAAGCGAACAAAAGATAGGCTTACGGCATGTACCACAACAGAAGTTCTCATAACCTTCATCAGCCTCTAAACCGTTTTTAAGCCATAACAGCTGGACAACTGGTCTCAATTCCTTTCACCGCACTGTTTCGAAAGAACTAGTGATAGGATAAGAAAAAGAACCTAATGAAATAAACGTAAATAAAATCAAAGCTTAGTTAAAGTTAAAATAAATAAACATACATACATACATACATAAAATCACGCCTGTTTCCCATAGGGGTAGGCAGAGATCACGGATTTCCACTTGCTACGGTCCTTACATACCTCTTTCGCTTCATTCACTCTCATAACATTCTTCATACATTCTCGTCGGTTTAGGGTACTCTTGACCTGGCCCTTCTCTAGAACGTCTGCTATCTGATCGAGATACGTTCGCCTAGGTCTTCCCCTCCCAACAGTCCCATTTACGCTCGCCTGATGCACCTGTTTCGTTAATCTCCTTTCATCCATCCTCTCCACATGCCCAAACCATCTTAACATACCTTTCTCTACCCTCATCACTACGTCTTCTTTCACTCCACATTTCTCTCGAATTACACTGTTCCTCACTCTATCACTCAAATTCACACCACACATACTACGTAACGCTCTCATCTCTACTGCATTCACTCTACTCTGATGTTTATTCTGCCATACCCAACTTTCACTACCATACATTAATGTCGGCACTAACACCCCCCTATGTACAGCCAGTCGTGCTTTTTTAGACAGTTTCCGGCTGCTCATAAACGTGTGTAGTGCCCCATTCACTCTATTTCCAGCAGTCACTCTCCTTTCAATATCATTTTCATGCTTTCCATCTCTCGTAACAAATAAATAAACCAATGTTGATTATTAAGTGATCGAGTGAGCGAAGCGAACGAAGATCTTAGTTTCAACTTGGGCGATTTGGCATTTTATGTATGTATGTATGTATGTATGTATGTATGTATGTTTGTCTGGCGATAACTTTAGAACCGTTGGTCAGATCTGCATGAAATTTGGTATGTCGATAGCTTGCACTTGAGAAATTTACTGGTAAGTATATGAGTAAAATCGGATGAAGGGTTTTTGAGATATGTGGTTTTTTAAGGGAGAAAAAATAAAAAAAGTTACATAAAAAAATCAAGTTACATGTCATATGAAAGAGCTTTGTTTGGACACCCCAAAACAATTTTTACTTTTTTTTTGGGACGCTCGGTTTTTGAGATAAAATAGTAAAAGTTAAATTAGATAACCAGCGATCCAAGAGCTCCCATCTCTAAGAGTTTCGTTGTCATCAAGGTTTTTCTACTGGACGGCCAGTTCCTTTGCTTTTTCTTAATTTTTTTTCTTGAAATAAATTAAGGAGGTACTCAGTTCTCATAAAATGGTGACGACGACTAGGTCTGATGATGGAGCCAAGGTCTGTTCAACGGAACTCTTCAATAAATAGGCCAATAGAGTTGAAACTTGGTAACCATACCAAGTTAGTAGGCGGTACTCAGAAAAAAGTCTGAAGATAATGTTTGGACTTGCCTCTGACTACTACGTACTCAAAGTTTTGATGCGTTCGTCGGGTGTCATCACGAGATCTCAGTTCGGGGCGAACTACTAGTATTATTGTTGACTGCCTTCACAGCTCAGTCGGTAGTAGCTCTGCCTTCTGCGCCGTAGGCCCCACAGCGAACAAACATTTGTGTGGTGATGAACATTGATGTTTGTTCTCTGTCTGGGTGTTATATAATATTATAAGTATGTATTTACAAAAGTAGTTTGGGGCGAGATAGTGCTGTGTGGAATGTCCACAAATATTTATTTATTGTTCCAGGATTGTCTAAAACTTTACTTGAACGGCGAAACGATCCCTGGCTGGAACTGTCCCAACTGCAAAGAGAAGCGCGACGCCCTCAAGAAGCTGGACATCTCCCGGCTGCCTCCAGTGCTGGTCATCCACTTCAAGCGGTTCTACGTGGACCCCAAGGACTACATGTGCAACTCCTATCGCAAGCGGCAGACGTACATAGACTTCCCGCTCGAGGACCTGGATATGGGGCAGTTCTCGTTGCATTGTCCGGGGAATAATTTGTATAATCTGTATGCGGTGTCCAACCACTATGGGAGCATGGAGGGAGGACATTATACTGCTTATTGTAAGAGCAGTTTGTATGGAAAGTAAGTATTATTTTGATACTACTTGCTCATGGGACAAGCAGGCCCACCTGAGGTTGAGTGGTAACGTTCACCTAATAAGACATTGCCTCGAAAATCATGCACGATGAAAACGCGCCCTAGAAAGCACTGCTCTGCGTTTATCAACTTGAGGCATACAGGTTTTAAGCCTCTGTGTGCCTGTAATTTCGGCAACCACACCCTTCAAACCGAAACACGGCAACTCTGCTTGGCGGCAGAAATAAGCATGGTAGTAGTAGGTACTTTCTCGGACGAGCCACACACAAAGAGCTCTACTACTACTAATTCCTACTAAATAATAATAAAGATAAAATATACTAACTCACACAATATTTTATTCGACATAGATATTCGTTCCTTACTGTTTTAACAATAATTAATAATCCACAGGTGGTACAAATACGACGACCACGTGGTGTCGGAGATCTCCCCCAGCGAAGTGAAGTCCTCCGCAGCTTACATCCTCTTCTACACGACCTCGTGATGCTCCCACTGATACTAGACGTGAAGCTAAGGCTTCTACAGTTCTGCAAGTAAAGTGGTTTATTTCCTCGAGTCAGTGTGTGGCTTTATGCCTCGAGCGATTAAGTGTTGTTCAACAGTTTGAGTGCAAGTGATACAAGTCTTAGTGCAACCAACTTATCTGTCTTTCAAAAGAACTAACGAATACATTTCGCTGTCAGTTTTATATGTATTTCAAACAAGTCAGCTGTAAAAGCTGCGCAGAACGTAATCTCAAATGCGTTATGCGCACCTCAGTCATGTCATCTCGTCTAAAAACTTGTTATAATGCTATAATAGCTAAGTCGCATTAAGTTCTTTGACGTCAGTAGGAAAGGAGAGCACTGGTGGTCTAGTGGTAGCGGCCCCGCCTTCTGATCCTAAGGTCGCGGGCTCGAAACCGGTCGTGCACCAATGAGTTTTTCTGTTCAAAAATGTATGTGCACAATGCCAGTACTCTCAAACGGTGTAGGAAACATCGTGAGGAAACCGGCATGTCGTAGAACCTAAAAAGTTCTATTACATGTGTCAAGTGCTTGAAAGGAGCCTCTTGAGGCGCACTTAAAATCCTTTCACCACACTGTTTCGAAAGAAACTAGTGATACGACAAGGCAAAGAGTAGGAAAGTCTGTCGATGTATGGGATCAACGCATGATATTGAAAATTACACGGGTATTTATCGCATATTACCTTATTTTTTTTTCCGACGTTTCGACTATGTTGCAATAGCCTTGGTAAGACCCAACTGCCCAGTGTAATATTCAGTATATGTGATAGCTAAAGTTTAAATAATATTATCGCATGATACCGTAATGACACGTGGTCACTCAGAAATTTAAAAAATGCCTATTTCGGTATCATGAAATTTGTGAAAGTCTTCTGATAAGTTGGCGGCACTATTACATTCTTGTAGAAATTTCAGTGAGTCTCTGACATACAGTCTATACCTCGACATAGAATATGTCTGGATTTTCAAGTTTGTATCGGCCGTGCTCGCTCTCATTGCTATCTTAAAGGATAAACTTATTGAAAAAGATTGTAGCTGAATTATCAAAATTGCAAATATGATGAAATACTATAAGCGCGATCGGATAGTGATTTTGGACAAGTTGAGTGAAGTTCGTGTAAAGAATTGACAGCAAGTTTGACTTGACTGTGTAAAATATCGTAAAGTGGAGCGTTGTATTACTTATTAAATAAATAACGTACAGCTTGGCAAAAAAGTCTAGAAACGAAACTAATTTGACGTGCGGGTGTTTCGCATAGGTACGAGCAAAACCGCATGTGAGTGAACGTCGGAAAATGTATGGAAAGTGACGCTCCCATAATTTTCTACTCATTTTTTCCAAGCTGTAATATCTTTAGTGCTTTAGTGCTTCTGCCTTCTGTTTACGTAAAAAACATGTACAATATGAAATCCATAGACAAAATAGAGAGAGCCATCTATATATTGCAATGTCAAAAACTTTGTTGTTTTATTCATGAAAATATTTAATTGTTCTAAGAAATGGGAAATGTTTTTGTAGTAAATCTATAAACCATTTTAAGAGAGAGACAGCAAGAAATTAGGACATGTTTACCATTGTCTCCCAGTCTACCTAAACACAAATCTGGTTAAGTCTAAAAACGCCGGTCTTGCAACTTCATATGGCTTCAAATTGTATTGAAGAAGCCAAGAGAGGCACTTGCAGAAGCACTGAAGCATAATTTTAAATTCAAACTCATTTATGTAATTATTGGAAATATTTATAATCATACTGTGTACAAACTGTGGAAGAATGTATATTAGATATAGTAAGAGCTTCTCATTCATTATCTCTAAAAATATTTAGTATGCTAAATGAAATGATGGGACGTGCCTGACTACTCTCAATTATGTTAAAAAATATAGACATGTTTTTTTTATTTCTTAATCATAGGTACCTGATTTTATTAGATTAAAAGAACCATTTTGTTACTTGTTGCAAATGTCATTAGTTGAATTATTTGATCCGATTTTTTGATGTTTTTGATTTAAATGTATCTCTGAAGCTGAGTGAGCTTCAAGTGTAGATTATTAGAGGCACGTCCACACGTGCGCTCGACAACGCGCATATACAGTCTGCTTGAAGCGTGCAAGTGTGGTTACTCATTGTATTTTTGTAAACTGACTGCATTTGAGCTGCACAGTTTTTATGCGGGGGCCCAAATTGCATCCAAACTTGCAGCCCAAATGAAGTCCGTTTATCTCTACTCTTACTCTTTATTAGTTTTTATTTGGACTACATTATACATCACTCTTTAAACTATCTAATTGTTAAAATGTTTTTTTTTGTAAATTTTAAAATGAATAAAATTATTGCTGATAATTTTATCAGGATGTTTTCAGCAACTCCTCTACTTTGAGATAAGTAAACTATAACCATTGCCACGTTATCTAGCGACTGTAACGGCAATTGACATGTACAAAACAGATAGTTACGCCTCTCATCTCATCTAGTTTCAAAGAATGGATGTCTGGGCATTTTGAATGAAAGACTGAGTTTGGAAATATTATATTCACTTACTAATATAATAATGTATTTATGTATACATGCGCTGTATTTTTCTCGACATCTCAATGGTTCAAGTCTGTAAGGGCGAATTTACCAACAAGGAGTGGCGTAATCCGTTGTAAGTATAAAAATATTTCTATCTTTGTTTTTGACAAGCAGAGATGAAAATATTTTAATCCAAACCAATAGCGTAACTTTGGTATGGTCAAAGCCGCCCCAAGTTATCTATAAAAAATTCAATGCCTGACATTCTTAAAGCAAACAAATTGGCGGACAGATAATTTTTGAATGTAGAGAAGAAATAACGAATTATACAATTTGGATTTGAGGATAGGATATACTCCTTATAATTATTATTGTGATGCGTACCTTAACGTTTTAAACTGTAGGATCTGTGTATATCGAATTACAGTGCCTGAATTCGGTAATGTGTAAAAAGAAACAGTTTTAAATATATATCATTTATAACACAATATTTGGAAATAGTCTTAGCAAAATAAATGTCCTTGTATATATTTTTAGGATTACAATTTCGACGTTTCGAATGACCTCTGACTTTCCCTTGGATTGAAGATATCGAACGATTTTTAAGACTATTTACGTCTTTGAGTGAGACAACTAGACTATTGTATGTAGGATAGTTATTGTTATTTTCCTATAACACATTTCAATAGGTTTGGTTTGTTTAGTTTTTCTGTTGTATGAATTGTACATAACATACCTACATGTTTCCATGTAAATCTTAGTGTAAGGCGAACTTTATTAAATTCTTTGTTATTTTATTGACGTTGTTTTCTTGTATAGATTTATATTTGTTTACTACAGAAGAATACAGAAAGACTTAAACCAATAATAAAAACCCAAAGCTGAAAGATTGGTTCTTTGAAGTCGTGATTCTAGTCGTCATACCTACTACAACAGCAAATGGGCTCGACTCAGCTTATTGCCGCCACTGTATGAGATAATGGTGTATGCGTATGCGCTGGGATGAGACATAATCTAATTGTACCATCTGCAAAAGATTCAGTGTGACCATCTCAAAAATGGCGAATCTGCCACACACGGACCCAAAAATCTGCCAAATTCTGCCACACTCGACGTTAAAGTTGAATGATGCAGCATTAAGTCATTAAGAACATATAAAACTGGCATAAGAAGTTTGTTTCTAATAACAGAACAAATGTTTATTTCTATATCTACCACATACACATATTACAGATCGGTGGAAAAATAAAATTACAGTAACATTGAAATCCAAAGTAGAGGTTTTTTTGCCATTTTATTTAATTATTTTTTATGTATTATCTAAAATAGGAAAACCACACCTCCGCGAGCTGCGCGCAGCTCGCGGCACTACCAAACCACTAGCTTTTATATATTAACCTTATTAAAATTTTTATTACTTATATATGATGTAATGTAATTTAAAATTAGCATGATTTTCATTTTAACCTTTGAAATCTGCCAAAATCTGCCACATTTGTAAATCGTCAGCATAATATGCCACAGCTAAAATTTTGTCCTACATTAAGCATAATGTATGACTGATAACGATAAGGCCATTTGTTAGATATTGTCTGTGGTCAAAAAAACTACCGTAGGTACGATGGAAAACATAGCATTTTACAGCATACAAGCTTTAACAGCTCCTTCGTAAAGAGAGAGAGACAAAATAAAGGTTTTTCCTTAGACTAATTATTGGGTTCGTTCATGTTTTTAACCTGTTCTCGGTAACTTTCTTATATAAAGCTAATCCAGTATACGAACTATATTTGATCAAAGTTTTACCCCAATCGATAGAGTATAGTGGTGAGAACGTGGTGGAGCCAAACGTGGTAACGTTCATAATTTATATAAAAGTAGGAAGTATACCTATTTTAATAACTCACGGCCGGTTTCTGAAAGCTCGATCAAAACTAATCTGATGTCAAGCCACTCGCCATTTCAGCTATAAAATCGAATTAGATAGAGGTAGCAAGTGACTTGACATGCGAATAGTTTTGATCGGACTTTCAGAAACCACCGTTAGTCTAAGAAAAGTCGATAAAATTACGCTCATGTAACATCTCCAAAAAATCTAGAAAATTAATAAGGCTAAACAACGAAAATATCAAGGCTAAATAGTGCGGAGCAACCATGACCACAGACGAGATGCCACGCCACAAGTTGTTTGACTATGGTTGGTAAATTCATTCAATAAGGGCACAGACTAGTAGGATGCTAACGCATACTAAGGGGATTTCCACAGTTCGTTTTTTTATCTTTGGCTTTCCGTCCAAGTTTCATTCCATCTCCATCAATCCATTATCGCTATCGGCGACGACACCACATTACAGACGAAATTATATTAACGCGTTTTATCAGTAGTTTTATCAAAATTCATCAACAATAAATAGGGAAATTCGTTTATTAGTGTCGTGAAGTGCTTTACAATGAGTTACTCCGATTCAGATTCCGACGAGTACGAGGTGTGTCCTATGAGGTCCAACTCGTGCGCACTGCCTTTTGACCCTACATCTTTGGAGAACGTTATCTTAACAATAAGTGACAATTTTGACTTCCGCGTGATTTTGAGTGACGATCGGGCAAAAGGAGCGTTTATTGTGACCACGGGGCTCACTTTAGCGGGTGGTCTAATCGGAAGACACTATGGTGGGAAGATTGGTGCGGCTGTCGGAGGCGCTATTGGGGGAGTCTGTGGCCTGGGAATCGTTGGTAAGGCAACAATTCTAATCTTGATCTCGTTTTAGGTATTTTTTTTTCTCTACTAATAAATTAGATTACAACTAGAGGTCAAATAAACAAACTAACTACCCTCAACGTCAAAAAAGAATCTAAAATCATTGGTAGGTAGGGAGTGCTTGTTAGTTTCTCTCAGACTATAAAATGAGGTCTTTGAAATATAGCCGAAATTGAATAGAATTCAATATAGGTACCTACTGTCAAAAATGTATTTTACATAGTAAAGTAGGTAGGTCCTCTGACTACCCCCGCTAGATGTAATCTAAAAAATTTAAGAATCGTGAGTGGGAAGGTACTTTTTACTAAAGAAATCTGAGGGTGTATTCATCACTATTATGAGTTTTACTTCCTACTGATTTTCGTGCCGTACGAGCCTTTTCGAGCGGTATTTGTAGTCTCGAGACTTTACAAACGCCCGCTGGGGGCGCATATCGTGTCTCCATTGAGCGCAACTCAATACAATCTTCGAATCGCAGTAGGTCCTAAGGAGGGTTCGATACAGTACCTAGCTAAAGTCTAAAGACTATTTTGTATGCGATAAATGGATTATTGTCGCGTTAATCTCTCGCTGCAAGCTCGGTCATAACACAAGTTATCGGAGCGAGACAGCCATATTGCTCTCTCTCTCTCAATCTCGCACGTAGGAGAACGGAGGATCCTTTTGTTTTAAGCGTGTGTTAAGATGATTTATGATCGAGTTTGCAGCGGGAGTTTAACGCGACAGTAGGTTGAGCAGTTTGAGCACTGACCGAGCCTGCAGCGAGAGTTTAACGCGACTATAGTATCTATCTATGTATTATTTAACCTCTTGGTATTTTTTATATTTATCTTACACACTTTGTTGCAGCTGTATCCATGCGAGATATCTGGCAGGACATAAAAGCAAAGCTATCTGAGCTATTCGACATTGTGTATGACTACCTGGCCGGGCTTGGCTTGGACGACTATCGGAAAGCAGCCACGTTCCTCACGAACCACAGGGGAGACAGTGAGCAACTAGCAATGGTCATCATGCAAACAGCTTCTAGTGTCCTTGGGAAGAAAATTCTGTCAAGCCTTACTGCAACATAAGTAGACATAGTTCAACAAGTACCTTCCTATAACTCGGCGGGCCTGAAGTGTACGTAGGTTCTAATACATATTGGCTAGGTAAGTAGGTAATGTAGCTGTGCAGTCCGCCTCTTATTATAGCTGAAAGCAATATTTTGTGATAAATACCTACCATTAGATGGATGACAAAAATATTGAAATGTCAGTACCCCAAGTATGAGTTTTGCTTACCATATTTGGTTTTTCATTTTACGTTTTTGTTCCGTGTTCATTGCGGGTTTTGTATGAAGACGCGCTAGAGATACCGATACGGAAACCCGCAATGAGCACGGAGCAAATAGGTACCATTCGTTTTGTTCCGTGTTCCGTCTTCATACAAAACCCGCAATGAACACGGAACAAAAACGTAAAACGAAAAACCAAATATGGTAAGCAAAACTCATACTTGGGGTACTGTACCCCAAGTATGAGATTTGCTTACGATATTTCGTTTTTCGTTTTACGTTTTTGTTCCTTGTTCATTGCGAGTTTTGTATGAAGACGCGATAGAGATACCGATACGCACCCGCAATGAATACGGAACAAAAACGAATCGTTTTTGCTCCGTGCTCATTGCGGGTTTTGTAAAGTTCCGTATCGATATCAATATCGCGTCTTCATACAAAACCCGCAATAAACACGGAACAAAAACGTAAAACGAAAAACGAAATATCGTAAGCAAATCTCATACTTGGGGTACTGATCACAACATTGTTAGTAAATGTGAACTAAGTAGGTAAGTAAATGACCAAAAGTATGTATGACTATTTAAAATTAAGAATATTATGCAATTTAATTATTTCTATTTTTCAATTACAATAAATTATTATGACTTTCCAGTGTATAAAATGAAATTGAAATTTTAATATTATTAATGTCTTGTGATAAAAAAAAGTCTAATCTATATAAATTTGTAATTCGTTTTTTGAATGATTGAAATGACGTTATGTTATTGTTTTTTTTAGGTTTTTTTGTTCAGTGTTTTGATTTAAGAAAAATAATGTATTACAGAATGAACTATGTATTAAAAAGTCTGTTTATATTGTACGCTTCTAATAAATGAAAATAAGTTGTAATAAAGATGAAATTGCCATTTTTATTGAGTTGATGACAGTGCATGCTACTCGTACACACACGCCCTTATTTTATTTTCGTACGTATGAGTACCTACCTACTTACCTAGAGATGAGCACGCACTGCTAAAAATATCGATGAAAGTAAAGCCATGAACTCTATCGGGCATGAAAATAACATTAGTTTTCAGCTCACCCGGGGCGCTTATCGCGTCTTTATTCAAAACCCGCTGAAAAAATAAGAAGTAACGAAATTCGAAAACGAAGTTATCTATGATATTTCCTCCAAGATCAAAACTCTGAAGATAATATCATAAATATTAAAACGAATTAGGGAATACAAAAAACGGAAAAGTTAAGTTGTCAAATGTCAGTGTTTTCGTCTGACTGTAGCCGTGGGTAGAAGGAGTCAGACGTACGCGTCTGGAGCGGCTCATACCGTAGTGAGCCGTCAGTACCGGCTCTATTTCTTTTGGAGCGGCTCAAAAGCTCTCATGCCAGCCTAATATAAATTTTATTCCTAGGTAAATAGGGTCTACATTAGAAAAAAGATATCCAGATCAAAAATTTTGCTAAATGAATTTGAATTGTTTGGTCTAGATAATAAGATCTAATTTCCAATGCTGCATTTTTGGAGCCGCTCATCTGTGGAGCGGTTCTCAGGTCTACTCATAAAATGTGATACACAACTCAAACGGTTCAAAGATTGACGCTCTAAAATATTATTAGTGAACGCGCGGTTCCAAGGGGAGCGTTTTTACTCACTCAGGGAGAAGGGCGTGCGAAATAAGTACACGCGAGACTCTAACCTACGTTCTAAGTTTATCGTAAAATGTTCAAAAAATTTATATCCACCCATGCGAAGCTGGGACAGGCCGCTAGTTTTATGTTAAACAGAACCCTGAACCGTTTGAGTAGAATATTTATTTTGATTCATTGGGAGGTTTACTACGTACTCGAACCGTTGAATCGTTTGAAGTAATATCTGCGCAGGCGAGTGACTTATGAAGTAAGGATAAATTGAAAGGAATAGGGTTCTTTTTAGAAAAGCAGGTTTGTAAGTGGGTACGGTGGTAAATAATTTGCATCAAAATTTTCTGTTGTATCTTTTATTGAATAAAAAGGTTGTGCACATTAAATAAGGTTCATTTTACAAAGTTAACTAAATTTACTTGAGGGTTTTTTAGGCTGCCCGTGGATTCTCTCACGCGGTAGCAATGATTGCTAACATAATTTTTGAAGGAATATTTTCCGATAAGAAGCGAAGATAAGCGTTCCTAACGCTACACAATAATAATAAAATGTGATTTTTATAGAAAATGTAGCAATACAGTGGTAAATAATTTGCATCAACATTTTTATTGTTGTTCTTTTATCGATTATGGTTAATTTTACAAAGTTTAAAATAAATTTACTTGATAATTATTTCGTCTACCCGTGGCTTCACTCACGCGGTAGCAATGATTGCTAATATAATTTTTGAAGGTTTTTTCCCGTTATGAAACTTTACACAATATTATTAGAATAAAAAATTTAATGCTTTCCTAAATTAGGTAGGATAGGATAGTAATTTCAATCTATTACAACCGACCATACCTACATAAATAAAGTTAGATACTTGGTACATAAATATACAATTCGTCAGGTAGTACTACCACCACCACACCATGCCTATTTCTACCGCCAAGCATCGTTGCTGTGTTTCTTGTGTTTCGTCGTGTGTGTGTGGTTTGACACCTCAGGCTTGCCGGTGGAATTACAGACAAATGAGTCGTACGCAATAACGTCTGTTGGTTACGTTAAGTTGATGGATGAACAGTGCATCGTAGGACATGTTTATTATTGCGTGACTTGCGAGCTTTGATAAAGGTGATGTTTACGATTTAACATCAGGTGGGTTATCAACATCTGCTTGTTCTGATGAGAGATGATGAGAAGTAGGTAAGTAAGTTAGCTAACAAAGTCGTGTCTTCGCGGCTCCTGCAATTGCTCGATGCTTGCTTGAAGTCTTGGCACTGTTTTTTTTTTATACAACTATTGATGGAACAAGCAGATACTGTACTGTACCCCGAAAATCTGAGCCGTTTGAACCGCGAACTCCGGCTCGAGACTGTAAATGAACTGATGCGCTGCGGATCAAGTTTTTTGAGTGAGTTACCCGTGGCTATCTGACTGACTCATAACCACTGACGTTTGGTAGAAGAAAGAGCGCGAGCGACACAACTCGAGTAGTGGAGTGAGCGAGCTAGAGTTATTTTCTATGTTTTTTTTTATTGTTATTCAATTTTGTAATTTGTTTGTTGTTGCCAAAATAAGTACATATTATTATTATTTTCTTTAAATTAATTTTATCTGCTGTCTGCTAGTTATACCAATATTAATTAGTGATGTCGAGTGAACTGCAACTCCAACCTTACGCAGCAAACCATGTCAGGTTCGATCCCAACTGGATGGAACTAATTCTACTGGAAATAGGTGAGTTTTGTGAATAAAGCATCTAAAACTAGTAAGTATGTTCTGTTCTTCTGCACCAAGATCTAGTCTCTACTGATGCGCACATACGCGGTCACTGACTTGCTGACATGACACCCTCGCGACAGAGAAACCAGTTGGGTCGGGTCCATATAATCTATTGTATTGGGTCTACTAATTACGATGTTACGTTGCAGCCGACCAGTTCAGAATACAAATAGTATGGGATCGGGAGACGGCAGTTCTGACTGGAGTGATGACTGTTGCTGGAGGCTTGCTTGGCGGCTCGTTTGGAGGACGCCTGGGAGCTGCCATTGGAGTTGGCATCGGCACAGCTACGGGGCTTGGAGTCTCCGGTAAGTATCATGGAAATTAAAGATAAGTGTAGCCTAACCAGAGAGTTGAATGTTGGTACCAATGCAACAGGAGGCTCACGGCAATGACCTACAAGCATTATTGCTCTTGTTACTGTGTTCCAATTTCAAAAATATGAATATTGGTGAAATTATAGGCTCAATACATTTCTGAGTGATGGCAGTGCTATGATCATGTCCATGTCCTCCGTGGATTTTCTTTAAACAAATAATGAAATTGTTGTAAGCAAATTATGTTGGGAGAACTTTCATTGCTGTAAAAAAATTGTTGCTTCAAGTGTATGAGTGCCTGATAGTCTTAATAAATATTGTAAGTATAAAGGTCACTGTTTTGAAACTGCAAATGTTTCCAATCATCAACAAATGGTGTAGAAGCAGCAAGGATTCTCTATAAGGGTCACAAGCAGTTTCTATGCATGAGTGCTTGAACAGTTTTTCTTGTGTGCCTTGGCATGGTCACACAGCTAATATTATTCTGCATACCAATAAACAATAACAAATGAATACATGTGATAAACATAAGTAAATATTTTGATTCTATTGTATTGTAATTTGTTACTCATAGCCTCACCAATCCTTTTTGGGTGGCACATACCTATCTTCAAATTTGATAAGAATAAAACAAAATAAGTACTTACCCTGTGCATCTACCTACAAGTTACAACTTACTTTACCTATCAGTAAGAGATTTCGTGAAATTTTTTAAAAGGTTTTGTAATAACATTTTGATCTTTCATTTTCCAGCTGTAGTCTCCCTGCGTGAGGTATGGGCCTCAATCAAGGAAAAGCTGAAAGAGCTCCTTTATATCATCTTCAACTATCTACGCAGACTGGACTCCACTGACTATCTGCGGGCTTTTGATTTGCTGATGGCCTGTGCATCGAGCAGACGGGAACTAGTGTTGACTATCCTGGACTTCATTGCGGAGAAGCTTGGGAGACAGGTCATATCAAGCATCACTGCTGCTTGATTATACAATTTTGTACTCCTAGTTTAATTTAGAAAAATCAAATGGATCACTTTAAACCATGAGATGGTGGAGGGTCTAGAAGTCTATCTATACACTATAACATCTTTGAAATTTTACATTTTCATCTAGCTTTGAGGACTTTTAATTTGAGGCTTAATTATATCTAAGACTAGAAGTGTGGTAAATAATTATTCAATGAGATTTTTGGAGGCAATGTTTTTGTTCAATTTTTTTTTTCTAAACTTGCATAATGTTTTTTGTGTTGTGTTAAATTTTTGATTTTTTTGTGTGTTCTGTATTTATGTAGTCAATAAAACAAGGTTTAAAACCACATACATTTTTGGGTAGGTATTTGTGCACCATTTTTGAAAATTAAAATTATGAGGCACTGTAAATAGTTTATAGATAAAATTGTTTTCTTAAAAATATGTATTATTTTGGGACTTTCAAAGTAATTGCATGACATTTGTGTGATATTATTTTTATTTTAGTAGGTATTATGTATTGTACAAGGTATTTAATATAAATTGGCGCCTAGACTGACATCACAATGTGATGCAATTTTATAAATAAATAAATAAATAAATCAATTAAGTAAACAATGTATCAAGATTTCCGAGGGGATGTCTACTGTGCCTGGGAATAACAGTAGTGAATTAGTGACCCTATTTCATTTTCATTTAACTTTTTGTCTTATAGCTCAATAGTCGGTTTTCGTTTAATTATTATTTTATAGTAAATCAATGCTCAATCCATATCACTAATCTATCTATAATGAATTTTCTTGTAAATAAAGTTATTTCCAATTATTTCCTAGTTTTACTTATCTAATATGAAATAAAACAGAATTTTATTTAAAATCTATTTAATAAATAAGTGCGTTACATAAATAGAGGAACTAAATTATCACATCTAAAATGCAGAAAACTACACATTATGTGGAAAATAAATTAAGTTACATTCGAGTTATCTAACATAATAGTTTGTCATCAGATCTAGCCACTTGGGCGCAAAGAGAGCAACTTGAAAGTATGAACAAAATCTTATGTAATAAAGAAATATTATACCATTTTGTGTCCACCATACCATTTCCCGATATTAAGGCAAAATTGCCTTCTTGTCTTGAAAAAGATAGGGGCGCCACTTTCCGTACATTTGCGACGTTCAATCACATGCGGGCTTGCTCGCACCTATGCGAAACACGCGAATGTCAATTTGTTCCGTTTCTAGACTTTTTTGCCAAGATGTACATCTCAAAGGGTAATTTATTAAACAACTGACAGCCTTGTCTCGACTAGACTAGACCCCGGACTTTTTAATTTTGGTAAATATACCATTTGTAGTTGAAAATTATGACGGATATAAGGGGCCATCCTTAAATTACGTCACACGTTATGGGAGGGAGGGGATCGACGAAGTGTGACAAGGGGTGGGGAAGGATCCAAAATTTTGTGACATCACTTTTTTACTGAATGTAATACTTTATATCTAAGTATTACAACACAAAATCTTGACATCAGACTAGGTAGGGGGGTCTCACAAATGTGACCAGCTGTGACAAGGACGGCGGAGGGGTCAAAAAATCATGAAATTCGTGTGACGTAATTTATGGATGGTGACTATTCGCCTATATTTGCCTATTTTCACAAACAATACGAATACACGAATATCGCTGTTCGTGACGATGTGTGGACGGTGTGTTCGAGTTATTCGGACTTTTACACGATAAAGCCCAATAAATTGCGAAGTGAAGTGACACAACAACAACTACGAGTCGTAGTTTAAATCGCAGATACATTTAAAATAAAAATGCTTTCCGTGCACTCTTACGCTAGGTATGAACAATGTGGCAATAAATACTTAAAATCAATATACATTATGTAATAAAATAGGAATGTCTAATACTAGTGCTTAAAAGTGTGCATTTAATGTTCACTATAAATATATAACTTATACATACAGTATACTTACAGTATATATAGCAAACTAGGCTCAGATAAAATAGGCTCTAATTTGAACCACTAGACTAAAATAAGCTTTATAGCATTATTTTATACTAGCTTCGGAAAGCGAAGTCTGGAAATTAAAGACATTATTGTCTTTAAAAGAATATAATGTATTCTCAAATGTTTACCGTTGTGTTTTCTTATGTTATGAAACAATAGTACACCTAATGTACCTATACATACTATGCCTTGCTACTTAAGACGTAGACAACCGTCAAACAACAGTGTATATTCCGAGTTTTGACAACTTGTAGACTCGATAAGCGCCCCTATCGCGAGTGCTGAGAACTAATGCGTTTTCACGCTTAACGCGTCTACATGCAAAGCCCACTGGTAAAATGGATTCCTAAAAATGGAAAAATAAGTTGTAAACAAAACTAGACACTCTTAATAGTAGCTATAATTCTTTAGAATTTTCCAGAACATGCTTGTACATTTTGGTAAGTAATAATTATTGTCTAATTCTTCTAATCTTAATTATAATTTACTGGGCAAGAGACTAACACTTATACAAGTATGTGGCTTGTGCACTTACTTACATAAGGCGTGACGAGCGTGACTAAAAATATCTTATCATACATACATACATTAAACCACGCCTGTTTACCCATAGGGGTAGGCAGAGACCACGGATTTCCACGGATCCTGACATACCATATCTTGTCATGACATTGTTATTCACTTAATAGTCTTCAGTCGACGTGCTCTATTAGGTGCAATTGTATGTAGGTAGAGGTAACCGCTCAACATTAGGAGGGCACTGAATAATTTATGCACTAAATATGTCCGAAGCTTTGATGTACTTTTTTTTAAATTTCCACTTCTTCTTCTCTCAATTTATGGCTCCTGTCCGTCATTCGACAGACAATCTTGCCAGTGTCAAGTGATTTGTATTGAATACTTTTTAGTCAAGTCAGTCCATAGTCAAGTCGGCCGTCATTTTGTTTTAAAGAAAACGGTGGCGGTTTTCTTCAAAACATTGGAAACATTTTCGGTCAAATCAGGATATCACATATTACACTTTCATTTCAAATGTTTACACTTTGTGCTAAGACCTCAAGTAATGTTGGTTAAAATACCACCGAAATTACACAACACAACTCAAAATAACACTAGAAAAACAAATAAAATGAAAAAGCTATGTTGCTTCCAAAAATGTCAGAAAATGAATCCAAAAAAAAAATATCTTAAATAAATTACATCCTAGTTCGCAATACAATGTCAAAAAAAAGAAACAAGCATCGCTCTCTATTTAGAATCTAAACATAACTTTTAGACATTTATAAATGCCAAGCCTAAAAGTGATCTTATTAGTACTTATTAAGTACTCTTTTACAGTGGGAGAGTTCCAGCCGTGGGATTTCAATGTAAACGTAACGTAATATTTAAGTAACCTACATCTATTCTTATGATTATAATTCTAAATGCAGAGAATACTATTAAATATTTCGCCCTGGTAATACTTGGACGTTTAAGTCACTGAATATAATAAGTACCTACGGCTAAGCGCTATTAGTTTAGTGAAGTAGTTTTAGTTTAGCAAGAATCAATTCTTTTTTAGATTAGCATAAATATTTACTACCTTATTAACTCTCTCTCTCTTAATCTTAATCTCTTAAGAGAGAAGAGAAGAGAGAGAGAGACCTTATTAGCAGTAATTAGATATCACGAATAAGGTTAGAAATTTTGTAAGTAGTTCTGCCTGTTTGGAAATGAAATGGTTTTAGCGATCATTTTAAATCTATCTAAATGATCTAGGCAAGAATATTTTATAAACAAATCTACTAGTTTTAGCAAGAATTTAAGACAATATATTAGTTTAGTTACTTGCAGGAATCTAAATCTAACAGAGAGTAGAAGTTCTGTATAAGCTAGTTAAGTTTAGACAGTTGTCTAAATTAATCTATTAGTTTAGCGACCTTAGCAAGAAGCTAATGCTATGCTTTACTACAAGTGATGGTTACCACTTAACATTAGATGGGCCATCTGCTTCTTCCATTAGCAAGTAGCATAAAATTAATAATCAGCTAACTTGAACAGAAATCGGAACTATTCCAATATATAGGAAATTTTTGCGGTGTTTAGTGAAGTTGCGCTTTTTCTGGCTTTGTAAAGCCACGATAAACGTTCCTAGTGGAAGTGTTGAGAACTCACGTGACCTTATACACAATTCGCTTAAAAAACGGGTTCGCATTACACAAAATCCAGTGAGTGCCACTCAGACTCGGATAACATGAGTCTAAGGGCCTCTGAGTAACAATATACGACAAATAAATATATTTCCATCCTTATTTTTGACATTCATAAGTATCCGATTTATCTGACGCATAGGTTTACTCAGAGGTGATGGAATAGGCACTAATTTAATCTATTATTTATAACTTTAGCAAGACCCTTAACGAATCTAAGTTTTAGCAGTATTCTAAACTCTATTAATTTAGCATTAGTCTAAACTCTATTAGTATAGCGAAGTCTAAACTTTAAGTTTAGTAGGAATGTTAGGTATTAGTGTCATGTCTAGTTGTCGTCCATGGCGTTTTTAAGCTCCATGGCAAGCTTATAGCCGAGCTCAGGCCGCCGGTCTCTACCCTCCACCATGGCCGCTACCTGTGGACATTAAACCAGATTTATTATAGAAATATATTGGTGGATATTCCACGCAGTACTATCTAGGCCCAAACTGAGCAAAGCTTGTTATATGGGAACTAGATAGCTGATATAATACTTATATACTTTTTTTTTCACACTTAAAATATTTAAACACACTCAGACAGAGAATAAAAATAACAATATAATTTATTTTCAGAAATATTTCATTGTGTAAGACTGGTGCCTCATGTAAACAGCATTGCCTCGCAAGTCACGCACGATAGGAACGTGCCCTACAATGCCCTGCAATGCCCTGCCCTGCGTCCATCAACTTGTGGCATACAGATGTTAAGCCTCATATGCCTGTAATAACACCGGCAACCACACTCTTCAAACCGGAACACCAACGCTGCTTGGCAGACAAAGGCGTGGCGGTAGTACTTCCCCGGACGAGCCCTCCACAAAGAGGTGTACTGTACCTGGTCGGAGTTGATGATGACGCCGCTATTGTTGGCAATGGTGCGCTTGGTGGCGTCGATGTCCGCCAGGTCGACGCCGCGCGACGCGTCCTCTATCAGGATGGCGCGGTAGCCGATGGCTAGTGCGTCCGCTATTGTGGCGCCTGACGACAACATGCATATCAATATATCGGTAATCCATCCACATCCATTTCCAACACCATTCTCGTAATATGACTTTCTTCCCTCATGACATACATACCACGCTAACCTATCGCTCCTTAACTTATCCATCACAGGCGCTACTTTCAAACTTTCTCCAATATACTCATTCCTTATTTTATCCATCTCTTGTTACCAAATACGAACACCTATACAAGGTGTTCCAATACTTGTGTTTAAAAACTTCAGGGGTCTAAAGTACCCATCGATATGAATAACTGTTTCTAAGGAACCAACACTGTGAACGCGAAAAAAAAACAGCTGTTTCATACAAAAGTTCAATACCTACCTGACTGAAATGTATGAAACAGATGGTTTTTTTTCGCGTTCACAGTTTTGGTTGCTTAGAAAAAGTTATTCATATTGATGGGTACTTTAGCCCGCTGAAGTTTTTAAACACAGGTATTGGAACACCTTGTACAGGTTTTCGTATTTGGTAACAAGAGATGGATAAAATAAGGAATGAGTATATTAGAGGAAGTTTGGAAGTAGCGCCTGTGATGGATAGGTTGAGGAGCAATAGGTTAGCGTGGTATGTATGTCATGAGGGAAGAAAGTCATATTACGAGAAGAGTGTTGGAAATGGATGTGGATGGTTTTAGGAAAGGCAGGCCAAAGAAAAGATGAATATTATAACACCCTAAAGAGAACAAACATCCATTGTTCATTACACAATTTTTTTTTCGGTATACTAACTAAAAAGGTAACTCAGCAAAATTTGTAAAAGAACGAAAACTAGTAAATCTTATTTTTAGGTAGATAGGACCATTCAAGTATTACGTAAGTACTAGAGGGGGGCGGGGGGGCATATAATTTGTTTATTTTTGACATAGGGGGGGGTCTAGATAGTGATTACGTCAGCAGTAATTATTTACCTTAAATAATTGTAATAAATCTGCTTACGTAATGCTTGAAAGGCCCCGATAAACCAGTTTGGATCAAAATTACATTTTAGTTATTCATTTTATTCATAACTACATTCTGTGAATTTATATCTACAAAAATGTTGAGCGAGAAGTTGTTTGACGGTTCAGTCTCTTATGGCGAAGACAAGAGCTAATGTACCATTTATAAAATCAATAAAATAATTTTCTTCGATACAAGTTTTGCTACTAAAAGTTTGCATAAGCACAAAAACAAGTACAAGAGCTAGTGTACCTATCGCTCGCACGTTTCGACATGTTGATAGATATAAAATCACTAAACCCATCGACAACATTCAAAAAATCGTAATCAACCAAGTTTATTTATTGTTTTCTCAAGTTGTACATGTGAACGAAAACTAGTAAAGCAAAATTTTGAGTAGGAAAACTTGTATAGATTTTTTTTACTAAACTGTGCAATGTGATTGCACACAACTTGGCTGATGGCGATATTTCAAAAATTAGAAATCACTAATGATTTTACATCGTTCAACATGTCGAAACGTGCGAGCGAGAGGTACATTAGCTCTTGTCTTCGCCTTGTATGACCACGATGGAGTCTCGCAGAGGAGATGAACTGCTCACCCACACAGACGTCGTAGGCGAGCCCGCAGATGTAGATGTCTGTGGCGTGGCGCAGGCGCAGCTGCGTGCTGAGGCTAGTGTCCGTCAGCTTCTTGTTGTCCCAGAACACGGAGTACGAGTCCACCTCGGGGTTGGTCCCTTTGTACACCTTGATGGCGCCCTCCACTATCTGTAGCAATGTTTGTTGAATGTCAGCATCATTTTCCGTTATCATGATAATTAGGGGCAGTTTGAAAGTGGAGCTAGTGGCTGAAAAGATGAGGAGTAATAGGTTAGCGTGGGCATGTTATGTATGAAACAGATGTTTTTTTTTCGCGTGAAAGACAACAAGATAAATTTAACAGGTCACCAGGCTGAGTTGGGCCTGATGGTGACCTGTTATACAGGTTCCTACGAACATCAGGCACCAGTCTTTCACAATGCAATAGCATTAAATTTATCTTGTTGTCGACTTGTCACGGTTTAAATTCTGTATTGTGAAAGAAAATAAATAGCTTTTTACTTTTACTTTTGTATGGGAATTTCGAAAACGATATATTCAATCTTTGCACACGTCAAAGTATCCCAGTGCTTGGTATGATCACTTGGTCTTTGGCCATAAAGGGGTATTATGTTACACGTTGTATAGATGACAAAAAAGCTTGGGGTTGAAATAGCTACAACACAATTAAATAAGATCGTTGTGCAAGCATTGTTTTTAATTCCACTTGCTAATGCAACAAGCTTACTAATATAAGTACCAATATAAGTGGCCTTACAGTGTCAATACTCTCAAACGGTGAATGAGAACATCGTGAGGAAACCGGCATACCGTAGAAATTAAAAAGTTAAAACATACAACAAGTGCTCGAAAGAAGCTTCTTTGAGGCGCAATCAAAATCCTTTCACCACAATCGAAAGAACTAGTGACACGACCAGAGGAAGTGGCCTTAAAACGCGTTCACCACCCTGTTAAGAAACTAGTGTCACGACTTGAAGAACAACTGGCCTTAAAATCCTTTCACCACCCCGTTTTTAAAGAAACAAGTAACTCGACTAGAAAACACTAGACCAGAACTAGCGACACATCAACAAGTTGTACATAAAAAAAAGAAGAAGTGGTCTTAAATGTATTGTGGTCCGTTACCTTGAGCTGGGCATGCAGTTCGGCCCCCCAGGTGTCCTGCACACAGTGGCGCGGCCAGAGACGCTGCTTCATGGGCGGCGGCCCGGCGAACACCACCGTGTCGTACGCCTGCGCCTTGTCCGCTGAAACCTGCACAGATACACATCCTCACTACCAGCTGACGTCATTAGCCTGAAAGCCTGTGGACTACTCCATGTTTGACACGTTAGACGCGTGGATCGTGTTGGTGTATGGAAATACGAAAAGCGTCTCAGCCGACTCTTTGAGAACTTTGCGTTTTTTCATTTGAATTCATCATCATTTTCATTAAAAATGCGTGTTACACCAACACCATACACGCGTGTTGTGTGCCAAAACCACTTGGACTAGGCCATCTGGCCTATTTTCAAACATTCGGAAACATACAGAGTAGTTACTTATCAGCCTATATATGCCACCTAATACAGACGGAATATTCCCACTACTACTATATGCCGACTACATATTAGCGGTGGGGTTTGCCGAAGTCACCAGCCACGCTTGACAGGCAAACCGCTTATGTACCGCCCCGCCCCGTACTCAGGAGATATACCCATCTTCGGGTGCGTTCCCTGAGTCGCCTCTTACGACATCTGTGGGAGGCGATGGAGGGTTCTTACCAGAGAAGTAGTAACTCCTTTTTTTATGAGAAAAAGTACCTTCAGTATTACAGTAACTGTCTGATAAAAATATGACCGTAATTGTTTTGGAGGAGTCTAAAGTAAAGATGGTAATATTTTTATCTCATGCCGGGTACAGGCCGTCCGAGCGTTTTGGACTTTTTCTCAGAAAGAAAAACAAAGGTGGTGGGTGACTGAATGTAACAAACAAAACATAAACCTCCCACCGGTCCATCGTGGTCTAAAACAACCCGGAAGAACCCACGTTGAGCCGACATTCGTCCTGAATGACACGCGACCACTCCATATTCGATACTCGAACTCGGGGGAACTCGGGGGTATGGCTCGTTTACACTTCCTTACCTACCTACTGGGTATAACATTTCAATTTCTGACTAAAGAAGAATGACTTACTTACGATTTTTAAGACCTACTTGACACTGAATCGACACTCAAGCAATTATTGAATTTGTTTTTATTGAGAAATGTCTCTGAAAATGTTTGTTTTTCGATTCAGACTTTGGGCATTTTTTTTATACCAATAGCTGATGGAACAAGCAGATGGCCCACCTGATGTTAAGTGGTAACCATCACCTATAACAAAACATTGCCTCGTAAGTCACGCACGATAGGAACGTGCCCTACGATGCCCTGCCCCATCAACTTGAGGCACACAGATGTTAAGCCTCATGTGCCTGTAATTACACCGGCAACCACACTCTTCAAACCGAAACACAGCGTTGCTGCTTGGCGGCAGAAAAAGGTTTGGTGGTAGTACTTCCCCGGACGAGCCCATCACAAAGAGCTCTACTACTCTTAAAATTGTTTCATATCAAAATACGGATCTTAGACTTTGCATGTGCTAAGGTAAGAAATTTTGACCTCATGAGCAAATGCTGAGTAGTGGCCTTTTTTGTCATCACAAGTCCTTTGTCCTTTTGAAAAGATCCTTTGTACAATAGCTCTTAAGAGACAAAATGAAGATTTTCGATACTCTTCTATATTGGCTGGTTAGAATGAGTGCCTACTGGCTCACGCTAGGATTCAGTGCAAGTTACTGGCACCATCAAGCAGAGCATCTAATACGTTGCAAGCGATGTTTTACGACATCGTAGCGTGCGTCAGTACTTGTCAACGATAAATAAACTTCGCAAATCGAGGACAAGCTGGACTTGACCTGGATTATTTCTAACTTTAGGAAAAGTGATAATTAGAATTGATGCATTGAATAAACTACTGGATTTTTTATGATTAGCTGATATTTGTTCTTTGCCTCCATTCAATTCAATTCCATCAGTTCTCAGTTCTGTTTTTTAGAACATGCTGCCTAGCAGTAAAAATACGTACAGCAGTGGGTCAGAATCACAGGTTAGTGTTGCCTGTTCTTCTGGGCTTGGTCGCGTGGTACTGGCACCTACATTCACTTATCTTTAGGACGTTTCAAAGTGACTTCATAGGACCCTTCCTTCACCTCCCGTGGGTGTCCTAAAAGGCGGAGGTATAAGCCTGATCGTGGCACTTCACATGTGTTCGTGTATTCGTCTTATTTTGTCAGATACAACGATGTGTATTGACTCCATTGGCTTATACAAGGTGTTCCAATACTTGCATTAAAACTTCAGGGGGCTAAAGTACCCATCAATATGAATAACTTTTTCCAAGGAACCTAAACTGTGAACGCGAAATAAAACAGCTGTTTCATGATGGCCAGCAGTGGGATTATAGAACTCACCGGGCTGGAAGGATGCAGTTCCCGCATGTGTACGTTGTCTATAAAGGAGACGTGGTCGGGCGGGTGCCAGTCCAGCGAGTAGAACACGCAGTCGAACGATATTGTCTCCAGCAGCCGGTTGATTGGCTCGACTACCTGCAACAAACAATAAACATTAATAATATTTTTTTGCTAAAAAACCGTCTTCAAATACACTGAAAACTTAAAACAGCATGAAGGGAACCACAAACCAAAACATTATCTGGGTATATTTTTTGGTTGATTTCCTCAAAAGCATTAAATCAATTTCGATAAAATTTATATGGGACCACCTTTGAAGTATGATCTACCAAACAAAAAAGAATCATCAAAATTGATTCATAATCGGCGGAATTATCGCGTAACATACAAACAAAAAAAACAAAATACAGTCGAATAGAGAACCTCCTCCTTTTTTTAAGTCGGTTGAAAAATATCATTATAATAGAAACGCATCTATTTTGACAGTCCTAGTTGGTAGTAGTTCTGCCGTCTGCGCTGGATACATTTTAGCCAGGTAGGTATTGAAATTTTGTATTAAACAGCTGTTTTTTTTCGCGTTTACAGTGTTGGTTCCATAAAAAACGTTATTCATATTAATGGGTACTTTGGCCCCCTGAAGTTTTTAAACACAAGTATTGGAACACCTTGTATATGTATTATATCAGCTATCTGGTTCCCATATTACATACCTTTGCTTAGTTTGTGGTTAGATAGTGCTGTGTGGAAAGTCCACCAATATTATATTTATAACTCGTCGAATCGATATGTATTGTATATACCACTACCATACCACATCAATATGTATCCTACTAATAGTATAGTGGTAGCGGCCCCGATCCTACGATCGTGGGTTGAAAACCGGTCGTGCACCAATGAGTATTTCTGTTCAAATTAAGTGCCAGTACTCTCAAACGGCGAAGGAAAACATCGAGAGGTAACCGGCATGTCGTAGAACCTTGGGCTGGTATTCAGAGACGAGGGTAAGCGTGAACTTACGCTTGAGTTTGTCAAAATCGGAAGCTTAGCCTTTGTTTTGTATTCAGAGTCGCTAAAAATCAGTCTAAACTTAGGCTTGCGCTAAGTCAAGCGTAAGTAGTGGATATCGACTACTTGAGCCGATCTCAAAGCAGAACTAGCGCCAAACTAGTAATGGAGAACTATTTTTGACAAAATCAAACTTCTGTCTATGAAATTATTCAATCTTCCAACAATGGAATATTTTGATAAAATTTGATCTTATTTCGATGATGTAGTCGAGTTTCCACGTAATCTCTGATGATCCCTCACTAGAGCTTCCACGCCGTGGGATTATTTACCTATCTGAAAGTCATTGTGAATGTATTTGATCGAACATTGGAGATGATATCGCTTTCAAAATCAGTATCCTGCCTGGACCCAACTACTACTGGGGAGAGCAAGCATTCTCTGGTATGTGGACGAGAGGACATAAGGACGTATTCCTCTCTCCGGATTTTGGACAGCCGGAGTAGTACACCGAAGGAAGCACCTCTAATGAAGAAAGTGCCGACTCTGTGTTGTGTGTGTGTTATATGGTCCAGAAATGTAATTTCAAGTCGTTTGAAATTAGATTTATTCCTATTTTTTTATTATATAAGTAAGAGAATTAAATAATTTATAGAAATTTTAATGTATCATTTTTTCAAATTATTGTAGTGTAACCTACCTAATCTACGTAAATAAAACCATAATAAATGTAATTTCAAGTTATCCGAAAAAGGTAAGATTTATTCTTATTATTTGATTATTACGAAAATAAGCGAATTAAATAACTTTAGAAAAATAGAGGCTAAACTATAGATATCCGGTACCTGCATTGAGGTGGTCCGGTACCTCGTTGAGGGGTGGGGCTAGGAAAGGTGGATGTGGGGGTGGAAGGGAAGTCCTCCTCTGAAATCATTTTCTCCAGGAGATGTTTAGTTTATAAATTACTTTGTAAAATAATAAACACCCGAATTGTAGTACTGCGGAGATTAGTGTGAATAAAAAAACATTTATGGCACTTCGGCGGCTACTGCACGTTCGCTTTGCATAATTTATATGTTACAACATAACCTAACTTATCCAAGTTGGATCCACCATATCAAGCCTTTTATGAAATCTTGTAAACGCTCTAATGGCAATTATTGATACGTTTGACTTAATTATATTTGACCGAAAGTGGTAAGAAGAAGCGTACCGAACAAAAAAGATAAAAAATCTAATTGCTGCTAACAGTATTGGCTGAAAAGTATTTCGTTCCACGCATTTTTTACGCGTCTTTGGCAATCAGTCTCTCAACATCATGAAAATTTACAGAATTACGTTCCGTTTTATGCAATTTTTGTATTTTGTTTTCCTCGTAATTCATTCAAAGCGCATCTCCTGGATCCAAAAATAGCTTTCAAGGTTTATGATGAACCCTAACAAGACCCTTATATTAAAAACACAGTTAAAACCAGGTATCGAATATCTATAGCAAACGTAAAATAAATTTCCTTGAGTTTATTTGTAGTAAAACCTACTTAATCTACCTAAATAAAACCTTCGTACATCTTGAACAATAATTATAGGCTTGTGTTATTTCGCAGTAATCTATCTACAGAGTAAAAAATATCGAACTCGATGACAAGTGTACTCGAAGCGAAGATAACAGTAAGTTTGACATCCTGAATGTCTCTGAATACAAAATCCAAAGATCAGCTTCGACGATGCTTCTCTCTGCGCAGTCGTAGCTTGGATTTCATTGATGTCTCTGAATACCAGCCTTGGCTTCGGTTCGCAGCCGCAAATCATTCAGGTATATTATGTAGGTACGTAGCTAGTGTAGTTACTAACGCTAACAAATCGATCAAGTACAATAGTGTAGCGGAAATGATGTTTCAGTCATTGGTTACAGCGATAAAAAGCCCTATTGTTACAGTCTATACTAGTGGTTCGCCCCGAACTAAGTGATGTTCGCTCTAATCTTACATTTATAGATGAGGCAAGTCCAAACATTGTGTTAGGGCTTGCTTCTGACTACCACATACTAACTTGGTGTGGAACCAAGATTCAACTCAATTTGCCTATTTATTGAAGAGCTTCGTTGAACAGACCTTGGTTCCATTATCAGCTCATGGTGACAGCAGCAGGGTGATTACGTAACTTTGTTGCAATCAGTTTCTATATGAAACCAATCTACACTAATATTATAAAGAGGAAAGATTTGTATGTTTGTATTTTTGTATGTAACGAATAGGCTCAAAAAGTACTGGTTCGACTGCAAAAATTCTTTCACCATTAGAATGCTACATTATCCCTGAGTAATATAGGCTATATAATATTTTCAAAAAAGTCAGGGATCCTTACTAAAACTCCAATAATGTAACCCAAGGTAGAAAAAATAATCCTTACATCGCGTGCGCTGCGAAAACTATTGATGATAGAACAATATAATGTACTACGACTTTGCAGAACACGTCATCATCTTTAAAAAATGTCGCGACAGCATATACGCACTCGCTTACTCGGCTTCGCTGTACTCGGCGAGTCTGTGGGTCAGCTATACCCAAAAGGCTTACAATGCTTTGCGGGTCCAATATAACAACGCATTTAGGGCGCTGTTGCGGCTCCCGCGCTACTGCAGTGCGTCCGGTATGTTCTCCGCGATGCGTACTGACTCCTTCGACGCTATCTGGCGCAAAAAAACAGCGTCTCTGCTACATAGATTGCGCGGAAGTAGCAACGGCATCCTAAATGCGATTGATGAAAAACTAAATTGTCCTCTGGTATGGAAACTCATCCAGAGGACCAAATCGCTATTAGTTATAAGTTACTAACCTATGTATAAACTTTTTCTGTAACTAACACCATGGACCATATTGTCTGAATAAATAAATGAATTATTATTATTATTATTATTATATGTCTATCTATTATAGTTATGTCACAATAAGTGTTCTTATATTATAAAAATTTAATTGAAGTGCCGCCGCTAGAAAAGGCTCTTTATTTATACCTTGGTATTAATCCTTATCCAAATAAATCATTTCGTATTCAAGACTGTTTCAATACCTATAGATTACTTTTTGAATTTTACAAATCGGACATTCCATTCAAACAATATTACGAAATTAAAAATTTTAGTTTGCTTTAAAATAATATTAGTGAACGCGCGGTTCCAAGGGGCGCGTTCTTATTACTCACTCAGGGAGAAGGGCGTGCAAATGTATGAAATAAGTAGACGCAAGACTCGAACCTACGTTCTAAGTTTATCCTAAAATGTTCAAAAAATGTATATCCACCCATGCGAAGCTGGGACAGGCCGCTAGTAAGTATATAAAACAACATGAAAGTTTTGCGATTATCCATCAATAGAAACACCAGTTGTAATCTAACTTTGTTAGCAACTGCAGCTAAAATGTAACCGCATAGCCGTCATATTTACTTATTACAAACAGAAACTGATTGCAACAAAGTAACGTGATCAGCCAGCAGATCGCTGTCACCATTTTATGAGAACTAAGTACCTTCTTAATAAATAACAAGAAAAAAAAGCAAAGGAACTAACCGACCAGTAACAAGATTATGATGTCAACATTAAGCGATGAGGACGCATAACAACATTACAAAAGATTTGCAAAAATAACATTTCAATCCAAAAAAAAATATATAGCTAAGTTTGATAATGTGCGAGAAGTAGTTTCACGGTTATCTGCGTCTTAATCTAATTTTGCTAAATGTACTATGCTTGGTTCCATAACAATGAGTTTTATGCTCATGTAACTCTTTCTGTTGGTTTCATATTAGCCTGAGTAAGTAGTACTCTTTGTACTAAAGAATCTACTTTTATTCCCTACAAGTTGTTACGTTCTTAATAAAGCCCAGACGTGGGTTTAGTATCGGCTATATCGGCATAACTTTAAAAATAAAACGAAAAGGTTAAACTTTATAGATACTCAGGTATGTCTGTAGGATGTCGTAAAATATAGAGACAGTTTTTATCAAAGCGAGTGCTTTCAATCGGTGATGGAAAACATCGTGAGGAAACCAATTAGATTTCTATTAGCGGCGATGGGCTTGCAAACTGTCATTTGTTGACAACTTCCAATGGTGAATCATTTAACAAAATAGTTGGACTTTGATTTATAACTTGCGCCATTATAACAGTCTTCTTCATTAATGGACATGGAGTATTCTCCATACACTTACACGCATACACGTCTTGTTGAGTTTATGTACTATTACCTGAAGTTTATCTGGGGCTGAAGCCACAAAAGCTACGTCATCAGTAAATACTCATCAGTCACATGTTTTTGATAACCGTTTAAAACTCCAATCCACTGCACCACCTGACCTAGATAACTACAATAACCTTTACAGCAGTGTAGGCATTGCCAGGTCACGGTTTGAAGGCAACAATTGAGATAGAAAGAAAGTAATTTTAGAGCTCAATCGCCGATGGAGCCGCTCGTGCCTGGCACATCGCCCTAATTGCGATAGGTGTGAAACCACGCCTAAAAGTTTAGCGCAGCACACAGCCAGAACTACATAACTGGTACACTTGTTACTGATAAAAGATACCTTTAAAATAACCTCTAAGCTAGGGTCGTAGGCGTACGGCACAAAATAAAAAAAGATAAGTATATAGGTAATAACATAATTTTTTGTATCGTTTATATTTTATACCTCGTTTCTTAACATTGTTTGGGATAAGCGCCTGAACTATATTTTTTCCAAGTTTCATCCAAATCGGTATTATGTTTAGGGCGTGATTGAGCCACCAATATCCAAACATCGTATAACACATAGGTATTACCTTACTTGTTACATCTAAATTATCATATATCTTCATATTTTAAAATGTGTTGCGTGTTTCAGCATGCAAATATAATGTATATGTATGTCTACAAATAAGTAAACATTTGTCCTGCCTGAAACATTACACTTGCACTGCCTTACGATGAACTGCCCTGCGTCCATCAACTTGAAACATATATATTATAGATGTTAAGCCTCACGTGCCAATAATTTCTCCGGCAATACTCTTTAAACCGAAACACAGCAACGCTGCTTGGCAGCAGAAAAAGGCAAGGAGGTAGTGCTTCCCCGGCCGAAACCTTCACAAAGAACTCTTATACTCTTAAAAACAGAAGATAGTAAACGATGATGGATTGAACTAGCCGTTCCAACACAGCAGTAAACTCAACGGAAACCCCGATAACGTTGAACTGTTGAATTTGACAGCCGTTCCAATCGCGCTCCGCGCGGTTTTACAATTTGATGGCTATTTCCGAACCTTTTTAGTTTTAATCGAATACATGAACTGGGTTTTGTAGTGTAAACGAGTAAATTGCTTCGCTGCTGACCACCGTCCGTCAAAGTCTCAACAGCATAGTCACCATTATTGGTATTGCTGGCTGTTTGTGGGCAGCATTAATGCAGGTATAGGCGATACGTCTTATGAAGTCATTATCGGACGCCCAAACGTGTGCATAAAAACTATTTTGTTAGAAATGAAATACTATTTATATTATACAATAGAACGATAGGAACCAAGAAGTATCATGCGTCTTCTACCAAGCCGAGTCGCGTGTAACTTTAGCTTTAGGAAATAACAAAGTGATCTTTTTGATTTAACTGAATAGATGTCTTTTAAGGCGAAGACAAGAGCTAATGTGACTCTCGCTCATTTTAAATCATTTTGATCGATACAAGTTTTCCTACTTAAAAGTTTGCTTATGTACGAAAACTAGTAAAGCAAACTTTTGAATAGGAAAACATGTATCGATCAAAATGAAATTTTTACTAAACTGTGTGCAATGTGATTACACACAAAATGGTTGAATGCGATTTTTCAAAAATGAGTTTAATTATTTATCTTTCAACATGTCGAAACGTGCGAGCGAGAAGTTGTTTGATAGTTGTCAGCCCCTTTACTTAGATACAAAAGAACGATAGGAAACAAGAAGCGTCTTCTTCTAAGCTGAGTCGCGTGTAACTTTAGCTTTAGGAAATACCAAAGCGATCTTTTTGATTCAACTGAATAAATGTCTTTAAACTTGGAGTTTTGATTATAACATGCGGATGAGTTAAGCCTTGTTTTTGTGGGTATCATTGTATCGCCTATTTCGGGCTTCGAATCAATAGGAACTTGGCAGAGCTCCAACTCGGAACTGAATGCAAGAGCTTCGCGGCGACTTCCACCATCAATATTGGATCTTGATGCTGAATTAACATCATGCAATGTGCACTACAGGCTACAGCACCGGCTAGCTTCGAGGCTAGCTTCGATAAAGCTTATGCCAAGTGACGTCATCCTATGGAACTTTAGGCCTGATAGCTACCTCGAAGGGTAATCACAAGAATCACTTTGAAACGTCTTAAAACTAGGTGAATCTAGGTGCCAGTTCCACGCGATAAAGCCTAGAAAAACAGGCAACTACAACTTGCTGATGGGACAAGCAGATAGCCCACTTGATGTTAAGTGTTAACCATTACCTTTAAGGCGAAGACAAGAGCTAATGTGACTCTCGCTCGCACGTTTCGACATGTTAAAAGATATAAAATCACTAAACTCATTTTCGAAAAATAGCAATCAACCATCTTGTGTGCAACCACATTGCACACAGTTAAGTAAAAATTTCATTTTGATCTATACACGTTTTCCTACTCAAAACTTTGCTTTACTAGTTTTCGTACATAAGCAAACTTTTAAGCAGGAAAACTTGTATCGATCAAAATGAAATTTTCACTAAACTGTGTGCAATGTGATTGCACACAAAATGGTTGATTGCGATTTTTCGAAAATGAGTTTAGTGATTTTATATCTTTCAACATCTCGAAACGTGCGAGCGACAAGTTGTTTGATAGTTGTCAGCCCCTTAACAGAGCATTGCCTCGTAAGTCACGCTCGATAGGAACCTGCCTTACGATGCACTGCCCTGCGTCCATCAACTTGAGGCATATAGATGTTAAGCCTCATGTGCCTGTAATTACACCATAGTATTTTTTTTTTACAGAACAGTCCCCATAGGAAGGAGACCGCATATTCAAACATTACATTTGGCATTTTCATTTCAGTTAGATAGTAAAGTAGGTACCTAAAATTCGCAATCCGATTAGCCTGGTACTTAAAAGTTTGTTGTTTGGAGCAGGCAATTCAACCTGCACGTGATTAATGGTTCAACTTTGGCCGGTTCAACTTTTAAAGTTACTATGCAGCCTTTGCAACCCGCAGTCCATGAAAGCGTAGTTTGGTGCAGACTGATTCGCGTGAGAGGTGAAACTTGCGAACTTTGGCAGGAAAGGAAGTTTAGAAAAGAGGAATTATTGGTCTTTCGACAGCAGTCGATAGTTAACAACTTTACTGCAAGACAAATAAAACAAGCTGACAGCCTTCACCGCTCAGTTGGTAGTAACTTCTGCGCTGTAGGCTATAGGTTCGATCCCCACACAGAACTATAGTCGCTGCAGGCTCGGTCATTAAGTTATAGGAACAAGACAGCAATATTGCTCTCTCTCTCTCTTTCTCGCACTTAGGAGAACGGACGATCCTTTTATTTAAGCGTGTGTTAAGATGATTTATGACAGTTTTCAGCGGGAATTTAATAACGCGACTATAGGTTGAGCACTGACCGAGCCTGCAGCGAGAGTTTAACGCGACTATAACATGTTTGTGATGAACATAGATTTTGTTATCCAAGCTTTAAGACGTCTTGTGATTTAACTGAATAAAGACCATTTAGATATTTTTCAATAACATTGCACAAAGTTCAGCAAAAATATAATTTTGACCCAAACAAGTTTTTTTTTTTAAACTTGTTTTACTAGTTTTCGTATTGATGCAGATTTTCGTTTCAAATAGTATCCTATGGTTTCAAAGAGATCCTTGTCATCTTACTGAATAAATGCCTTTTGTATATGACTCCGACAAAAATTATACCTACCACAGAAAAAGATTTCACAATTCACATCGATTCTAAGAAACATGAGGTAAGATTTCGTAGCAATGAACAAATTATACCGACAGTGAAAACGATAAAACCAATTCATATCTACCTGTGTACCTATTATATGTACCTACACTGCTCGCTTTTATGTCCTTGTAGTAAGCGTCATTTCTCTTTAGCTTAGGGCCGGTTTCACCATGCTCTGTTAGATTAACAAAGGATTAAAGGGCCGTTAAATATGTCAAAATGTACGCGTTTGTCAGCTAAGGTTAGATTTAACGGTCTTTTAATTCTTGATTAGTAACTGACAGAGCATGGTGAAACCGGCCCTTAGTATGTTTCAATCTGTATGCGTGTGTACAATAAAAAAAATATCTAAAAAGTAAGGAAACTGAGTATTAGAATGATGGTGCATTATTCTGTTTGATTTACATTATTCTGTCCTAATCTCGATCAAGGCCAGATAAACAATATTTAGGTATTGGTTTGGAAATTCTCTCTCATGATCACAAACAGTGACATGCCAATTTAAGCATCGTTTAAAAAGTTACTAGTCCCTGACTACTCTTTAATAATGTAGACGACCAATATTCAAGGTACTTAATGTGATATCTTAATTTGAACTAAGTACAATATTTAACCTAATTATCCTATTTTATTGTAAATTTTACGTTGTTTTTTAACACTGGATTTTATTTCAAACAAATAAGGAATAATGGTTCTCGAATGATAGCAATAACTGAAAGACGAAGCGGGGAACGTCCTCCAACCCGATGGACCGACGACATCGTTAAGACCGCGAGGAGACGGTAGATGGAGAGGGCTCAAATCTTTCTTCTTCAAAGTCAAAAGATATTTTCTTAATTGAATCATAAGGATTGGTAAACGTCTAAAAGCTAGGTGAATCTAGGTGCCAGTTCCACGCGACCAAGCCTAGAAGTACAGGCAACAAAGTTATTCTAGTTAGGCTGATAATGATGATTACTTGCATTAGTTACTTAGGTCTGCTTCCGGCAAAATAGACAATTTCCGATTACTAAAGAAATTGCAACCTTCAAACATTTGGTAGCTAGTTACAATTCGTAATTTAATTAACTTAAACCCTTAGAGCAACACGGGCCACCGGCGGACCGGAGGGGAGTAGCCTTCGAAAGCATTCCCCTCTGTCAAAGTACAAGTCCACGCGGTCCTAGACGTACAATAAAACTGACACAGAATGTATCTATGTGTGCATGATATTGTTAGTGTATTTTTAATTAGGTATGTGTGAGTTTCGTAGTGACAGACGATTATTTTTGTGTGGGAATTTGAGAAAGTGTGCGTAACACAAATTTCCCCCCGCAAAAAATGGCAGACAGTTTTGTATCGGTAATAAACGCTACGGCCACTCCCCTCCGTGTTGCTCTATGACTTAAACCACACAAAAGCTGCCAAATGAAGAAGGTCGCTAGACAATGCTGTATATTGGAAAAATGAATCGATTAAAAACATGTTCATGTATACAAGAGGGATGCCCGTGACTTTGCTTACGCGGGTTTTATTCCTAACAAACTTTGATGTCAAATAACATCTGTATGCCTGACAGCCCTTTCACACGGCAGTCCAGTTTTTTGCAGGATCTCGTTTTGTGCAGGATCCAGTTTGATGGCGAATGTGTTTATATGCTAGCGTTCACACGAGCATCGCGCATGCGGGATCCTGCAAAAAACCGATCCGGTCGAATTGTGCCATTCGGTTTTGTCACTAGAAACTGGATCCGTAGTCCCGTAAAAAGCGGGATCCCGTGTAATCACATATATTTCAATAGCAGTGTTCACACGGCTCCCTGCGTGCGTTTTTTTGCTGGACACTGTGGTGTGATGCTTTTTCTCATATTACTGAATCCTGCAAAACTGAACTGCCATGTGAACACAGCGTCCAGTTTAGCAGGATACCGTAAAAAGCTGGTCCTGCTAAACTGATGGACTGCCATGTGAAAGGGCTGTCAAGTTGATGGACGCAGGGCAATGCATCGTAGGGCGTGTACCTATCGTGCGTGTTGTTGTATAAAAAAAAAATATGAAAATATTAAATCACTGAATGGAGTTATGAAAAAGCAAGCAAAAGTTTCGGGTAATAATATTACGAAAGTTCAGCAAGCAAGTTTTCCTTAAGTTTGATTAAGTGAGAAAACTTGTCAAACATTCTTTTGGATCGATTTTTCATAACTACCTTCAGTTATTTAATGTCTCCTAAAATGTTGATGTGCAAGCGAGAAGTTGTTTTACGGTTTGTGTCATTAGATTATGGAGGGAGATGTTACTACCAAGCTACTTAAGCGTATCACAGACGACGAAGATGCTATAATATTTCATCTTAAGATACCTTACGATAAAATATTATAGTAGATTAAGGTATCACACACTGTTATTATCAAATCAAATCAAATATTTATTTATTTGAACACAAACATAAGATCACAAACAGTAAAAACAATGCAAAACGTTGAACAGCTGCAAAAAATATTACAAATATGGGTAAAACTGTCAGTATGTTGTAGCCGTTTTTTACATTTTTATTTTTATTTTATTTACTAGTGGCTTCCCGCGGCTTCGCACGCGTTGAAGTGGTGAACCGTGATTGAGCCACAAACATCAAAACATCGTAACTTTCGCATTGATTTGTATATTATTAGGGTAAGATTTTAAATACCTACGTAGGTATATGGGATACCTATAGGCGTACATTACCTATATTAGGTAGGTAGGTATAGGTACTGACTGAGTTTGGCACAAACATGACAAATACAACAAAGACAACCTTACACGGAAAATATGTACTTATTTGTTCCTAGTTTCTACCTCAAAAACAAACGAAACAGCTTCACGACTTTGATCCCCAATCACGGTAGATACCCTCATATCTCTTCGTACCAACTCAAGATTCCCGTTTTTAGAATATCCCATATATAACACAGAATATAACATTGACGCTTCGTTGTATCCTTTTTACTCGAGCGCAACGAAGGAGGGTAACGTTTCAGGGGTTGTTTTCGAAAATCAAACTGTTTTTTTGTTATTTATCCACAGAACACATTTTCTTTTAGTTTGAAGTTAATTACACTACGCGTTAAAAATCTCCCATACAAACCTTGGGACTTTGGTAGTCTTTTGCACCTTTTGCAGGGGTAGTTTTAAAATAGTGAAAACGTGATTTTAATCTATTTATTGTGGAGTATATTTACTTCAAGTTTGAAATCAATCGCACTATGCGTTAGAAATCTCCCATACTAACTTTTACAGTCATTTGCACCCTTTGCGGGGGTAATTATCAAAACTTCAAAGTGTTATTCTTAATTATTTATTTCTTAGTATATTTACCTCAAGTTTTAAGTCAATCGCACCACGCGTTAAAAAACTCCCATACAAACTTCGACATCCCTTTGCATACTTATTAAGGGTAGTTTTAAAAAACCAAAAATGTTATTCCTATTTTTTTAGCCTTGAAGTAAATCTACTTCAAGTTTCAAGTTTGTAGATTCAAGGAATAAAATTTTTCATACCAACGTTTTCAACCCTTTTTACACCCTTAGGGGTTGAATTTCCAAAAAGCCCTTCTTAGTACACCTCTACGCCATAAGACCTATGTACTCTTCAAATTTCAAGTCTCTCTAGGACCAGCGGTCAAAACACTCCCATTCAAACTTTTACATCCCTTTGCACACTTATTAAGGGTAGTTTAAAAAACTAAAAATGTCTTTCCTTTTTTTTTGCCTTGAAGTATATGTACTCCAAGTTTTAAGTTTGTAGGTTCAAGGAATACTATTTTTCATACAAACGTTTTCAACCCTTTTTACACCCTTAGGGGTTGAATTTCCAAAAATCCCTTCTTAGTGCACCTCTACGCCATAAGACCTATGTACTCCTCAAATTTCAAGTCTCTAGGACCAGCGGTCAAAAAACTCCCATACAAACTTTTACATCCCTTTGCACCCTTATTAAGGGTAGTTTTAAAAAACTAAAAATGCCTTTCCTTTTTTTTTGCCTTGAAGTATATGTACTCCAAGTTTCAAGTTTGTAGGTTCAAGGAATACTATTTTTCATACAAACGTTTTCAACCCTTTTTACACCCTTAGGGGTTGAATTTCCAAAAATCCCTTCTTAGTGCACCTCTACGCCATAAGACCTATGTACTCCTCAAATTTCAAGTCTCTAGGACCAGCGGTTTAGGCTGTGCGTTGTCTATATGTCAGTCAGTCAGTCAGGACTTTGAGTCTTATAGTATTAGAGATTTCCAAAAATCCCTTCTTAGTACACCTCTACGCCATACTACCTATGTACTCCTCAAATTTCAAGTCTCTAGGACCAGCGGTCAAAAAACTCCCATACAAACTTTTACATCCCTTTGCACCCTTATTAAGGGTAGTTTTAAAAAACTAAAAATGTCTTTCCTTTTTTTTTGCCTTGAAGTATATGTACTCCAAGTTTTAAGTTTGTAGGTTCAAGGAATACTATTTTTCATACAAACGTTTTCAACCCTTTTTACACTCTTAGGGGTTGAATTTCCAAAAATCCCTTCTTAGTGCACCTCTACGCCATAAGACCTATGTACTCCTCAAATTTCAAGTCTCTAGGACCAGCGGTCAAAAAACTCCCATACAAACTTTTACATCCCTTTGCACCCTTATTAAGGGTAGTTTTAAAAAACTAAAAATGCCTTTCCTTTTTTTTTGCCTTGAAGTATATGTACTCCAAGTTTCAAGTTTGTAGGTTCAAGGAATACTATTTTTCATACAAACGTTTTCAACCCTTTTTACACCCTTAGGGGTTGAATTTCCAAAAATCCCTTCTTAGTGCACCTCTACGCCATAAGAGCTATGTACTCCTCAAATTTCAAGTCTCTAGGACCAGCGGTTTAGGCTGTGCGTTGTCTATATGTCAGTCAGTCAGTCAGTCAGTCAGTCAGTCAGTCAGGACTTTGAGTCTTATAGTATTAGAGATAATGAGATTCGCTACGACCCAGACTAGATAATCTGTGTCCCGGTTCATAGCGCCCGCCGTCGGATGGCAGATTAGATACCATGCTATACATATATTATGGTCTCATTCTCTTGAAAATGTTAACATATATTTTCATAGCAAGGCATCTTAAGATGAAGTCGCCCAATCGTTCAGTATCTTAAGATACCGTAATATGTGTATATTATATTGACCGTGTGTGTTGGCTCACAGCTCATAGTGATGGCGAGCGATATTTTATCTTAAGATGAAATATTATAGCATCTTCGTCGTCTGTGGTACGCTTTAGTCGCCTTACGATATCCACGGCAGGTGACGGAGCGGCCCTATACTATACCAGGACCACCATTGTATTATATTGGGACTCCTGTATCCGCATTTAGGCTCTAAAGTGGTCCGTTTTGCGTGAGGGGTGATCTGGTTACGCTTGTAGCCTAACTCGTCCCAAAAGCGCAGAAGCTTCCCGGGGACCTTCGCTTGGACCCAGGACCCAGGACCACAATACTCAACATCATGGACTGAAAAATTGGACTGCATGTTTTCCAAATAAAATAATGTAAAAAAATAACACCCAGACAAAAAAGGAACAAGTAAAAAAGTCTCGGATTTTTATAACCTACGAGCTACTATTGTTCTTTTGTGCCAATAAGCCATGCAATGACGTAGTACTACAGTACACCCATGGCGGGTGTACCTATTCTCGTCCTTACACAGTTGCAATAAAGGCGACAGATGTAACTTGGCGGCTTGACTGTACCGACGTACGGTACTTGTATCGTGTTTGATCGATGGTAAGTGGTTACATACGAGGAATGCCCTACAACGATGATAAAGACGTATTGATATGGTTTATCATTTGTTGTGAAAAGTAGTGGTTTGCCCCGAACCACAGAATAAATAGCACTTATTACTAGGGATGCCACGAATATTCGGCTGCCATTCGCTTGCCGGTGAAATTACAGGCACATGAGGCTTAACATCTGTATGCCTCTAGTAGCTCGCACGGCAGTGCGTCGAGCGTAGACGTGCTCGCTTTAAGACGTTTCAAAGTGATCCTTGTGATGTATCTGATATAAATTCCCTTTGACTTTGGATTTCGAATACGGGGGACGTGATATCTTGATTTAATTGCATCACACTTAAATAAAGCTGACATGTTTCGCTGATGACAAAATCACTATTCGTGCCATCACTACTACTAACTAACTGAGATTTAGGTATTTATTTAACACTTTAAAAATAAAATATATAAAAAGTGGCTTTAATGCTATGAGCGTTTTCTACCTGCCAACCTTAAAGGTAGATAATGATGTTGGCATGCAGATTTCACGATGTGCGTGATCTAGCAGAAATTCTAATCTTACCTAAATCACAGAATAGTCATTCTTTTTGTAGTGTCACTAAGTTCTTTCGAAACTTTGTGGTGAGTGGATTTTAAGTGCGCCTCAAAGAGGCTCCTTTCGACCTCTTGACACATGTTTTAGAACATTTTAGGTTCTACGACATGCCGCCGCTTTCCTCATGATGTTTTTTTTCACCGTTTGAGAGCATTGTTAAACCCAGATACCGGATTGCTATAGCCAACCCGGGCCCCGTTTTACCCTTTGGGTAAAACGCTAGGAGGCAAGACGTTATTTTCTTACCTGTTCTTCAATATCTAGGCTTTGGTCGGGAGGAACTGGCGCCTAGTACCACCTTTTTATAAGACGTTACGAAGCGATTGATTGAAATGAATACAGACCGTTTAAATTTGCTTTTTTTTATTTTCCTCATATGCACATTGGGAAAAAAAAAATTGCATGTTTTCCGCTTTAGCAAACAAATACCTAGGTAAGTACCTGTGTCAATGAGGGCGTTTTTTGGTACAATCCAAAACAATTTTTATATGTATTCTTGATGTATGTTCAGATACACCGATCCCATAGGAAAAAGTTGATGTTACATTTTTACCGCTTTAGCAAATTCTGGCCTTTACCCGCTGATTCGTGTTTTACCCCAATACCAGCGCGTATTAGCATAATGATACGTATACTACCGCATTACAAGTTGTCTTCGAAAAATAATACGAATGACGTATTTAGAGATACCTATTTACAGAGTCATGTAAGACATTGGATTGGAGACTTTGAGAATACCCCAACACTAGTAACTATTTCACCGCAGGTGCTCTGCAAGGAATTAGATCAATGCTCTACGAGGAATACCCCCTTTGAGCCGGTCCAGAACCAAATGACAGAAAACTTTACACAAAAGCTTACTAATATCTGATTGTATAGATGACAAAAAAGTTGCCGGTGTAATTACAGGCACACGAGGCTTAACATCTGTATGCCTCTAGTCGATGGACGCGGGGCAGTGCATCGTAGGGCACGTTCCTATCGTACGTGACTTACGAGGCAATGCTTTGTTATAGGTGATGGTTACCACTTAACATCAGGTGCGCCATCTGCTTGTTCCATCAGCTAGTTGTATAAAAAAATGTAAAAAGGGTCATACAAAAAACGCTACGAACCAAGCCGTAAGTGAGAGGAACTGGCGGTAGATTCACCTAGTATATCAGACGTTTCAAAGTGATCCTTGTGATTGTACTAAATAACGACCGTTTGGATTTTTGATTCTTTATTTTTTTATACTTCTTGCTGATGGAACTAGCAGATGGCTCACCTGATGTTAGGTGGTAACCATTACCTATGAACCCTTACCTCTAGCCTAACCCTAAGTTATTGTCAGCGTTAAGTACATATTACTCTCTAACTATAACATTTCTATTAGGTAGTTAAATTGTATTTCTTAAGTAGAAATTGGCCTGAAACCCCTTAGCTACTCCTAGGCAAGATATTTCCGGCATTACGTAGTCACGTAGTACAGATAAAAACAAGTTTACAATTCACAGTTACTAAAATAGCCAATGTCATGTGACAAATCGTTTGAATACAATAAGTTAGTAGCAAGGTTTAAAGGTTAAATTCAGTATGTGTTTAATCTACCGGAAATTGCTTCGCTGAAAGACTAATTTGCATTGATTTTTAGCAGTGAGTATCAGTTTTACTTGACATAGGTTCGAATCCCTGTTGTCGGTGCAATTATAAAAAACGGATTCTTTCTTATACGGAGTCTATAATTATGTATAGAAGATCCACTTACTTAACCAACTTCAAAAAGGATTAGGTTTTCTATTCGAATGTTTTTTTTTGTGTGTTTGTTACGCGATTACTCCGCCAATGATGAACTGATTTTAATGGTTTTTTTTTTGTTTGGTAGGGCATACTTCAGAGGTAATTTCTAAATTGATATGGGATCACCAAGGAGGCTGCATTGAGAAGACTCAATTGAAGGATACTGCATCAGTACAGTACCCCGATCAGTACCTCGGCAAGAGCTAAGCTCTTAAATTTAGGAAGAATTAAACAACATGGTCTTATTCATTTGGTCGCTGTCGCTGAGCGCGCCATTAGCTTAATAGACCGATAAGTCTGTTGCTGTCGCTGTTCGTTGGCATGAAAGTGACAAGGGTACCTCGTGTGTTCATAAGTTTTGAGACGAACTTATTTAATTAATTTAAAAAGAAAGTAATTCATGCAACCTTTTTTAAACTTTTAAAATTTTAAATTTTGAATGTTTTGAATCAGAAAAAATATACATTTGAATATTTGTTTCATTCTCCGTGAAAATGCGCCAACAAAAGATTTGCGTGCGACTGTAATTTCACTGTTTCAAGCAGGAAAAAAACCAATGCAAGTTTTTAGTGAAATCCAAAGTTGGGGATATAGTCGGAACTTTGTGTATTATACCATAAAGAGGTACAAGGAGACCGGCTCTTTAGAAGACCGTGGAAGATGTGGCCGCCCGCGGTCTGTAAGGACGCCCGCCAACATCAAAGTAATCAGAGAGCGAATTCGTCGCAACCCTTGCCGGACTCAAAAGAAATTAGCTCTGCAGACCAACATTTCGCGAATATCGGTGAACAGGATACTTAAATATGATCTTAAACTAAAGGCCTACAGTCGAAGGAAAGTGCATTATTTAAACGAGCGTCTTCGTAAATTGCGACTGGAACGATGTCGGAACCTATTGAAGAGACACGATCCAAAAAATATCCTGTTTACCGATGAAAAGATCTTCACGGTGGAAGAAAAGTTTAACCGGCAGAACAATAAGGTTTACGCCAGAAGTTCAAAGGACGTCCAGCCATCTGTACGCAATGTCCAGCGTACTCATCAACCAGCAAGTGTGATGGTTTGGTGGGGTGTTTCCTACGAGGGGGTCACTTCGCTTCATTTTTGCCAGCAAGGCGTCAAGGTGAAGGCACAAAATTACCAAACCGACATATTGGAAGCGGTGGTTAAACCATTAAATGATACGCTATTCGCTGGAAAATACTGGGTTTTCCAACAGGACTCTGCTCCCTCCCATAAAGCTAAGACTACCCAACGTTGGCTGGAGGCCAATTTGCCAGGCTTCATTCGGAGCGAAGATTGGCCCTCGTCAAGCCCTGACTTGAATCCTTTGGATTTTTCTTTATGGACGGAATTGGAGCTGAAGGCATGCAGAAAGTCTCACCCAAACCTGGATTCTCTCAAGCGAGCCCTTATTAAAGAATCGAAACGGATTCCCATTGAAAAGATTCGTGCCGCCATAGATGAATGGCGCACGCGTTTGAAGGCCTGCATTGAATGCAAAGGCGGTCATTTTGAATGATTTATTTTTAAATACAGATCTATTTGTCAGTAGTTTTAATTTTAATATCCAATAAATGAATACTCAACTTAGCTCCAAAAATATTTTAGTTTTACTGTGTCTCAAGACTTATGAACACACGAGGTACTGTATAGAGCCGCTATAAATGGTAGGGAATATGTAAAGGGTGTGTACTGACCTCGCTGCCATCTTGCTGCGCGTTGCATTTGCTGATGTTGAGTGTGCCTGTGATGAAGTCGTTCTGGACGTCTACTATCAGGAAAGCGCTCACCGGACGCACGATCTGCAAACACACATTCACTGAAAGCGCTTTTTATGGTTAAGAAGTTGTTTTTCGGTTGCCAGCCTCGCAACTTCTTGCTCGATACCTTTTTTTTTATACAACTATCTGATGGAACAAGCAGATGGCCTACCTGATGTTAAATGGTAACCATCACCATAACCATAACAAAGCATTGTCGGTGTCGGTATCAAATCCAAACGGTCTTTATTTAGTACAATCACAAGAATCACTTTGAAACGTCTTAGAATCTACCGGCAACTCCTCTAACTTACGGCTTGGTTCCTAGCATTTGTTGTATGACCCCTTTAAAATTTTTTTTTATACAACTAGCTGATTGAACCAGCAGATGGCCCACCTGATGTTAGGTGGTAACCATCCCCCTATAACAAAGCAATGCCTCGTAAGTCACGCACGATAAGAACGTGCCCTACGATGCACTGCCCTGCGCCCATCAATTTGAGGCATACAGATGTTAAGCCTCATGTGCCTGTAATTACACCGGCAACAACACTCTTCAAGCCGAAACACAGCGTTGCTGCTTGGCGGCAGAAAATGGCGTGGTGGTAGTACTTCCCCAGACGAGCCCTTTACAAAGAGGTCTACTACTCTTAAAACCTGTTTGGAAAATGATATTTTTGCTAAACTGTGTGCACATAACTTGGTTGATTGCGATTTTCATAAGTAAGTTCAGTTCAGTGCATCAAACACTATTATCACAGAGCTGAGTGACGACCAATTTGTTGTCCTACCCAATATTATGCTTTGTATTTTGCCTATGTTTACTGCTGTCTACTACCTACTGCTGCACCTATTTTGTGGCAAACAATTTTTTTTTTCTATTCTCTTCTACTCACCACTTTTATCCAATGGTTCCAACAGAATGTAAACTCCTCCTTATCAATGAAGCCGTCATCATTTTTATCAAACACCTGGAAGATGTGACGAGCCTGATCTTCTGACAGCGGGTAGATGTGGCCCTTGTCGTTACGGAACAGAGCCTTGCAGATCAGTCGGAACTCGTCCATGTTCAACTTTCCATCCCTGTTTCAATAACACATGAAATTACAATTATTACCAAAATCATTCAAAGAAAACTGAAACTGCAACAGCTTCACAACTTTGATCCCCAGGCATGGTAGATATCCCCTCAAATCTCTTATTATCTCTTAAATCAAAGACAAAAGGTATTTATTCAATCAAATGACAAGGATCAAGCCTCAAGCCTCAAGGTTCATTGGTTTTCGCTGTAACTTGTCTGCCTACCATTTAGTCAGTCAGGATATTGGTGAGGAAGTAGGTAGGTTTATAACATTTTGAGCCAGTACATCTGATTCATGCTCGATGATTCACAGATTGCTAAATATTCACACTTAGAAATACCTAGTTGAATAGAAATACTTTCTAATAATAGTTGTTATATTTATCTATTGTAAGTGGTTAAAGTTTAAATTTATATTTTAAGTAAAGTAACTCCTTTCTGTAGCCTTATTTATTTAAACACTACTTTACTTAAACTGTGATAGTTTAAGTAAAGTAGAATCCAGAAATAAATGATACAAGTAAATAAATTTTAAAAATCTAATTATACTTTCATGTCATCAGCGGCTAAACTTTGAATTTGAAATTTTTACAGAAATAAATGATATGATAAAAGTAAAGTTATTTCATGGTAATGAGGATGGATTCAGCTTCTCAAAGTGCTATATTCAGATAAACATACCCATCTTTATCGAATGTCTCATAGCAGGCGTCCATATCGGTAAGGCAACTTTCATCAACCAGCGTGCCGTTAGCGACCTCCGACATCGTAGGTTGGATTGAAATGACTCGCGAGCCTGCACTGTGCCCCCTTATAAATGAATTCAGCACCATGGCAGCGAAGTAACAGAACTTATGTAACCGAAACCGACCAAAACAAACAATTGTAGGTACGGGAAATTTGTCTCCTCATGTAGATTGCCATTGTTATTACTGTTAACTCTTCAGATTAAGTTCCAGTTTGGAGTCTTTTTTATTAGGTCGAAGGGACATTTTCATAAAAAAATTAAAAACTTTGGAAAATAAATAAATATCCATCAATTCCATCACATCAACACACTCACACACACACACCGATCAAAATTGATCAAATCACACGTGGGTTACACACTGACACTGACGCACGTCAGTCTTTCTTGCGTCAGACGTCAGCAGTATTGCCACCTTGGTTTTACAAAAAGGGAAGAAATGGACAAGCCAAAATGGGTTAACCTAAATTAGCCTGTGACCTATGCTCAAGATTTATTTTTAGGACTTCGATCAATTCTTCAACAGATTCAGTCAATTAATTTCAATTCATATAGTCCACAGATTCAGTCAATTAATTTCAACTGCCTGCTACTATACTAGCATCTAGTTGAGGGCAAGTTGAGGGTGATGCATGACGGCGGCAGTACAGTGGTAGATAGCATAGCAAGCAAGCAAGCAAGCAGTAGGTAGTATTTTAGTGTTCTGTGGTAAGGGGGCTAAGAAAAAAAAACATTATCTAGGTAGATGTACATCAAAAATTCTCGACGCTTGCCGAATGCCGACAGTTCTGTGCTTGCCGATTTCTAGTTTTCTGTTCTGTATCAAATTACATTATTACATCGACTAGCTATATTTCTATTGAATTCGTATCTCGCCGAGCCGTGGCGATATTTCAGCTACAGATATGATGTAATTTATGTTTGGTTTGTGTTGAATAGGTTAGCTAGGAATTGTGTTATTGCATTGCATCGTTTCATCACGTTTTTATTTCACTATTCACTATGGTGATAGAAGACGATATGGATTACGTTCAAGTCTATTCGGGCTCTACGTCAATGAGCCTGCATGACCGTTTCACTCTGCTGGCGGCTACATCGCCGTTCCGTGGGGCTGGCCCCCGGCGCGGACGGAGGCTCTCGACAAATGATGGTCCGTTGCTCAATTATGGTAACAGGAGCCAGAATATGACCGATGATGTCGTCCAGCATTTGGGCTTGGATTGGAGAACGGTAAGTCTATCTAATTTGCAAATTGTTAGACCCTACCACTAGCTTGAATTATGGTTGATGGATACCCAAATTCCGAATGTATAAGTACCATGAATGATAGAACTCTCACCAACTCAATGATTGGCTATAAACATAACAGGTGTTCGGCAAAAAATGTGTCTTACATGTATTCCATCCACAATGTGAAAAGATTTATTATAACATTGTTAACATATCAGAGAAAATCTTTAAACTGAAACAGAATTGCAAGGATTACTATAAAATGTCTTGTGCATACTAAACACTATTGACTTCCGAAATGTGTTACAGCAAGACAATGCTGACTACCAGTGGGCAGGAAGTCAGGCTCGCAGCCGGCCTGGTAGCCGAGCAGGTAGCCGACCACGTAGCCGAGCTGGCAGTGAAAACAGTATGCCGGGCCTGTATCGAAGTAACAGTTGGGGAAACCTCAGTCGCGCTAATAGTGTTAGCAACTTCAGCCAGCGATCAGGTCAATCAAGGAGATCCAGTGGTGGATATAGGTTTGTTATTAAATGAATTCCTATTTTATATTTACTTAAAAACAAGCTTGACAACTGGCTTCAAACAAACCAATCCATGCTCAAAAAAATTTACCCATACATAACTACAATTCCAACACTGCAATATAGAAACACCAGCAACAGCTGCTCATCTATTAATTTTATTAATAAATAAATATGTCTTTAATTAAATGAATAAATGTCTGAGAGGGGTAGTCAGGCGTCCCAATATTACATTTTGCAGTACTTAGTAATTCATGTGTCGGGTTGCCATCCCATCCAACCCATTGGCACTATTACAATACTAACTGAAATAAAATCCATTTCATTCTATATCCAGTGATCGCTCGGTGAGGTTCTCAAGACAGCCGGGCCTCAACATGGACATGCGGCTTCAGATGCGCAACGCCTGGATGCGAGGACGTCGCGGACGCGGGCGGGGACGCGCTCGAGGACGTGGGCGAGGACGCGGCCGCGGACGCGGGTATGCAACGAAAGTCTATACTGTTTTTAAAGTATGTAAATCTGAACAGAAAAAAAAGAACGGCAAAAAAACTAACGTTTTGGTTTGTAGGGTTTAAATGATCAAAATACTAATTAGGTGATTTCATATAAAGTGTAGGCAGAAACAAGAAAAGGCAATCGTGCCAAGAGTGTACCATTAAAAATATGTGTTGTTTGCAGTGGAGTCCAAAACGGCCGGGTATATCACAACAATTGGCAACAACAAAACCAGTCGCAGCGCAGGTACAGGCGCAGACGCAACCGCAGCCGCAGCCAAGGGAACAACCACTCGGGAGGCATGATGACCAGGAGTCGAGCTCAGCAGAACGGAGCTAACGGCTGGAACAACCAACCTGGCAGGGGGAACCCCGGACAGGGCAGGGGACGAGGCAGAGGACGCGGCGGCACTCAGAGAGGTAATTTGGCTCACATCTCTAGGCCGTGGGTTCAATCACAAACATTTGTGTGATGAACATAATGTTTGTTGTGTCTGGGTGTTACTAAATATTATAAGTAGGTACTTATGTATTTACAAAATAAAAAATCATACAAGTATTATATCAGCTATCTGGTTCCCATATTACAAGCTTTGCTTAGATTGGGCCTAGATAGGGCTGTGTGGAAAGTCCATCAATATTTTTCGTTATTCTTTTCCAGGTGGTTTATCTCAGAACGGAATGCCCCAACTGAAAACCCTTGCACAGCTGGACAAAGAGCTTGAGGAGTACATGGCGAGTACTCCAGCCTCCTTAGACAAGCAGCTGCAAGACTACATGGCTGAGAGTGGCATGGACTTAGGAGACTAAGAGACTAGATATCCCTTATCTTAGAAGAACAAGGTCGTTGGTCTACCTTTGTATCATGGAAGCTACTACTGACTTATTGAAATTAAGTGTCATTTATAATATTTTTTTCTAGATATCAGTGTCTATTCAGGGTTTCGCTCACTGACGTTAGTGACGTGCTTGCCTGTTTTTGAGTGCGTATTATTAGTAGTATTGGGTCACAATAAGCGAGTCTTAAGAGTAGTAGAGCGCTTTGTGCGTGGTTCGTCCAGGGAAGTACTACCACCATGCCTACTATCTGCTGTTAAGCAAAATTACTGATTTTCGGTTTCAAAGGCGTGGGCGAAATTACAGGTACATGAGGTTAAACATCTTCTATGCCTCAGGTTGATGGTAGAAGAGCAGTGCGTCGTAGGGCACGTTCATATCGTGCGTGATGGTTACCACTTAACCAAGCAGGGTTGTTGAAAAGTCGCGTGCCTTCATAAGAAACCCGCTTAAAGATTTGCACGCATGAACAAAGCGGAACTCTAAATAATGGTAATGAATGGATGTCTACCGTACCTAATTTAAGTCGTCTATTTCAGTGTTTTTATAGATCTATAAGTAATAATGTAAAAGCTATTGGCCACAGTGTTTTATAAATATCTGAAACTTATGAAACTTAACTCTTTGTGTACCCAGATAAATTAATGTGTACTCAGTAACTCTTTGTGTACCTAGATAAATTAATGTGTACCCAGTGAGTCTTAGTGTACCCAATACCAATTATATATATTCGTACTTGCATTTCAATTGACTTTATATCGTATCTACTTAAATTCATGTGAGCAGTAAAGTTGACATATCTGAAACTTGCTCGACTCAGTAACTCTTTGTTTTAATTTATCTGGGTACCAGCTAGTATTCTCTTATCTGTGGTACCAGATAAATTAATTTATCTGTATCAGTAGCTCATAAATATGTCAACTTTTGCATTTAGTTTTGTCCTGACTGAAAAAAAGGTCCTGCGTAATATATTTATGATTTCCGTAATTAAAACCGAAAGCTAGTAGCAAATCCGATTTCAGTTATTTTGTTTTTGAGTGAAATTAGTAGCCAATAGTAGCCAAACTGACAAAATTGCGGGCAACACTGCAAAGGCCAAACAAGCAACAAGAAGTTGAGTTATCTTTCGGCTGTCGTGTTCCACAAACATAAAGTTGATTTATCTATACATTTTCTTTATATCACAAGTTCGTGTACTCTGCAAGCGACCGTAGACGTTAGTAGCACTACGGATCGTTCGTCGGATAATTCCTTATTGGTTTATTTAACAGTGGCACTTTATATTAGCTAATCAGGATTCGATAGACCGACCAATTGGCTACTGCTACTAACAAACGCCCATAGAATATATTATCAGGCGTTAGTTAAAAAGTTATAGTTTGTTAAGATTAAGTATTAGTTTAAGCGCACAGTCACTAAAACGTGCTGTAACAGCTGAATGTTAATGTAAGACTATATAATAAGGTACATAAGTAAATACTTATATGAAATGTGTGATATTAACAAACTAGACATGAAAAATAAGTATACTCCACTTTAAGTTAGAAATAAATGTATAAAATCTTCACTTAGCATAATTCGCAATAAAGTAACAATACAGTTTGTATAATACCTATACCTACTTATTATTAAAAAAAGCTTGACTCTTGCCGAAACGGCAGAAATTATTTGAATTTGATTCTAAATTGATATAGTTCGTGACAAGTTGCAGATCAAATATAACAACTTTTTATTTCGACCTACTTTGTGCTAAAAAAAAGGTTTATAAGTCGTTCCATTTATGAAACAAATCGAAATTGGCGCCATTACCTCTCTCTCTCACACGATTGACTAAACAGTACTGTGCGAGTGGGAGCTAAAGATTAGCCGCGCTTTTGATTAGATTCGTTTCTTTACTGAAAAGGCCTAATAAAAATATATAGCCTTATAAAAAACAGTCAAATAACCTATTTTGGTTTAAAAAAAAATAAAGTATAGATGTAAAGATAATATTATACAGCTAAGTTTATTCGTTTCAGAAAGTTTGTGTACATACTTTGTAGCAACAAGTACTGCCAACATAGAAAAATTACATGTTTTTTAGCATTGTTTTTTTTTCTAATGAGTTGGTATGGAATTTAAGAGCTTTGTTTTAGTATGCCCTCGCCAATGAATAAATGAGTCTAAATAACCCTTTCAATCGTCACTGACTGTACTATTACTGCACTGTACGTTTTGTGAGTGAGTAATAACAAGGCGCCATTTTGAATTCTTGGCGCGAGTTTTACTCAGAATGTAAGACAGTTATGGGTTGGTTGTACTTAGTACCTATATAACTACCCGAAGTCCGAGTTATATTGTTAGTTTATGTTTTTTTTGTTTTCTGTACCTTCATGCCGTTTTTGTATGGAGACTCGATAGCACCGTTACGCTCACGAGTGCGCGTGAGCACTCTCCATACAAAACCGGCCTGACGATACAGAATATGTACTAAAAACAAAACTCAGACTAAAGGTACTGGAGTCTAACCGTGTCTAGTATCATGTTTCAGTACCTGTCGTTATGGATTAAAAATACCTATAAGTAATTCCTATTTAGTTAAGTATGCTCAGTCGAATCATTGTTATGTTTGATATTTTTATGTGCCTTTTTTGACTAGATTAAGAATTTCCTAAGTCCTACACATAATTTTAACATACAGCAACATGTTTGAACAAAAAATATTTTTCTAATAAACTGTTTCGTATTAAAATTTGAATAAAAACTCGAACGAAATCAACATTGTATATTGATACTACTAACCATAATCCCTTAATAAATTAAAGAAATATTTAGGCTTGAAATAGGTGTAGCACTCAGATTTTATCACCAAGCAATTTTTTTGCATCTATGTGTTTTTATTGCGAAAATTTTAAGAAAGATTAACAAACTAAAGTTTTTAAGGATTTGGGCTGACAATTTTGAAAGAAAAAACATATTATTTGAAGTATTTTATTATAAAATAGACAAAAGAACCTACTTACACAAGTTTATTGCGCTGATATAGTTCAGATTAACTTTTAATTTTTATGATTTAGATATTAAGCCTCATCCAGACTGTGTTCAGTAGGTAATATTATGGTGAAAATGTTTGTTATAAGTACATTTTTTATGTAGATCTTTGAAAACAATGTTTATTTTAAATTAAATGTTATTCTGAACTAAGCCACTGTCTATTTACACTTTAAGGGTCCAAATATTTAACATTTCCAATATTTTTTCATAGTTTTATATATGGCTGCGATTTTAACGAAAAATACGAAAGTATTTGAACACATAGCCATTCATTTTAAAATATAAATATTAACTTAAAACTAAATGTGTATGTATAATAATAGTTATCGTTTGGTTTTTCGTACTAAAACTAAAATACATAAAACATAATATTTATAATCCCCATAGTAAATATCTGATTTAGAGACTTACGAGACTGATTTCGCTTAAAACTATTACTGTATTTAACCTTTAAAAATATAATTTATTAAAAAAAAGGATAAATAATAACAAGGTAGAAAAAAATGGTGGGAGAAAACGTTTAAATGCCGACATTATTGTAAATTACAGCTAAAATAAATTAATCCTAACTAAAGTACTGTGTATTTACATTGAAAAGTCTATAATTTAATTAAATATTGTTCTAATTTACCATTCAATTTAACGGCCCTCAAAGATGAGAAGGAAGTAGACTTGTTTGCTCCCTCTATAGCTTTTCAAATATTTTCCAAAAAAATACTGACCTGCTTTTGCAACTTTACTAAATGAACACTGTGTGGATAGACCCTTAGTAGAAAACTACTTTAGAATTTTTTTATAATGATGATAAATATACCTATGACTTTAAATTCTTTTTTATTCGGACCAATTTCTATAAAATCGGCTGACATTTTGTGCGCAATTGTTTATGAGGCCTGAGGTCTGAGGTCTCGGATAATTCGAAAAATACGCCTCTATAAAGCGTATATTATTTGATATTTATGTTGTTCCTTCAATTTGAAAGTAGAGGTATCTAAGGATCGTGGCAAGTGCAAACCCTTGGAATCTGCCTACCCCTATGGGAAACGGGCGTGATTTGATGTATGTATGTATGTATCACTTCGATAAATAAAAAAATCACTAAGAAAACCAATGAGTCTCGATTCATGCTTAAGCAATTGAGCTTATGGGACTCTCTTATGGGCTTATGGGTCTTATAGAGTTTATGGTGTAACCCATAGGACACGTCTGGCGTCCCGTATGTGCCCTGCTCCAACACAGGTGGAAACGGCCACTTAATATTGATGGTAGACTGTTCCTTCACTTGATAAATAATAAAAGAAAACCAATATGTCTCGGTTCATGCTTGAACATTTGAGCATGTTTTGGAACCTTCGTTATTCCCCAGGCTATAGGTTATTGACGGATATGATCTGGTTGATCCAGCCGATGAAGGCAGACACCTTGGAGTAGACCCCGGGCACGTCCTGGCGGCCGCAGCCGAAGCCCCAGGACACCAGGCCGACCAGCTCGTAGAAGCCGTCGTCTTGGCAAACCAGGGGGCCTCCTCCGTCACCCTGGAACAGAAAGTTGGGAATAAACATGTAGTAAAACACGTCTGCCTTAACCTAGGCAGGATAACATACCTACATTACTTATCATCGAACAGGTTTAGGTACCTACCAAGTCTACCTACAAAGTAAAGATAGAAAGTATACATGTAGGTTGTAGGTAGGTACCTAGTTGTGTAAATATTCTTCTGTTATAGGTAATCTGCTTTCAGCCTGATTTTTTTTTTGTTTTAATTGTAATCGACAGTACCTATTTTCCAACTACTGCATCGCTGCTAGTTCTTCTTGTCGTGTCTTTCACACTGTGTGTGAGCCTCTGCTCCTTTCGAGCACTTGACACATGTTTTAGAACTTTTTAGGTTCTACGACATGCCGGTTTCCCCACGATGTTTTCCTTCACCGTTTAAGAGTAGGTACACTGTTACGAAAGATCTAGTGACACGACAAGACGAACAGTAAGTTGTATGTACTTACCTGACACGCGTCGTTTCCCTCCTCCCCGCCGGCGCAGAAGGAGCTGGCGGGCAGGATGAATATCTTCTCAGTGACCGCGTTCACCTTGCGGATGCACTCGGCGTCGCTCACTATGGGCAGCTCGGCCTCGCGCACGCGCAGGGGGATCGGGCCCGCTGGGGACATTCAAACATAATATTCAACTTAAAAAAAAAACTAACTTCAAATACACTGAAAAACATAACATAACACTTGGTGGAGGAAACCACAAACCAAGCGTAAATATTTTTTGTTATTGTAGTTTTTTTCAAAATGCTTAATCAATTTCGATAAAATTTATATGGGACCACCTCTGAAGTATGAGCTAACAAATATAAAGAATCATCAATTCATTTGCCGGAGTAATCGCGTAACAAACATACAAAAAAGGACACAGTCGAATTAACCTCCTCCCTTTTTTTAAGTCGGTTAAAAATGTATCTTAATCCCCGTTATTTTTCAGCGGCTCAAAGGTGATGGTTACCACTTATGTTTAATCTCTCTCACAAGGTTCTTAAATATTTTGGGTTCAGTATGAATAAATAAAAATGTATGTACCTACCTAAAACTGTTTTGTGAACTAATTGCACAAAAGAAATCCAGTTATTTCAACTTAAGCTTTGTAAAACCTGTGTTACAGGTCACCAGGAGCTCTCACTCCACGGATTTTGCAAGTGACTTTGCTTTGTACAGTACTTTGTACCTATAGTACTCACTCTCTCCCATATATCCATATCCAGTAACCGTGCAGCGCTTGCCCGGCGCATGGCTGACATCCCTGGCCGGCAGACACACCAAGCACACGCCTTCCTTCAGCTCCACCTTTCCGCCCAGCTTCAGCAGCGCGATGTCGTTATCCAGGGTCTGGCTGTTGTGGTTGTGGTGGATGTACGTGGTCAGGACCTTGAGGGTCTGCGCGCCGGGAGACCCGTACTTGCGGGTTAGGTCGTGGTCTCCCACGCGGACGTATGTCGTCTCTTGCATTCGGACCATGCTGGAACAAAAATGGTATGATGATGGAGCCAATGTCCGTTCAACGGAACTCTTCAATAAATAGTCCAATAGAGTTGTAACTTTTGGAAAGGTATGGTTCCCACCAAAATAGTAGGCGGTAGTTAGAAGCAAGTCCAAATAATAATGTTTGAACTTGCATGTGACTACCTAGGGACTGTAATTTTCGTAGCGTTCGGATCGCATCACGAGATCTCAGTTCGAGGCGAACCACGAGTTGTATAATAATCTAGCCACAATAGTGGGCTCATGAATGAGTAATTTTACATCGACCTAAAAAAATTTTTTTCGTCAAAAAATTTCTATCATTTATGTTATGTACAATCACATTGCACACGTTCAGCAAAAATAGCATTTTGATCCAAACAAGTTCACCAACTACGAAGTATGCATAAGTACGATAACTAGTGCAGCGAATTTTTTGAAATGTGCGAAGAACTAAGTCAGAAACAGCTGACTTTGATCCCCAGGCAAGGAGACCAAGACGAACTCCTGCTTGTCGACGAGTGGGTAGTCAGAGGTTCGTCCAAACATTACATTTAACATGTACCCACATTTTGCAGTAGTTGGTATTCCATAGGTACGTGACAAGTTGCACGTACGTCTGGCTACCCCCCTTAGACGTCTTCAAAGAATCTGGAGTTAGCACTCGGCACAGAGAGCTGAGGGGATATCTCACGTGCCTGGGGATCGAAGTCGTGAGGTTTCAGTGAGATAAGACGTTGCAGTACTGACTTGGTGACGCAGTGCGCCGCCGTGAGCACCCACTGCGTGCCGATGAGCGCGGCGCCGCACAGGTACTGGTTGTTCTGGTTGATGAGCGCCACCTGCCAGCACCACGCGCCGCGCGCGCCGTCCGCGCCGCCCATCACGCGCGCCGCGCGCCCCGCGCTGCCTGCACATTCATACACGCGTCGAGAAACAAGGTAAGCACATTTATTTTATTTTCAAAGTCAAAGTCAAAGTCGAAATGTATTTATTCAATAAAATCACAAGGATCACTTTGAAACGTCTTAAAGCTAGGTGACTCTAGGTGCCAGTTCCACGCGACCAAAGCCTAGAAGAACAGGCAACAAACTTACGGCTTGGTTCCTACCGTTCTTTTTAAGGGTAGTAGAGCTCTTTGTGAATGCCTCGACCAGGGAAGTACTACCACGTTTTTTTCTGCCGGCAAGCAGCAACGCTGTGTTTCGGTTTGAAGAGTGTGGTTGCCGGTGTGATTACAGGCGCGTGAGGGTTAACATCTGTATGCCTCAAGTTGATAGACACAGGCAGTACATCGTGGGGCACGTTCCTATCGTGCGTGACTTACGAGTCAATGCATTGTAAACATCAGGTGGGCCATCTGCTTGTTCCATCTGCTAGTTGTATAAAAAAAAAATAACTGTACACCAATGCTCTAATTCATATTGTTCGCTGAGCGCTCCATCAGCTTATCAGACCGATAAGTCTGTTGCTGTTTCTTTTCGTTGGCATGAAAGTGACAGTGAAAAGTATACTCTATAGAGCCGCTACAAAATGGAAGGGAATATGAATAAGGGCCACGTCTTTCACAAGGATCCTTTGAAACGTCTTCAAACAAGTTGAATCTAGGCGCCAGTTCCACGCGACCAAGCCCTTAATTCTTTATACAACAAAATCACGGGGAGTTTCACCTAGTGGATCCGCGCTCACTGCAATCACGAGCTTCGCCTTACCGCCTTACTCACATTGGCATTTCCACTCGCCGAAACACTCGTGCGGGTGAATGTATACAGAATGATGAATTGAAATACTGCGGATTTTTCAACTACAACTTACCTTTCACACCACAAACGTATCTGTTGTACTTCTCCGGAGGTTTCGTGGAGTAGTTGGTTCCGTACGTGCCGTAGTCCGGCTCATAGGGCACTGGAAGATAACAATAAACACCATTTAAATATGGCTTTATTCAGTACAATCTCAAGGATCACTTTGAAATGTCCGTCGTATAAACTAGGTAAATCTAAGCGCCAGTTCATCGCGACCAAAGCCTAGACGAATGGCCATGAAGATGAGAGATGTTTCGAAAGGCACTTACACACAGGAGTAGTATGAGGCAGCAACGCCGTGGTATACTGCGTGTTGTACTGCGTCAGCTGCGTGTTGTAATGCTTGTCCTGCGCGGGAGGGGAGTGCTGCGGCGGGGGGAGGGGCTGCGGGGGAGGGGGCGTGTCGGGCCTCACGCCGGTTACTTCCTGCACCTTGGACTTGGGCGCGCAACATTGCGTGCCTGCCTTCTTGCATTTGAACACGTCAGTGATTTCCGCATTGTCTGTGAAAGAAACATGTACGATAGTCATTAATTAGAACAATTAACTGAGTTTTGTTTGAATTGGTACATTTTTGAAAAGATATATAATTTACCTACTTTCATCGTACGTAAGTCGTACCACATTTGTGTTTTGTTATATCGAAAGAATGCCATTTGGTTTAAGCTACGCGACAGTTAGCTTAGTAGGTAGTTTATTATTTTTATCCGATTACGGAATAGGCAACGGATGGTTATGTTGTTTTGTAGGTAGTAGTTGAAATCAGGCTCTGCGAATACGTGTCTAGTCTAGGTTTCGTGTGGATTGTAACGAGATTTGATAGTCCAATGGGGCGTCGGTTAAGCCGAACGGCATCAAAATAATTCATAACTAGTATAATGATGGACTTGATGGACAAGTACCGTCTCTGTCGAGGTCTATGAACAGTGGAGTATCATTTCAAAATTAGTAACATACCATACAACAGAAGGAAAGCAAAGTGACGAAACGGGCATGTTATAAAACATGAATCATTCTAAAACATTGTCAAATGCTCGAAAAGAGCCTCCTTGAGGCGCACTTAAAGCCTTTCACCTCACTGTTTCGAAAGAAACTAGTAGCACAAGAAGAAGAAGCAACATTCTTTAGATAAAGATTATTAGGTTAGTCTTAAATAAAGACAGTAAGAGAAGTGTTAGTGGAAAAATTCTTAGTTATTGCTTACTTTGAAATATTAGGTCAGTGTTAAATTACCTATTAGCCGTAATTATGGCTAGACTGTAATATTATTATAGTATTTTATATATTAGTAGAGTCTCTTTAAAAAAAAAGGTCGGTCTCACGGAAGCATGTGAAGGTGGAGAGCAGAGGCATGATGCAGGAGCCCGGACACTCGGCGCGCGGGTCTACTGGCGCCGGCGTTGTTGTCGTCGTGGTAGTAGTAGTCCGGAAAGCCCTGGAAACGGAAGCTGTGTGTAAAGGCTAGTTTAACGCCCTAAAAAAATGTATAGGTCTATAAGTCACTACAATTTTAAATTGGGTCGTATTTTGTTACAAGTATTAATGGAACCAGTGTAACAGTATCTAACATTTTTTGCAGGATTTCCTAGAACCCACCAAAGTATTATGCCAAATGTTTTACGAGCGTTAAGTCTTTTATTGTAGATCTAATGAAGTTATTTAGAGAGGTAGACTGGTGCTTACTTGGAGCTATCGCAGCAGATGGTAGAGTCCTTGTTGCAGACGGTGTGGTAGTTGAGGACTGCTGGCGGCTTGCAGAACGCAGCCATGATGCTCAGCATACAGTAGCCACGGCAGCGCGGCATGGGAGGCTAAAACAGGAATTCCTGGATTACGACACGTTTTATTTTTTCCAAGATTTAACTGCAATCATCCAGTCTATTTTAAAACATTCGGTAACGGTTCCGACCGGAATAGTCTCTTTTGCTCTTGTTTGGTTTGCCTTTAAACAAAAAACCCGGAGTAAGAGTTAAGAGTAAGAGCTCTTTGTGAAGGGCTCGTCCGGGGAAGTACTACCACCACGCCTTTTTCTGCCGCCAAGCAGCAACGCTGTGTTTCGGTTTGAAGAGTGTGGCTGCTGGTGTGATTACAGGCACATGAGGCTTAACATCTGTATGCCTCAAGTTGATGGACGCAGAGAAGTGCACCGTAACTAACGTTTTCGATTGGTAACGTTTCCAAATAATTTAAAATATCTACCCCTGCTGAAAGATAATAAAACTAAAAGTAATGTTTTGGGTGTTTTATGTCGGACGCTGTATGAATCATCTTGAATAGTTAGGGCCCGTTTACTAGTTAACTTTTAGTTTAAACTTAAGACTCACCGGTGGCCTAGTGGTGGTAGGCCGCTGCGTGGTCGCGGGCCGCGGCCGGCGCGTCGTGTAATGCTTGTTGTACTGCGTGGTAGTCTCCGCTTTGGGCTCTGTCAGACAACACGTGCCCTCGTCGGGGCACGTCGCTTCCTCATCCAAGTGGTCGCAGAGGAGAGAGAATAGGCCCCCGACGCAGTCCCCGCGGCACTTGCGGCCTGGACGCGGCTTAGGCGTTGTAGTTGTTTGCTGGAAATTGAACGAAATGATTTCGATTTACTTAATGCCAACATACATACATCGGCTATGTAGCTTAGGTCTAAAGACGCTTCAGGCAAGTACAAGTACTCTGTAGGGCGCTGCAAACTATGTTGGTTATGTAGAAATAAGGCAGGTTACCACTATGGTACAATACATAGGTAAGCTAATACAATAAGCAGAAATGTTTTAGTGTTCGTCTAGCATCTTTACAAACTTCCGGTTTCCAAAAAGAAGTTCACTGTTAGCGTAGAATAAATACCTATATCGTGGCTTAAGCTTCACGTATGGATTTCCACAACGAACTATCTCGGGCCTTCTCCTTCCACCGGCTTCCCACGATCTTCACAATGCCAATCGGGTCGGCTGTCGTACGGTTCGTTATTCCTATGAGAAGCTCTTCTAATAGTTAGTTATGTATGTTGTTCTGACATAAGTAACCGTTAGCTATTATTATTCACTTGATAGCTCCCGTCATGGCTAATCGACCGTTATTACTTACAGCCGAGGAAGCGCTCAGATAGAGCGATATAAAATACGTTATGTACCTACATCACCATCATAAACATTTACACAAAAGTATAAACTAGATGATAATAAAGTGGTTTAACGGGCTATTCCGTAAACAGCATTCACCCAAGTGACCCCGGAATTCGTAGTGAGTTTTTAATATGGCATTCTGTATACGTTTACTCATCACGCACCACTCGCGTGAGTGTTTTGGCGAGTGGAAATGCCAATTTGAGTGATGCAAAGCTTGTGATCGAAGTGAGCGCGGATTGATAGGTGAAAATTCATTTTGATTTAGTTATTTGGAGAATCGACACCCTCTCAGTCTGTGGCGTAGCTATCGTATGGCCAGGTGATGCAGTGCACCAGGGCCCCGGAGCTCAGGGGGCCCGCAACCTAAGCTTTGATAAGAGAGGGTCAGCCAGCTCCCAAAGCTAGAGAACCTTGATCCCGCTCACAATTTTTTTAAAGGCCAATTTAAGTTCAAGCTATGTGGAAAGAGGGGGTGAGGGCCCGATTCCTTCTCTATGCACCGAGGCCCTTGTCCACCTAGCTACGCAACTGCTCTCAGTGCACACTTAGAACGGTATAAGGAACCAAGCCGTAAGTTTGTTGCCTATTCTTCTATGCTTGGTCGCGTGAACTGGCACCTAGACGTTTTTAAGTGATCAATGCAATTCTTCTTCTGTGCGTTTATGGATTTAAATAAATAACTTTTGTCTGTGACTTACAGGTGACGTGGGCTTCTTCTTGCTCGGTTTGTTTTCACTCGGCACGACGAGATCCGCGGGTCGCTCTCGGTCGCCGTAGTCGCGCGACACACAGCACTGTCGCCCCGCGACACATAGCGACTTTGAAGTGAGGTAGGCAGAGCAGTAGCGGGTTAGGTGTGCTTCTACGCACACGCCCGGACACGCTATGTTGCCTGGAAGAAAGGTTTTAAATGATAAGGCAGTGCTAAAATAAAAATACGTCAACGTATGAATTGCGTGGAATTTGGATTGGAACCCGCCAAGTAATTATATAAAAAGAGAAGAATTTAACTAACTAAAAAAAATTGTTTAACTTTGATTAAATTAATGTTATAACAAGCTATTAGTAGTACAAGGACTTTAAGCTTGAAACTCTGAAGGTCTGCAGGGTCATATAATAGAATAATTCTGCAATAATTTCAAAAGCTAGAAATAAAATCCTAATATTTAATATGGTGTACCTAATAATTACCACTGTTTTTATCGCTGGAGGGCGGTGGCTTCGTGATGGGATCCTCTTCTTCATCCTCCTCTTCTTCTTCTTCCTCGTCAGCAGGGGTCGTGGTATACGGCCTTCGAGTAGGCTCAGTTGTGTTACCTAGAATAAAAATAAATAAATAATATACTTACCTACAATACAATATAATTTCTGCTTGTTCCATCAACAAGTTATATAAAACAAAAATCCTTCCATACTGTTTCGAAAGAACTAACGACACAATAGAAGAACTAGTGACACGTCCATAAGAAGATCTTACCCGACACATCGTCAGCGCAGCACTTCATGTTGCTGGGACACTCCACCTCCTCCAGCACGTTGGTGCAGATCAGCGCTGCCAGCGGGTGCATGCACGAGCCCGGGCAGTCCTTCGACTCCACTTGCGAGTCCAGGGTCTGCATGAAGCCTGCAATAGAGAGGCCCTGGTTTAATTAACTTGGATTAACTTAGCTTGGATTCTTTAGTCACGAGGACCCGCCTGGCTACGCGCTCAAAATTATGAGGATAATCCGAAATCGATTCAGAGCTTTTTGTGTGAAAAAAATATTCCTATACCTATTTAATGTTAATGTTCGCGACACAGTTTTTTTAACTTCTGCGAATGTTATCGTTTTCTACATTATGTGTTGTTCCAAAAAAATAAACTTATATTGTATTTTAATTTCACTGGGGCATTATTTTTGTATGTTCAATTGTTTATTTTTTTTGTTACATATTAGGCTAAGAATCAGACACAAATTTTAAGAGAATTGTAAATGAATAAATGAATTGAATTTTAAAAAAAGAACAAAAAATATAATACACAGATGACGTTTTTTTGTGGTTCCTTTTAGCAAAAGTTTTGATTTATGGGTTTCAGTTTATTTGAAGAAATAATTTGCAATAAAATTGTAGGAAGGTATTATTTTAGATTTAGAACTTATCTGTTCATGCAACAAGAGCGCTATACATATAATTTGATTGAATTGACTGGCCAGTAGAGCTTATTTCAATAATGCGGAATTCGCACCAATTACAGATGGAAAAACCTTTCACCTAGTTTACAAAGACTGTTCGTAACCGGATAACGGGTTGAGAATACCTACTACCAATTAGACTACCGCTAGTGACAGGATCTAACCTTGCGCGTGCATCCTAGCGACTGGTTTGAGCTGACAAAGTGGCGTTACAGCTTCCGTTACGGCCGCATTCCAGGAGGCCTCAATTGCCTCAACTAAGAATGAATTGCTTTTACATTACCTACATGCAATCTCATGTCAAAACAAAATATCTTACAGGATTTAAGTCTGGGTGAAGTAACAGGCACATGAGGCTTAACATCTGTATGCCTCAGGTTGATTTACCACTAAACATCGGGTGGGCCATCGACTTGTTCCACCTGCAAGTTGTATAAAAAAAAGCACACGCAAGAAACACAGGACACACAACGGACGCACAGAACAGAATAGGTTGGCAAAAAATGAAGGAGGCGATACCGGGCATAGATGACGATGATAATGAGACTCTCCATAAAGACAGAATGTACTTGTCATGATTGTATCTGTGTAAGCTCATAGATTGCCGGTTCTACAGCAAACATGGCCCACAGAGACGCAAGACTTTGCTAAAATGGCAGACACCGATGCGATCCGAGGATACAGTGATAATAGTTTGGGATCGTGAGTAAATAGATAAATAAACAACTTAAAAACTGCCCTAATCACAAGGATCGCTTGGAAACGTCTTATAAACTAGTTCTAGGTGGCGCCAGTTCCTCGCGAACAGGCAAGAAACTAACGGCTTGCTTCCTAGCGTTTTTTTATATGATCAACGAATGAATTAAGAATTTTCATTAATATTCATATATTTACTATCCTTACAAACCAACAAATAGAGAGAAATAATTGAATTTAGAAACAGATATAATAATGTGCACTATGGGCGGTGTTATCTAATTATTAATTAATTAGGTGTATCGATAATAATGCTATCTCTAAAGATTAAGTTTGAATAGACAAGAGTTTAAAATAAGAAGGTTAGCTCACTACTAAATTATAATGACTAAAACTATGTAGGTATTTATTTATCAGCTTCCAGTGAGCTCCACATTTCTTAAAAAATAGTTTAACAATAATGATTCCTTCCATTACTCCTTAAAGGTAGCCTATCCATGAACTAGTACGGGCATCCAAAAAACCGTTGCAAGGTCACAAAAACCCTTATTATCTAACCGGCTGGCCAGTCCGCATTCCTAAGATTTTCCAAAGCTTGGAGTGCCGTTAAAGAACCTCTCCCCCTGCTCCTCGCAGATCCTCTCCCCCTCCCCTCGCCCTCATGGCAGAGGGACGCGACCTCATGCCACTGACATAGAACTGCCGGCAAATGAAAGGAAAACAGGGAATTTAAGGAGTAAGCTCTAGCGGATGTCGGCACCAATACAAAATCTAAAAAATCAAAATGATCTTTATTCAGTACAAGGATCACTTTGAAACGTCTTACATAATTGGTGAATCTACCGCCGCCAGTTCCTCGCCACCAAAGCCTAGAAGAACAGGCAAGAAACTTAGGCGTTTTTGTATGATCCTTCTTACAATTTTATTACCTTTTTTTTTTAAACTATCTCGCTTCAAACTAATACTGCTTATATACTTTTTTTTCGTAAATACATATTATACTATTATATAACACCCAGACAGAGAACAAACATCTATGTTCATCACACAAATGTTTGTTCTCGGTGGGGATCGAACCCATGGTTTACGGCGCAGAAGGCAGAGCTACTACCAACTGAGCTGTGAAGGCTGTCAACCTTTCGTACTTAGGTACTTCATTCTTTAGTTTTTGTAATGAGTTGGATCCTAGTTCAGTCCCTAGTTCATCCAGGCAGATACTCTGATCGAATAATTAAGTTGAGGTGGGTAAGTATGCAAGTTAGAGGTTGAGGTCACCTACCTCTATCCACAAAACCTTTTCTTAAACCTTTTGTAAATGTAGAGTCGTACGAAGATCGGAATGTTATGTTGATTTCAAATAAGAAGCCGCGCACAACTAACAGGCTTTTTTCTTGGTACCTACATCATAGGGTGTGGATGCCGGTGAAATTACACGCATTTAAAAGAGGCTTTTATACCCCATGGTGATGGACGCAGTGCATCGTAGGACATCATAATTATCATTATTATCTTAAAAAATATCGCATAATTATCATCTTCAAATATTGCCACGCCCTAAACTAAAGGGTTTAATATGCAATCCACTAAGACCTTACCATATTTTATAAAATAATAAATGCATTAAACAATTATACTATTCTAGGCTTTGGTCGCGTGGAACTGGCACCAAGCTTTAAGACGTTTCGAAGTGATCCTTGTGATTTTATTGAATAAATAGATACCTTTTGACTTTGACTTATGAGTACAATAGTAATAGTATGAGAATTACCAAATAGACAGCTATAGTATTAGGCAACCTACTTATATCGTGTCTTTATACTTTCATGTAACATACATAAGTAATGTACCAAATTACTATTATCAACTAAATAAATATCATCTTATCTTATTATTCCATTCACAGAATAAATACCTAAGCAAGAGCGAGATCTCCTAAGGCAAGTATTTTTTACTTAAAACTAGATTTCATCGTTGTAATATTTTATGTATCTTATTGGAACCAATAAAAAACATTGGTATTGTATAAGTCCGTGTCCCCGCTACCGCCCGTCCCGTGGGACACCGGTGACCGCCGACAAGACAACCGTTACTCGATGACCTAATGCGGCCGCGGCCGGTGAAATCGACCACGCCGAAAACGAAAGTACCTACTGCGTCTCGCATCTAATTATGTGCCGTATACCGCCGTGTGCCGAGAATATTCAGAGCTAGTTACACTGTTTGTCGCGAAAAGAGATTCAAGAATTTAAACAAGTCATTTTATCAGAATCAGAATAATCTTTTTTGTAAACAACACTTACAATTTTGTTACAAACGTTTCATATAAATTTTAAGATAAGTTATACCTAGGGCTGCCAACTTATTGTAGAAGAAATAGAGTATATCTGATTTCAAAGGAGGTAAATAAAGAGTATGGACATAAAAAAAAGAGTATCATTTATTTTAAATTTTTAAAAAGGTATTTTTTTGTACTTTTTGCAGCACATAACAATTTTTATTGTTTTTAAAAGAATTGTATGAGTCCGAACATTCTAACTCTAAATTTATATAGATCAAGAGCTCATTTTTAATCAATTTCAATGAAGCTCTGTTTCTCTCTTCTCGCCACTTCACATTCATGATCGAAAAGACTCTTTCAGTAAATGCTGAAGTGGCGGGAACAGAGAGTATATAGCCAATATTTTTTTTTAAACAATCAAATTCTCCAGAACACTTTTTAAAAATCTCAGAACAAAGCCTCAACTCAGAACAATGACATTGACACGTTTGACATAATGACATTAATGGCTGCGTTCACGAACGTCCGAATGTGGTTTGAGGAATTGGGGATACCAACATATCATATCAACATAGTAAATAGTGGTCTTTTTGGTTTTGATTATGGGTTTTTGCATAATATTATATGACTAGTTTAGTAAAAATTGTGTAAAAAAGAGTATTTTAGCGTACTCTATTAGTGTTATAGATTATAGAGTACGCTTACATGATATAGAGTACAATACTCTATTTTAGAGTACGGTTGGCAACCCTAGTTATACCTGTCCACCTAGTACGTTATTTTATTTGGAACATCTTTCAATGCAAACCTTGAGTTAACTATTTTTTGATTATATTTTAATTACTGCAAAGATTTGAGTGTGTACGTTTTGCGATAGAAAACCAAGGTTACTAAGGAGGTTACAAATAGGCAGGCCTAGGTCTTAGACCCGGCAAGCATAATAAGTTATCAAATAAATAAAATAGCGACCACGAGCTGGGAGATGGAACTACGATATTTCTTGATATTGAGCAGTGCACTGCTCAGAGCATCATGATTCTCTCATTTTTAAGATCACAGTGGTCATTCATTAGCGGGCGTCATATACCTAGGTAGGTAAGTCATTACTGGAATTGCTAGCTTCTAAGTCAGGCTTTCTCGCGGGTCAATGTCCGCGTGAAAGTCAATGATACAACTATGACAAGTGGTGACGTCATAAACTTGCACAATCAATTGCGCTACCTATTCATTTTGAGGTGTTTACTTAACTATTAATAGACGGCCGAAAAGTTCGCCGACGAACCACGGGTTTGGTTCGCTGTTGATCTATTATTCAAACGTGTGGCGAACTCATTATCATGATTATTTATGCAGCTACGGCTACGTATGATGGCTCGAACCCCTAAGATGAATATGCATTATAATAATCATCATCAGCCTGAAGAAATCCAATGCTGAACTCTGATTCTGAGCCCTCCCATCAACCGACTTACAGCGATCCTCACAGTGTCGTAGGATGGACCTACGGTAAACCATATTATGATGGTATTTTTCAAATGAGTTGGTCACAACACCTAGTAGGTATTTTAAAATCAAAATTCTCGTTCGCTCGCTGCATAACCGTACAGTGTCGTCGGCGCCTGCGCCTCTTTTGCATAGTAATTCACTTTCAGAGCGTGTCGCATGTGATGTTTTCACCGAGTTTCAGCCGACAATGGACGTACTCAAGTACACCTACAGGGGTGAGGGGGTAGAAAAGCATTGCGAGAACGTCATTTTAGCAAAGCATTTATTTTATTAAATTTTACTTATTGCAAGGTTCTCTTTACAAAATAGTAATGAAGCTACAGTGTGGTGCCATTTCGACTTAGTAAAGCGTAGACAAGACAGATAATATGGAAAGGTAGGTAACCATGCCATAACCATGTCGTTCTTATAGTTCCCTTACCAAAATGGTATATAGGGAAGTCAAAACTTTATTATATATATTGTTCGTATTGCACAAATTACTTATCAATAAGTATCCTTGTTGGATTGAACATTAGCTATAGTTTTATATTTTCTTTAAAGTGTTGTGGTTCTGTTTGTCCCCCAAATACAAATAAATAAATCATTAAAGTCTTGAATACTATCACCATTTAGCATGAAATACTATGTCGTAAAGCTACGACTGGGCTGTGAGAGCTGTCAAAAACTTATATTTTTACCGCCCCCGCTTCTTGACTTGAGTACGCCCGATGTGTTTCAATTTAAGATGGATTGTAGAGTGGCACACAGAATATCTTTCACGAATTAGATGTTTAACAATTCGTGTCACGCCATCTAGCATATGATGTTCTTAAATACTTAAGTATCAATTATAATAACTCGGACGTCAGTTATCGCAAATTTTCTCAGGTTCTGTTTTTTTCTTGGTCACTACTGCGAAATATGTAAATAAATATTGTTAAATAATAAATATTGTTGGACTTTCCACACAGCACTATCTAGCCCCAAACTAAGCCAAAGCTATGGAAACCAGATAGCTGATATATTTATATTTTTTTTTGTAAATACATACTTATAATATTATATAACACCCAGACAGAGAACAAACATCTATGTTCATCACAAAAATGTTTGTTCTCGGTGGGGATCGAACCCACGGCCTACGGCGCAGAAGGCAGAGCTACTACCAACTGAGCTGTGAAGGCTGTACCAACTGATATGTGTAGGTATAAGATCGGCCCCCTGCCATAACCGACTTCCCGTGTAGCTTCGGACTCCCCATTTAATGTAACATTTGGACGTACCTCTGTCAACCCTCTTTAGAAATCATGTAATAATCTCGAGTTACTCTGAGATGGTTAATTCGCCCTAAATTAAGCTTATGTTAATTTGGTCGGTTGTAATGTTTGGACGTACCTCCGACAACCCTCTTAAGAAAGCCTGCTAGAATCTTGAGTTACTCTCATAGGGTTAACTCGCCCTAAGCTAAAAAACACTTTTTGGTATATTACTTGCAAGTTGATTCTGATTCCAAATTGCAATCATTTGGATAAGTTGAGCTATCGCTAAATAATTCGCAACGATCTGCAGATAGCTCAACTGTTTTATATGTGTTTTTTACATTTTGTAAATACTTGTATTAATTTGTATTGTTGTTATAACTAAGGAGATTATGTAATTTTTATCTTTTTGCAGGCGATTATTATGACTGTAACTTTGTGACTCAATCAACACTTTCTTTCGTGATGTTCGCAAAACAAGGAAAAAAGTGCTCAGATGACGAAACAGATAAACTGAAACTTATTTTTACGATTGAGGAAAAGATTACTCATAAAAATAACAAAATCTTTGGGTTATCACGTAATCACCAACGTAGACTCAGGGTGTTTTGCACCACGATCACTAATCGTGTTTAGCGAGTTACTAATCTCATTTATGAAGCTAATTACGATTTATATCTTGCACAAGCAAAAACAACCGCTTAACATGATTATCGAACTGTAGACATAGACAGACATTTATTTGCAACTATAACACACATATTACAATATATAAAAAAAACAATAAAAGGTAAGGAAACAACAGCAAAAAAATATAAAATTATATAAATATAGCTATAACAAAAATAAATGGACAGATAATAAATGTCTGTGATGAATTAATGAATGAAATAAATAATATCAATAACTGACAGACTATGGAAATTATGTTGACGCTAATTCTGTTAAGTTTGATAAACGTGTTCATTAAATAAAATAAACTTAGATCGATTTGCAAGTGGTTCCGCTACGTTTCAATGTTTCAAAGTTAATCGAATAAAAAATATATAACTTTGACTAGCTGTCATATCGTGTCAATTGTCTATCGGAATAAAATTATTACACAATCCATTGATGAGGGGTTCTCCCCCCTCAAGAGAAAGTCCTCAGACGCGACGACGCCGCCGGTACTGCTGCTATTCTGTGGCACGTCCGATTAATTACTCGGACCGGTCGGCGGACCCACGCCATTGACAGCCTGGAGACCACACATGCCCGCTATATAGTACACGGCATGTTGCTATGCGCATGGCCACGTCGCGTAAAGAAGGGGCACTGATTCTTTTACTGCTACCTTTTGGTGAATTAGTGACGTACGAAAAGTGTCCCAGTGAATGAAGAATTAGAAATGTATGAACAAATAAAGATCAAAGTCAAAAACTCACGATACTTGTGGTTCAATCGAATAAATTCAAAACCTTTTGACTTTGACTATAATTTTGCTGTCTTTTTTTCTATGATATGAAAGTGACAGTGACTATGCTTTAAAATGGCGTAGAATATGAATAAGGACCTTAGAGTCTATCGTCGCAGAATTAGCAAGTTGAAATGACAATGGGCAGTCGAGCTATAATAATTATGCTAGAATAACTGACAACCGCTGTGGAATAAAGGCTCTCGAATGGCGACCACGAACCGGAAAACGAAGGGACGTCCTCCTGCCAGAAAGACCGACGGATGACTTCGGTAGGATCATGGGAAGTCGGTGGATGGAGAGGGCTCATAATCTTTCTTCATGGAAATGTATAGGGGAGGCCTGTGTCACGTAGTGGACTTCAGTCTGATGATAATACCACTCTTCTCTTCTCTTGTCGTGTCACTAGTTTCTTTCAAAGCAGTGTGGTGAAAGGATTTTAAGTGCGCCTCAAGAGGCTCCTTTCGAGCACTTGACACAGTTATAGACCTTTTTAGGTTCCACGACATGCCGGTTTCCTGAGTATGTTTTCCTTCACTGTTTGAGAGTACTGGCATTGTGCACATAAATTTTTGAACAGAAAAACTTATTGGTGCACGACCGGTTTCGAACCCACGACCTTAGGATCGGAAGGCGGGGCCGCTACCACTAGACCACCAGTGCTCTCAATACCACCAACCACGCACAATAGTGTCAGCAAGTTTAGGCTACCATGTAGTTAATGTGTACTTTATTTGTCAATAAATTATTCTGATTCTGCGCGTAGAGGTACAGTAACACGACGCGTACTGTACTAGTAGGTACCCGTGAGAACCAGAGCTTGTGTATATGTGAAAATCTTAGTGTCAGTGTGTGCTGATTGAGATTTACTCTCCGGTTTTAATTAAATAGATTTAAAACGCTTATACAATGTTGTAAATGATATACAGAGTGTTAAAATACCACTCCCGAAAACTTTAGGGGTCTAAAGTAGGTACCCAACAATATGAATAACTTTTTCTATAAAGAACCAACATGCAAAAAAAAACGCAACAAAAACAGCTGTTTCATACATTCTAGCCAGGTAGGTTGATACCTATTAAACTTTTTTATGAAACAGCTGTTTTTTTCGCGTTTACAGTGTTTGTTCCTTAGAAAAAGTTATTCATATTGATGGGTACTTTAGCCCCCTGAAGTTTTCAGGAGTGGTATTTTTACACCTTGTATAAATAATATTTACTCCTGCCATTCAACTCGACATTAATAGGCTACCCTCAGACAAATGATCAACTAAAGAGTTATTTAACATTCATGTCATAAAAGGTTTACTAATATTATCGAGATGATCAATTAAGATAATAATGTTATCGTTGCGATTTAAGGGGCTGACAACCATCAAACAACTTCTGGCTCGCACGTTTCGACATGTTGAAAGATATAAAATCACTAAACTTATTTTCGAAAAATCGCAATCAACCATTTTGTGTGCAATCACGTTGCACACAGTTTAGTAAAAATTTCATTTTGATCGATACATGTTTTCCTATTTAAAAGTTTGCTTTTGTATGAAAACTAATAAAGCAAACTTTTGAGTACGAAAACATGTATCGATGAAAATGATTTTTTTACTAAACTGTGTGCAATGTGATTGCACACAGCCATTGCAAAATGGTTGATTGCGATTTTTCGAAAATAAGTTTAGTGATTTTATATCTTTCAACATGTCGAAACGTGCGAGCGAGAAGTTGTTTGATAGTTGTCAGCCCCTTAACATGTCGAAACGTGCGAACGAGACTCACATTAGCTCTTGTCTTCACCTTAAATAAGCTGCCAACAACTGGCCTACTTGACTGGTATCCTAACTGTTGATCCTACTACATATTAATATAGTATTTAGGTAATGTACCGGACAACTTTTTTATTCAAAAGACTTCAACGCGCTCGCCGTTCTTTTAAATTACAGGTCTTTATTGTCGTTTCATACAAAACAGTTTAGTTTCGTTTTGTTTCATACAAAACAGTTTAGTTTTGTATGAAACTAGTGTCACGACAATAAAGACCTGTAATTTAAAAGAACGGCGAGCGCGTTGAAGGCTTTTGAATAAAAAAGTTGTCCGGTACATTACCTAAGTACTATTGATACAGTTAGGATACAAGTCAAGTAGGCCAGATGTTGGCAGCTTGTTTAAATCGCAACGATAAAATTATTATCATAACTGATCATCTCGATAATATAAATGACTAGTAACATTTCAATCAGTCCATACTCTATAGTAGCAAATCAAGGGCCGGATTCACCATGCTCTGTTAGATACTAATCAAGGATTAACAGGCCGTTAAATCTAACCTTAGATGTGAAACGCGTACATTTTGTCATTTTTAACGGCCGTTTAATCCTTTGTTAATCTAATAGAGCATGGTGAAATCAGGCCTAAACAAAGTAAATTTTTGTCCTATAAATCATTAAGTTACCTACTTAAAAAGTGACAGCTGGAAATTCATGACAGATTTGGGGTCGCCCTTGCAGAGAAATCACCTATATTTGAGACGTTTCAAAAAAATTCTCATAGGCTTAGTCGCGAGTTACCTGATTCACCAAGCTTTAAGAAGTTTCAAAGTGATCTTTGAAAAAAGTTGTGTAAAAAATACCTTTTGAATTTCTTCTTCTGCTTGTCGTATCGCTAGTTTCTTTCAAAACTTTGGTGAAAGGATTTTAAGTGCGCCTCAAAGAGGCTCTTTTCGAGCCAAGTGCTCGAAAGGAGCACGGACACATATGTTTTAGAACTATTTAGGTTCATCGACATACCGGTTTCCACACGTGGTTTTCCTTCACCATTTGAGAGTACTAGCACTGTGCACATAAATTTTTGAACAGATAAACTCATTATGCAGGACCGGTTTTGAACCTACATACATAGGATCGGGAGGCGGAGCCGCTACCACTAAACCACCAGCGCTACCTTTTGATTTAAGTCAGATTATGTTTTATTCAATAATATACATATATTTCTGTATAATATGACTTTGAATAGGCATTGTTACAGAAAATGGTTTACCGTATTCGAACCTTAGAATTAGAAGGTGGGGTCACTTGCCACCACTAGACCACATTCTCTACCGGTGCATCGTTATAAAAAGTGTTATTTCAAGGAGCATGCGTCTCAGTGAGCGCGCGCATATTTAACGGCGCACGCGCAGTTACCGTACACCACGACGCGTGGTAGGCGCAGGCGCAGTGCGGAGTATGTTACGCAGGCTTGTGGGTCAGATCATATCAACTGTTTGTCTAGCCAGTGGAAGCATTTGGGCTATGGAATAACCCCCTGAGTCGACTACACACGATTTGGTTAACAAGCTTAAAAATAGGCTCAGATTTGAGTAGTTTTATAGTAATTTAGAAACCTGTTAGATCTACCTTGAGAGAAACTTGAGAAACCTCTGGTATTTTGATTGAGTTATCCAACGTAACACAAAGGTTTTGTTTTGGCATTACTCGTAATCAGTGTTTTTTCAAAATTAAAATCAAGCGGTTTATTGTATTGAATCACAAGGATCACTTTGAAACATCTTAAAGCTTAGATGAATCTAGGTGGTTCCACGCGACCAAAGCCTAGAAGGACAGGCAACAATGTTATATGAAAATAAAAGTGAAAATCTCTAGATCTTCATGAGTCCCCATTGCAGCAGTGATAATTTTCACCGGAAACGTCACCATTTATGAGTACTTGCCACTTCAAATGTGATTCAAGACTAGGCATAAGGTGAAATGAAATGAAATACGTTTATTTAACACGCACATTAGAAAGGAACAGAACAGAGAAGTTAACAGATTAATATAAAACAAGAATATAAAAAGAAAGAGGTAACAAAAATAAACAAAATATGTCAATTAATCCTGCTCTGTGCCTAGTGAGGTTAAATTGGTTCTATCTCATCGTGATGCTACCCCGTGCATGAACCATGTAAGGGGTAGCGCTGGTTTTCAGATAGAGACGTAGGAGGGAGGATGAGTGCATTACAGCCACTTCTGCCGTCTAGCAGCGTTGCTGTGTTTCGGTTCGGAGCGTGTGGGTGCCTGTGAAGTTACAGGCACATGAGGCTTAACACCGGTATGCCTGATGGACATAGAGCAGTGCATCATGGGATACGTTAATATCGTGCGTGACTTGCGAGGCATTGCTTTGTTATAGGTGATGGTTACCACTTAATGATGGTCTCTTGGCGATCCTAATAAATAAATAAAATAAATAAACAACAGGTGGGTCATCTACTTGGTCCGTCAGCAAGTAGTTAAGAAAATGTTACGCCTCAAAGGGCAAGTCCTCGGTAGACGTGCTCTGTGAGGTGCTTATCAAGATAGGCCACCTGCTCGATCCATCAATTTTCCTCAGAAAAAAAACTATGCTGCTTCCAAAAATAACAAAAACAAATCCAGGTAGCCAAGAACCAAGCCGTAAGTTTTGTCTTTTTATTTGTTGGCTAGTTTTAAAAGATCCTTGAGCTAAAACTGAATTTACTTAAGAATTTTTCAATGATGCTTCTTTGTATTATGTAAACTGAGTTTTCAAAATACCTGAAGCTCAAAGTGAAACCGAAATGGACACCGAGTCATGAATAAAACAAAATGTATTGGAATAGTCTTGCTGTCAAACTAGTAATAGCTGGTCTGGGAGAAAGTGGACACGAGGCTTTATCGCCATGACACCTCACTGCCATTGTGCTGTTTCAGGATTGTCTACAGAATACTTCTTCATTATTATCCTTTCTTAGAAATGGATGACGAAGCGTCGGACGCCCTCCTACTTAGTAAATACTTAGGTAAGAGTCCGACGACATCCTGAGGGTCGTGGGAAGTCGGTGGAAGTCGTGAAGAGAATTGTTCTTCGTGGAAATGTTTGGGTGACCTAAGTCCAGGACTTAATTATGCTGGTGATGATGATGAGGATTATCTTCTCTTCATCAGGCTAAATTATAGGACTGCTGGACTTAGGCCTCCTCATTTTTACTTTCTAATCTCCTCATCTCTCTAATTATCTTGTAACCTATCGATCGTAGCATTCGTTTTTAGCTATCATATAATTATATTCGTTTATTTTATATTATGTATGTATTAGGATATCGATTTGCCGGGCACCATTCTATTTTATGTTATTAAATATATTAAGTTCCTCAAAAATGTTATTATTTAAGTTGACCGCTCTACGTGCCCCGCATTTCGTTACCGCTCTGATCAAATACCTACCATCCTATGGTTGCCTGGAAGAAATCGCTTTCAGCGATAAGGCCGCCCATTTTACTTTATTAATTTACGCCTAGGTTTATAATCTGCCCTTTTGCACAATATCTATCTATCTATCTTTGCCGTCGTCACCACGCGTGGCAGGCGGATTGATGATCGCAGTGTTGGTGTTAAGTAGGTAACTACTTAGAAAATGCTCTTGCTCATCGTCTGGTGGGTTCCCCTTTTAGGACATCCATTTAGATTTAGAGCACCGATGGTCTAGCTAGTGGTAGCGGCCCCGCATTCCGATCCTAGGGCCGTGGATTCAAAACTAGTCGTGCATAATTGAGTTTTTCTGTTCAAAAATGTAAGTGCACAGTGCCAGTACTCTCAAACGGTGAAGGAAAACATCGTGAGGAAACCGGCCTAACGTAGAACCTAAAAATTATTAACAACATGTGTCAAGTGCTCGAAGGAAGCCTCTTTGAGGCGCACTTAAAATCCTTTCACCACACTGTTTTCAAAGAACCAGTGACACGACAAGAAGAAGAAGAAGACATCCTTTCTAAGCTAGGATCACTACGACCACTCCCGATAATATCTAAAGGGAGTAAGAAGGAACTAAGGTGTTTTAAAATTAATAGGTAGGTATTATCATTTCGTAGAGAAGCGCGTTGATGTCTTTTGTAAGCATGAAAACGATTCCTCAAATATAATTTAACCGTAACTTATTTTAGGTTCAAATTCTACTTCCTAGCGGTAAATTTATTTGCCAATTTAAATATATAAACAGATTTACTGCTATGTGATATTAGAGGCACATATGGCCACGTTAGTATCGAAAATGTTAAATTTAACCGATATTAAGTGCGTTCAACCCGACTGCGTGTGACACCTATTCCATCTTCCGCAAAACAAAATCGTTGCTAAAAAACTGTTTGTATTTTAATGTAACTATATATTAGTGAAAATAGTGCCTGGCTCTTCCTAGGACATTTTCAATTAGGTATGGAAAAATTGTTTTGAAAAATAAGTTTAAAGTTTAGGTTCCTAGACACATTTGAGTACACGTCCTCTATAAGAAGTAGACCTACGGGATAATGTCACGATGAAAGATCTTTTAAGCTACTACAACTATCAAGTAAATAACTAAAATAACATGTAGGTTTTTGTAATATTTCACATCTGCGTTCAGGAATGTATTGCTTAGGAATTTCAAGAAACGGTACATGTAAACATTAATTTAGTCCACACAACGGATTTTCACACATTCCTATGCCCATATACGTAGTCACCTCCTAACCCATTTCCCATACACACTGGCCCAAAACGCCCCGACCTATCTACCTGTGAAAGTAAGAACTTACTAGAAAACAGTGAACTGGCAAAATCATCCTGGCATAAACTAGGGGTGATCAACAGAAGGACCACTAGTCCCGTTGACACTGTCATGGTGCACTATTCACTGTCACTGTCAAACTGTCAAGAAAATCGCGGGAATGGCATGGCGCGTCCGCTCGGCAGGTCGCACTCGCTCGCACTGGTGAAAGAAGAAAGGCGATCGGATGCGTGTGCGACTGTCGGCAGAGACCGCGGACTGAAGATGGGAAAGTAGCTTGCTCGATTGCCTTGACAGTGGAGAACTCTGTGAGTCTGCGAGTATTTCAGCTACTACATTTAAATGTAGGTATTTTTACCTCCTTCATTTTTACACAAAGAATATGCACAGCGAGCATCATTAACAGTCCTGGAACAAGTTCTTCGAGCCGAAGCACGCTCAGCTGAGATAATTATAGATTAACGTCTCGGCCATGGATAGCCGTTGCGACTAGGTATCTTATTTCTATACAACTAAGACTGCAGAGTTTTAGAATTTAAACACCTTTACATAGAGTTGAACACAGACAGAGTGAAGGGTCTATATTTATTTTCTAGTGCACACATGTAATTCTAAACTTTTACCGAAAACATCTAAAGGTGGAAAAGATGGCTCTAAGTATAAGGCAATTGTACTTAATATCTGTATTTTTTCTGTGTTCTCCTTTTTGATAAAAATAATGGGTTAATTGATTTTATACTGTAACAGGTAGTTGAAGTTGAGTACTTTCTTTATTATAGAGCATGCTGTGATTGCTTAAAATTGAAAGAGCACCTGATATAACTGAAAATATTGTACATGAAATGCATGAAAATTTTTACGTAGGTACATTATCAGGTATATTTTACAAATTGAACTTATTGTAGTTTTGTTGGCAATAAGTTGAAGAGAAGGCATAAAAGTCTAGAGTCTAATGTCTCTTCTGCCCGGTACTTTGTTCATTGAACAAACAAGCATCATTTAACGGCATACGTTGGCGGTTCGATTATTGAACCACTGATTTCCTATCTTCAATTATAACGTCCTAATGAATGAACTAAGGTTATTAGCACCGATTTCAAATAGAAATCAATAGCAAAAAGATTGTAAAATTGCCGCCGTTGGTCAGAGATAGTTGGGTGTGTCTGAAAGTAGGTAAATGTTTGACCCCATTGCACCTAAAATGCTGACTAATAGGTACGGTGGTGAAGGGGTAATATCGTATGCGGCATGCGTTTTGCACATACGACAAAGCAGAGGTGCCATAGTGCCAGAAATCGAATAGAATTGTCTGTGATTGTGGACTGTGTTTTGCAAAAAGTAGCCATCAACTGTGATTTTAAAACGAAGAGAATCTAAAATTCTATAAGTACTATTGGCCTAAACTAATCGTAATTTAAAAATATTTTTATTTAATCCGTTGATAATCATGAAGTTTTGAAGAAAGTAATTTTATTATCATTATTTAATTACCTCAGCCATTTTTTGTCCTCACAGTCGTATCAAAGGAGATTCTAAAGCCAAAAGAAAATAAATAATCAAATTAAATATTTATTACGGAAGAGTAACAATGGAATACCTACGATGGACCTACTAATACTGAACACCAAACTGCTAATGACAAGAATAGTGTTATATAAACAGCCTTAAAAGCCACCATTTTTATGCCCGTGAAGGGCTCGTCTGAGGATGTATTACCATCATGCCTATTTCTGCCGCCAAGCAGCGTTGCTGTGTTTCAGTTTGAAGGCTGTGGTTGCCAGTGAAATTACAGGCACATGCGAGGCTTGGCATCTGCATGCTTCAAGTTGATCGATGCAGGACAGTCCTTCGTAGTGCACGTTCATATCGCGCGTGACTTGCGAGGCAATTCTTTGTCATAAGAGATATGATACTATCTACTTAACATCAGGTGGGCTTGTTCAAGTAAAAAAGAAAAAAAAGATCGATCGAAACGGTAACGCGATACTTTAATTCCACAAGATATGAAATATTTGGTTCCCATACTCACGAAGGTATCTACAATGGAAATGGACTTAACCTTAAATGCAAATCAGCCACTCAGAGCCCTGCGGTAAGATTTAAGACAGCAGTACTCCAAGTCTGAGTTTGTTATTCGTTTTTGTTTTACTGACGACAGTCAGGCCGCTTTTAGACTCGTGAGTTCTCAGCACTCCCGATAGAGGCGCTGATCGAGTCTCCATACAATAACTTTTCTGCAAAAAAACCGACTTTAGATACACTGAAAACATAAAACAGCAAAATACGCAATTTTATTTATTTACTTGGATGACATAACTTTTTCCTGTTATTTTGATTTAAAAACCAAACTACTGAACCGATTTTGATGAAATTTCTATGAAGGATAGTATATCCTTTCAAATAAAAAAGTATTTATCAAATCGGTTCATAAAAAAAAACAGTCATACGTAATGGAGAGCATCCTTTTTTTGAAGTCGGTTAAAAACGGCCTGACGATACTGAAAACGAAAACCAAAACTCAGACTAGGGGTATTGGGGTCAGAAGGACCCCCTGGTGGTCGTGACATCACAAGCGGCGAGTCAAAACAAACACCACAGATTATACAGACACCCACGGCCATAACGGTAGACTGGCGGGCAAGGAACAGTTACGATAGATGCGACAGGTTTAGAAGACCTACTTAGCTGTTGGATTGTAGTTCAATTTAGACTTGACCGAGTCAAAGACCATAGGTATGTAGCGTACAGTCTGTTGAACTAAGATGTATACATTTTTGTGAGTTTTGTAGTGTTTATTTTTATTTATTTATCCTTTATTACACAAAACACAAAGCTAAGTACAGAAGGAGGGCTTAATGCACAAGCATTTTTAGTTTAATACACGGAAATTTGGGATATCATATAAATCGTTAAGATGGCTTACATTAATATAATACAACAAAAGATTATTGTCAAAAAAACAATACACGGACATCATAAAAATAGTGTTCGTGAGATTTTGTTGGTATTAATTGTTGTTGAATGTGCGTGCAGCTGCATCCAATAATAATTGAGGGGACAGTCCCACCTCTCAGACAATGCGTTCACGATACTGTTCTGCTAATGTAAGACATTTTTAATTGAAAAGTTGACAATCGGAGTAGGCTTGGCACTAATTCTACGTAAGAGTAGTAGAGCTCTTTGTGAAGGGCTCGTCCGGGGAAGTACTACCACCACCCCTTTTTCTGCCGCCAAGCAGCAACGCTGTGTTTCGGTTGGAAGAGTGTGGTTGCCGGTGTAATTACAGACATATGAGGCTTAACATCTGTTTGCCTCAAGTTGATGGATACAGGGCAGTGCATCGTGGGCACGTTCCTATTGTGCGTGACTTATGAGGCAATGCTTTATTGTTATAGGTGATGGTTACCACTTAACATCAGGTGGGCTATTTGCTTGTTCCATCAGCTAGTTGTATAAAAATAAAAAACGTATTATATAAATGATATGCAAGCCTTTTCAGATTACCCTGATGTTCGATCTACTATGACAGTCGAAATAGGCAGAGAAGCGGGAAGACTTACAAGGTAAATACCTACTCAAATAATAACTTTTTAGCAAAAAAACCGACTTCGAATACACTAAAAACATAAAACAGCAAAATTCTTGTCATAACTTTGCCTGTTATTTTAATTTAAAAGCCAAACTACTGAACCGATTTTGATGAAATTTCTATGGGGCCAATCTGAAAGGACCTATAGGTAGGTTATATGATTTCATGATATTTGTGGTTTTGTTGTGCATGAGTTTATTATATTGCTGGTATTATTTTGAAACTTATGAAATATAGGTAGGTACATCTTTGTGTAACCGAATGTTACCTTACCTAGAAGTCATGAAGAGGCATGTCTGAATTAATACCCCAATATTGTTTTGTAAAGCCCTCATATTTTTAAACAGCCACATCTACAAGGCAGTCTTTGACATGTCATCTTCCCAATATCATATCTTACCGAACACGCAACTTATTCATTTTACTTTAGTTTACGAGGCGAATGTGTATTTTGTTACAGCGTCGATTTAAAATCACGAATTTATTAATGCGGCCCAAAGGATGGTTTTTACCGCTAGCTTATTAGCCGTTTTATTTTTCTGATTTGGAGCAGGCAAGTTTTTTCTGGCTGTACTTTGATTTTTTCTTTGTACCGTCAGTAAAAAAAGCCAAAAGAACCATGTTTTTATTCGTTTTATTGTGTTTTCTACACCTACGGATTTTTTTAAATTATAAAATCCTAGTGGTGGTTAGTGCAGCCTTGTATCAAGAGGAAGGTCGTGGGTTCAAATCCTACTCGGACTTTTGGAATATTAGGTATACGTATTTTTTTGTTATATAACTAGTTCAAAAAATTATTAAAGTTCAAATCACAATCGAACACAGCCTAAAGGCGTTTCAAAGTGATGATTTAACAGAATAAAACTTTTGACTTGGACACTACATATCGCATGGCAATTACTTATAATAGATAATAGTCATAAAATTTCAAATTCTCATACTGGTTCCCTAAGCGAATACAACGCCTATAGAATAGATCCTTAAACAAATCCTGTATGTAGGTTTATAGATGTCTATGGATATATGTGCCTTAGATCTTTGGGAAAACCGGATCGTGCAGTAAAAACAGGTCTTTTGCATTTATTGTAAATTGATTTATGCATCGAATTTAAGTTTATTTATTATTGACCTCCTAACTCTCTTTATGCGTCAGAGGAAATTCTTTTCACTCTACCCCTATTTACGGGATATTTAATAGGGCATAAATATGTTTTTCTTCAACTGTAGATGATTTATAACGTTAGGACTTTGATCACTACTACCCCTATTTACGGGACACGATTTTAGAGATTCACGGCCGGTTTCTGAAAGCTCGATCAAAACTAATCGGACGTCAATTCACTCGCCATTTCAGCTATTACATCGAATTAGATAGAGATAGCAAGTGACATGCGATTAGTTTTGATCAAGCTTTCCGAGACCGGCCATAAGCTTGCCCTTTACACTTATTATGGCGCATCTTGGTAAATACCTACGATGATGATGATGATACTTGCACAGCACTTATTCAAAGTGATCCTTGTGATTGTACTGAATAAAGACCATTTTGATTTTGACCTATTCTCCTCACTGCCTAGTGGCCTGATCCAAAGAAAAGGTCACTATGCCCCATTGTCCGTTTGAGAGCGCATGATTTGGTATTTCTTTTTTTTATACAACTAGCAGATGGCCCACCGGATGTTAAATGGTAACCATCACCTATAACAAAGCATTGCCTCGCAAGTCACGCACGATTCGAACGTGCCCTACCTGTGCACTTCCCTGCGTCCATCGACTCGAGGCATACAGATGTTAAGCCTCATGTGCCTGTAATTTCATCGGCAACCACTCTCTTCAAACCGAAACACAGCGTTACTGCTTGGCGGCAGAAAAAGGCGTGGTGGCAGTACTTCCTCGGACGAGCCACACACAAAGAGCTCTACTAAGAATTTCCAAATAAAAAAGCAAGGTAGTTAAATTAAATATATTTCTACAAGATAGTCATACACACATTCCAAACATGCGTTAAATTATTTAAAAAAATCTTATATTTTATCATTTTTTCATAGAAATGTTAAAGTAAAAACATAACCACAAAACACAATAAACGAATAGTTAAATAATCAAACATTTCTATAATGTTCAAAGTCAATGAAAGTATTGATATAATTTCTCCAGAGAAAAAGGGCTTTTGATAACTACAATTGCTTATCTACACTTTGTCGCTATTTTTACAATTTAACACCTTCCCTAGAAGACAGTAACGTCCAAAATATAAAAAACCTTAAATGAATTATGAAAGTATTTTTTTAATATTATTTTATCGCGCGAGACATTGTTTTTAAGTATTTACGTACACATCCGCTAATAAGAAGCAGAAGATATAAACCTTATTAATTGTTATCAATTAATATTGATACAATCTAAATACTATCGAAACTTATAAATGCAATTATAACTTGATAATAGGTTTACACCTTTCATTTTATAATAAGGGGTATTCGTTTCAAGATTAAAAAACAAAAAATATATCCAAATTATGTGATAGCTATCGCTGGGAAAATTAATATCACATTTACGGCCGGTTTCTGAAAGCTCGATCAAAACTAATCGGATGTCAAGTCGCAATTTCAGCTATTACATCGAATTAGATAGAGATAGCAAGTGACTTTACATCCGATTAGTTTTGATCGGGCTTTCAGAAACCGGCCGTATTTCTGTTAGTTTGATGTTAGTCAGATCGTTGTGTAAACGGCCCTAAAGTGTATAATATACACTTTAAAAAAATGAGGGCAGTTACTGTTTTTCCTGACCCCACTTAATCCAACGGTTGTCTAGTAGAGATCGCCGTTTAGCGATAAGACCGCCCATTGTACTTGCAGTTGTACTACTGCAGTCGTTTTAAGTTATCTTCTATCAATTACTATTTCTTAATGTTCTTCTCGTTTTTACTACGTAGTAATATAATAATTTGATTGGAAGATTTTCAGTACTACGAGAGACAGGTATGACAACTGACGAGTCATTATGCTATGCTAGTTCGGTCAACGCCATCTACAATTATAGTTTTTTTTTTGTTTTTACTCGTGAATCGAAAACCCTTCATTATACAGCGTGGCGCTACAATGGCGACATTAAATTAACCAACGTATTCAGTTTCGCGTTTTCAGATTATAGACATATTTTTTATTTCATTAAACATAAGATTTATCGGAATAAATCAATTTTCTAAAATATCACCTTTGAACAACCTGTACGTAAAAAGCGGTAGCGCAGAGGTCATCTGTCGGGTTCACGGATCATAACATCGTATGAAGAGTAAAGAAAGTATTGTTAGAATGAGACACCCGAAATTGCGACGTTGCCTAATGTTTTCGATACAACTAGCAATAGGAGACAAAGCGATTAGCGGTCATTCACAAAGACGGCGCATGAAAAGGATAACTAACTCCGCCCGCGCCCTTTGAGAAGCCCGCCGCACGCGCAAATTGACCCACTCGTTCTATCCTAGTCTAGTTACGCGCGGGACGTTGTCCTTGACACACATAATTTTTGTAATTTTGATAATAGGTACATTACTCTGAATGTTTCGCGAAAAAGACGCTTGATCCCTTTATTAAGTTTTGTGTTATTTTAGCTTTTATAAATCAGGTGTAGGTAGATACTGCGATAAAGACGGTTTGGTTAATTTTTGTTTACATACACCTACCTAGGTACCTACACCTACCTACTTGCGATAAGAAAGACGCTTTCATTTATTTTTTTGTCTGCGTTTGCGATAAGGACGCTTGTTTGTATTATTTTTTGTTGTGTTGTCTTATTTTGTGATGGCAAATTATCATCCTAAATACACGGACACGCGGCTGAATACACGGACATAATTTTAATTTATGGGGAATTAGGTAGAAACACGGACCTCATAGGTGGCCAGCAAGATCACCTGACCTCACGCCCCTCGATTTTTTTTGTGGTGCTTTATGATAGATGACGTTTATGCAAAAGAAATTGACCCTGTGGAAGAACTACGCGACCGAATAACTAACGCGTTTGGGAAACTAAGAGCTATGACTTTGGCTGGACATACCTATCTTATCAAAAGTTAGGACGAATATTCAGCGCCGCCGGTTACATCTTTGTGTCCGACGTGGCGGCGGCCACATTGAGAACTTGAAAATTTAATAAGTGCCTAGGTAAGGTAAGGTTACCTACCTACCTACCTACCTAATTTTAAGAACAATGGATCTGACTATGTAATAAAATGTGAAGTCACGAAATAAATAATACCTAGTGAAGTGAACAAGGTGAGAGTGAATGATTTGATTTTAGTTACTAGGTATCTAGTAGGTGTACCTACCAAATTATTATTATTACGTGTAAAACTAATAATTACTTGCCTACTAGTATTCGTGTTTGTTACCTACCACCCGCGCTAGGTACTACCTAGTAGGTACCTACACACTTTGTTTCGTGACTTCGTTAGTGTCGTACCCCTCCGCCGCGCCGCCGCGCCGCCGCGCCGCCGCGCCGTTCCGATCAGAACACGTAGGTAATAGGTAAGTAGCGCTTACGTAGACACACAGGATGAATTCAATTTAGTTACGTTTTGCATTATTAAGTTTGTTAGAAAATTTCAAAATTTCTATTATGGACTTTTTGTTTTTTTAATTTTTTTTTATAAATTCTGATAAGTAGCTCTACTCATGTGTTTATTTAATGTCGCCATTGTAGCGCCACGCTGTATATTTAAAACTAAGAATACACACGGTTCCAGCAAAAGTGTACAATCACTTTTCTACTAATATCATAGAATGCGACTTAGCTACATGCGCTGTTAAGACGGAGACAACCGTCCAACTACTTTTCGCTCGCACTTTTCCAATTTATTCAATAAAATCTGTTGGATCACTGTTTGGATCAAAATTATATATTTGCTGAATCTTTGAGATGTTCTCTGAAACTTGGTAGCTTGCAACTTTTCATAAATACATTCAGTGATGTTCCATCTTCTAAAATGTTGAAATGTACCAACGAGAACTTGTTTGACGGTCGTCCGTCTCTTAAGTTAGCGGCTCTATAGTCTGGTGGTTACTGTCAGTTGTCTGTTCCGTTCCGTTCGACGAAGGGTTTTTTGTGCGACGCTGGTGCGGGCAGTTTGGATGGCTTTTTGCAGTTCATCGACCGATTGGCGTTCTCTTTGCCGTTTTCTTGATGCTAGAACAAAAAGCCCATATGAAACAAGGTACTAGTGGAAAGGTTCTAATCCGTGGTTCCTTCGCGTGAAGTTATTTCATATAGAAACTTTACACGAAAACATAAAAATATAGTGAACATAAAAAAAAACAGAAGGCTAATAACAAGACAGCCCTCATAGCTCAGGACTTGAGTTCGAACCCCACTGAGGACAAACATTTTAGTCTCTCTCTTGTCGTGTCACTATCACAAGTTTCTTTCGAAACAGTGTGGTGAAAAGATTTTTTAAGTGAGCCTCAAGAGGCTCCTTTCGAGCACTTGACACATGTTATAGAACTTTTTAGGTTCTACGAAACACAGAGTTGCTGCTTGGCGGCAGAAAAAAGGTGTGGTGGTAGTACTTCCCCGGACGAGCCCTTCACAAAGAGCTCTACTACTCCTAAAGTTCTTATAAGCGCTCTGCTCTCGATATTATGCACTGAGCTATTTGTCCGGCTGCAACACATGTGAAAATATAAATACCTTTCTGATAGCGTAGATATCAGTTTCCGAAGTGCTCTTGACAATGCCAGCTTGTATACAATGCTGCATGTTGGGCTGCGTGTTGTGTCGTGGCGTGGGGGCGCGTGACGTCACTGGGGGCGCGGGGGCGGCGGGCGCCAGGGGGGGTGAGGGGGCGAGGAACACGGAGAAGTCTTCCGAGGAGGTCTCGCAGTCGCTGGCCATGCGCGAGTCGGAGTCAGATTCTACCACTACGCAGTCCTGGAAGATGGAAGGGATATTGAAGAGTGAACAGCTGGCTGATCTCGTAACTTTGTTGAAATCAGCTAAACTGTAACCGCATAGCGTCATTTTTACTTATTACAAACAGAAACTGATTGTAACTTATTGAAACAATACGTGATCAGCCAGCAGGCCGCAAACTATTATTAAGGTGGAAAAGATTACTACACGTTAATAATACCTTTTTTTTTTTTGGAACAATCAGATGGCCCACCTGATGTTAAGTGGTAACCATCACCTATAACAAAGCATTGCCTCGTAAGTCACGCAGGATAGAACGTGCCCTACGATGCACTGCCCTGCGTCCATCAGCTTGAGGCATACAGATGTTAAGCCTCATGTGCCTGTAATTACACCGGCAACCACACTCTTCAAACCGAAACACAGCATTGCTGAATGGCGGCAGAAAAAGGTGTGGTGGTAGTACTTCCCCGGACGAGCTCTTCACAAAGAGCTCTACTACTCTTAAAAGAGCTCTACTACTCTTAAGAGCCCTACTACTCTTAAGAGCTCTACTACTCTTCTTATAATATTAACGTCCTTATAATATTCAGTAATTCAGTAATATTTATTCAGAAAAAAGTTACAAAGTGCACAAGTTACAAAATAACGATGAAACTGCGAGAGTTATAAACTGTGATGCAGTCTCAACGCCCACCTCCTAAACCAATGAGCACCGGCTCTGCTATTTAATGAACTAACAGGGAAACAAAACCTTCTATTAATAATGTACTAACGTATCACCTTCAAGGCACAAGCTTCATACGTCACTTCGCGCAGAGACACCCCCTAAGTAATTGCAAATACGTGTTACTAATAATATAACTCTTCAAACTAATATAGCTGATCTATCCCTAGACCGAAACGGTCTGAGGATTAGCTTCATTTACAAGAATTATTTTCTGTTTATTATATCAGGGATAAAACCACTTTGACAGCACTAGTTTTAGATAATTATCCCGGTTTTTGACAAATCTACAAGAGTATGTATGCAACCATGGCTATATAATGGGTATGCATGCATGGATCATGGTTTTGCTTGGCCGTATTCGAACGCACGGATACAGATCAGCTACAGCCAAAGAAAAATGACAACAAGGACATAAAGTGAACAATGATAATTGCTTAGCATATACTACCTCGTGTGTTCATAAGTTTTGAGACGAACTTATTTAATTAATTTAAAAAGAAAGTAATTCATGCAACCTTTTTTAAACTTTTAAAATTTTAAATTTCGAATGTTTTGAATCAGAAAAAATATACATTTAAATATTTGTTTCATTCTCCGTGAAAATGGCGCCAACAAAAGATTTGCGTGCGACTGTAATTTCACTGTTTCAAGCAGGAAAAAAACCAATGCAAGTTTTTAGTGAAATCCAAAGTTTGGGATATAGTCGGAACTTTGTGTATTATACCATAAAGAGGTACAAGGAGACCGGCTCTTTAGAAGACCGTGGAAGATGTGGCCGCCCGCGGTCTGTAAGGACGCCCGCCAACATCAAAGTAATCAGAGAGCGAATTCGTCGCAACCCTTGCCGGACTCAAAAGAAATTAGCTCTGCAGACCAACATTTCGCGAATATCGGTGAACAGGATACTTAAATATGATCTTAAACTAAAGGCCTACAGTCGAAGGAAAGTGCATTATTTAAACGAGCGTCTTCGTAAATTGCGACTGGAACGATGTCGGAACCTATTGAAGAGACACGATCCAAAAAATATCCTGTTTACCGATGAAAAGATCTTCACGGTGGAAGAAAAGTTTAACCGGCAGAACAATAAGGTTTACGCCAGAAGTTCAAAGGACGTCCAGCCATCTGTACGCAATGTCCAGCGTACTCATCATCCAGCAAGTGTGATGGTTTGGTGGAGTGTTTCCTACGAGGGGGTCACTTCGCTTCATTTTTGCCAGCAAGGCGTCAAGGTGAAGGCACAAAATTACCAAACCGACATATTGGAAGCGGTGGTTAAACCATTAAATGATACGCTATTCGCTGGAAAATACTGGGTTTTCCAACAGGACTCTGCTCCCTCCCATAAAGCTAAGACTACCCAACGTTGGCTGGAGGCCAATTTACCAGGCTTCATTCGGAGCGAAGATTGGCCCTCGTCAAGCCCTGACTTGAATCCTTTGGATTATTCTTTATGGACGGAATTGGAGCTGAGGGCACGCAGAAAGTCTCACCCAAACCTGGATTCTCTCAAGCGAGCCCTTATTAAAGAATCGAAACGGATTCCCATTGAAAAGATTCGTGCCGCCATAGATGAATGGCGCACGCGTTTGAAGGCCTGCATTGAATGCAAAGGCGGCCATTTTGAATGATTTATTTTTAAATACAGATCTAGATGTCAGTAGTTTTAATTTTAATATCCAATAAATGAATACTCAACTTAGCTCCAAAAATATTTTAGTTTTACTGTGTCTCAAGACTTATGAACACACGAGGTAGATAGTCTGAAATGTCCACCAATATTTTATTCAAATAGATTTACAATGCGCACGAGACAGAACACCCGCCCGATGGTCGGATGATACCCTTTTGATTGGGTTACCTTAAACGCGAGATGCCAATGAGGGCATTATACCTAAACATGAGTTTTATAGTCGGAGCAGTTGCCGGCAATGGTGAAGACTGCCACAGGACCGGACAGAGTGGCGCTTTAAAGAGGAGGCCTATACCCAGCAGTGTTAATCTCTATCTGTTCAGCCTGTATGCACCCAATACAGGCTGAACAGATAGAGATTAACATTGAAAATGTACTCACATCGTCGTTTTGGTTGAGTCTCCTGGCGCGGAACCTCGCCAGGATCCTGTCGTGCGGAGACGTGGCGGCCAGCGAACGAGGGTAGGTATACTCCGCGCGGGAGGGAGTCTTGCCTGCACACAAACCATTACTTAGAAGACCGTTACACATATCGCTAACACATTTCAGCATTTTTAAAGACATAAAACCACTGAATTTAAAAAAACAACAAAATTTCGGAGAATAACATTGCTTGGTCGCGTGGAACCGGCACCTAGATTCACCTAGTTTTAAGACGTTTCAAAGTGATCCTTGTGATTCAACTGAATGAATACGTTTTGATATTTACTTTGTTCAGCATGGTTCAGCAAAAATATCATTTGAATGCAATCAAGTTTTGCTACCAAAAAATTGTTTAGGTACGGAAACAAGGGAAAAAAATTGTGTGCTGAGTCCACTATCCACCAACATTAAATGCAACAGTTCACGGATTCGGAGGAAACTTAGAATATACATTGAATAATTTTATGGGCTACTTTTACCAGGCGAACGGAGCCGCGGGCAGATGCTAGAGATAAAAAAATATAAAAAATCGTAGTGGCAATAACTTGGGATTTTTACTCAAAACTGTTTAGTCAGTTTTTTACACCCAGTATCGCTTCTTATTCTAACATTACTCACCAGTTGGAGAGTACACCTTGTACTCCTTACTCAGACACCGGCCCTCCACCTCCTCAAGATTGGCGACAGCATTCCTCAAGTTGTCCTCAAAGAGACTGAGCTGTGACGTCATTTCCTGAACGGACGCTGCGTGTGACGTGCACTCGGAGGCACAGGAAGATGCCAGTGTGGTGAGAGACGCGGATACGTCTGTTAGGGTGTTGGTTGACGTACTGTTCTTGAGCTGGGGAATTTATTTTAATAATTAATGAGTGAAAGGCTTACTTGATCTGGGGCATTATTCTCTATGACATAGGAGATTCCGTGCCATAACCGTGTGACGTCACAGAGCGTGGTCTAAACGCAAACGCGATTCATAAACCAAAAAATGAACTAAGAATTACAACTAGGAATGACTAATAAGTCATAGGGAATACGGTTTTGTCCGATTTCCCGCCGCTGTCTAGTCGTATCTGTGTAACGAGTTTGCATTGGCAATAGATAATAATGCCCCTGAAGTTATATCAACCATGCCTGGGGATTAATTCGTGTACCAATGCAATTTTTTTTATATATTTTTCCTTTCTTTTTGATCAGATCTTGCTTACACCTCAATCAATGGCATCACAGGAGAGCTTCATGGGGAAGTAAAAATGGTAGGCATAAGTCAGTTTCTTGCCTGTAGGTCGACTCGACATGTTAGTTCTGTTGGGGATCGAACCAGCTGAGCTATGAGGACAGTCATTCACCTAGCTTAAGAGCTGATTTCACCATGCTCTGTTAGTTACTAATCAAGGATTAACATGCCGTTAAATCTAACCTTAGATGTCAAACGCGTACTTTTTGACATATTTAACGGCCCTTTAATCCTTTGTAATCTAACAGAGCATGGTGAAATCAGCTCTTAGTTGATCGAGTGAGCGAAGCGAAAAAAAAAACACCCCGTATTTTTATGATGCCAGTTCTTACCTGTATCGTTGCAATCATATCGTCGACGACCCGCTTGTTGGTGCTTACGATATCGTCCAGCGCCGAGTTAGCGTCGGCCACGAACTGAGACCCAGCTGATTGGACCTCGTTCACCACAACTTGTGCTTCTTGCTGAAAATAGGATAGGATTCATGACTGATTGTTCAGAACCCACGACCTACAGCACAGAAGGCAGAGCTACTACCAAACGAGCTGTGAGGGCTGTGGATAGCTTTTCGGTACCGCTATATTTTTCGACATAGAAATATTTCGGTAACCGAAATATATCGATATGGCGTCATACAGGTAAACAAATGTATATTTTTTGGTTATTTAAGTCCCTGATCTTCAGTACCTAGGTAGTAGGTACCTACGTAGTTGATACATGTTTGTATTGGGTGATCGGTATTACAGATTTTTCTTTTGAAAACCAATCTCTGGTAGTTAAAATGATTCCTTGTTAGGCATTTATGCCAAAATATTACCTTTAACACAGAGAAAATAAATAAATAATATTATCTTTGTATTGGGTATCAATGCCAGTACTCTCAAACGGTGAAGGAAAACATCGTGCGGAAACCGGCATAAACCATGTGTCAAGTGCTTGAAAGGACTTTGAGGCGCACTTATAATTAATTTCGTCACACGGTTTCTAAAATATCTAGTGAGAAACAGAAGAAGAAGATTATGTGTGTTTACCTCAGTCTGTTGATTAGCCAGTAGCATCGCCGCTATCAGCTCCTGATAGATATGATCCACGACTTCCACCACGTTGGAGCTGAACACTTCCATGTCGGTGCTGATCGCGCTGGTACCTGTCCAATAGAAATCGTCTGTTCCATCAACGTTATGAGCTGTTGGGTTAGTATGTGAAATGGCGCAGCCGGGTGGATTTCGTTAAAAATAATAACATTAAATTATAATATATTCCTGTTCAATAGAAATCGTCTGTTCCATCAACGTTATGAGCTAGGGTTAGTGCGTTAAGTGGCGCAGCCGGGTGGATTTAGTGAAAAATAACAATATTAAATTGCTATCCAATAGAAATCGTCTGTTTCATCAACGTTATGAGCTAAGGATAGTACGTGAAATAGCGCAGCCGGGTGGATAATATTTAAGTTAAAAACCGACACCAAGATTGAAAGATTGTCAAATGTATCATAAGGTTGATTTGTATTACTGAGTTGTTTAATTATAGGTGTAAAACTGTGTATAAAATAAGACTTTTGTATTATACAATTTATGGACCTTACTGAGATAACTTCAGTGGTATGATATAAAAAGAAGTTGGTTATTTGTCGTCAAAGTCAAAAAGAATATTTATTCAAACAAAGCACTAGGATCACTTTGAAGCATCTTAAAACTAGGTGAATCTAGGTGCCAATTCCAGTTGATCATAGAAGAACAGGCAACAAACGTATGGCTTGATTCCTACCGTTTTTTTGTATGATCCTTGTTATGATGTAATATAATCTCATATCTACAAACGTAGTATGACAGTCTAAAATAAATTGTATATTATTAAAACTGTTCATATACACCACTAATTTGTAATTACCAAAAAAAAAAAACCGTATGCTCAGTGTCAGTTACTGATCACATTTATGTAGTTAAAACTAAAAAAAAAAAATTAAAAAGAATATCCCAAGAAAAGGATGATAACTAGTTACCCATTATCCGTACGTACCTACTACAGAGTCTTCTACCCGAATCTCATTCTCATCCATTCATAAATTTTTGTCTCGTTCGAAACGAAACAAAACGCGCCGCTCGCGCAATACTAACTATTATTTTATCTATGGCCGGCAAACTCGTGTCGAACGAAACCCATACATAGGTACTCTAAATTCGATGCAGGTCAGGGACATCCGTAAAATAAAAATTGTACGCGGGTAGGTACTTAATTTATTGTGGTTTTCACGTTCACGATAGCTTGTCAGTACACTGCCAGAGAATAACGCATACATGTTACGTACGTATTTTTAGTCTGGGGAAATGTGAGTGATTACCTACGGATGTACCGCGAATTGTTCCCAAACAATCGGCAACCAAATTACTCCACGATGTCCAGCATATTATACCAACGCATATTGGACCATGGCTCTGTTTACGTGCCGTCGCATGCGCAAGGACGAGGAGGGCCTGCATACTCCCGAAACTTCTACGATGAAGTCCTAAATGATTTTGAAGAAGATCCGCGGAGGAGCACGCGTGACGCGGCACGTCGCTTTAGCACAAGCCAGTCCTGCGCTTGGAAGATTGTGCGCTCAGCTGAGATACACTACAGGAAGACCCAGGAGCTACTAGCCATCGCCAGGCTGGAGGATATTCCGTTCAACCTGGCGGGAGCTATGGTTTCAGCAGGACGGTGCGCTATCGAGTATCTATCTCAGGAGTTTGGCACCCGATGGATTGGTCGCGGTGGCCCAGTTGCCTGGCCTCCGTGCTCACCCGATCTGACACCCCCAATCTTTTTGTGGAGCGAAATAAAAAGACTATGTGTGTGAAAAGTGTATGTGAGTGAGCCTTACAATGCATTAGACCCTTTTGATAGTGCAAAGACTAAGTATTTCCCTGAAAACAATTTGTTAAAACGTGTGTGTGTTTGCATTGACAATGAAGGTGGACATTTTGAACAAGTTTTAAAATACTTGTGGTTAGTGGAAGTGTAAATACGTGCGTAGTTGTAAGTACATACTGTAAATAACTTTAATTGTTGTAAATAGCTTGACATCCTGAGCCCGTAAAATTATGAAGGAAAAATGGCAATTAATTACAAATAAAAGTACTTATTAAAAAAATCCCTAAAATAATGCCTTTTTTATGATACTTACCTACCTACCTACCCATCGAATTATTTATCTAGTGAGCGAGAGAGAAGGAATACGATGAGTGCGACAAGATGATGTGACGTAGGTAGGTACTATACCTACGCCGAGACGGTAGATGGAAGGAGTCATAATGAATGGAGTGTTTACGATGTTTACTAGCAGTAGTATTCCGTAGTATTATCTTGTAGGGTGTCCATAAAATTGTGCAGGATTTTGCTTGAAAACAAACCTCGATAGCTTGGTGAAAGTTAAATATTAAAAAGTTTTGACAGTGCCAATAGCATTAGTAGCCTCTGCTGCAATTATCCTTTTCTGGTTAAACAAAATAGTGGTGTATATGTACTGCAATGATTAAATAATAAATATAGAATCCAAGATTAAATAATAACCAAAAAAAATAAAAACCTGTGGCCAGAAAAACATACCTTCATCAAAATCTTTGTCATAACATTTGAGAGTACTACAGTTTTCATCCCGGCTGGTCTCCCAACCCTCGAGTTCCTGCATGCTGAGCTGCATCTCCTGGGCGTTAGCCTCCAGGAGACGCTCCTGCAGCTCCAAGTGTGATGCCATCCGAGCTTGCAGGTGTCTCCGCTCCTCGTTTATAGATTCTAGCTTTTTCGATAACCTGTAGAGTAGATAGATAGATCGAAAATTGTTTATTGCGCAAATAAAACATACTGTACATAGGCGAGCTTAATGCTGGATAGCATTATCTACCGGGTAATGAGAAGACATTTTTAGGTAGTGCACATTAGACTTAGCTATTTTTTTCACCTATTACATCAATTTAACTGAGATAGCAAGTGACTTGACATCATTACGTTTGATCGAGCTTTCAGAAATCGGCCGTAAGTATTTCAAAACAAAGAGTAAATCTATTTCAAATCAAATAGTAACGTGCCCTACGATGCACTGCCCTGCGTTCATCAACTTGAGGCATACAGATGCTAAGCCTCATGGGCCTGTAATTTCACCGGCAACCAACCCTTCAAACGGAAACACAGCGCCGCTGCTTGGCGGCAGAAATAGGCATGGTAGTAATACTTCCCCGGACGAGACACACAAAGTGCTCTACTACTCTCAAGATGTAAAATTGTGATCAATCAAATCGGAACATAGAAATGCAAGCATCACTGTTTATAGAGAAACATAGGATAGTGCGCAGTAGTTACAATGTAATATTTGGACGCACCTCAGACTACCCCTTTCGACATCCTCAAAGAATCTTAAGTGAGTACTTGGTTTTCTCAACTTGTTGCAAGCTGTTGATTGAAAACTTGAAACAAAGAATTGCAAGCATCACTGTTATAGTGAAACAAAGGACAGTCCGGAGTAGTTACATACCGTTGTTCTAAAGCAGCGGTCTCAGATTCAACATGGCTCTTCAACCTGAGTTCAAAAACTCTCCTCTCCTCTTCCATCCATGCAGAGAGGCGGAGCTGACAGTCACCGCGTTCTGCTTCTATCTCGCTCATCTGTTCGGTGAGGCGCTTCTCTAGCTCGATGTTGTCTCTTTCTACTTTCTGTAGAAAATAAAAATTGGTGGTCATTCCATTTAACCCTAGACTAAGCAAAGCTTATACTACGGACATGAGATAGCTGATAATAATATACAAATGATTAACTTAATATAATTATGATTATAATAAGTATTTACATTATTCCACTCTATTAGCATGTTGCTTATAAAATGTAGATTCAATTCGGTTAGCGCACAGTGTAATAGATTAAAATAGACAATAAGAAAAACTGTGAATCTAAGAATAAATAAATAAATAATAATGTATAATGAATATAGATATCGGTTCTCTGGGTATAATCTATATTCATTACACAAGTATTTGTCCTATCTGTGGATCTTTTTACTTTTGTTAATCCTGTACCTGTAATACATGTATTATGAGCTAGCTACATCGGAAACGCTTCCTACACAATACTAACTTGATTCAAAGCCTGCACCAGTCCGTCCTTGTGTTCCTTCCTTGTGACGATGTTAGTTCTGTGCAGCGCGGCGGCGTGCGCCTGCGCGCCGGCGCTGGCCTGCATGCGCGACACGAACGTGCGCTGCGCAACGCACAGTGACGTCACGCGACCTGCTGCACCACAGTACTGCAAATAATATATAAATATTGGGGACCATTTCAAAAATCCATTCCTAATATAAGCTTTTATTATGGGAAACAGGTAAAATATTTTTTTATTTAGTAATACCACAGATAAGAGAATACTAGGTAATACTAAGTAATACTTAGAATACCCAGATACAAAACAAAACATCAATAAAACTTAAACTCGATGCTCATAACTCGAAATGCTTGTTCTAGGTAGGAATCGAACCTACAACCTAGGAACTTCATAAAATTGAAGTCACTCACCTACTACATTATTCCTACCGTTCTTTTGTATGATACTTGTTACAAAATTTATTATTAGACGACTCCATTTAACTGACCGATAAGCATGTTGCTATCGCTTTCCGTTGACTTTAAAGTTCAACGAAGACACTATAAAAGCCACTATAAATTGCCAGGGAATATGAATAAGAGTGAAAGACATTCTTTTTTAACATAAAATGAAGGAATACTTGGAGGGAATTAGGGGAGGCCTACGCCGCCGATTCATATGTTAAACCTAGACTAACTTAATATGTAGTAGGATAAATAGTTAGTCAGCGAGAAGTGTTTAATACAGGATGTAAGTTTGTAGATAAGATTGTATATATTCGTGTTTAGGTGTTTATATAGGCCTACGTCCAAAAATGGACATCCCTAATATAAATATTATTAATGTACTAGATTAACATATAGCTATGCATAGCATGGTGCATATGTATAGGTAGGCAGCTGTGTTAATAAAGCAGTCTCGAAACCGCCATCTTGTTGTTTACTTCATGGTGACAGCGGTAAATCTTATAAAATAAAGTTTTCGCAATAAAAGTGCCTAAAAACGTAAAAAACTGAAGGGGGACTGTAAAACTCGTGTTATTAGTGAGTTGTGTCGTGAAATATGGAGCATGCACGACCTCCTGCGCAATTAAACTTGGAAGGAGGACCGGAATCCCGCGCCGACGCATGGCGGCGGTGGTTACGGCAATTTCAAGTCTTTGTAAAAGCGTCGGGGGTGCACAAAGAATCGAGTGATGTACAAGCCAGTCTGATGATAAACCTTATTGGTCCAGAGGGATACGATATCTACCTAACATTGAAGTTCAAAGAGGAAACAGATCGCGAGGACATAAAAAAATTAACCGAAGCCTTCAATGCGTACTTTGGAACCAAAACAAATTTAATAATGGTTAGATTTAAATTCTTCACACGCAATCAAGAGTCTGGCGAGAGCATTAATGAGTACGTCACAGCTTTAAAACTTCTCAGTCAGAGGTGCGAATTCGAACAACTGGAAGATGGGTTGGTTCGAGACAGAATGGTTTGCGGTGTCAGTGACAGTGCAGTGCGCGACCGCTTACTGAGAGCCGACGACCTAACACTAGCGAAAGCCATGAAAATCTGTCAGGCCAACGAAAGCTCTGTCGATGGGGGTCGTCAAATTGAAGGCGTTAAGATCGAACCGAAGTCTTCGTCGGTGGATGCGTTATGGAAATTGAGGAATATCCAACGCGGGGCGAAGACGTACGCGGGTGGTCGCGGTGGCGGCGGCATCGGTGGCAGCAGCGGCACGAATAGGGGGCGCAGCAGCGGCAGCGAGCGGGGCGCGCGCGCTGGCTCGAGCTGGGCACGAGAACACCGAGGCGGGGCAAACGGCGGCGGCAGCAGCGGCGCGCAACCAGCACGTCACCAGGCATGCGGTGCCTGCGCCAGTACTTACTGTGATGGTGGTGATCGGTGTCCGGCCAAGAGGGTCAAGTGTTTTCTTTGTGGAAATAAAGGCCACTATAAAGCGTTGTGCCCGGGTAAGAGGTTTAACAAAGTGTATGAGGTCAATGAGGACAGTGAAGACAATGATGAACTGTACTATATATCTACTATAGAGTGTGTCGATTCCATATCGGATGATGATAAATGGTATGAAACATTTTATTTACCCGAGTGTGGATCTCAGCATAAGTTTAAACTTGATACAGGTTCAGATTTAAATGTTTTATCACAAGATAATTTTGTCAAGCTCGGGTTCTCTTTATCTCAGCTGGAAATTGATAAAGTGAGGGCAAAATCATTTTGCGGTAACTACTTATCAATCATAGGCTCAACTATGATTAAAATGCAGCATAAAAAATGTCAATACATACTTAAGTTTATAATTTCTGGTGAGGCCTGTCAAAGTATTTTAGGAAAGCATGGGTTGGAGCGGCTAGGTTTGATTCAAAGAATCTACTCAATTAACATGGATATATATGATGATTTGTTTAAAGGACTAGGTAAGCTTCCAGGTTGCTACACAATACCATTACAAAGTGATGCTAGCCCTTGCATATGCCCAGTGAGAAAAATACCTGTTGGGGTACGAGACCAGCTACAAAAAGAATTGGCCCGGATGGAGGATCTGGGTGTTATACGGAAGGTGACGCATCCAACTTCATGGGTCAACGGCATCGTCGTTGTCGCGAAAAAAGATGCTAGTTTGAGGGTGTGCCTCGATCCAAGACCACTAAATAAGGTAATTAGGCGTCAGCATTATCCGTTACCTACAATAACTGAAATAGCTACCAAACTAAAGGGTGCGCGGTATTTTAGTAAGTTAGATGCCAAATCCGGTTTTTGGATGGTTCAACTGGACGACGCGAGCGCCGATCTGTGCACCTTCGGAACACCGTTTGGCAGATACCAGTACTTACGGTTGCCTTATGGTATAAATTCGGCCTCTGAAGTGTTTCATGCCAAGGTTCGGCAGCTGCTCGAAGATCTAGAGGGCGTCGACTCCTTCGTCGATGACATTATTGTTTGGGCACCTACCAAGGAGGTACACGACAACCGCCTAGCGTGTCTCCTCGATAGGGCAAGATCAGTAGGTATAAAATTTAACCGCGAAAAATGCGAATTCTGTGTGACGGAGGTTACTTATTTAGGTCACACTTTTAGCGTTGAAGGTATGAAGATAGATCGCGCGAAGCTGAGGGCTATCACCGAGATGCCGAGTCCTAATGATCGGCAGGCGCTGGAGAGATTTCTCGGAATGGTAAATTACGTAAGCAAATTCATTCCAAACTATTCGGAACGTGTAAGTCCATTGCGTAACCTGCTAAAGAAAGACAGCTCGTGGAGCTGGGACAGCGTCGAGGAACGCGTGGTGAGTGACTTGAAGGAGGCGCTGTGCTCGGCGCCGGTGCTGGCGCTGTACGCGGCGCGCGAGCCGGCCTTGCTGTCAGTGGACGCGAGCTCGCGCGCACTCGGAGCCGTACTGCTGCAGGGCGGCCGCGCGGTCGAGTTTGCGTCGCTCACACTCACCGATACACAACAGCGGTACGCTCAAATAGAAAAAGAAATGCTGGCCATCGTATTTGCTCTAGAAAGATTTCACCAGTATGTTTTCGGCAATAGTAACATTACTGTCGAAACAGATCATAAGCCGCTAGAAGCGCTTTTTAAAAAATCGCTAGACTCCGTCCCGGCGCGATTGCAGCGTATGATGCTCCGCGTCCAGCGCTATGATTTTCAGGTTGTTTATAAGCCAGGCAAATATATGTTCGTCGCGGACACGCTGTCTAGGGCACCGTTACCGGACCGCTTACAGAATAACGTGTCTGAAGAAATAAACGAACAAACCTGTTATCTGTTACAGAATGTTCGATTTAGTGACGAGCGATTCAAGAATATCAGAGAACATACCGGTAACGATGGTGAGTCTAAAGTACTGATAGAATATATTCTTCATGGCTGGCCTGCTAATAAATATGAAATGGATGAATGCGTGCGGCAGTACTGGAGCAATAGAGAATGTTTCGAATACGTGGACGGCGTAATATTTTGTAATAACTTGGTATTTATTCCTCGTGCGATGCGAAGCGAAATGTTATCGCGCGTGCATGAGGGACACTTGGGTATCGACCGGTGTAAGAGACGAGCGCGTGACGTCATGTTCTGGGCGGGCATGGCGCGCGACGTCGAGGCCGCGGTGCGACGTTGCCGCGTGTGCGCCGAGCATGCGCCGCGACCTGCCCGCGAGCCCATGCTGCCGCATCACATCCCGGAGCTACCCTGGACGAAGCTAGGCTCCGACATATTCGAATATTCTAAATCGTCCTACTTAATCATAGTCGATTATTCAACAAACTATGTGGAAATATGTCCACTTAAGAGCATCACATCGAAACAGGTAATCTTAGCGTTAAAGGATCAGTTTGCCAGGCACGGCATACCCGAAGAGTTAATCACAGATAACGGTCCTGCGTACGCGTCTAAAGAGTTCAGGGGCTTCGCGCAGACTTGGGGGTTTAAGCACACTACTTCCTCTCCTAATTACCCACAGTCTAACGGACGAAGCGAACGGGCGGTGCGTACGGCTAAAGATATTTTAAAAAAATGTAGCAGCTCCAATGAGGATTTCTATTTGGCTTTGCTCAATTATCGGTCGGCCTCGAGAGACGGCATAGCGAGTCCAGCTCAGCTCCTAATGGGTCGTAGGCTCAACACGCGCTTACCTTCACACCCTGAAAAATTAAAGCCAGATAGGGACAACGTGATTGACATAGAAAATATTGCACGTAATCAGGAGAGAAGCCGACAAGATTACGATAAGCGGGCCCGGGCTCTTCCGCCCCTGCAGCCGGGCGACGAGGTGGTGACGCTAGATGGCGGCGCCGCGGGCGGGTCACGGCGCCACGCGATAGTACAGGGTATGGCTCCACACCCTCGATCTTACTTCATCACAGACGACGCTGGAAAGGTATTTCGTAGAAATAGGAGGCACCTCGTCAAACTACCCCAATCTCCCGTAACATCGTTCGATGAGACGACGTGCGAGGAAGATGTGAGCGGAAAAAATGTTACCGAGGAAGATGTTATCGAGAAAAATGCGAGTGGAGAAAATCCGTATGTTATAAGGGCGGCTGCAAAGGAAGCCAAGAAAAGATTGAAAACATTTAGTTTCTAAATCATCATACGTATCCATCATTAGGATTTATCGCTCTGTCGATTAAATGTGATTTATATGTTTATACCTACATATAAGTTTATTAATTCTCTAATCTAAGCTATTGCTAAAATATAGTCAGATGGTAAAATAGATTAATTGTTTATAAGTAAATATAGTTTTATAATATATTAAAAAATATATATATATTTACGTTTATAAATATAAATTAGAAATATAAAATTTTGGTGTACATTATTGTTTAATAAAAATAATACCATAAACATATAAGTAATAATAGGGCTAAATAAGTGTTTATGATTGTACGTACTTGCTCGTTACTTATTGTGAACCTCATATTTTTTCATAAACAAATTATTATTTTTCAACATTTATTCTGTTAAAAAGGATTCTCTTTTGTTTTTCATCCGTAAGAGGGAAATAGGTAGGTATTCATAAATTACATTAACGTATTAACTTCTCCATTCCAATTATTGCATATACTTTGTACCTATACTTACGAATCTCAACTAACTAGATATAGACCTATATGGTTTCCTCTCATTCTGTTTATAAAGGGAAAGATGTACTAGATTAACATATAGCTATGCATAGCATGGTGCATATGTATAGGTAGGCAGCTGTGTTAATAAAGCAGTCTCGAAACCGCCATCTTGTTGTTTACTTCAATTAATAATTACAATGCATGAATAATTTTATATGAATCAATTACTTATATTTAAATTAGAATAACAATGTAATAAATCAATGAAATGAATGTTACTTAATTAAGTACTATATATTGGGAAATAAATGGCTTTATTATTATTATTATATTCATGTTTAACCTTATTATAAAGAAAGAAATAAAGGCTTTTTTGTTTGATTAAATAAAACTCACCCATTGCTGCACGAATTTAGCGACATTCCCAGACACGTCCTGCGTCCGTGCAGCTTGCAGCGCGGATGCAGCGCGCTGCAGCAGGCGCTGCACGGCAGCTTGCATCGCGCTGCGGTTGCATTCCACCGATGCCGCTATTTGCGCGCGCTGCCCGTCCGTCGATGATACAAGCTTGTGGTGGCTTTCGTCTGTTAGTCTCTTTATCTAGAAGTATAAGGTATAACATTATTTATTTTTTTCTAACCAGATGACCGACCCGATGTAAGGGTTGACCTAAGGTTAAGGTATGACGAAGCCTTCCAGTATAATAAATAATCTCTATCTCTTCTCTTTATATTTATATTCTGATCTCTTGTTATTATTTCGATTTATTTGAGAAAATGATGGTGTTGTGCACCGCAGTTGCTGCCTGTGTGCCTCGGCGTCACGGAAGACCAGCGTTGTAGTAGTGCATCAAACACTATTACAGCATAAAGCTGAGTGACGACCGTTTTTGATGTCACAGTATTGTTCTTTAAATTTAATTTTCGCTATGTTTTTGTGACACAAAATAAACATATTTTGATTTGATTTGATTATATATAAAAATGAATTGCTGCTCGTTTGTCTCGCTAAAACTCGAGAACGGCTGGGCCGATTTAGCAGATTTTGGTTTTGAAATGTTTGTCGTAGTCCAGGGAAGGTTTAAACGGTGAGAAAATATGGAAAATTACGAGGATAGGTGATACGAAGTACGACGGGTCTTCCAGTAACAAATAAATATTGGTGGACTTTCCACACGACACTATCTAGGCCCATACTAAGCAAAAGCTTGTAATATGGGAACCGGATAGCTGATATAATAGGTACATATATACTTTTTTTATGTAAATACTTATAAATATAATAACACCCAAACAGAGAACAAACATCTATGTTCATCACACAAATGTTTGTTCTCGGTGGGGATCGAACCCACGGCCTACGGCGCAGAAGGCAGAGCTACTACCGACTGAACTGTGAAGGCTACCCCGAAGTCGTGAGTCTTGCATTTCGTTTTCTGTATCATTTGGGCAGATTTTGTATGAAGACTCGATAAGCTCCTCTATCGGGCAAGCTGAGATCACTTGTGGCTCTACACGAAACCCAGGCTCGCGATACGGAACACCAAATACCAAAACCGAAAAAAAACTCGGACTTAAGGTATTCAAAGTCAAAGTCAAAGTCAAAAGGTATTTATTCAATAAAATCACAAGGATCACTTTGAAACGTCTTAAAGCTAGGTGACTCTAGGTGCCAGTTCCACGCGACCAAAGCCTAGAAGAACAGGCAACAAACTTACGGCTTGGTTCCTACCGTTCTTTTGTATGATCCTTTTACAATGTAATATAATATATTATTGAAGTTAAGTGAGGCGTAGGCATACAGAAAAAGGTAAACATAATCAAATTTATAAGACAGCACACGCTACGCTTCAAACTAATAATACCTAATGCATAAAATTAAATACAATCTATTAATAATCAGAGAAAAATAAAACACAATAGTAGGTACAGTACAGACATTGTAGACATGTTAGCTGCCGATGGGCAGAGCGACCGGGACATCGGGCCACGCACTTTTATCATCAATATAGCTATCTAAAGTATAATAATCTTTACTTATTAGATTATTCTTAATGTATGCTTTAAATTTTCTAATAGGAAGCCCAGTGGTACTTTCTGGAAGTTTATTATAGAAGCGTATACCGTTCCCCATAAACGAGCCATTTACCTTTTGGAGTCGAAATTTAGGAATACATAATTTGTTTTTATTTCTAGTGTTAACGTTATGTGCATCACTCTTTTTCTTAAAGCTATCTATGTGTTTATGAGTGTATAATAGATTTTCATAAATATACTGTGAAATTACTGTGAGAATATTAATTTCTTTAAATCGCTCCCTCAATGATTCGCGTGGTTTCATTTTATAAATGGCACGTATCGCCCGTTTTTGAAGTACAAATATACTTTGTATATCAGCAGCTTTCCCCCAGAGCAAGATACCATAAGACATTACACTATGGAAGTAGCTAAAATATACTAGCCTAGCTGTAGCTTCATCTGTAAGCCATCTTATTGTGCGAACTGCGTATGCAGCCGAACTCAGTCTACCAGCAAGTGATTTGATATGTGGACCCCACTGCAATTTTGCATCAATATTAAGTCCTAAAAAAATAGTAGAATTGACAAGGGTAAGTGATTCTCCATTTAATTCAATGTTGGTTGGACGCTGAACCACATTTGGCAAAGTAAATTTAATGCATTTCGTTTTCCCGGCATTGAGCAAAAGATTATTAACAGTAAACCAGTTAAGTACTTGCGACAGAGATGCATTAACGTCATCGAAGTTAGTCTTCAATCTGTCGACTTTAAATATTAAAGAGGTATCGTCAGCAAATAGAACTATTTCACATAAATCCTTTACAAAAGGTGGAAGGTCATTTACATATACTAGAAATAAAAAGGGACCCAATATGGAACCTTGAGGTACCCCTATATCAATGACCGACCCAGACGACCTCTCACCGCCAACATCAACTTTTTGCACTCTATTGGTTAAATATGATTGTATAAGACCAATTGCCTGGTTTATTCATAAATAATGTTTTACTAACCTCATACATAGTTTCTTGTATTTGTTGCAATATATATTCTAGTTTAACTTTGTTGCTTTGCAAAGTAGTGGTGTTGTTCGTTGCGAAATTGTCTGAAATAAATATTATTATTATTACAGTAGGAATAATGTTAATTCTTTATTTGAAATATATTTCAACCTGCTAAATTTTCGGACAATACATTAGCTAAAATATAAATACATGGACCATATTCATATATTATAATTTAATTGTAAGTGCTCGAAAGTAGCCTCTTTGAGGCGCACTTTAAATCCTTTCAATACACTGTTTCCAAAGATCTAGTGACACGATAAGAAAATTTAATAATAATTGTAATGATGTCATGTGTATTTTAGGGTTCCGTACCCAAAGGGTAAAGCGCGTCCCTATTACTAAGACTCCGGTGTCCGTCCGTCTGTCTGTCCGTCTGTCACCAGGCGGTATCTCCTTTCTGCCTCTTGTACCGTGATAGTTAGACAGTTGAAATTTTCACAGATGATGTATTTCTGTTGCCGCTATAACAACAATTACTGAAAAACTGAATAAAATAAATATTTAAGGGGGCTCCCATACAACAAACGTGATTTATTTGACAACAAACTTTTTATAGATATTGGTACGGAACCCTTCGTGCGCGAGTCCGACTCGCACTTGGCCGGTTTTTTACCTAAAGCAGTATGCAGTCCAGTAAGTCCTTCTACGATGGTCATGGTGAAGTGCTTGGTTCCCGCGGCGATGTTGGATCTGTGGAGGGCGGCTTGCTCCCGGTACGATCGCGTCACTTGAAGGTTCGTCGATTCTACGTTCCTGCAAATTATGTTTTTTTGTATTACTTGGTGATGGAATAGGCAGATGACCCGCCTGATGTTAATATAACAAAGCATTACCTCGCAAGTCACATGATACAAACGCGCTCTACGCTGATACGAAATCAGCTTTGAGTGGAATACCATTTTAGCATAGGTACTTGGCACTTGAGCCGCCTAAAATAATTCTTTATTATGTTACCTACTAATTACAGGCGAAGGCCTGCAATCAATTTCAGGCTTGTGTTATTGTTATACTTATATCAAATAAAAGTTCATTATATTATATTCTATTCCCTACGATGCACTATTGTGTACGATTCATTCATCAACTCGAGGCATACAGATGTATAACCTCATGTGTCTGTAATTTCACCAGCACCCAGTCTTCGAATCGAAACACAGCTGTTTTGCTAGTCGGCAGAAATAGGCATGGTGGTAGTAGTTCCCCGGACGAGCCACACAGAGTTTGACAGCCTTCACAGCTCAGTCCGTAGTAGCTCTGCCTTGTGCGCCGTAGGCCGTGGGTTCGATCCCGACCGAGAACAAACATTTGTGTGATGAACATAGATAGAGGTTTGTTCTCTGTCTGGGTGTTAAGTAAAAAAAATGTATTATATCAGCTATCTGGTTCCTATAATCCAAGCTTTGGCTTAGTTTGGGGCTAGATAGTGCTGTGTGGCCACAAATAAATAAATAAAAAAGTTCTAGAAATGTAAAGAGATTGGTGAGACCCCTTGCATTACCTGCGTCTGTCGACAGTGTCGTGCATACAGTGCAAATGTTGTGTGGCGAGGCTGGCTGCGGAGAGTAGTTCCCGCGCCTGTTCGCTGAGGGCGCGCTCCGTCTCGCTCACTTTCTCCACCAGGTGCTGCTGCTCCAAGCATTCTACCTTCTTCGTTTGTAACATCTACAAATAAAGTATCGAGCGAATGAGCGAAGCGAACGGAGATATCAGTGTTACCTTCAACTCGGGTGACTTGGCATTGTATGCATGTATATTTGTCAGCATAACTTTCGTAGCGTTGATCCGATCTGAACTTGGTAGCTCGACAGGTTCGTGAGACTTTTTTGGTAGGTATATGAGTTTGACAGGACAAGGAGATTCCAAAAGGGGGCGAAAGAATATGAGTTTAACAAATATACAAGGTACACCTTGTATGAAGTGAGGTGTAAATGAAATGAAATGTATTTATTCGCTCGAAGTATGGTTAGATACATTGTTCTTATTATGCTATGTTTTGAGTGTCACATACTTCATCGGAGACCGACATGCAAAATGTTTAATATTAACTGTGTAATTATGTTGTATTCTTGTTATTATTATATTACAGGTTTTTTAACCCTCTCGCAAGGCAAGTCCCTTGCAAAGTGGGTACTGGCATAGCTATTAAGCACCTTGTGCCTAACTTCTATAAGTCCTACTGTGCTACCTCACTTTGCAAGGGAAAATTTATTTATTTATTTATTTATTACATAAATGATAGTAGGCTTACAGTGTGCAGACCAAAATGCTTACTATCTTAATTTTAAACTTAAAAATATGGTTAAACAATCACAGATAACATAAATTTTGTCATAAAATATATCGACATGTTGGACCTCGTGTATGAATGCGTTTATAAGAGTAAGTGCTCTGAGAGTTAGCGCGTTATTTGCGTGGTGAGTTCGTGGTGTGTGGCAAGCGAATAGTTGATGTTTTCGGCGGCCGCAACGCACATAGTTGTTAGGGACATATATTGGCATCATGCTAAGAATGGTTGGATTATTGACTTTGTTTCTCAAAATAAGACAGTAGTGTATAGCTAGCTGTAGTTTACGCCTTAGTTCGAGCGAATCCATGCCGACCATACCTGCAACAAATAAAGATGGAAAGAGGTACGGGTAGTACCCATACATTCTCTTATACACGTATCTTGCAAATTTACGTTGGATGCGTTCAATCATCACCGTATACTTAGCCTCTCTTGGATCCCAGGCTATAGCGCTAAACTCTAATTTACTTCGCACGAAAGAATTATAGGGCATAATTGCGACTCTGACGTCCTGGAACTGAGAAGCTGTTCTCATCATGAAGCCCAAGGCTTTATTAGCTTTTTTGTACATTGCGATAATGTGGTCCCGGAATTCTAGGCGAGTGTCCTCTATAAGGCCCAGATCCCGTATTACATCAACTTTCTCTAATGTTAGACCTGACAGGGAGTAAGCTAGTGTGTTGGGCTCACGCAGCCTGGTATAGGTTATTGATTTGCATTTCGACACGTTAAAAGTTAGTCTATTTAACTGACTCCACCTCCCAACAGAATCAAGATCGCGCTGTAATGCCATACAATCTGAGTAACTAGAAATAGATTTATATACTTTTAAGTCATCTGCAAACATTAAGCATTGGGCCGTTGTTAAAGTTTTAGGAAGATCGTTAATCATCGTTAAAAAGAGGGTTGGTCCAAGCGTGCTACCCTGGCTGACTCCTGACCTAGTATAATATTCTTCTGATCTAAAGCTTTTGAGCTGAACATACTGCCTACGGTCGCACAGGTAGTTAGCAAAAAACCTCAGTAGCTTAGGAGAGGTACCTAATAATGACAGCTTTACCAGTAATTTATCATTATCCACCATGTCAAACGCCCTCCTAAAGTCCAAGAAGATAGCGTCGACCTGCCGACCAGCATCCATTTGCGTCGCTACATAGTCCACAAAGGTAGTGTAATTAGTAACTGTAGAGCGGGCCACACGAAAACCATGCTGGGAATCATCTAGAACTCCTTCTAACTGCCGAGTAAGGTGCGTATTTAAAATTGACTCGAATACTTTGGCCAATACCGACAATACCGCTATGGGTCTGAATGTAGTGACGTCTGACGAAGTGTTGTTTTTAGGGACAGGTGTCACTCTAGATTTTTTCCACCTAGCAGGATATCGGCACGTGCGCAGAGAGAGGTTGAACAGGAATAAAAGTGGCTCTTCTAGGGCAAATAGGCAGTCTTTTACAACGAAAGCAGGTAAGGCATCCGGACCAGCAGCTGAAGAAGACTTAAGACGACGAACGGCTCGACGTATATCTGACTGTGAAACGCTATCTATATATATCAAACATGCGTCTCCCCAAGCTAATTCTCCTGCAGTTTTCTCCGCTTCAGTAGCATCTAGATTAGGTATGTCGTCAAGAAAAACGGAGCTAAAATAGTTGGCAAATGCAGCAACTGCCTCCTGGCCAACTACTGGCTTGTCATTCACAAAGTAATTGTCTACCTGATTCCTGTCTTTGCGCCTATCTCTCACATATCCCCAGAATTGCGAGGGATCACGACTTATATTAGACCCCACCGTCGCCATATAATATTTGTACGCATCGTTTACTAATTCCTTGATATGAGTTCTATAAAATATAAAAATAAAAGCATTTGAGTAAATGGTCCTTACATTAGCAGTATTGGCCAGTTTAGTTTGCACTTCGTTGAGTTGCTCCCGAGTGAGACTAAGCTCGGAGGCTCGTTGCTCCAGGGTCCGGTTGACCTCGCTGAAGAGAGACTCCGCCTTGTCCTTCTGCTCCTCCACAGCGCGCTTCTGCAGCAGCAGCTCCTGGATCTCCTTCCGCTGTTCCTCCTGCTTCAGCGTTATCTCTGTGTAGGTGTCCGTAGCTAGGTATACACCTTGAAAGAAAATAAATTGTTACATTATCTGCAAATATCGGTTCCCAATCCACTATTACGAAACATTTATTTACAAAGAAAATAACAATGAATTCAAGAGTATTTACAAAATTTACAAAATACATATCAAACAGTTGAGCTATCTGCAGATCGTTGCAAACGATTTAGACATAGCTCAACGTGGTCATTATTACGTAGTTCGCAACAGGTGTCTAGACAAGAACCACTTTCTGTTTGCGGAACAAACCTGCTGAAAGATAAATGTGTTAATTAAAAATTAAAAAGGTATTTATTCCTGCACATAATAGGCATGTGTTTGACCGTAATCTCACCTGTTGTTAAGCGATGATTCGGTCAACAGTGAACCACTCTTACTTAGATAATAATATCTATTCTCTTAAAATCATCTAAGTTATAGGTGGCCGGAAAAACAGAAGGCAAAAATAATAACTTTTTATGTCTATTTTAGCTGTACACCCTTTGCTATTATACTACCCCAACCGAAAAACACGAAGTGTATGAAAATGACCATACCTTGACCCTCTGAAGCTCACGCCAAAATAATGTAATTTACCTATATTTATCTTTGCAGGCGTGTTTCGCAAACAGAACGCGTTTCATGTCTAGACCGGCAAGACTGATTCTTTTAGCTTTAGAGCTAATATTTCGTGTTAGTTACCATTTTTGTCCCTGGAGGCTTGCAAATCCCTCTTCAAGCGATCAATCTCTTCCGCATACTCCTTGAGTATGGCCTTCTTGGTCATCTTCTGGTTGACCTCGGGCTTGTTCTGGATGTTCTTGGCGCGGTGCGCGTACTCCAGCGTGCTCATGGTCTCCTCCAGGTCCTTGTGGCCGGGAGAGATCGTCGCTATGATGGAGGTCTTCGTACGTCCGCCCAGGGACTCCTGGAGGATCCGCGTGAGCTTAGACTCTCTGCAAAATGTATGTAATAGGTTCGTATGTGTCTCCACGTGATCACTATAGACATCACGTTTTATCGCTTAAGAAGAAGTGGTATCGTAGCTGTCTGAAGGGACGCGGGGAGCGAAGAGAACGGCCGCCGGCCCACGCGCTATTTCCAACTTATTGAATTAAAATAAAATACTGAATAAAAGAGCTTTATTTTATTACAGTACGTCAGTGAAGTTAGCCGTGGACAAAAAATATGGTTCAGTGTCACTGCATTCGTAAATTGTCTGCCACTTGCTCAGAACCGCCAGCCGCCTGAACTATACTATGGATATGATGTCTGCAGACGCTTCTATAGGTGCTTGCGATATACCGCGACACTACGTAGGACGATGAAGACAACTCGGGCAACAATTAATTAATTTTACTAGCTGCCGCCCGCGTTTTCACTCGCTTTTAGTAGGCATTGTCCCTATATTGCATTTGTAAGATAGGAGGGAGGGGAAGACCTAGGCGAACGTATCTCGATCAGATAGCAGACATTCTAGAGAAGGGCCAGGTCAAGAGTACCCTAAACCGAAGAGAGTGTATGAAGAATGTTATGAGAGTGAATGAAGCGAAAGAGGTATGTAAGGACCGTAGCAAGTGGAAATCCGTGGTCCCTGCCTACCCCTATGAGAAACATGCGTGATTTTATGTATGTATGTATGTGTTGCCTGATATAATATGTGAATGTGTATATGTGACGTAGCGAGCGCACCTGTAGGGTATATGCGGATGGCGCTCCACCAGCGCCGTGATGACGCGGCCGAGCGTCAGCAGCGACTGATATAATATGTGAATGTGTATATGTGACGTAGCGAGCGCACCTGTAGGGTATATGCGGATGGCGCTCCACCAGCGCCGTGATGACGCGGCCGAGCGTCAGCAGCGACTGATATAATATGTGAATGTGTATATGTGACGTAGCGAGCGCACCTGTAGGGTATATGCGGATGGCGCTCCACCAGCGCCGTGATGACGCGGCCGAGCGTCAGCAGCGACTGATATAATATGTGAATGTGTATATGTGACGTAGCGAGCGCACCTGTAGGGTATATGCGGATGGCGCTCCACCAGCGCCGTGATGACGCGGCCGAGCGTCAGCAGCGACTGATATAATATGTGAATGTGTATATGTGACGTAGCGAGCGCACCTGTAGGGTATATGCGGATGGCGCTCCACCAGCGCCGTGATGACGCGGCCGAGCGTCAGCAGCGACTGATATAATATGTGAATGTGTATATGTGACGTAGCGAGCGCACCTGTAGGGTATATGCGGATGGCGCTCCACCAGCGCCGTGATGACGCGGCCGAGCGTCAGCAGCGACTGATATAATATGTGAATGTGTATATGTGACGTAGCGAGCGCACCTGTAGGGTATATGCGGATGGCGCTCCACCAGCGCCGTGATGACGCGGCCGAGCGTCAGCAGCGACTGGTTGATGTTGACGCACTCGCGCGCGCGCTCCTTCTTCGCCGGGTTGTCGGAACCAGCCTGCAAGTGGGAATAACGTTTACTCATTCCTAGGATCCCGATTAGATGACGTAGGCTTCACCAGCAGAAGCAAATCAAATTATCAGAATTGTTAAAATGAATGAATAAAATAACAGAAAGAACATGAGTGAAACTCTTGTCTATTTCTGGCTGAAATTGAGAATTTTGTTCGTTGCATTGTTAAAAGACAGTTATTGTTGATTTGCTTGCCCTTATGGCCCTCGCAGAAAAAATCCTGGATCCGCCCTTGGATTACAGTTACAGATATATACTACTTTAGAACCGTCAGAAACAAAGATCCAAATTTGTATATCTAAAAGTCTCGGTCTGAACTGTTCAGATTAGAACATTATAGTAGAACCTATAATGATAAAATTAATTTAATATTATAATATGTTTTTATATTCCATCAGAACATGATTAAACTAGCTTATGATCCACCTGATGTTGAACAGTGCTCGGGGATCAAAGTCACAAAGTTGTTTCCTTTTTTCATTTCATTACTAATTTCCATGCAGATGCCCAGATTACTTACTTTGCTGATATTTTCCGAACCAGCCAAGTCTACCAAGTTCAGTTTCCCGATCTTGACGAGCTCCTCACCCTCGGGGCTGTTCTCTCGCATGTGCACCACTATCGTGAACACTGTGTGCGAACGACTGTTGAACAAATAAAGGAATCATAAATACGGGCGGACATTACTCAGCATAGAGTGGCACAAACTACACACGGATACAGATCTACACAAAGCCAAAGAAAATAAACGCTTACTTTTTTTTATACTACTAGCTGATGGAACAAGCAGATGGCCCACCTGATGTTAAGTGGTAACCATCACTTATAACAAAGCATTGCCTTGTAAGTCACGCACGATAGGAACGTGCCCTACGATACACTGCTCTGCGTCATCAACTTGAAGCATACAGATGTTAAGCCTCATGTGCCTGTAATTACACCGGCAACCACTCTTCAAACCGAAATACAACAACACTGCTTGGCGGCAAAAAATGGCGTGGTGGTAGTACTTCCCGGACGAGCCCTTCACAAAGAGCTCTACTACTCTTGTAACATGGACATTAAAGCGAGCAGTGTATAACCTCATGCATATACATGTAAACTATGGGAACTAGATAAAAATTATACATATCCGATAGCGTCTACCAGCTTGAACAAATAATACTACACTTTAGTTATAATGCAGAAACCATACCGACTACTTACTATAAGTTACTTACTTAGTTTGACTATGTGGAACTTGAAACTACAAAAATAACTGATAGATAACTCACAAAAATATATTTCTTGTGAATAAAGATTTTGGTTGGTTTCTGCAATATAAAAATACGTCGTTTAGTCACTTTATCATTTATAATAGGTATAAATATCGGTCAGCTTTCTTGGTCAAGTGTCTGAAACTCAACGGAGAGCACCTGTGGCCTAGTGGGAACCGCACCTTTTGATCGCAAGGTCATTGGTTCCAATCCTGTCTTGTACCAATGTATTTTAGTCTTCGAAAATAATTTGGGGCTAATGCCGGTGCTCATTCGGTGCAATCCGTGAAGGATAACATCGCGAGGTAACCAGTTAGTATTCTAGTAGCGGCGCTAGGCTTGCAGCCTGTAACGTATGGAATACAGAATACAGCAAAATGTGCCAAATATAATATTTCCTCTATAGACATTCTCAAAGATTCTTGAGTTGTTACTAAGAGATCTGAGAAGATCTACCGCGTCTGGGGATCACAGTTTAAGCAAACTGTGTCACGTACCTTGACTGTGCATTCATGAGGGTGGAAGCCACACGCTTCCTTTCCTGCCCTTGCGCCATGATCTTGTACACTTCATTTTTGTTCGACACCTGTAAAGAGAATCGATGTAGATTCCAAACTTGGTAAATAAGCTACTGTTTCTACGAGAGGCTATTCGTGCGAATGGTTCCCATAACGTCGCGGCGTGAGCTCTGCCCTAGTGTTTTTTAGCTATGCACTAAATTATTTTAAATAATGTAGTGCTTACATGTCATGTAAAAGTGCTACTGAACTTCTTTAGTCGCGTTGTAGTGGGAATTATTAGTATAATAACAACACAGAGTGTTGTATATAATTATATGTAAAGGTATTTATGATATCGGCCCCTATATTAATTTCTGAGGACGAATATTTGAGTGATGAATATATATGTTTGTTCTCTGTCCGGGTGTTAAACAATATTACTGTTGAAGCATTACATCAGCTAACTGATTCAAACTTGGCTTAGTTTGGGGCTAGATAGTGCTAACCCTTTTTTTATAAACACTACCTATGTTTCAGGCACCACAGGAAAGGGGCTACTGTGGTGCCTGAATATATGTACAGTGTTATTACTCGATTTGCGGCACAACGCGCGACGATATGGGAACCATTAGCCCGTGCTGTCGTGACTTAAAAGTAAACTTACAGTGATCTCCTCGAGTCCATTGACGATATTGCTGCCTTTCCTGGTGACGTCCTCGTAGATCCGCAGCTTGGAGTTGTCCTCGCAGGCGGCCAGCAGATCGAACAGCTCCTCGTTGTACAGCTCCAGGTAGGACACGCGCACCGTGTACTCCGTGTTAGAGAGTCGCAACTCGTCGAACAGTTGGGAGAGGGCTCGGGGAATTATGCCTGCTAATGGGTCCTGGAATGATAACAAAAATCAAAGTCTTCATTCACTATGTAAGGATGGCTCCGCTGATTTGACCTCCCTACTTCCTGCTATTGTGTTGAGTGAGGGGTGGTAAAAATAATAAATCTCTGAATCCGATTTTAATATTCAATTATTTTATACAGTTAGGTAGAGACCGAACCTACTGAGTGGGGCGAGACGACTGACGACGCGACATTAAAAACTTACGCGTTAGCTCGATTCCTGTGGCATGGATCACTTTGAAACATATCTTACTACAGTATCAGCATAGCTATATCCGTGGGAGAACGAAAGGAACCGACATAGCTCACAGAAATAGCAAGTTGAAGGTCATAAAGCTCGAAGAACTGACAATCCCTGGGGAAGGCGACCTTGAACTGGAAAACGAAGCGTGAGACGCCCTCCTACCAGAAAGACTGACGACATTATGAAGATCGCGGGAAGTCTGTGGATGGAGAGGTCTCAGAATCGTTCTTCCTGGAAATGTATAGGGGAGGCCAATGTCTGGAAGATGATACCTATAAGGCCTGATTCATAATCTGATCGCTACCAGTCGTAAAGCCATGATCTTCAAGGCATTAGAACACCCTAAAATCTATGTTAAGACTCAGATAGCCACAAGCTACATACCTCTATCGGTATAGTAGAATGGCGGCTGATGAGTGTGCGACTGTTTTAATAAGAATCGCCAAGGGATAATATCTCCCTAGACTACACACTAAAAGCAACCACAGCTAAAACATGTATGTGAATATTAATGGATGATAACTTACATTCTGCCAGGTGTGCTCATCCCCCGTGCTCTCTCCGACCATGGTGTGCGTCTTCCCCGTTCCAGTCTGTCCGTATGCGAACACCGTGCAATTGTAGCCGGCGAGCACTTCCTCGATGAGCGGGCTGACCACATCTTGGTATATTTCCACCTGTCATATAAAGCTCATTCAGATATCTAAGGCTGCTGGGTACACTAAACGGTATTACAGATCATACACACGGTTTTATTATTAAGTTTATTTTATATTGTCTTTCATGATAGGGAGGGGGAGGGATTTCTACATAAAATATCAAACTACTCATAACAAGATCTTTAAGTAGACTAGTAGAGCACTGTAACACCCAGTCTTCTTGGGAAATAGGTTTTGGGGAATCCCTTATATCCTTCATTATAATTGTGTCCAGTATATTATTTTGCCTTATTATGTATGTAGGTATAACATTGTCAGTTCTTAAGGAAGAAACCTGTCGAATGATTCCCGTGGTGGTGAGTCTTACTGCGTCGCGCCACGCACTTTAGGAACGTAAAAAAAAAATGTCAAAATTAAGTTCGCCTATGTACGATACATTAAAGAAAATGCAATAAAGAATTATCTATGTATCTATAGAAGGTACCTGCTTAGCTTGAGGCCCGAAAGCCCGGTCAAATGTGAATTTCTTAGTGTGATTGCTCTGTTGTGATTGTCGTACGACCACCTCACGGTTGTGGACCACCTCTATGACTCCAAGGGACTTGATGTCTCGCTCACGTTGGTTGAGGGGTCTGAAATGCAATCATCATCATCTCAGTCTGGTATCACCTAAAAAGCTGGGATCCTAATTGAACCTGTAGTTTTAAGACAAGATTTCAATTGGTTTGCAAAATTTCGAAGTAACTTTACATAGTTACACCTCAAATAAAGTCGGTTTCGAACTTTACATGATCTTGAGCATGTCACAAATGTTATTACATTTATAAATAAGTAAATTTATGTTTCAACTGTATTTTTTTAAGCAACTAGGTGATGGAACAAGCGGATGGCCCACCTGATGTTAAGTGGTAACCATCATCTATATCAAAGCATTGCCTTGTAAGTCACACACAATAGGGATGTGCCCTAAGATGCATTGCCCTGCATCCATCAACTTGAGGCATGTTAAGCCTCATGTGCCTGTAATTACACCAGCAATCACTCTTACAAACTGAAACACAGGAATGCTGCTGAAAAAAGTGTGGTGGAAGTACTTCCCCAAGCAGCATGCAGAGCTCTACTTCTCTTATTAGGTTATCAGAAGAGCCAATTAGCGGTCTTCATGTATGGGTATTGAGTGAATGAGAAATGGCAAACAATCATTTAAAGCCATAAATAAAAATTTGTCAAAAGGTAATCAGTGCTTAAACTATTTCCATTTCTTAGCAATAGCTGAAAACAAACGGTTACAAAGCTAACATTATTGTTATTGAATGATTCTTAGGCCTGCTGAAGGGATTGTTTTCGTTTTTTAAGTTCACATTATGCATAGCAGCCCAACCGGACTAATCTATCAGTCAATTTAAAGTCTGCAGTCTGTAGGCTCTTAATAATGAAGGTATAATTTTATCTTACGGGAGAATGCAGCCATGCAATATTGAAGATAGTCTACTACAAATGTGGAAGAGACCACATCCCACAGTAACGTGCTTTACTAACAAATGCCCTAAAAGATGTGGAATTAAAACTTTATTAAAAGTGAAAGCCGCATGACTTCAAATAAGAAGTATTAACAATAGGTTCTAATATTTTTAATGTTCAGTCAATGTGTGTTAGCAGATCAACTACCAAGCTTGTCTTGGTACTTGGTAAGCAGATTGGGTTCTGCAATTAGGCTTCTGTTGGGACATTTATAAGTACTTGTCAAAAATTGTTTGTTATTGCGAATTGCAGAAACTTGTAGACGATTAGGGAAGGAAAAAGTTTCTGTCAAGCTTATGGTGTAGATCAGACCTCGAAACATGAAATGGAAACTATTATTCTTGATGGTTATTTGTTCAATGAAGATTCTACTGAGCCATGCCCTAAGTGTTGCGTCTAATTGGTGTATTTTGTAATTTTAATAACAAATTGGCTTTTAATATACACGCATGATAATGATAATTTTCTAATGCACTAGCATTCTATCCCAAAATCTTGAAGGTTTGTGCTTATATTGAGATTTTTTACCTTAGTCGAACAAAAACTTGAATGTTCTGATTTTTGTCTTTTCTACTTCCTTTTTCGGACGTCATTTTAACGAATCCCTAAAACACTATCACACCAGGACCACAAACACTGTTTTTGTCAAGTATCTATTGAAATAATCACAAATTATAGTCAATGTTTTGAATAAAACGAATACGTTCGTTGAACAGACGTTGACCCACAAACAAAATTCAAAAATTCGGTTTCCTGTCCTGTTTGACTGACCGATGTTGCTAGGTTAAAAAATAGATAAGGATATTTTACACAAATAAAAACGCAAGCTAGCTCTTCAAGACAACTTTTTCCAACCTGGTATTGTTTTGATGATATCTAAATAAAAAGAAGTTAAGTACTTATTTTTTTTAAAAATTAATAGTATTTTTATAATATTTTTCATTATAAAAAATATCTATTGTTTTTTAATTGACATATAACTTAAATACCCCGTTTACACTCAGCTCATGTCCGTGGAAATGTGCAGAGACATGGGAAGGGACTTGGGCAATGCGAGAATGTAAACTGGCCACTTCCATGTCTACTCGCGTTGCCCCTCGCGTTGCTCGTGTTGCGTGAACACACATTGCCGGCGACACGCTGCCGCAGACCTATGGACGGCAACATTTCCGTTCACGCGAATGGCAGCGCGAACGTCTAAATGTAAACGCAGTATTTTGTAGTAGGTAAACTGTATATCTACTACTAAGAATAAAATGCTTTTTATTTTGCCGAATTTACGTAAGAAACTATTTTATTATTGCGGGATAGAATGAAAAAAAAAATGATCTGTAATGATCACTGATCTTAAATGCCGCGCTGCTGGAGATTAAAGGTTCTCGAATAGCAATCAAGAACATTTGTTTGTTTAAAGTCAAATGTGTTTTGTTTTGAACGTGACGAAATTGCGTGTAACTGAAGTTTTTCTTAGTGTAAAAATGGTTTTTTGTAGTGATTTTTGGGCACACACACTCACAGAACAATATTACTCAAGACGCACACACTTCGTAGGTCACATTCTTTTCTTGTACAAGATTTTGGCAAGCTGAATTTATTTTGAGGCTGACAGCAACCGTTCGGTTTCAGAGGCACTTCCTTCCGCGCACTCTATGGTTGTGGAATGCGCTCCCTGCGAATGTTTTCCCTGGAGAATACACCATGGGGTTCTTCAAAAAAGGCGTTCTAAAATATTTAAAGGGTCAGCAACGTGAGTGTGACACTTCTGGTGTTACACACGTCAATAGGCTACGGTAACCGCTTCCCATCAGGTGGGCCGTACGCTTGTTTGCTTACTCGGTAGTATAAAAAAAAAAACAAATGGAACCATGCAAAAAGACAAGTATCCAGCGCTAGAATAACATAAAAATTCCAAAAAAAAAACACAAAACAAAACCTTGCAAAACATTGCGATTGGTTTTGCTTGCGGCTTGCTTTTAGCCTAAAACGGGATATATCCTGGCTCGGGGAAATATAAAATTCGTCCACACACACATACTATAAAGTGCTAAGTTACTAGGCGAGAGAATAGAAGGAAATTAAGTCTTGGGGATACGTAACCAAAAAGATGCGCTGGAGCTTGTGTAGAATTTGTTTAGCCGGTAATGCTGAAACGTATCTAACAAACACACATCTTCAAGATGTTTACAAAAAGATAACCGGTAACCAGGTAAAAGTCACCACTAACATATTATTAAAATAGAACTTCATTATGATGTGCAATGTTTGTCAACAAACAGTCCATGTACATAATCTAGAATTTCGTAGCACTCTTGTTGTTGATTGGTTTGGAAATAATTTAAACTGGAAAAGTCCACTGCTGGACATAAGCCTCCCGGTAATTGATACTCGCTTTTTTTTTGTAAAAAATGAATTTTAGGATAGGATTCTCAATCTACTAACTTTTAACAATGTTCTCAATGCCATCTTGTCTCCGGGGCTGTCCTATCTATGATCTTTGCGGGGGGCTACTACTTACTGCCATACCCCTGTAGTTTCAGTAATTAGTATTAAATAGCAACAATTTATGCTTCTATAACCTCTGCTTAGATTTGGGCTAGACTTAGACTTGGGAATTATATGATTTTATAATTGTTTCTGCTTTCAGTGGCATAGAAAACAGCGACCTGATACGATTTGCTACATCTGCCACTCCCTGCTGAAGAGATGCCTCAAATTGAAAGAGATGTCAAAACAATCCGAACATATCTTTTCTCAATTCTTTGCCAGTGGTTTTAAGGTAATTAATACATGTTTACATAAACTACTAATTATATATAAAAAAAAATATAAAACAGGCATAGACCCTTCAATCCACCCCATGGTATATTGTAAGAGGTAATTAAGGATAAGGAGAAAGCAAAGAAAATTTTTCAAACTACTCAAAGCAGTAAAAATTTTGTTTGTTTAAACTTTTAAAGGGTTTACATATGCTGCACACATTCAACAGATAAAAAAAAACCCATTTTTTTTTAGTTTACAGAAGAAACTGCCCCAATGTTGACCGAAAGAAAACTACATCAACTGCTGGTGTCGCCGGTACTCAACTTCACTCTTGGCAAACCTTCTGATGATGTGGAGGAAATCACACTTGCAGGCAATGGCCCTTTTGAAATAATTGAGATAATACCAGATAACAATTTTGAAGGTATCTTATTTTATACACACACAGAAGAAAAAGAAACAAAATACATTTATTCAACTACACAGACACATTATTGTTAACTAGTGGTTCGCCCCAGACGGAGATTTACTTTGATACATATTTGGCCTCTGACTACCCCTATCCTTCTTGGGTAACCAATTGTATCTCAAAAATCATACATACGTCTTAGAATAAAAATAAAAATTATATTGGGATGGAACTAATCTCTATCATATATCATATGACACCTCACTTGGTATATTTGTATAACAATTTATTTTTCTATGAAAACCCCATATCTCAATTATCCCTTGTCCGATTAAATTCATATACCCATACAAATTCATATGAATTTCTCAAGTACAACCTATCAACCTACCAAGTTTTCTGCAGATCAGAGCAAAGGGTGCGAAAATTAAAGTAGGTGTTAGTCAGAGGTAAGGCCAAACATTGTGTTTGGACTTGTTTCTGACTACTACTTACTAACTAAGTATGGTAACCAAGTTTCAGCTCAATTGGCCTATTTATTAAAGAGTTCCGTTGAACCGACCTTGGCTCCATTATCAGACCAGGTTACTATCACCATTTTATGAGAACTAAGTAGGTACCTTCTTAATTTATTTCAAGAAAAAAAAATAAGATAAAGCAAAGGAGCTTGCTGACCAGTAGACAAACCATGAAGTAAACGAAACTCTTAACTCTTAGAGATGGGAGCTCTTGAATCGTTGATTATCTTAATTTTACTTTTTTAGTTGTATCTTAAAAACCGGGCGTCCGAGAAAAAAAGTAAAAATGGTTTTGGAATGTTCAAACAAAGCCTTTTCATATGACATGTAACTTGTTTTTTTCGTGTAACCTTTTCTTTATTTTTTCCCCCTTAAAAAACCGCATACCTTAATAACTCGTTATCCGATTTAACTCATATACTTACCAGTTAATTTTTAAAGTACAAGCTACTGACTTACCAAATTTCATGCACATCGGATCAACGGTTCTAAAGTTATGGCTTGACAAACATACATACCTACATACATAAAATGCCAAATCGCCCAAGTTAACTGTAAGATAACTTTAAGATTTAACTGTAACACGCAATCAATAATTCGGTATAGAAAAAAGATAGGTAATAAAATATAAATAAAAATAAAATAGAAAAGTGCTGTGTATTACGATAAACACAGCTTCATGACTGAGATCCCCAAGCATGGTAGATATCCCCTCGTGCTTGGGGATCAGAGCTGTTTCAATTTTGTACTAAGAAAATAATTTCCAAGTGTTGACTCTTAAGGCGAAGACAAGAGCTAATGTGACTCTCGCTCACACTCATTTTCGAAAAATCGCAATCAACTATTTGTGTAACATTGCACACAGTTTAGTAAAAAAAATATTATGAACGATACAAGTTTTCCTTCTTAAAAGTTTGCCTATGTACGAAAAATAGTAAAGCAAACTTTTGAGTAGGAAAACGTGTGAGCGAGAGTTACTAATTAGCTCTTGTATTCGCCATAAACATAAAGCCACTAAAATACTCTCAAAACATTAATACGTTTTTTATAACCTTGAGGTACTTGGTACTTGGGGAATAAAACCTTAAGGATGCCATGCCTGGAGGAAGGGTTGCCATGCCCCTGCCTCACTTAGTTAGATTGGCTCCACACTTCATTAATTTCATCATTATATTATTTTGACATAGCAAAGAAACTCTGTGAAACCTAAGTTTGTAAATTTGCCAACACAGGCAACAATATTTCACGGATATTTGTATATAACACTTGAAATGCTATCTTACAGAATCTTTGGACCAGAAGGACACCGGGAAACTTAGAACTAAGAAAAAGGAAATGGCCAAAGATGAACAAACAACTGGTTCAGCCAGGAGTAAACAACTGGCTGAACCAGGTGTTTGTAATACAAAAGTGACTGACGAAATGATTGGAAAAGCTACAAAACGTACTGCTGTCAAAGATGCACTGAATGACAGTCAATTATCTGGAAATAGTGGCAGGAACTCATGTTTTACACTAAGATTTAATTTGTCTAATAATGATGACATGAGAAACGTAAGAAAAAGTAAAAACGATTTATTTAAAAAATTGATAACAAAACCTGCTGATACACAATCAAGCTATGATTACCCCGAAGAAACATTTACCTGTGAAGTTTGCGAAAAAACATTCTACATGAAAAGTTACTTAGTAAGGCATAAGAAAATTCACGAGAGACCTCACGCTTGCAAGCAATGTACCAAAACTTTCTATAGTTGGAATCAGCTAGAAAAACATGTACAAAACCACAGTAACAAACAGCAGTATGTATGTAACATTTGCGAAAAGAGCTTCCGTCAATTGAGCAACCTTCAACAGCACCGGAGATTACATACTGGTGAAACTCCGTACTCTTGTGATTTGTGTGGTAAAAAGTTCAAGCAAAAAAGCAACTTATTGCAACACAACAGGACTCATACTAAAGAAAAGCCATACTCTTGTAACATGTGCTCTAAAAAGTTTGCACAATTAAGCAATTTGACACAGCATACAAGAAGCTTTCATTCTGGAAAGAAACCTAAGTGATCATAGTCATATACAATTCGCTCAAGAGCAGTGGCGTAGCTATTGTTGGGCCAGGTGGTGCAGCTCAGGGGCCCTCTAACCTAAGCTTTGGAAAGAGAGGGTCAGCCAGCTGAAGCTAGGAAACCTTGAGCCTGCTCACAATCTTTTTTTAATGATTTATTATAAAGGCCATTATAAGTTCAAGCTATGTGGAAAGAGGGGGTGAGGGTCCGATTCTTTCTCTATGCACCGGGGCCCTTGTCCACCTAGCTACGCCACTGCTCAAGAGTAATGTTGTGAGTAATATTGTAGGTATTGATTTTCCTAAGTATAATAAGATTTTTGTTCTATGTGATCTAATCATAAAGATTAATTTAAATCATTTAAAAGCTAACGATCTGTTCAAAGATTGATTCCATTGATTCAACTTGCATAGATATTCAATCTTATTACAAAAAATGCCAACTTCGGTATGCAGAAATTCACGTTTAGAAGTCACAAATGATGATCAAAATTACCAAAAGCGCGCTGGTTTATGAAGTATTTGAACTTGAATTTTCTGGTTTTATATACCAGAAAATTCCCCTATTTTTGTCGCTGACTGTACTTTTGCCGTTTTATGCAAAATATAGACGAATTCTTCTCGGTTTGTGACATTTTTGATATTGATTTTATTTTATTGCTTTGTAACATAATTTTTGACATTTCTAAAATTGAAATTGTAATGACCTCAATCAACATTTTAATAGTGTGTTAATAATTGTATGAGGAAAACAGATATATTTTATACAAGGATTTAGGAATGGAAACCACAAGTTACATTATATTATAAGATTATGATTCAGTTAAATCTAACCTTAGCTGTCAAACGCGTACATTTTGACATATTTAACGGCCCTTTAATCCTTTGTTAATCTAACAGAGCATGGTGAACTTACAGTCACATTAAGACAAGGCATTAAGTAGATCCTACTTCCTACTAATGTTATAAACGCGAAAGTTTGTAAGTATGGATGGATGGATGTTTGTTACTCTTTCACGCAAAAACTACTGAATGGATTTTAATGAAACTTTACAATAATATAGCTTATACATCAGAATAACACATAGGCTACAATTTATAAAGATATTGTGTGACTAATCATGCGCAGATGAAGTCACGGGCACCAGCTAGTTAAAAATAAGATGATAATTGTGATGATTTTTGCATTATTATTTGTTCAATTAAATGTTTCAACAAAAACATATTTATTGTTTTTGTTTGAGGGATGAGACCACACAAAATAATATAAGTACACAAAAGAATGGGTTTGGTACCTACCGACCAAACCTATACTTTAGTATTTTGAAACTTTATTTATTAAAACTTTCACACAAAATAATGTAGTGCTAGGAGGACTTAATGCTAATAGCATTGTCTACCAGTCATCCTGGGCGTGCAAAAAGATGGTGAGGAAGGAGAAACTTTCGTTAACACTAAAGCCTAGATCGCTATACAACGTGTAACATAATACCCCTATAACCCCGGAAGTAGGGTATTCTACAGGTCATGGCGAACACCTTTTGTTTTACGACTTTTGAAATTTCGTAGTTTTTCATTCATGAAATGCCTCCCATTATGAAACAAAACACACCTTAAGGGCCGGTTTCACCATGCTATGTTAGTTACTAATCAAGGAATAAAAGACCGTTAAATCTAACCTTAGCTGTCAAACGCGTACATTTTGACATATTTAACGGCCCTTTAATCCTTTGTTAATCTAACAGAGCATGGTGAAACCGGCCCTTACAGTCGCATTAAGATAAGGCATTAAGTAGATCCTACTTCCTACTAATGTTATAAACGCGAAAGTTTGTAAGTATGGATGGATGGATGTTTGTTACTCTTTCACGCAAAAACTACTGAATGGATTTTAATGAAACTTTACAATAATATAGCTTATACATCAGAATAACACATAGGCTACAATTTATAAAGATATTGTGTGACTAATCATGCGCAGATGAAGTCACGGGCACCAGCTGGTTAAAAATAAGATGATAATTGTGATGATTTTTGCATTATTATTTGTTTAATTAAATGTTTCGACAAAAACATATTTATTGTTTTTTTTTGAGGGATGAGACCACACAAAATAATATAAGTACACAAAAGAATGGGTTTGGTACCGACCAAACCTATACTTTAGTATTTTGAAACTTTATTTATTAAAACTTTCACACAAAATAATGTAGTGCTAGGAGGACTTAATGCTAATAGCATTGTCTACCAGTCATCCTGGGCGTGCAAAAAGATGGCGAGGAAGGAGAAACTTTCGTTAACACAAAAGCCTAGATCGCTATACAACGTGTAACATAATACCCCTATAACCCCGGAAGTAGGGTATTCTACAGGTCATGGCGAACACCTTTTGTTTTACGACTTTTGAAATTTCGTAGTTTTTCATTCATGAAATGCCTCCCATTATGAAACAAAACACACCTTAAGGGCCGGTTTCACCATGCTCTGTTAGTTACTAATCATGGATTAAAAGACCGTTAATAACCTTAGCTGTCAAACGCGTACATTTTGACATATCTAACGGCCCTTTAATCCTTTGTTAATCTAACACAGCATGGTGAAACCGGCCCTAAGGCAGCCCTATTCACAGCTGTTTGTACGTTACGTGTTTACGTGACCTTGGTACTTACGTCAACAGTATCTGGGGTGTTGCAAATTTCTTAGACAATATTAATTTTACTTTTGTATGGATATTTAAAAAGACGTTATGCTCTTATTCAACCTTTGCACACGTCAAAATATTCCAGTGCTTGGTCTGATCACTTGGTCTTTGGCCTTAAAGGGGTATTAAGTTACACGTTGTATTTTTAGTAATTTTTCTACCAACTGACAAAGATTACTGTAACTTCAATAGATAAAATAGGAAATCCGCGGGATCCTCTGTCTTCCAGGCCAGGCCCAGCTTCGTTCCCTTAGTCTGTTCCAGCATCATGATTCGAACTTAACTTTTTACTCATCTCCCAAGACCAGAAAAATAAACTGGTAAATGAGCGACGTCATTATACAGATAGTTTTTGCGTCTGGCAACACTCATTACTCGCCATTTCCTCCCGCGCTTTCTTGAAGAAAATTAAAGTCACCGCATTAATTCTACCCGTATGTCGTTGTGTTTTTGCGTCGGTTAGCGCTATGGCGGACCGCTCGGTTTTTGCCGTCGCCGCCGCCGTTCTCTTCCCAGACTCCCAACTCACAGCAAAAACTCACTCGATCGCGGGAATCTGCGCAAAAACTCTAGCCGCGCTCAATAACTGCCGACGACGATGAAATACTATGAGTTCCTCTAGCTTTTTACTCATCTCGAGCTTTTTCCCGCGGGCTATTTGCATTAGCGGCAAGGAACCGATCGCAAGCGGCCATTTTGTAGTTTTTCCCGCGCGTTTCGAAATGATGGTCGCGTTCCGAAAATTGCGTTCTGTAAAAAAGTAAACCGATGAAATTCCTGTTGGAGAATGGACGTTTACGTATAATAATGTTTTTATCTCGTTCTAATATAATAAACATTTTGTTCGGTATTTGGTTAAGCTAACGATGGGCGATTTGGCGATAAGAATAAATTACCTCAGTAAAAAATCATTTTCAACAGCGTTTAAAGAAGATTCAATGAAAAGTTTTGTCACGGCCGTCTACTAAAGCTCCATCCATAATCTTATTCAAATGCAACCTACCCCCTCTAATATTATAAATGCGAAATGCTTGTCTATGTATAGTTACCTACCTTCTTACCTATACATTTTCACGACTAGACCGTTGAACAAACCTCGATGGCGAGGCACAGCAGTTTTCTCCAAGAGCGTTCAGCGAGAAAGCTCATGTTTTTGCAGTCGCAAAAAGCATAGATCACAAGTTCCCACAGTCGGGCCGTTAGTTTATCATATCGACATATTTCTAGCTATCCAGTAGTGCCAACCTTTCACCGCGGAAAAACCTACACTGCCTTAACTGTCCGTCGGATATTATTGGCAGAAAAACTGAGGCTAAAGAAACAGCGATTTAAACTTTATGCGGCTGACCCCATACAAAACTACATAGGTACCTACAATAGAATAGCTAAGTTATCGCATAGATGGATTACAGAAATAAATCTTTAGAAGGCATCGGTGTAGATATTAAGCCTCATGAGCCTATAATTTCACCGTTCGAACCGAAACAGCAACGCTTCTTGGCGGCAGAAATAGGCAATAGGCATAGTGGTAGTAGGTAGGTAGGTACTTCCCCGGACGAGCCTTTCACAAAGAGCTCTACTCCTCTTCTTTCCTTATCTATTTATATGCGTAAAATCGAAGTATATTGGTAACTAAGGTGTAAGGTATCCTATTGGATATCTTCGTGCTAACTAGAATCTTACTGGAGTTTTCTAATGTATGTTTACTATTGTTTTATATTATATTGATGAGAAAAAAATGCCTTACCTACTTTGTGATGCTGTATTCTCGAGCGAGCAAAGTGATGTAGTTTAGATTTTTGCGACTCGACTAAACAGATTTAGATGAAGTTTTGAACATACAGCAGTGGGCACTTTTATGACGCAGACAAACCAAAATTAACTTGTTTTCGTACCTACTTAATCAAGGTGTTAGGTAGAAAAACTAATTTATTATTATTGATCGAGTGAGCGAAGCGAACGAAGATCTTAGTTTCAACTTGGCCGATTTGGCATTTTATGTATGTATGTATGTATGTATGTATGTTTGTCTGGCGATAACTTTCGAACCGTTGATCCGATCTGCATGAAATTTGATAAGACGATAGCTTGTACTTGAGAAATTTACTGGTAAGTATATGAGTAAAATCGAATGAAGGGTTATTAAGATATGGGGTTTTTTAAGGGGGCAAAAATAAAAAAAGTTACATAAAAAAATCAAGATACATGTCATATGAAAGGGCTTTGCTTGGACATTCCAAAACAATTTTTACTTTTTTTCTGGGACGCTCGGTTTTTGAGATACAACAATAAAGTTAAATTAAGATAACCAGCGATCCAAGAGCTCCCATCTCTAAGAGTTTCGTTGGCATCAAGGTTTTTCTACTGGTCGGCCCGTTCCTTTACTTTTTCTTATTTTTTTTTCTTGAAATAAATTATGGAGGTACTCAGTTCTCATAAAATGGTGACAACGACCAGGTCTGATGATGGAGCCAAGGTCTGTTCAACGGAACTCTTCAATGAATAGGCCAAGAGAGTTGAAACTTGGTTACCGTACCAAGTTAATAGGTGGTAGTCAGAAAAAAGTCCAAACATAATGTTTGGACTTGCCTTTGACTACCACCTTCTCAAAGTTTTGGTGCGTTCGTCGGGTCGCATCACGAGATCTCAGTTCGGGGCGAACTACTAGTTATTATTAATAAAGTGGGATATACTGACCCCACATAAAGTCGGATAAGGACAGGAAGATGATGGTGATTATAATTAGCCATTCGCTGACGACACGAGTGTTCGTGGCCCCCGAACCCAGCGATGGCTCTCTCGCGCCGTACGTTCTCACGATAGCCTCGGGCCGCGTTCTGTCCCATTCCACACACACCTTACAACATACTCTATTAATTATTCTAGTTTTATCAATATTACTTGCAGTTATGAAAGCTTTACTTTCTTCAGTGAGAAATATTTTGTGTGCAGTTCGCACCGTTTTTATATGGCGCTATGATCACATTTATATATATACCTATTTGCAATGAACTTTCATTCATTACCTACCTACCATACATATTGTACCTAACTAGGTATCGTTTGTAAAGTCCATTTTATGTTAGTATCTATGATCGGTTAGTTGGTGTTGGTAGAAAATTACTTTTGTAATTTTTAGAATTTTATAATCGATTTTTTTCCAGTTAACAAAACTAAAACGATGATTTACTCGAAATCTAGTTCTCCTGAGTTGTATTAAGTATGAAGCTATGAAAATGTACGAAAACTTTTTAATTTACACTCATTTTTTTAATAGGTAGGTAAGTACCTTCTGTCGCCAGCGTGCGCCAAGTCTAGAGTAAAGTTAGTTGCCGACTTTTTTTTTAAATAGTATCTCAAAAAAAATGGTAACCCATTACAAAATATACTTCATTGCAGTAATAATTTTATTGGTAATATAACGGCATTTAGGATAGATATAGACATAGGCATTATTTGCTAGCTTCATTTTATCATATCTCATCGTAAGAAAAAAAATCGATTCAGTTAGCAGAAAAACACTAAACGCAGAGACGCACATTTAACCAATATGACCCTTAATAGCGAGCAAAAACGAAACGCGCGCGCCTTTCGTGCCGAAATCAAATTAAAGATGATAATCAGTTGCAAAAGCTTAATTCGGACTCGCGATGTGGGCCAAAGGCCTTCGGGGAAACAGAAAAAACTTTAAAACGCAGCCGACAACGGTACGGCTTTGCAAAAACTATGTATCAGTTTAAGTGGATATTTAAGGGGGAAATGAAGGATGTTTCTTGTAAGAATATTTTTCAGTAACGACTCTACCGATATAATCGAAATTAAGTGCCTACTGGTTTTACTTTTTTGTGCGAACAAGTGGAACAAGCAGATAGTCTGCCATAAAAAATACCTATATGCTAGGTACCTAGGTATTTATTTAATGTAGGTACTTCTTATTTCGTATCTTATCCATAACCCTTAGCAAACACGGTCAGAATAGAGTTCTTCAGTTTTTGTTTGTTTGCACTCTACTTTAGCTTGAATACGAATAGCATAATATCACAGGTTCGATTCTCGCGTCCACTGAAGATCGATAGCACTAAGAACGAGTTCATAATAATAAAAACCTCCCTATAGAATTACAGACCGTACCCTACCCTAAACATTACTCGACAACTCTCACATAATCTGTGCTTTACCCTTTCCGCACACCACCCATACATTTACAAAAATTCGTTGATAGACTTTTTTATGTAGGTTCAGGGTAGCGTGGGGCCAAGTCCCCACTACTGTGGGGTGCTGGGCGGGGCCAGGGCATGCAGCTGCATGCTTGTAGGGCTCCCTAGCCAGTCGTGTCGCGAGCGTCTGACGCAAACGTCACGGCTACCCTTTAACAGAAAACACGATAATACTTCGTGAAAACGAAACAAAACGCAATTTTGAACTTGAGTTTTTTTTGTGACCAACGTGCGATTTCTATTCTACCATTGTTTTGTTTATTGACTTTTTGACGTTGATGTAGTTTGGAGGTTTTGGCGGGTGTTAATGTGCGCGAGTGAGAGGGCAGATATGGAGAGCTCGGGCGAGGAAACGGGACGGGCGCCCCCCGCACCGCACACCCCCGCCCCGCAGCCGAACGGATCCAATAAGATCATCGGAAGAAACGTGAATGGAACCAGTAAGTCACTTCGTTCAATTTTTAAGATGTGCTCTCCAAATTGGAAATACAGGGTGTCCCAAAACACTTGGCTAAAAGTTTGGTATGTGCCATTATTTTTAAAAGCAAATTTGTGTAATTTAATCTTTTTTAATTACACTAGTGTTAACTAAAGAAATACTTTGATATGCGTTATGCCTACTAAACCAAAAAAGAATGTGCTAGGTTAGTACATAAACCTACACATACTTACTTACTATCCTGGCGCATCAACCCCGAAGTGAGTCTTGGCCTCCGACACAATAGAACGCCACCGGTCCCTATTCAGCGCCACGTCTTCCCAGTCTGAAACTCGAAGAGAGTGGAGGTCCTTCTCTACTTCGTCCTTCCACCGGTATCTGGGTCGCCCGACTGGTCGCCGGCCGACCGGCACTCCCAGGAAAGCCCGTTTTGCTGCCCGATCCTCCTCCATTCTTAACACATGGCCGAACCAGCGCAGCCGATGAGACTTTACTTCGCCAATGATATTTGGTTCCGCCACCAGCTCCGCGATCTCCCGATTCTTCCTCACCCTCCAGGATCCGTCGTCACGTTGCACTGGGCCCAGGATTTTCCTCAAGACCTTCCTCTCTGTGACTCGAAGCTTGTTTTCTTCCTTCTGGGTGAGCGTCCAAGCCTCACATCCATACATCAAGATTGGCCGAATAATCGTTTTATATATACGGATTTTGGTTGCCCGGGAAAGAAGCTTGGACACCAGGATCTTGTGTAATGCTGCACTGCAACGAAGTGTATTTTGGGCCCGTATCTCAATTTCGTCCCCTCTAGTGTTGGTATCCGTTACAGTGCAGCCTAGGTACTTGAATCTATCCACACCCTTAAAGATCGAGTTGTCAACCTTAAGGTCCTCTCGACGCTGTCGGAGGTTTCGGGCACGTCGCATGTGGATGTACTCGGTCTTTTCCATATTAATTCTAAGGCCCACAGTCGCAGCCTCCTTTTCCAGGCACCGCACAGCTTCAGAAACCTCATTTTTGTTAACCCCCAGTAGTGCAAGGTCGTCTGCATACCCTATCACCTTGTGTTGGCCATTAAGTACCACTCCGCCAGCCAGTGAAATAATTTTGCGTATAATATGTTCTAGGGTCAAATTGAACAACACAGGCGACAGGGCATCCCCCTGTTTTAGCCCACTTACAATTTCAAATTCATCCGATAGATCCATGCCCACTCGTACCTTTGCCCGACTTTCGTGTGTGGCTACTTCGATCATTCGGACTAACTTTACCGGAATTCGAAAATTTCTTAATATGCTATACAAGGTCCCTCTATCTACACTATCGTAAGCCTTAGAGAAGTCTACAAAAAGTGAGTGTATGTTCTGGGCGTACTCCCATTTTTTCTCCATTAATTGCTTAAGAAGAAAAATTTGGTCTACAGTACTACGGTTACGTCTAAAGCCACACTGGTAATCTCCTAAAATACTTTCCGCGTGAGGCTCTAGTCTATTTAGAAGCACGTACGACAGGACTTTGTACGCACTTGCCAGGAGAGCTATTCCACGATAATTACTGCACTTTTTCCGGCTTCCTTTCTTATGGATTGGGCAAATTATTCCTAGATTCCATTCCTTTGGTTGATATTCTTCCTGCCAGATCTTAATAACCAATTGGTGTAACGCCATGTGAACCGTTTTACCGCTATGCTTCCACAGTTCAGCTGGAAGGTCATCTGCTCCAGAGGCTTTATTGTTCTTCAGCCTTGCTATTCCGGCCTTAACTTCATCAAAACTCGGCGGTTCTACTTCCTCATCATTGAAATCCCCAGTCTGCACTATAGATACCTCAGGGGATGCACAGTTCAGGAGATTTGTAAAGTAGTCCCGCCAAGCACTGCGAATTTTCTGGTCATCGGTGATGAGGTTTCCTCCTTCGTCTTCCAAAAATTGTGTAGTTGGTGGATAAGACTAACTAATTAAATGTATCATATTCCACTATTTTCTACTAATTCAAATGATGTCGGTTAGTATTTTAATAACAATTCTGCAATTTACCTATTTATATCTGTTTTTTTCTTAAACACGCTAAAAATAATTAACAATATTAATAATATTATGGACCATTAGGCGGTTGCGTAGAACACGTAGCCCTTACACACATTCTGCTAATATTATAAACGCGAAAGTTTGTAAGTATGGATGTTTGTTACTCTATCACGTAAAAACTACAGAATGGATTTTAATGAAACTTTACAATAGTATAGCTTATACATCAGAATAACACATAGGCTACAATTTATAAAGATATTGTGTGACTAATCCTGCGCAGACGAAATCGCGGGCACCAGCTAGTAAATACATAAAATCACGCCCGTTTTCCATAGGGGTAGGCCTCTGCCTACCCCTATGATACCACAGATTTTCACTTGCTACAATACAATACATAATGCGCTTCATTCATAACATTCTTCAAACAAGCTCGGTTTAGGGTAGGTACTCTTTAACTTAATTAGGTAATTTCTAAACTACTTGGTACAGTCGCTTCCACTAAGATAAGGACACTTCATTATTTTGAAAATACCATAAGGTTTTGTTTTGTATTCACTTTTTGTAGATTCTGTAATATTTTATTCATTCACAATAAAAAAGATCGTAATAAAAAAGAACTTAGTAATTCTAACCTTCGCGTATTTAAAAATCAAAGTCAAAGTCAAAGGTATTTATTCAATTGAATCATAAGGATCACGTTTAAAAGTCTTAAAGATTTGTGAATCTAGGTGCCAGTTCCACGCGACCAAGCCTAGAAGAACAGACAATAAATTTACTATCTATAATACAAACTATCGTCTGCGCCTATACCTACATGAATCTCATTTATAGGAACTGAATACTAATTTAGTTTTTACGAATTTAATTTTAATACTTACTAATTTAAATATTGAGAGCACTGGTGGTCTAGTGGTAGCGGCCCCGCCTTCCGATCCTAAAGTCGTGGGTTCGAAACCGGTCGTGCACCAATGAGTTTTTCTGTTCCATTTATGTGCACAGTGCCAGTAGTCTCAAACGGTGAAGGAAAATATCGTGAGGAAACCGGCATGTCGTAGAACCTTAAAAGTTCTATAACATGTGTCAAGTGCTCGAAAGGAGCCTCTTGAGGCGCACTTAAAATCCTTTCACCACACTGTTTCGAAAGAAACACGAGAAGAGAGAGAGAGAGAGACTAATTTAGCTAGGTACCTAATAGATTACAATTTCATAATTATCAACTCTAAGATGAGAATAATACGTTTTTCTAACTTCCATTCCGGTGAGACTGATTTGCAAAAAGCAAGATTGCAAGAAAAGTCGTATGGGAATCGAACCCGTTACTAGAGTAATTTGCGTTTTTCTGATCCACCGGGACTCGCTTTGTCTTGGGATAGGGTTTTTGCTTATTGCCTTCGCTCCGTTTCTTGATGTGTGTAGTGTGCTGAGGTGTCTTGATACTTGTCCTAGGATTCATTTGCTAATTACACTTTTTTTATTTTACTGTTTCATAATAGAGTCGTTAGAAGATGATGTGATGAGTGTGCTAATTGAAATTCAAGTTAATGTCAAATTGTACAAGGATCACTTTATACTAACTATTCATCCGGCCGCATTAAGAGTTAGCCAGTGGAAGGAGAAACATCCCCCTCCGAAGGATTTTATACAACCTCAAGAACACCTGCCCCCAGGTCAAAATTTGCCGTGGCCAGTCTGGAAGTCCATCAACCGACTCCGAACCCAAGCTGGCCGCTGTAGAGAAAACCTCTGCAAATGGGGAATGAGGGACCCCTCCTTGACTGGCTGCGATTGCGGAGCCCCAATACAAACCATGACTCATTTACTGACCTGTCTCTTGGGCAGTTGTGCCCCAACACCTGCACAAGGGACCAGCTTAACGAGGCCACCGACAATGCAGTAGAGGTGGCCAAGCATTATTGAAAACTTGTTTAGTGACCATTGACACGATAGAAGAAGACTAACTATTTATTAGTATTCCAAGTTTCTCACAAAATGTCGCATTTCTTTTATTAGTGGGATTGATGCATCATCACAAAATTAAAAGAAGTTTCACGACATTTATCCCAGGCACGATAGATCTCTTAGTACCTACCAAGTACCAGCTCAAGACTCTTTGAGGAAGTCTAAGGGGGTAGTCAGAGGTACGTCCAATTATTACATTTGGCACATACCCACATTTTTCAGTAGTTGGTATTCCATAAGTGACAGGCTGCAAGCCCATCAGCGCTGCTAGAATACTACATGGTTTTCTAAAAATACTTTTCTCCACTGGCATTACGCACATACATCTTTCAAAGATAAAAATCTATTGGTGCAAACCTGATTCCAAACCACGGCCTTACGATCAGAAGGCGGGGTCACTCCCACTAGGCCACCGGTGTTAAATCATCAACGGCAAAGTCAAAAGGTATTTATTCTGTTAAATCACAAGGATCACTTTAAAACGTCTTATAACTAGTTGAATCTAGGTGCCAGTTCCACGCGACCAAGCCTAGAAGAACAGGCAACAAACTTACGGCTTGGTTCCTGCAGTTCTTTTGTATGATCCTTGTTATCCATCACAAAATGAGCTTGTCTCTCAGTCGAAAGTATCAAAACCATTCCCCCGTCTCCCACAGATAGTGTACAAAAACGACGAGTGTGTAGAGCGGCGGAAAAACCGTGGAAACGCGGAAAAAGCGCGCTCACATTGTACGCGACAAAAACTAGTTCTCCACAATACTAGTACGTAACGTTAACGTTAACGCTTACCTACCTTGTACCGGCGGCTGTTTTTATTAGAGTAGTTTATTCTCACGATGATGACTTCTGTTGTTGAAGTCAGTAGGTATGTACCTTAACTACGTACCTAGTATCTACTGGAATCTAATCTCTAGTTATTGAAATATTCTTATTTCAGAGGCCCGTCAAAGGTACCAATACGCGAGCGAGAGGTACCTCTCGCTCGCGTATTTTCAATCAAAATGTTGAACATTTTGAAAGATATAAAATCACTAAACTTATGAAAAATCGCCAACAACCAAGTTGTGTGCAATCACATTGTACACAGTTCAGCAATATTATAGCTGAAAGTAAAAATAAATGTAATTCTCCGGAACTTTAAATTAAATTTGTTTTATGAGTAGTAGGTAGGTAGAGCTCTTTGTGAAGGGCTCGTCCGGGGAGTACTACCACCACGCCAACAGCAACGCTGTGTTTCGGTTTGAAGAGTGTGGTTGCCGGTGTAATTACAGGCACATGAGGCTTAACATCTGTATGCCTCAAGTTGATGGACGCAGGGCAGTGCATCGTAGGGCACGTTCCTATTGTGCGTGACTTTCGAGGGAATGCTTTGTTATAGGTGATAGTTATCACTTAACATCAGGTGGGCCATCTGCTTGTTCCATCAGCTAGTTGTATAAAAAAAACTATTCATACAATACAGCGATTTTCTATCTTCAAAAATGTTGAAATGTGCAAGCAAGAAGTCGTTTGATGGTTATTAATCGTAACCAATCGTAACCGTAAATAGATGCTGTCAAACGCACTGTCAAACGATACTAAGTGACGTTTGGCCACTATCGCCAATTGCGTAACAGGGACGAAAAAAATATTTATATAGTTATCACTGTATTTTAAAACCAACACAAGCGCATACAATGGAAATGACAATTTTTTTTACAATACATTTCGCTGCATCTCGCCAGTATTTAAATAACAACGTACATTTTTGTGCAAACGAGCCGGCCCCACTCCGTCTGCGAGGTAAAAACATAGCTAAAAATAAATGTATGGCAAGCCTTAATGGAGGTCCGTGGGCAATACGGGAAACGCTTGCTCTTAGTTTTTAAATTAAATAAAAAATATGCTTTACGATTTAATTCATCAGGCAATGTTGGCATCACTACAAGTGATGCCAACATTACCTGAGGAATTCAATCGTAAAGCATGTTTAAAAAAAAACAAAGTGATTTGTAACAAATCACTTTTTTTTATGCTCATATATGACTTTTTAAGCATTAAATTTTTCGCATGTTTATTAAAAACTATGATTTATCATTAGGTAATCTCTTCTTGGTTTTTTTATAAGTTCTGATATTGAGATCACTTACCTGAAACCCATGTTCATGAAAAAACGGTACAATTTTTTTTTTTTTTTTACTAAATTAGTTTAGCGGCACTTTGTCTGTGTTGTCGAGGAGCTGAATGGCCTCGACGTTCACGTGGTGAAGAAGTGAGCTTTTTTGGTGAGCTTCTGCGTATTTCTTAATTAATTTATCAACGAACTCAATCTGGAGGTCCCGGTGTAGGTCATCGTTTCTCACGTACCAAGGTGCATTGACAATACCTCTTAGTACTTTATTTTGAAATCGCTGTATTATTTGGATGTTGCTTTTAAAGGTACAGCCCCATAGCTGTATACCATACGTCCATACTGGCATCAGGACTAGTTTGTACAACAAAAGCTTGTTATGCACTGACAGAGCGGATTGCCTTCCAAGCAGCCAGTACATCCTTTTGTAGCGTAATTCTAACTCTTCTTTTTTCTTCTTGACATGTGCTTTCCAGCGCAGCTTCGCGTCAAGCGTCATACCTAGGTATTTTGCTGTGTTCTCGTATGGTATAATTTTATTGTTAATGAGTACCGCACAGTACTGTTCTTTCCTTTTACTAAAGTTGATATGAACCGACTTGGATTCATTAAGCTTTATTCGCCATTTTATCGTCCAATCATGGATTTCATTTACAGCTGCTTGTACCTTTTCAGCGGCTTCTGCACGAGTGCTTTCGACAGCCATTATAGCAGTGTCATCAGCGAAGGTTGCAATGGTGTTATTTGGTAGCTTAAGAAGATACAGGACCGGGCCTAGTACGCTTCCTTGTGGCACCCCAGCTTTAATTTTTTAAAGTTCGGAGTAAGCATATTCTTGCCTTATTCTAAAAACTCTATTGGATAAGTAATATTCTATTAAATCTACGAATTCTGAAGGTAGTACTCTCCTCAGTTTCAGTAATAGCCCTTCATGCCATACCTTGTCAAATGCTTGAGCTACATCTAAAAAGACAGTAGAGCAGACTTTTTTTCTTCGAGTGTTTTCTCAATGACATCTGTAATTCTGTGAACTTGATCAATTATGGAATGCTGATCTCGGAATCCAAATTGGTGATCTGGTATGATGTCTTTACTATCTATGAGTGGCTTAAGTCTTTTAAGAAACAACTTTTCAAATAGTTTTGATAACGAAATATATGAAACTAATAATTGAAACTTATATTTTTTGTAAAGTGTTAATAGTCAAATATATATAAAAAAGTTCTTAATTTTACATGATACTACATCTTCGTTTATGAAAGTTTTGTTTTTTTGTGGAATTCTACTTACTAATATAAATTCCTTCCTATATTCTGTATGAAATACCTACATCTACCTATAGATATTTCAATGAAAACATTAATTTTAATAATGTAAAAAACAACTAAGTACACCTCACCGCAGTCATTAAATACAGCAGAGAATGTACCTATAACCACAGAATAAACAATAGTAATATAGGTACGTACTACATTCGTTTGTTCGAAATGCTTACATAAAAATGAACAAAAGAGTTTTATCACGACATAAAAATAAACAAAAGATGCAGAACCCCAGCCATTATTCCACAACGTGCTCTTGCCAGTTTTTTAATCCTTCATTTCTCCGCATAGTTATACTTTATAATTTAAAAATATAGGTATAACACGAGATTTGTTTTTGTTCTTGCATTTTTACGGGGTTGTTTTACATAATGTCCTTTTTGCAGTGCGGCCTAAAAGGCATGGAATTTCAGTTATAAGTGTATTTTTAACTTTTTACACACACTTTTTAGCAGGTGAGTGTAATTATTTTTAATGAATGTTTTTGCATAGCTGCTCAATAAATATCTTTGAGTTTTAGCAAAAAGTAAATTAGCAGTTTGTACTGCACTACGGGGTGCCTGAATATTTACTTAAAAGCATGTAGGTAACCTACAGCCTAGCCTAGGGGCTACCAAGTAACCGAGAGCCCAGCCTAGCCCAGGGGCTACCTATAACTGGCACAAGTTGCCCCAGTTATTATTAGTGTGTCGTTCTTTCCTTCCTATCGTCCGTTTGGATGTTTGACACGTAATTGATTTTTTTTAATCTTTGTTTTTACCTAAATTAACCTGTCTTAACCTAAAATTGAGTAAATTAACCCGAAATAGAAGTCAACAACATTACATCATCGAAAAAAGAAACAGTTTCACGACCTTGGTCCCGGTAGCTTCTGATGGTCCCCACGGTAGAAATTCCCTCCAAGTTGGTTACTAGCTCATAATTTTGTGGAGATGCCTAAGCAGGTTGGTAAAAAAAGGTGACCTTTTTTTACCAACTAACTAGTTTATCACAATTTTATCATTTTTATTATATTTATTACAATAGTATCCAGGTTTTAGTCACTGGACTAAAACCTGGATTACCCCAAATATAAGTGCAAAAAAATAATATGTGGTAACAAATGTGTCCATAAATAAAGGTTCATCTACCATGCCTTGGTTTAAAATCTGCATAATATGTAGATTCGCGCAATTTTTGCCACTCGTATGCTTTATGTAAGAAAACTTTTTAAACTCTTGTCTAAGTGATGTATGACGCATGCGCTTCCTATGAAAATATGCTTTGGAATAAAACTTAGTTTAAATGAAATATGGTACTGCGTCATGCCACATTTGGAACAATTTTTACAAATAGAAGAAAAATGACGCCTACAAGTACCTACTCACAAAATGTACAAAATTTATATTGGGCTATTTGCAGATTGTTGCGAATGATCAATAGATAGTTTTTCAAGACGCTGGCTGCATTGCCGCTGAATGGAATGCACCAGAGCCACCGGCCCTCGCATCATGCGTTGCCACGACTAGGCACCCAGAAAAAAAATAGTAGATAAGTAAATACTAAAACTAGGTCGATATTTCTATTTTTAATAGACCCGCCTTCCGATCCTAAGATCGTGAGTTCGAAACCGGTCGTGCACCAATGAGTTTTTCTGCTCAAAAATTTATGTGCACAATGCCAGTACTCTCAAACGGTGAAGGAAAACATCGTGAGGAAACCGGCATGTCTAAGAACCTTAAAAGTTCTATAACATGTGTCAAGTGCTCGAAAGGAGCCTCTTGAGGTGCACTTAAAATCTTTTCACCACACTGTTTCTAAAGAAACTAGTGACACGACAAGAAGAAGAAGAAGATAAGACGTGTGTTCTTTTTTCCCTTTGAAGTTATAAGAAAAATGTGGGTTTAATTAACCTTACAATTGTCAGTTAAGGTGTAAAACATTACAGCTTAGTAGATTCATTTAATAAATACATTATGCTCTATAAGAAACTAAGAAGATATGGTCCAAAAAAATAACGGTTAATGATCGCTGGCTATACTTTACGTACTAAGACGGTGGATTTAACCCGTGAGAAGCCGCGCAATGCGGGTCACTCAGACCCGGTCAGTTTCGCACGGGTTAGGTTATACATAGGTACACTTTCCTGAAACAAAGACATGTGTTCAGTAGGTACTTTCCGAGGTTAGCCCATTTAGGAAGACCAACATTCATCTGTGATGTAAATGTAAATGGGGCATGTTGTTGATATTGAATTTCGTTTGCTGTTATTTGCGTTTCAATCAACAAATTATGTTAGAACGTTTTATTTCGCTCTCTCTCAACATCTACCCACACAAAGCATATCTCCATTCAATTCGAATAAAGAACACGTTACGCAAAGATGCGTTTCAAAACACGCAGTTTTTTAATAACTTTTTTCCATCTCCTTTCATACCGTTCTTGAATCAGCTTATTTTGTACCGCTGCGTGGATATGCAAATAACATTTAATTGTCATGAGTTTTTTCCTCTCGTCTAGACACCGTCGTCCAAGTAGGACCGTTTGACTTAACTTGGTATGACGCATCTGTCATTTCTGATATTAACGCGCCCCGCTTGGCACATTCGAGTCGAACGGAACTCGGATAATAACTACTTTTTTGTCGAACAAAAATACATTAACTCGGCTGCAGCAACGATCATATTTTTTACAGACGTCTAAGTTGTGATGAAATATCTTGAGAGGAATGAGGTTTGGGTTTTTCAGCGGTACATAATGCGACGCTGAATTTTCATGAGGGCTGCGTTTATCGTGTTTGACGCCATTACCAGCGAGCGCGGCCGCGCGACGCGTCTGTGCCGTACGCCCTTTATTTATATTGCAAAAACGGCCGGCGACAACGCGAATATACCTTTATCGAATCACTATTTTTTCCCCCGTTGTTAATTCCGCAGATAATGGCTGGAGTCAAATGATGGCGCGGTAAGAAACGCTGCAGGAATTTCAGCGATGCCAGCGCACTCTTTTAAGCGTATTTTTTTGTAGGGACGGGTTCGGACGGCGGCGGTTTTCGACATTTTTTGCAACTCCCCGATGAAAACCGTAATGGCATTTTATCGTGCATAAGAGCGGACGGAATCATTAATTATTTATAATAAGCGGCTAGCGCCGAATCGCGCGAACTTTGTTTATTTGTCGAAAGTTGTTGCAGCTAAGTTTTTTGGCGCGCTGTGTCGGCGCGGCCGGGCGGCCGGCAGCGGCGTCTGTGAGCGCTGCGCTTAGCCTGCGACCTTTTCAGAATAATAATAAAATATGAAGAACCACCATAAAATGAGGTCCAAACCAAAACGAGTTTGTGACACATGGATCATTAAACTAGTGGTTCGCCCCGAACTGAGATTTCGTGATGTCTCCTCCCGTCTTACATTGATACCGCACATACGATATTTGGCCTCTGACTACCCCCTAACCTTGGGGTAACCAATTGTATCTTAAAATCCTACATACGTCCTAGAATACAAATAAAAATGGTATTGGGATCTAGGCAACAATGCCTTTCATATGACACCTCACTTGGTATATTTGTAAGTAAGATTTTCGTTCGCTTTGCTCACTCAATCAATAAATTTACCTAGGTACACCTAAGTCGTTAACTAAAATTCTGTGCAAAGGTCAAAATTGGTGGATGGAGAGTGTGCAATGCCGTTTTTCCTGAACTTATAAAGAAGACCTATATCCAGCAGTGGACTTCTTCAGGCTGCTGCTGATGAATTTCAACTCCAATCCAAATTCCTCAGTTAATTTTACTATGTTAAGTACTTATGGCATTCAACAAGAAGGCTGCAACCAAAAAAACCGAGCTTTCATTTTTCAATTACTAAAGCACTTTCCCCCCAAAAGTTTTAAATGTCAAAACGGGAATGCAGCTGTAATTAAACATCCAAAGAAACGGATTTGTGGCATTTCCTTTTATTGCTATTTAATTTAAAGAAGTTTTACGTAAAAGTCATATTGCTTTTTTTTTATTAATAATTTTTTTTTAATATTTTTTTGTATACTTACAACTAGCTGATGAAACATGCAGAATTTAACTAATTGATACAAACATTTTGAAAAACTAGCTGGTGCTAGGTATCACGAGATAACGCATTTTGCAATACATCTGGTTACTAATTATGCACCTACCTAAATCTGTAAACATATACCTACTGAGGAGCTAGGTACTTAAATAAGCTATTAATTATGTTGTGTTGGGCATGGGCTGGGCACTCTATGAATTTGCAATACCTTTTTAAAACTTCCCATCTGTGGGGTGTTGTTTACCTACCCTACTTTTATGTACTTACATACTTTTTTTAATGAATAAATGGCTATACTTTCTGAAAATTATTATTGCCCAAAAAATTAAAATTGACATCACTACCGTGTTAAAACTGTTAATAGTCTGCGTCTTAATTACCAAGCCAATCTCGTTCGGAACTCCCAACACTGATTCCGCTGCCCGCTACGCAGCCTCTACGCCGTAGCAGCTGTTTGCAATAAGTACCTATACAAATACATACAAGTTTTTATCCATTATTCGATTGTTAACCTTTTTGCGGACGAAAGTAGGTTACGAGTTCACTATGATCATTATCAGGTGTGTGTCAATCATTGGGGGTTTTTGTCGAAAAATATTGTTTAAAGCATAAAATGTACACGGTATTTATAAATGTACATTATTAATATCTGGGTTTTGTGAGGCTGAGTTTATTTTTATGGACTTGGCCAATTAAGTATGAGCTAAGTAAGGCGGACGATTTTTTTACACGTGTAGGTTAGGTAAGTACCTAAGTTTAGGCCCAGTTTCACCATGCTCTGTTAGTTACTAATCAAGGATTCATAGGCCGTTAAATCTAACCTTAGCTGTCAAACGCGTACATTTTGACATATTTAACGGCCCTTTAATCCTTTGTTAATCTAACAGAGCATGGTGAAACCGGCCCTTAGTCACGTTTAAGTACAAGTATTTTTATAAAACCGTAGCTGTATTTTAGTGGATATAGACCTCAATTACTGACCTTTTTCTTGAATTGTATGTGTCATGAAGAATTTGTGGTAAGAGTTACCTACCCAGAGGTATTTGAATTAGATTTTATTGTCAAGAAATTCTGTTGTTACTAAACCGATTCACTTCACAGACTTATTATAAGAATGTCACTAATTAAATGGTAATTATGTGAAAAAAGGCAAACGAACAAGATCGTTTGCAAGTGACCATCCATAGGCCGCAAGGCCACAATAATGGCCTAACAGTATTAACGATACTCGCAACTGAATAGAAAAAAAATAGTTATCGGCACTATAAAGTATACCTACTTGTCACTATCACTTTCATGTTAACAAATAGAGATAGCAACAGGCCTTTCGGCGATTTTAGCTAATGGTGCGCTGAGCAACCAATGAATAAAACCATTATTCTTCCCTAAATTTAACTCTATAGAAAAAAAAATCTTCTACCGAATTCCTAGTCCTATAAACACTCTTGATTTTTATAATGGCAACTTTTTTCTTAAATTAAAAGAATGAATCTCCATTCCATTGTTTAACCCTTTCGCTGCCGATGCCCGATTTGTACTCACAGGTACGACGTGTGATTGTGATCTCTACATCTGCCCGGCAGATGGTCCTTTTGACTGACATATCTTGTCAAAACGTCACTTTCAAACGTATGCTCTAAGGTATAGAGTTCAAGTTAGATCGGTAAAGTGTGTAGGTAAATTGGGTACGAAAGGTTAGTGACCTAGTGATTTGGATTGATTTAAATGTTTGCTTTAGGACAGGTGCTGAAAGGAATTGATACGTGGTTTGTTGTTAATGATGGTTTCGGTTTTTATAGTATTGTTGACCTATTTGGTCAGATGTAGTCATGATTTTATTTTTTTCAAAAGAAAATATGTCATTTGACAAACTATGACAAACAATTTTATGACTTCATTTTAATCCAGTAAAATGAAGTCATAAAATTCTATGACTTTGAGTGTCTGTTACTTTTTAGTAACAAGTTAAATTACGAACCCGGTATTTTTTTCTGATATATTGATTAAGTATAATTTAAAAACTTATTGGCTAATCTTCGACCGACAAGTAACTTGTTAATACAAGGTAGGTAATTACCCATATTTTAAGTAACTACTAAAGCGAATAAAATCTAAACCAACTGTCGATTGACCTCAATGACAGCATGCTCTAGCAATAACAATTTATAACGCTGACGCAAAATGTCTTTTAGTTTTGAACACGTGCGAACAACAGTAGACTGGCTTTTGTATTAAAATAATTCGGTACCTACCTACCTACAGATTCCTGCTGTTTTTGCATAATCGGTTAAAATATAAGCAATAGTTAGGTTAAACTATTGCCATCTTTTACCAATGGCTGAACCAATAATGGCCAACGAACAGAAACGGGGCTAGATTTGCTTTAAATGTTTATATTATCATTTATAAGCATCTTTATGGGAAACTTGACCGATGATGAAAAATAAGCCACAGCGAATCTCGTTTGTCTTAATTAGTATGTTGTACTTAAGCGAGCAATAAAAGTACTTACCTCTATAAGAAATAAATAACGCTAATGTGTGAAATGTTTGATTCCTAACGCGCCTTCCAGTTTCGACTGCAATATAGTATCCGCCCGCAATTAACTAAGTTATTCTATAAATGCTAATTACATTCGCTACTTATAAGTCACATGCAATCAGTTGCAAGATTTTATACACGCTCTAAAGTACGAGCTTAGAACTACACGAAAAGAACTTTATTAGTTACTTACTATGCCTATTTCTGCCGCCAAGCAGCGTTGCTGTGTTTCGATTTGAAGGGTGTGGTTGCCGGTGATATTACGGCACATGATGATGACTTCTGTATGCCTCAAGTTGATGGAAGCAGGGCAGTGCATCGTAGGTCACGTTCCGATTGTGCGTGACTTGCGAGGCAATACTTTGGTATAGATGATGGTGACCTCTTAGCATCAGTAGCCATCTGCTTGTTCCATCAGCAACTTGTACAAAAAACTACCTAGTCTACTTATAAATTTACAAATGATTTTATTAACAGCAGGATATCCGCCTTATAATCAATAAAAACGTAATGCTTAAAAGTGCCATTAACAACACAAACCTACAATAAAATTAAAATAATGACGAATGCACCGACACATGTCACTTCCGATGCCACAAAAATCTGTTAACCCTTTTAAAAAAACCACGGCCAGCCGAGACGTCAAATTGACAATTAAAAAGAAATAAAACAAATCTCCGTGGAGTTGTGGCCAGCGTTTCCTGGCCACAACTCCACGTCGATTATTTCTTTTTTTTAATACTTTTTTTGAGTGAACAGGTGGCGGTCTGCCTAATGCTCAAGGCAGAGAAAGCGTGACAAATACTAGCCTAAACATGTGTTGTGATCGTTTATTAATTAGTTGAGAAATTGAAAGTTTAACCCTTGCCTTGGGGTGAAGTAACAATAATTTATTAGTAACGTATCCTTAAAAAAACGATACATTATCGAAAGACTCTACAAGAACATGTTATATAGATATAGTAATATCATCATCACCAGTCTGAATAGTACACGCCTCTCCTATACATTTCCAGGAAAAACGATTCAATCTAAAACCATGTCCTAGTCAGGCAATACGTGTTTCGTAAAAAGTTACCCTTTACTCGTTCACCTAGCTAGGTCAAACCTTGCCATAGCTACTGGAAATCTGGAAAAACAAAATAAATAAATATAAATATTGGCGGACATTTCACAGAGCTCTCAAAACTAAGCGAAGCTTGTAGGTACTATTAGAACCATAGCTGTTAAAATATTTGTATACTTTTTTATACAAACCAGACTGAGATGGTTGTTCTCAGTCTGGTTTGTATAAAAAAAGTATCTTTGTTCATGACACAAGTTTATTTTCGGATGGGATCGAACCCACGGCCTACAGCAAAGAAGGAATAACTACAACCAACTGCGCTGTAAGGGCTGTCCGCAAGCCCGCACAAAATATTGTTTTGCTACATTGAGGTATAAAAACTTTGTTTTGAGGACAAAACCGAGCGTATGACAGCGTTTGAACGAAATATTTGTTTTTGCATAGAGTTCTTGTGGATACACATTATAGGTACGTTTCAAAGTGACCCTTATAATTGCATAGACAGACAGACATTTAGACATAGACAGACATTTATTTGCTACTTTAACACACACATTACAAATGATTAAAAAAACAAAAAAAAAGAAACAATATAAAATTCATAGCGGAAACAATAGCAACAAAGTAAAAAAAATATATAAGAATATAGTTGCACTGAATAAGACCGTTCTGATTTTGATAGGCCACATCATAAGAGTGAAAAAAAAACCGTGATATTTATTCGCAGAAATAAGTGTAACATAAGTTGTTAATAAAGAAGGCACTGTTGTTTTATTTCACTTCCCTTATCATAAAAAAATATAAAAAAAATATAACTTTTACAGAAATTCAAAATTGTTTATCTTTGACTCTAGCCATAGTTTTTTTACAAGTTTATACTTCTTAGTGTAGTTTAACAAAAGTACTTAGGTATTAGAGACAAAAACATGCTAGTTTTTATTCCCTCTTCCTTTACAAATTTTGAAACATTATCATTTACTTTGATGCTGACTGTACTGCCACAACTTGAAGAATTTAATTCACTATTTAATGATGTGGAGAGAGGGTCCTACCTTCTACCCAGATTCCCTCACAAAAAACAATTAGAAAAACGCGGGAACCACGTTGCCATAAAAAACGTTCATTTTTATTACTTTTTTTTACCGGCAAACACCTGTACCTAGGCATAAAAGAGGAGGCGAACTTGAGAAAAATAATTGATATAAGTATAAATTATTTACATAAAGTTTCTATTTCGTATATTCAAAGTCTGTAGGAGCCTGATACCAAAAAAAAACCTCATGATATTTGTTTAACTTACATCTCTCTGTAGAAGATAGGAAAACAAAAAAATAAAAACGGTCACATGACACCTTATTCCATGGTAATATTTGTACAACTTCTTATTAATAATAAATTCAACACGGATACTGAATTCCAATGCAAGCAGCCTCTTTAAACTCAAATTTCAATTATTATAATGAGTAGAATGCCACTTTACCAAATGCACTAAAGAGCACAAATGTGTCAATATTGCAGCAAAAAGATAAAAACTTTTACAAATTGATTTTAAGCCTAAGGAATGGAACTCCACGACGTGTTTTTTTCTAACATTCGTAATGCAGTTCTTGCTGTAAATAGTTGCCTAGTTATTTATGAGTACCTAAGACTAACTGACTACTCTACTAGTCCTACCTACCTAGGTATAGATTAATTCATACCTATTACTAGTAGCCTGCTCTTCTAGGCACTAGGCATGGTCGCGTGGAACTGCCGGTAGATTCACCTAGTTCACAAGAATTTATAAAGTTATTCAACTAATTAAAGACCGTTTTGATTTTGCATTAAGATTACACTTTATAATTTCTGTGTTTAAGATTTAGCATTGATATCACATAGATGTCACGTCGATTTACCGATGTGAATACATAAGTAGGTAAATCATATAAACGTTATTTTTTAAATTATGATTTTTGTAACAGGCTTAGTGCAAACGACTGTACCTTGCTACATACATACCAAGATGTCCGTACGTGGGAAAGTAGACAGATGTAATGCCTAGATCCAAAAAACTTAATCAATAAATGAATTCATTAACTCCTATAAACTTTTCCATATCTAGGAGCGCAGCATCTTTGACCGTTTAATTGTATCGAGGTAACAATAGCACCCTTTTGAACCCCAACCCCATTCCCACTCTTATCAGCAAGCAGAATGAAGTAACCCTACACCCGTGGTCCAGTAACAATGATTTGAATACTTTTTGTCCATCACATCCTCTCATTACCGAAACATCTTCCCGGATATTCAAAAAATATTAACGTGGGGTCATTTTGTTCCCACAGCGCGCACCTTACGGCCAGCGAAAACAAAATAATAATTTTATTTTAATACTGGTAACCCTTCCGTGTTTTTTTTAAGACACAGCCAGTCCATTCAGCCTCATCCGTGAGAACGTTAAACAAAGTCATATTGAAAAAATGAGGAAAGGTCCGACAAAAAATAAAATTGGGGGCGCGAGTGGACATTTGTCTTAGAAAAAGTTATTGCTGTGGATTGAATAATAAATGGACCTTGATAGTGGATTATCTCATTCAGATCGTAAAGGCGGTTAAATGTAGCGCGTTGAATGATGATTAAAATGTTGTTTGTAATTTTTTAGAGGTTTTATCGTTATTACGACTGACTCTAATAGTAGGTATAGAGAGGAGTTGCTTTAACAAAACAAAACATTATTTTGTGTGTATGCTTAGTTTCTGTTGGATCTTGGGACGACCCAAGGGCTTTTGAATTTCCTTTTCGCAATACCTCATTATAATTTGATCTATCATACATTATACTTTTTTTAATAGCAGATGGCCCACCTGATGTTAAGTGGTAACCATCGCCTATAACAAAGCATTGCCTCGTAGTGCCTAGTGTCATCGTAAGTCACGCACGATAGGAACGTGCCCTGCGTCCATCAACCTGAGGCATACAGATGTTAAGCCTCTTGTGCCTGTAATTACACCGGCAACCACGCTCTTCAAACCTAAACACAGCAACGCTGCTTGGCGTACCTATGAAAACAAAACTTGTAGGTAAACCTGTGTCTTCGACACGGAGGTCGAAAAATCAATAAAATATTGGCCAATTGTTTGTAATGTAAACAATGGTGGGACTCCGCGCGCCGTTGACTGACAGATGGCGCGGGGTCCGGCCGACCCACACGGCGAGTTAGGGTTGGCACTGGGTACTTTAGGGTGTACGCTGAATCTTGTTTAGTCGGTGGGGTACCAAGGTTTTTTATAAGTTAATTTCTTATTCCTCCACAGCGACAACACTGTTACTTTTCAGTGATAGTTCTCGATTGAAACTATGAGTATTAGAATTAATATATTAGTGGAAGTTCACCCAACACTCGTCCCAAAATAACAACGATAGTTAGATTATCCTTTCTTTTTTTTGCCAATGATTCCATTTTTACTATTGTCTTTATCCTCCATGAGTGAACTTCTACCATATCAAGAAATAATCAATTCTTGTGCTTTGGTTGTATATTCATCCTGACAGCCCTATGATCAACCCTACCGCAGCCGGCGTAAAAAATGGCGTTAACTATCGACCCAATTTTTTCCAAAAACTTTTCCATAAAATTAAAAGGCTAGGTGCTAACTACAGAACCCTCAGGCAATTAGACATGTAACATGTGTAAAACGTATAAGTGGCGCTTCGGGGCAAAGTGGTAAAAGCCTTGCGGTGTTTCAATTTACTCCGTTTTGTTTGTGGTAATTTAAATCTATTTTGACCCCTGAATAAAGGACAATGATAAAAAGACATGAGACATGTTTGTTCGATGTGGCACTGACATCTGAACCGTATTTAGTGATTCTAACCTTTTTTTTTATATTTTACTCAACTTAGGTAAAAAAAAACTTGGTCATTTAAATTTATGCTTTATAATTACAACTTTATAAGGCACGAACTAAAAACGCGCCGGCGAGCTAATTTCTTTATTATATTTGATTAACCCTTCAAATGCGGAGTAATTACATGAACAGATGCAGTTCTGATTAATTACTAGAAAAAGTGTTTGGGTCAAGCACCTGCCTCTCACTTTCGATTGGAAAAAAAATATAGCCCAAGAGTCAACTACAATGGACCTGTACATCATTGTACTACCTATAGGTATCTTTCTAATAAAAAATACTTTATTCAGTAAAATCACAAGTATTTTTTTAAGGGAGAAATTCTAACATTAAGATTTTTGTTGTTTTCCAAGAAAAGGGGATTAGAATTATGTATAATTATGATGTTAATGAAAAACTTAATATCTAATTTAAGCTTCTGATAATTTTTTGGTTTTTATTGACCTTAATGTAATGATTTCTCAAATTTTATAATTAATTTTGTAAATATTAAGCTTGTTTTTTTAGATTAAAATTGAAGTAGCATAATTAATTTTATATCTTCCTGTCTTTTAGTCAGTCAATTGACCGCCTAGTCACAGCTTTGGTCCGAAAGGTGGGTAGGATGGATAGCGTGGGTAGGTTGCCGAACAGAAAAGAAAGGAAAGGGGAAGATTGAAATAAATGTGGCATTCTGGAAAGAGACTTGGTGGAGTAAACTTGACTGGCTGACATACTGACATCCGTAACAAGTGCGAAGAATAAGAGTGAAATTGTTTTACCTGTGTTCTACGAATAAATAAGAGGTGTTAAAGTGTTCATCTGCTGCAGTTCATTTCATCTCAGAAGTGCGATTGAACCAAGGTATGTAAAATGTTACCTATTCTGCCCACATAATATTATTTTATTGCCGCTTGGAAGATTGGTACAATATTTTATTCCATTTAAGTATAATGGAGATACAGATTTTACTAGCATGTATCGGTCGGGATTGACCCGAGACTATCCGATCGTGCCAGTTTTGTTCAGTTGAAAGCATAGGTACTTAGCGGCTTTATTTCTACTGAATCTTTGTTGGCGTGGTCCAGTCGGCATTGCCCCGAGACTATCTGGCCATGCTAGCACTATTCGGTTTATGGAGCTGTTGGTACTTGTGCCTACCCATTAAACAACATTTTAGCTCAGATCATTACGGTCATAGCGCTAGGTTTGAATATAAAGTATCAGATAAAGACGAGGTCTTCACCTATCGGCTTATCACAGATAGCCGTACTAAAAAGTTTCAGAACAATGTTGAACTGAAAGTGTCCCTTTTACCATATTTGAATGACCCAAATGATCTTTTTATAAAACTGACAAATTTAATAAATGAAGAACATAATGATACTTTTCAACTTAAAACATGTAAAGCTAGTGTAAGTGTCAAGTTCGCTGACTGGGCAACTCCAGGTATTTACAAAAGTAGGAATAAATTATATGACCTATACGCTGCTAGGGAGTCAATGCTGAATGACCCAACGTTTATTCTACACACTAAAAACTACTCTAAAATTTTCAAAAAAGTATGTCACGCGGCAAAATCATTGCATATAAGAAATAAAATTGAAAAATCGACAAATAAAATTAAAGCCACTTGGAAGGTAGTTAATAACGAAACAGGCAAATCAAAGATCGGTAATAAACAGATAAATTTAAAAGTAAACAATAATGTTTTTACTAAAAATATTGAAGTCGCCAACGCGTTTGATAGTTTTTTCTCCAGTATACCTAAACTTGTGACTTCATCCCTAAATTCCTCAGCTGCTGAAGCGACAACACTATTAGAGTCTAGCGTTAAAAAATGTAATGATATCTTCAGTTTTAAATATATTAATGCTGATAATATTGTGAAAACTTTTAAATCCTTAAATATTAAAAATACTGAAGATCTATGGGGAATGTCCACAAAAGTTTTAAGCGCTATTATAACTGATATTGCACCATGTCTAGCATACATTTTTAATAGATGTGTAGATGAGGGCGTTTTCCCTGATTTAATGAAACACAGTAAACTCATTCCCCTGTACAAGTCTGGAAATGAACAAGACCCTGCGAACTACAGGCCTATTTCGGTACTGCCTTCGATAAGTAAAATTTTTGAAAAAATTGTTCTTACTCAGTTATTATCACATTTCAACGTCAACGGCATACTTCATAGTCATCAATTTGGATTTACTAAAGGTCGATCAACGACAGATGCCGGTTCGACGCTCCTGAAGCACATTTATGATGCTTGGGAACACTCACAAGATGCGATTGGGGTATTCTGCGATCTGTCCAAAGCTTTTGACTGTGTAAGTCATGCCACCTTAATATCTAAACTTAAACATTACGGCATCATAAACCAGGCAATTGGTCTTTTACAGTCATATTTAACCAATAGAGTGCAAAAAGTTGATGTTGGCGGTGAGAGGTCGTCTGGGTCGGTCATTGATATAGGGGTACCTCAAGGTTCCATATTGGGTCCCTTTTTATTTCTAGTATATGTAAATGACCTTCCACCTTTTGTAAAGGATTTATGTGAAATAGTTCTATTTGCTGACGATACCTCTTTAATATTTAAAGTCGACAGATTGAAGACTAACTTCGATGACGTTAATGCATCTCTGTCGCAAGTACTTAACTGGTTTACTGTTAATAATCTTTTGCTCAATGCCGGGAAAACGAAATGCATTAAATTTACTTTGCCAAATGTGGTTCAGCGTCCAACCAATATTGAATTAAATGGAGAATCACTTACCCTTGTCAATTCTACTATTTTTTTAGGACTTAATATTGATGCAAAATTGCAGTGGGGTCCACATATCAAATCACTTGCTGGTAGACTGAGTTCGGCTGCATACGCAGTTCGCACAATAAGATGGCTTACAGATGAAGCTACAGCTAGGCTAGTATATTTTAGCTATTTCCATAGTGTAATGTCTTATGGTATTTTGCTCTGGGGGAAAGCTGCTGATGTACAAAGTATATTTGTACTTCAAAAACGGGCGATACGTGCCATTTATAAAATGAAACCACGCGAATCATTGAGGGAGCGATTTAAAGAAATTAATATTCTCACAGTAATTTCACAGTATATTTATGAAAATCTATTATACACTCATAAACACATAGATAGCTTTAAGAAAAAGAGTGATGCACATAACGTTAACACTAGAAATAAAAACAAATTATGTATTCCTAAATTTCGACTCCAAAAGGTAAATGGCTCGTTTATGGGGAACGGTATACGCTTCTATAATAAACTTCCAGAAAGTGCCACTGGGCTTCCTATTAGAAAATTTAAAGCATACATTAAGAATAATCTAATAAGTAAAGCTTATTATACTTTAGATAGCTATATTGATGATAAAAGTGCGTGGCCCGATGTCCCGGTCGCTCTGCCCATCGGCAGCTAACATGTCTGCAATGTCTGTACTGTACCTACTATTGTGTGTTTTATTTTTCTCTGATTTAATAGATTGTATTTAATTTTATGCATTAGGTATTATTAGTTTGAAGCGTAGCGTGTGCTGTCTTATAAATTTGATTGTGTTTACCTTTTTCTGTATGCCTACGCCTCACTTAACTTCAATAATATATTATATTACATTGTAAAAGGATCATACAAAAGAACGGTAGGAACCAAGCCGTAAGTTTGTTGCCTGTTCTTCTAGGCTTTGGTCGCGTGGAACTGGCACCTAGAGTCACCTAGCTTTAAGACGTTTCAAAGTGATCCTTGTGATTTTATTGAATAAATACCTATTGACTTTGACTTTGACTTTGAACATAAAATTTACAAAAGTCTGGATAGATTTTCTAGCAAAAGCTGATAGAAATCGACAAAGAATACCAATCTACTAAACGTGCAAGTGACTGTGTGTGATCATGAGTTGCTTTTCTGTACCATATCTATGAAAATATTTTTTGTTAAACCGTCACAAAAGTTTTTGTGAAAACAATTTTTGCTAAAATATTTTTTTTTAACAATGTGGAGTCTAACGAATACTAGGAATAAAATTCATGCTGTTTCACTCGAAGTATTAAGTTTGAAACCTATTGATGTCTTTCATAAAATTTTTACCGCAGTTACTTGATAGAATTATTACTGGTGAAACTTTTTGCCACCATAGCATGTTGCTAATTGAAAGAATATTTTACGATAAAAAGTTTACTTACATAAAAAAAAAACATAATTAAAATATAGTGAAGTAGTGAACCAAGTGAGTTCTGGGGGTTATATAAGCCATAACAATAAGTAGGGTATGCTGTGATGAACCAAGTGAGTTCAGGGGGCTATGTATGCCATAACAATTATTTTTATAAGCAAGGTATGCTATGATGGACCAAGTGAGTTCTGGGGGCTATGTATGCCATAACAATAAGTAGGGTATGCTGTGATGGACCAAGTGAGTTCAGGGGGCTATGTATGCCATAACATTTTTTTTTTATAAGCAAGGTGAGGAACTAAGTGGGTCTATGTACCTAAGCCACAGTGAACAAATTTTGGACAGATAATGCTAACAATTTTGCTACGTACACAATGCACTGATATTTGCCAAATAATTACGTACTGTAGCTGTGATTAAAATTTATTTCGTCCACATCATGATATTTTTATTTCGAGTAAAAGGTTATTAAATTCGACTTAAGTTTAACGGTATGAAACATTTTGTTAGCATGTATCAGTCGAGATTGCCCCGATACTATCTGGCCGTACTAGCACTATTCGGTTTTTAAAAATTGTCAGTTACCCATGAACATTCAAGTTGAATACATATCGAGCAAATTTTTCTAGAATAAAGTAGGTGAAATCTTACAAATTTTTATATTATCCGATAATTTTAACATTGAAGGGTAGGTTATTTTATATTTTTATCCTATTTTATATTCGCATTTTGAATTGTTCCTCACAAGAACTGGTCTGTACTGAACAGATACTATCCGGTAGTGTTAGCACCTTTAAATTCGTGGATTACCTACCTACTATTATATATATTTTTTTATTATTCTATTTCACATTACTGCTATTATCAATGTTCCAATAGCAATTAAAATTGGCTTACCTATATCAAGCAGAAATTAACTATACTTGCCGTTGTCACCTGATAAACTGTCGTAAAATTATAAATATCGATGATCAAGCCTACCCTCTGATGCGAGTCTCTGAAGCAAAGTGTACTAAATTAAATATCTATTAAGTTAAAATTTATAGATATATAGGTAGGTAGTAGGTACATGCTATGTATGCAGGTACAGGCTATGTATGCCAGAGTTTAGCCATGTGCGCTATTAGCAGGCTATGTATGCCAGAGTTTAGCCAGGTGCGCTATTAGTGAATTTCTTAGTGAAAAATGGGGTATGTATACCTGTAAGTTCAAAACTAACCAAATAATTATTACAATAATACAAAAAAAAAACATATATACAACGTGTTGATGAAGTTATGTAGGAAAACAAAGAGCGTGTATTTAGACCAAGCACTGGAATACTTTGACGTGTGCAACGGTTGGATACATCGTTTTCGAAATTCCCATAGAAAAGTAAAATTAATATTTTCTCAGAAATTTGCAACAGCCCTTTCTGTGTACGTGTCAAGGTCACACGCACGCGCGCTTCTATCTAGGAAAGAAAAAAACAACGATAACCTACGAGATAATTTGAAATACTTACCTTTCGGTAGGTAGGTAGGTACGCCGCCAATCCCCTGACACGATATTTTTACTGGTTCTTATGGATTTTGTCATTATTTACTGGCTATAATAACACTGGATAAAACTGGATTTTGGTAAGTTTGCGAGATTTCGCACGACACAGGCTTCAAACTTCACACTAAACCATTACCTCGTAGGCACTGCTCATACACACACTGACTGACGACGGCTTTTTACATAACAATCACCATTTTATCACGTTTGATGACATTTTCTCAACAAAACAATGTACAACAACGCATGTAAACACAAACAGGGTGACCATCTCAAAAGTAGCGGTTCTACTACACACCTGCCAAAAAATCTGTCAAAATCTACCAAGCTTGACGATAAAAATACCAAAAATATGACTTCATACCATCTCCTTCGTGGCTACGGAATAAATTAAATACCTACATTACATTCAGTTACTATCTTTTGATCGTTTGTAACGGTTTGCAGTTATCTAAAACGAGATAGAAGTTGTTTAGAAACCAAATCAATAAAGGTAAAAAAGAATAAGAAGTTTCCAGTTCGGTAAAAAATAAATAAATTATAAATATTATTTCATTAAAAATTCAAACTAATAAGATTTTTCTTGAAATATTTAAAATCTGCCAAATGGCAGAAATCTGCCACAAATGGTAACACTGATCGGCGGCCGTCGGCCGTCCTGATTGGATATGCGTTTTTAAATGCAACCAATGACAGACAGGTATGTCAAAGATTAAATAGGACAGACTAGACACTTCCCAAAATAATTGTAGTTGAATAATTTTGTGGTGTCAATGAACCATGGTGGTAAAGTAACATGTTACAATTTAAAGAACTATGAATATCATAAACATTGCTTTACGACATCTAGTAATCAAACAAAAATAAATATTCTATTAAATATTGAGTACGTAGCCACGTAGGTACCTAGTTACTGAATAGGTATTAGTACCAAAGATCTCAGAGAATGTTTACCGTGACTAGGGATTACAGTCGCGAAAATATTTCTTTTACATACCAAGATCTTTAAAAACAGCAACATCATTATTAGGTAGGCACATTACTAGGTAATTGGTGGTAGTTCTGTTACCTATTTTATCTAAGTTCACAACTAGAGGTCAAAGAACAGCTGTAAATAGGGCTGCCTCATGATGCGTTTAGATTCATTTTACATAAAAGTTTAAGAGGCATTTCATGAATGAAAAACTTTGAAATTTTAAAAGTCATAGAACAAAAGTTGTTCGTTATGACCGGTAGAATATCCTGCTTTCGGATCCCTACAACTCTTAATAAACACGTTGTATATATATATATTAGCATTTAAACACTGGACCTGTAAGTGGCTAAGTACGTCGCAAAATTACATGGACAGCTGTTATGCTAAGCCAAGTAACCCATATGAAAAATTTAAAAAATAAATAAAACATGAATATAAATTTAAAAAAAAAAAAAAAAGTTTGAAACAATTGGTGAATATGATAACTACAGTATTTTTTTTCTCTTTCTATGAACTCTGACGGTGCGATGACTCCTGAGGAGGAACTTCTTGTTACACACACGCATTCTAAACGAAAGCGAAAGTCTTCGAAGACATCTGCAGGAGATTTGGCGTCAACTTCAAACAACAGTTTAGCGCTTGGACGAAGTATCATACTGCACGGAGCCTTGCGGTTTTTGGCGTGTCCGTTTTTTTTGTTAGTGTGCAGTTGTCGATATTGTATTCGTGTGAGTTACTAGAGAAGGGACTACATTGACTAACCTATCGATGGAATAAGAGATGGATGAAAAAGGCGTTTTAATTGGAAATCAACTTTTTAATTTTAACTGGTTGCTGACTTTTATTGTGACAACCCAAAACCAATATAGATACTGGAACACTATTATCGTCAATATTATTTCCCATATTGACCTGGCTGTGAGAGCGATGTCCATCCCACTCGATACTTTCTTATGGCCATTTCGTCCATGCATAGGAAAATTTTGTGGACTCCCAGTTTTCACGCCTTTAACAGCTTTTATCCACACCCGTCTTCATTCTGGGCATTTTGGGAACCTAAAAAAATAATAATGTAAAATTTAACGGAAATTGAGCCGGTGCGAGACGCCTAGGTGTGAAATATAAAGCTAAATTAGTCTGTGTATGTAAATCACTAGAACAGATGATCAAAACAATACATATTATTTTATGGGTATATTTTATTAATGGGTTTACATCGTTTTCATATTGGAAAATCTGACTAGTACTAATAAAATGTAATTACAGTCTGTAAATTGAAAAAAGAATATTACGTATCAAATGACAATTCCGGGTCTTTCACCTCCTTTTGTTTTGTTTCCTTTTGTTTTTCTTGATGCACAAGACACAGCTGCACGGGATATACTTTCGCTTTTTCAAATATATTTTGCTTAAACAATAATGATTCTTTTGATTTTTCACTATTTATTTCGCTTCACCGCATATTTCAACCGACCCCAACTAGAACATCAAAGCATTGCATCAACTGACGGACACTATTTACACAGACAGTGAGTGAGTTGGAGTGAGTGAACTTACATCTTCTTTTCTTTTACTTGTAGCTAGGCTGCGTGGGAGGTACAAAGATAGATGATCACTGTTTGATACACAGTTGTAAAAGGTTGTGGATCTTATGGCACTCACCATTATGATATTACCCACGGAACAGAGCATTTCTGTGATATTACCTCCATGATTCAGCGACTTTTTTTTAAATGTCGCGCAAAAGGACACTCTTACTTTAAATGCCCTAAGCCATTAGTAAAATGCCAAATGTGTCAAAGAGTTGATCACGACAATAAAAACTGTAAACTTCTACCAATGATACCGCGTTTCGCGTACGGACGTTAAAGAACGGAAAAATTTGACTATTTCCACAACTGGTGATACTAACAGTAAATTTTTCAAATAAATCGAAGTTCGTGAATCTGATGCTCAAGACCTAAACTTCTTAAAAAGATACACACAATTGCCTATCATCAAAGGTTTCGGTAACTCTGTAGTTACACCTGTCTATAGGAGCTTTGTGAACATTGAAATCGATGATGTTGAGGCGACGATCGAAGTTCTTGTAGTTACTGATGAGTTTGTGACAACAGCATTGCTTATAGGGTAAAACTTTATAGAGTTTTCTTCGGTGTCTGTGTTCAAAGACAATTGCAAACTATTCTTCTACAAAAGTCCTGCTCTTAACGCAAACTTTGACATTGAAAATAGCTTAAACTTGACTACATTAAATTCTACCTAAGTTCCTTTGTCAGGGTTAGTTGAAGTTATAACGCAGGGATTAACTAACTTTTCAGGGGATGTGTATGTGGAAGGTTACAGTAGTATTGAACCGGTAAAGAAAATCAATCGATCAAAATTGCACCAAGGTGCTTATCACGTAGTTAATGGAAAATGTCATCTTACAATACAATACAAAATAATTTATTTATGCCACACGTAAATGCAGTTTATAAAAAAAAATACAAGAAAAGACAGTAAAAGTAAGTAGGTAAGTGATATAAATTGGCAGTCACTCGGCATAAATGCAATAGCAGCATACGCTACTATAACGCTGGTCTTCCGACACCCATGTCATCGTTACAGTTACAATAAATAATAATAATATTCTAATTTATTTCTAATAAAAAAACCGAGAACCAATTTTAACAATAAAGACAATAGAACTAAGCTCTTATCAAAATTTATAGGCCTCTTTAAAATCACAGAAGTATATATAATGATCGATATAAAATTTCTGAACTTACTGGATTTAGTACTCCTAAAAGTAAATACGATAGCGTAGTTGCTTTTGATCGGATTTGACCTTGGATCAATGTTAACCTTTCTCATGACTACGATACTAATATCTAACAAAAGTAATACTTCATCTGAAAGCGAGGATAATGATGACGAAAATATGCCTACAAAAGGTCGGCAACAAAATAATACAAGTAGATCTGATACTAAATAAATGCCAAATGTAATGATTAATAATTTAAAGTAATATTGTTAGTATAATAATGTAGCGAAACACTGGGAGTTATTGTTTTTTTTGTTATTCACATGTTGTTTTTATAATTACTGAAAATGTTATTGTGTTAAAATCGTAAATTCAATTTATTTGAGTATTTTCTATAATTATTTAATAAAATAAATTTGATGAAGAAATTGAAGTTGATAAGGACTAAAATAATAAAATGAATTTGTATATAAGCTATTACAATCAAAAATAAGATTATTTTTGTTCTTTAAAATTAAAATAATATAAATATTCTTAATTGATTAGTACGTTCAGTTAATTTATTTGATCATGCGTCAGGAGATCGCATGATGGCGGATGGCCGAATGTAATGATTTCTCAAATTTTATAATTAATTTTGTAAATATTAAGCTTGTTTTTTTAGATTAAAATTGAAGTAGCATAATTAATTTTATATCTTCCTGTCTTTTAGTCAGTCAATTGACCGCCAAGTCACAGCTTTGGTCCGAAAGGTGGGTAGGATGGATAGCGTGGGTAGGTTGCCGAACAGAAAAGAAAGGAAAGGGGAAGATTGAAATAAATGTGGCATTCTGGAAAGAGACTTGGTGGAGTAAACTTGACTGGCTGACATACTGACATTCGTAACAAGTGCGAAGAATAAGAGTGAAATTGTTTTACCTGTGTTCTACGAATAAATAAGAGGTGTTAAAGTGTTCATCTGCTGCAGTTCATTTCATTATAATTTAATATTGACATATCAATGATATGACCCAGTTTCCGCCTTTGATTGCCAACATCGACACAAACCGTACTAGGTTTAGAATGAAGTAAAACTAATCACCTTGGCTCTCGGTCTACAGGGCCTTTTTTCTGCCGTAATCACGTATGTAAAACGTCCAGTCATTGTCTTCTGACGTTTTCTCGAGCGGAAGACGTGGATTAGATTTTATGATCGGGATTTTTTAGATTGACCTGTCATTATCGTCAAGACAAAGAAAAGGATGTTTGAATTTTTTACTAAGCTACGGTAGCTTTTGTTTTAGTAAGAGCTTTTATTAACATACTTTTTATCTTTGTTACGATGTCATTATGTGCAATTATTTACGTATCAATTTCTTTTAGTAGGTATTGTTTGTCTAGATAACAAGAAATTGCTATTTTACCTGTACATTTATAACCGCTGAGTTCTCAGCCTGACTTTTTTATCTACCAGACGTGTAAAGAATTCGCACGGATACGATAAAAACAAGTTCTTTCTCTGCATCGTTAGCAACCTGCACAATAGACAACATTAATATTCATAAACGAGCTATTGCGCATATCAATCACACAAGTGCTAAAAAGTGCCTAATCGGATGCAGGGACACATCCCGAAGCTTCGTACCACTGTCATTAGCGCCTTTTTGCTCAATAATCTTATTCAAATTTCTTACGAACAAAGGGATGTTTTTGTTTATCCGCTAAGAAAACCGAGATTATGGTCCTGAATGCAAAACCATAGACAATGACATGCAAGGCGTAGCTAGAGGCGTTTTTTAGAGTTCGGTGTATGTAGCTAATTATGATCGAATTTGAATTTGGAATTAGTTGCAATATTCGCACGGTGTCGAATACGTGTATGCGAGAATAATAAGGGATGCTTTTTTGTCATTACATATTTCGTAATTAGATCCATTTTGACATCGTTTTAGTATAAATTGATGTTGCTTCTGATTTGATAATTATATGAGCAACTTATACCTACTATGAGTAGGTATGTCATCTTCCACTTTAAACTGGCAAAACTAATTAGAAGTTATTTTTCCTCAGTAACTGTTATACTAAAAATTAAGGCATAAAATGCGTGTTGTGAACTTGTTAGGATAGCATTGCATGTATTTTGTAACGTGTTTGGCACGCAACATTCTACAGAGCTAGAGAAAAATATTTATGGAGTAAAAATATGGAATGACTGCTAAGTACTTTTAAATAAAATTATATTGATTTATCACGAACTTACATAAGTAAAAACAAGTAGTAAAGTGTATAATAAATCAATAATATTAAGACTCTTTAAACTTAAACCTAAAATTGTTTTTGTTTTATAAAAACATTCGTTCCTTCTTAAAATGATAAAATAAAAACAACACATATCTTAAAAGATACCTTTGCATACATTAATGTTTTTTACAAGGGCAAAGCAATGAAAGCACGCAACAACATAGTTCTCAAGACCTATTTTTTTCTAGACAGCAAAAAAGTCTCCAAGAATCGTGAGAGATGCATAAAATTAACTTATAACAAATACATGTATGCAAATGCCTGCCGTGACCACTTTTTTTTAAATAAAAAAGTGAAAATTAAAAAAAAAGACAATGCGATGCCGCTGTTTGGTCGCGGCCACCCCTTCTAAGCCTTGCAACTAAAATTAAAAAGTTAATTTGCATACATCTGTGGCGATTTTTTTTGCCCACCAAGATTATGCTAATCTATTTTTTGGACATTGCGTGGAGTAGTAGTTTTTTTTGTAAAACAAGTTGGAAAGGTCGTGTAGGGTTAAGAAGTTGTAAAAAATGTGAGAAGGAAATAATGTTCTCATGGCCTTTATGAATTGAGAGTTTTTTTAAAGATACGTCTTTTGTTTTTTTTTACCATAATTACATAAGATGTTGAAACTGTCTTCAAAATATTGTAGATTTATTTAAAATAAAATATTTACCTTTTTTAATTTGTTTTTAGGTTAAGTACAAATCTAAAATAACTCCAAGTAGGTAGGTTCTCTAGGTAACTTTAAAATTAGATAAACTTATACGCTATCAAAAAAGAAATCCAAGACTACATAAAATAATACAATTTATACCTATTACCTATAAAATTATGAAACTGATAAATTAGCTAACAATACATGATATAAAAAAAATGCTACATAGGTACTTAAGTACTAGTTACCTATGTCAATATTCCACGATAACAAATTATGTAGGCATGCATTATTAAGAAATGCTTTTTTATATTGTGTCATTATGTTCCCCTTACATAGATAGGTACCCAATTTTTTTGTTTATATTTTTTTGTTGCATGTAAACTTTTTCTACCTGCCTGCTCTAAGGGTGGAGTCTAAAACCACCCCACATTTTTTACGATACAAAAACCAATAGTGCACTTCGTTGGGGTGGCAACATTTTTTCTAATGACAACCCAGATCAATATTTTTCCCGCTCACGGGTCGCATTGGCGCGAATCAACCCGTTTGAATTTCAAAAGGAGTTTTCGAACAAAGGCGGTCGACCCCTTTATGTAAAACCTTATTCATCTATTTTTTCGTCCGGTAACGGTCGGAACGATTCTTTTCGGTAATAACTGGGGTTGTTATTAAAAGGGGTTAGTTTTTTGTGCGCGCTTCTCCGCACGCGATTTTATATGCTACTAAATTATTGGACGCACGCAAATCATCGGGTTTTATTGGATTTCCAGAAATTACAGGATGGACTTTAGGTTTCTGGTTTAGAACAGCTGTCTAACGAATTTCTATTTTATTTTAGGCTTTGGTTGATCGACGTGACCTATGTGGTTAGAGAAAGGTTAAATAAGTTTATGCAAGATGCTCTATCGATACTTTAAAAATAAATTATAAGTGTTAATATTTTGACTAACAGATGGCTAACATGCTGTAGGGTAGACAGATGTCGAGAAAGATAGGAACAACAGTAAAAAAACATACGTAGGTAGGTATTATTTATACTTTTCTAGGAAGTCTAGTTTCAATTTGGTTTGAATAGCGTCATGTTGGTAGGGTTGTACGACGAAAGTCTTTTATTAAATTAAGTGCTTCCATTGGATTACAGAAAGAAACCTAGCCGTAAAAATGTAACAAACAGACACAGACATCGCACACAAACAAACGAAATGTATTTTGTTCACAAAAAGCCAGTTAGACTAGAAACATAAAAAAGTCAAAGAGAAAAGGTATTTATTCAATTGAATCACAAGGATCACTTTGAAACGTCTTAGAGCTAGGTGAATCTAGGTGCCAATTTTTTTTTACCCACCTGATGTTAAGTGATAACCATCACCTATACCTAATTGTATTGCCTCGCAAGTCACGCACGATAGGAACGTGCCCTACTATGCACTGCCCTGCGTCCATCAACTTGAGGCATACAGATGTTAAGCTTCATGTGCCTGTAATTTCACCGGCAACCACATTCTTCGAACCGAAACACATCAACGATGCTTAGAGGCAGAAAAAGGCGTGGTGGTAGTACTTCCCCGGACGAGCCCTTCACAAAGAGCTCTACTACTCTTAATTTTAATTTCTTAAGATACCGACCAAGCTTAGAAACTCTAGGTGTCGCAGTTATCGACCAAGCCTCGAATGAAATGTCTTAAAGCTGGGTGAATTGTTTTGTTCCAGTGGTGGTGACGTCAGCACCAGCCAACGAGGCTGAGCTGCAACTCTACAGAGTCATGCAGAGGGCCAGCCTTCTCGCATACTACGACACACTCTTGGAAATGGGTAAGAAAATACTTACATACCTATGTACCTGTAAGTATTTTTTTTGTGATTTGTTTAATAAAATTTTGTTGATGGGAGATAACGACAGCGGACTCTGAAAAACTTAAAACTGTTACCAATTACCATCGTTCTTCTTCTTCTTTGAGGATGTCTAATTTAAACATAATACTAGTTGTTAAAACACATCATTTCTATACTATTATTACTAGTAGTTCGCCCCGAACTGAGATCTCGTGATGCGACCCGACGAACGCATCAAAACTTTGAGTACGTAGTAGTCAGAGGCAAGTCCAAACATTATCTTTGGACTTTTTTCTGACTACCGCCTACTAACTTGGTATGGTTACCAAGTTTCAACTCTATTGGCCTATTTATTGAAGAGTTCCGTTGAACAGACCTTGGCTCCATCATCAGACCTGGTCGTCGTCACCATTTTATGAGAACAGAGTACCTCTTTAGTTTATTTCAAGTTTTTTTTTTTAGAAAAAGCAAAGGAACTGGCCGACCAGTAGAAAAACCTTGATGTCAACGAAACTCTTAGAGATGGGAGCTCTTGGATCGCTGGTTATCTTAATTTAACTTTTATTATTTTATCTCAAAAACCGAGCGTCCCAAAAAAAAAGTAAAAATTGTTTTGGGCTGTCCAGACAAAGCCCTTTCATATGACATGTAACTTGATTTTTTTATGTAACTTTTTTTATTTTTGCCCCCCTTAGAAACTCCATATCTCAAAGACCCTTCCTCCGATTTTACTCATATACTTACCAGTAAATTTCTCAAGTACAAGCTATCGGCATATCAAATTTCATGCAGATCGGATCAACGGTTCTAAAGTTATCGCCAGACAAACATACATACATACATACATACATAAAATGCCAAATCGCCCAAGTTGAAACTAAGATCTTCGTTCGCTTCGCTCACTCGATCAAATATGAATTAATTAAGTAGGTAGGATATAAAAAAATCAAAAAGTTAATTTGGTGTGCGATTTTTAAATAATGATCGTACCAGCTTTTATAACAAAAACTAAAAATAAAATAATAATACGAATCATTACAGAATCTTCGAAATCCTCACAGGAACTCAAGAAAAAACACATTCTCATCAAAAAAAAACAAAATCTCCATAGCGCGTAAAAAACGCAGACGAAGCGACGAGACATGCAAATTATTTTTTTAATCTTCTACTTTTTAATTCCGCCGATTACTGGCTAAGGAAGGGTTTGCTCAGTCCGCCGTACGCATTGTTTTTTTTTATTTTGCCCCTTCGCAAAATGGTCACGTAAAATAATTTGCATATTTGTCTAAATTAAAAGTGTGAGTTGGTTTTTTTAGACTATCACACGTTTTTGTCAGAACAATCATTCGAAATGAACTTGCCTCGCAAGAAAGTGAATATTAATGTGGATTAAACTTGATTGTAGATGAGTATAGTTTTTTGTTTGGGAATGCTAAACTCGGAGGGATTGCGATGAGTAATGAATGCAAGAACTGCTTTATAAATCAGTCTAGAATGTAAATGATACTACCTAGGTAATTTTTTTACTTGTATGTGTTTCCGTACGTTAGTTTTCGTCAAAATTCTTAAAGATCTAAGGTTTTAAGATTTTTAGGATCTTTTGTTCGGTACTTAATGCTGATCTTCAGCATTGAGGGGTTAATGGGATTTTCTTATTTTTTTTTTCAACAACTTAATAAGCAGCTAGTGCACTCAAACGGTAAAGAAAAACATCGTGAGGAAACAGGAATTGTGTATTTTAATAGATTAGGGCGACTCTGCTGTGAAGTTGAATAAGTTCTGGGTAATCCTATACTAAAATTAAAAACTAAGGCAAGAAAATATCCTGCTTCAGCATAAATCTGGTCCGGTATTAAGGTCTGTTTACTACCGTTTAATTCCAGGAGGCGATGACGTTCAGCAGCTGTGCGACGCTGGCGAGGAGGAGTTCCTGGAGATCATGGCTCTGGTCGGCATGGCGTCCAAGCCCCTCCACGTCAGACGGCTCCAGAAAGCGCTCCAAGAATGGGTCAACAATCCAGCCCTCTTCCAAATTCCTATCGTCCCAAACCTCTGTCCCGAGAATCCTTTCATGCAATGCAACCAGAGGCTTTTGAACATGCCTTCGATACCCTTGCCGCGGTCAGTCGCGTCTCCAGAAAGTCGTCCTATGTATAGCCCATCCCCAGGTGCTCCAGAAAACAGCTGTGGGTCTAATCCAGCTGACACAAGTCCTGTGCATCAAACCACTACGTTTTCGAAGATCGTCCTACCCCCATCCCCAGCGGCTCCCGTTACCTCCACAGCCAGGTCCTTTTCCCCTCAGAGCGCTTGTCCTCCGGCGTCAGCTGGATCGAGTCCAGGGTCTGTGACGTCACCTGTTCAGCTCACGCCAGTCCTTCTGGATGTTCATGTTCAGGTTAGTTCTTGATTTGATTAGCTGGCAATGACTATGCCTTATGACAATTTAGATGAATCTAGGCGCCACTTCCACTTGGATTTGTATATATTTATATTTTGAAATATATTTAATTTGAACTTAAAAACATGTGACAATAAACAATGGAAACGTTGACAGCTGCAAAAGTTAAAAACTGAGTAGCAGTGTCAGCGCCCTCCTCCAGAGCAAAAGAATAATGAACAATATATGTTCATTATTTATAAGTTATACATAAAACAGCAAAAAAACTAAATACAATTAGATACGATAAATATACATATATATCTACTAAGAAAGAAAAGATACAATATGAAAGACATAGCTTAATAAATAAATAAACCCATTTAAAAAAATACATATTTAAAGGAGCTTTTTAATACTGTGATGTGAGTTTGTGTGAGGTATGAGTAGTGTGTGTGTCTGTATGTTACTGAGAGTTCTCCTGATTACACAAGTCTCTTAAGAGCCAGGGTTTCACAGGAGAACTATTTATAGGCATCTAACACTTGGCGGCTGAATTCCCATACATATGGTAGGATTTGTCCAGCAGAGGACCTCTTGATAGATACTGTTGATGATGAAGACATCACTGAGGTGAATTCAAAGGAAATAACGTTTTAAGACTACAAACGCTTTAGATCTTTCTCCATACAGTCTTTCGTGAACTACATATTCACGTCAATTCATTGAGTGGTACTCATTTCTTGTCTTATTAACGTAAAATAAATTCCCGTTACAATTACAGAAGCTATCCTCAGCAGCGGAGAAGCTAAGCAAGCACTTACCCCAACTAGAACCAAAGCCTCAGAACACGAAGAAGAAGATGTGTAAGGACCTAGAGCTGGTGATGGCGATGCCGGAGACAGACCCGCGGCGCATGGAGGAGGTGCGCAAGTATGCGGCTATATACGGCCGGTTCGACTGCAAGCGGAAGCCGGAGAAGCCGCTGACGCTGCACGAGGTGAGTCTAGAATGTTCTAGAACAATCAAGAACATTCAAGAACCTTCTATAGACGCGGAGACTAAGCCGCGGTCGGTGTATGGAGGAGGTGCTCATATGCGTCTGATTAAGACGCGACGCTTATGTACTTCTCTAACATTTCAACATTTTTGAAGAATTAAAATAAATAAATAAATATTGGTAGACTTTCCACACAGCACTATCTCGCCCCAAACTAAGCCAAAGCTTGTGATATGGGAACCAGATAGCTGATATACTACTTATATACTTTTTTTTTGTAAATAAATACTTATAATATTATATGTATGACACCCAGACAGAGAACAAACATCAATGTTCTTCACCACACACATGTTTGTTCTGTGTGGGGATCGAACCCACGGCCTACGGCGCAGAAGGCAGAGCTACTAACCAACTGAGCTGTCAAAATTTTCAGAGAATAGCACACAGTTCAGCAAGAATATCATTATCCAAATAAGTTTTCCTGCAAAAAAGTTTGCATAAGTACGAAAACTAGGAATGCTCCGTTGTACTCAGATAAGAGAATACTAAGAGACTTACGAGGCAATGCTTGCTTATAAGTAAAGGTTACCACTTAACATCAGGTGGGTCATCTGCTTGTTCCATCAGCTAGTTGTATAAAAAATAAAATTAAATAGTACTTAACAGCCTGGTTGATTGCGATTTTTTTTACACTTAGTAATGGAACAAGCAGATATACCTTAAATCATATATAAATCATAATCATAAAAAGATTCAGTCATATTTATCATATCTTTCTTATATTTATTTTATTCATTTATGTAATAAATAAATAAAATATTAAATAAATAAATCTGTCAAGGTGTTAAAATGTGCGAGCGTTATGTACCTACTTTGACGGGTGTGTTAAAAATCTTAAAATCCGGCTGCGCTAATAACCCTTTATAATATAAACTTTAAGGTAAATACCCCAATACAGTAAGTAGGTGCATTATTTTAATTGAATATTGGTGTTTCCAGTTTCCAATTTATTAATAGATTTTTTGATATAATAATGCATTCTATTATGAAACGGGTAAAACCTGATTCATCATTAGGTACCTAATAATGGTGTAAAGGTCAATAGGTAATAAATCTTTTCATTCCTGTTTATTAAAATCCATAATTATATTACGAAGTTATCTTTTGGGCCAATATGTCCATTTCATTTCATTTCATTTATTCACATCTTTAGACATTTACAATGTTCTTAGACTTAGTCATATTCACGGTACAGTTTGTAATAAGATTGAATCAAATCATTAATTAAAAATAAATAATAATGTACACACAATGAAATAAAAACAATACAATAAGAAATGTCACGCAACTCGATTATAGAAAAAAATAAAATAATGTTACCAAAGAAAATTATAAAATAATCAAATCAGCAAAAGCATCGTCAAAAATAAAATTACTAATACTACAAAGGTACAACACTTACGATTATATTTTGTTCTGTTTATTGTCTTGCGGATTCGTTCTAGATTTTACCCTATTGAAATATAAAAATTTAGCTACTAAGCAAATTAAACTGAATACAAGTAAATATTTACAAAATGTACAAAGTACACATGAGCCAGTTGAGCTAACCGCAGACCGTTGCGAGCGATCTAGAGGTAGCTCAACTTTTTCACATCAGTGCAATTTAGTTAGGAAGTTAGATTTAGCTAAATCGAAGCAGAAAATTCGAATAGTAATTTTATTGGTTGAAAATAAAAGGACACAAAACAATCAAACCGTTGATCTATAAGGTACTTAGGATAATACTAGAAACAGAGGCCTTTTACTGCTGTAGGATATTAACTGGTTTCTCACGTTGTTTTCCTTCACCGCTTGAGAGCACGGCACACATACTTTTTTCGAAGCGAAAAATCCATTGGTGTATGACCGGATTCGAACCCACGACCTTTATTATATTTCGTGGTAGTCCTACTAGACCACTGGTGCTCTTTGTGGGTATTAAAATTAAAATTCAATTTAAATAATAACTGTAGGTACAACATTACGGACCGCGCCGAATGAGTTATATACTAGCTAAGATAAAACTATTAACATATATTAAATTATGTGGTATGTGCCAAAATGTAATATTTTGATGTACCTCTTAAAGAATCTGGAGTTGGTACGTAGAGATTTGAGGGAATATTTACCGTGACTTGGGATTGAAAGATGTTATTTTTTTTTTATTCTACTTTGATGGAACAAGGCTATCTGCTTGTTCCATATTGTTAAGTGGTAACCATCATCGTGGTGTTAAGTGGTAACCATTACCGTGATGTTCAGTGGTAACCATCACCGCGATGTTAAGTGGTAGTCGTGAAGCTTTTTCAGTTTACATTCCAGGTGATGTCGTTCACCATCACCTGGAACCATCACGTGGCACCATCATCAGCAGGGTGATTACGTAACTTTGTTGCAATCAGTTTCTAAATGAAACCAATAAGTATCATTATGAGAGTTTTAAGAGTAGTAGAGCTCTTTGTGAAGAGCTCGTCCGGGGAAGTACTACCACCACACCTTTTTCTGCCGCCAAGCAGCAATGCTGTGTTTCGGTTTGAAGAGTGTGGTTGCCGGTGTAATTACAGGCACATGAGGCTTAACATCTGTATGCCTCAAGCTGATGGACGCAGGGCAGTGCATCGTAGGGCACGTTCCTATCGTGCGTGACTTACGAGGCAATGCTTTGTTAAAGTTAAATGTTTGTTATAGGTGATGGTTACCACTTAACATCAGGTGGGCCATCTGCTTGTTCCATCAGCTGGTGGTATAAAAAAAAAAAAAAAAGTTTTGCGATTATCCATCATTAGAAACACCAGTTGTAATCTAACTTTGTTAGCAACCAGCTAAAATGTAACCGCATAGCCGTCATATTTACTTATTACAAACAGAAACTGTTTGAAACTAATTGCAACATAGTAACGTGATCAGCCAGCAGGTGCTCTTTCAGTTTAAAAACTGAGAGAGCACCTGGAATGTAAACAGAAACAGCCGGCTGGGATTTCAGTGGTGAAGTTGTTTCAGTTTCAGTTGTTATTCCAGGTGATGGTGAACGAGGCAGCAGCACAGATCTGCCGCTGCGTGCCGGCCCTGCTGACGCGCAGAGACGAGCTGTTCCCGCTGGCGAGGCAGCTGGTGCGCCGCGCTGGCCTTCACTACACCAAGCACGGGTCAGTTCTTTGATGCACTGGACACACCATACTTACTATAAGAGTAGTGGAGCTCTTTGTGAAAAGCTCGTCCGGGGAAGTACCACCACCACGCCTTTTTCTGCCGGCAAGCAGCAACGCTGTGTTTCGGTTTGAAGAGTGTGGTTGCCGGTGTAATTACAGGCACATGAGGCTTAAAATCTGTACGCCTCTAGTTGATGGTAGGGCAACGCATCGTTGGGCACGTTCCCTTCGAGTGTGACTTACGAGGCAATGCTTTGTTATAGGTGATGGTTATCTATCACTTAACATAAGGTGGGCCACTTGCTTGTTCCATAAAAAAAAGATACACAACCACATACCATTCTTCTTCTTGTAGTGTAACTAGTTCTTTCGAAACACTGTTTAAAAGTGTCAAAATCCTTAAACCAGTTTAACAGAAAAAATCTTCAGCGGTTACCTCGCGATGTTTTCCTTCACCGTTTGAGAGTACTGGCTACGACCTTGGGATTGGAAGGCGGGGTCCAATCCCAAGGTCATAAGGTTCAAAACCGGTAGTGCACCAATGTGTTTTTCCATTACCACTAGAGTCTAGTGGGTCGAGAGCACTGTTGGTCTAGTAACTAGACCAACAGTGCTCTCGACTCCGAATACGTGTTATTGACAGTATTGAAAAAGTTTTGCTTATGATTTTGAAACAATATTACAACTTAAAAACTAATTTGAAATGAGTACTTAAATATAAATGTTTAGAGAAACCAGAACTAAAAATCCAATTCCATTCCAGCCTACCACCAACAGCATCAACGGGAGACGAAAGAGACCGGGAAGAAGACGAGTCGCCAGCGAAGAGACCCCGACAGGTCACCACCCATGTAGACCTCACCGATTGCTAGCCTGCCATTCCCAGACCTTAGAACTGGACTAACATTCCTAATCCTTGTAGTGATAATGGGCTATAAGTATCCGCTGAAAGGGAAGTCTAACATACTAAAACTATGGTTAATTTGGATTGGGTAATTTGTAATAATTAGAATAAGAAGGTATTTATAGATAAACGTATAAGCAAGCTTTCCGTCCATTCAGTTATTAGAATCTTATATGTATAAAAATAAGTTAAAGCAGCACTTTAATGGACGCATTCTGCTAAGATAACAAATTATCAAGAATCTTAGTAGATGTTGTTCAATAAGAATTTTCTAGTTAGATTACAGAATTTCATAGTTAGAATTTAATCCAAAAAGTTCCGACACCTAGTGAAAATAATATAAGACCCAACATGCACCCTTGTGAAATCCCAACTAGAATCTAACAGACGTTGTATAATCCATATTATTTTATTTTTAATTCTGTTGCCACGTTCTCTTGTAAACAAAAACATTACTAATTTGCTATTTATTTCTACAGCTTATTCTAAAGGTAAGCATGTGTAAAACAGTCTAACGCCTGATCAATATCTAATTTATGCACTGTAGTTTTTTTTGCTTTAGACTCACGGACAATTTCTCTAGGTAAGTGGACTTTTTCTTTTGCATGATAACCGTATTAAGCACTCAATCTAGCATCTTCAATATATTTTTCCTTAAGACAATTCTTTTATAAATATACTATTAAAATATTTGGTTTGAATTGAATTGGATGTTTACTAATGGTCTATGAGGTTATGGAGTGCATATACCACTTGAAGGCCATAGCTCGAATGTAAGTTGCACTTATTCCGCGAACTCTTATACATTCCTAACCAGATTGATTGATCCTAGATTGACTGGGCATTTCGATGGGTCTCATAAAGTTATAATACATTCTATATAATCTTATCCAACCACATTCTTTTTATGTTACTTAAATTAAAACATTGCTTAAATTAGTTCCGACACTGTTTATCATTACTCATTGGTAGAGGTGGCAATAGTTTAAGCATTATTTATCCTTTAACAGATAACTAATTTTTATGCCTGTTTGGCTTGATGAAGAACAACACTAACGGCCGGTTTCTGAAAGCTCGATTAAAACTAATCGGGTGTCAAGTCACTCGCCATTTCAGCTATTACATCGAATTAGATTAAGAGCTGAATTCACCATACTCTGTAAGTTACTAATCAAGGATTAAAAGACCGTTAAATCTAACCTTAGCTGTCAAACGCGTACATTTTGACATATTTAACGGCCCTTTAATCCTTTGTTAATTGATCGAGTGAGCGAAGCGAACAAAGATCTTAGTTTCAACTTGGGCGATTTGGCATTTTATGTATGTATGTATGTATGTATGTATGTATGTATGTATGTTTGTCTGGCGATAACTTTAGAACCGTTGAACCGATCTGCATGAAATTTGATATGCCGATAGCTTGTACTTGAGAAATTTACTGGTAAGTATATGAGTAAAATCGGATGAAGGGTTTTTAAGATATGGGGTTTTTTAAGGGGGCAAAAATAAAAAAAGTTACATAAAAAAATCAAGTTACATGTCATATGAAAGGGCTTTGTTTGGACATTCCAAAACAATTTATACTTTTTTTGGGACGCTCGGTTTTTGAGATAAAACAAAAAAAGTTAAATTAAGGTAACCAGCGATCCAAGAGCTCCCATCTCTAAGAGTTTCGTTGACAACAAGGTTTTTCTACTGGTCGGCCAGTTCCTTTGCTTTTTCTTAATTTTTTTTCTTGAAATAAATTAAGGAGGTACTCAGTTCTCATAAAATGGTGACCACGACCAGGTCTGATGATGGAGCCATGGTCTGTTCAACGGAACTCTTCAATAAATAGGCCAATAGAGTTGAAACTTGGTTACCATACCAAGTTAGTAGGTGGTAGTCAGAAAAAAGTCCAAAGATAATGTTTGGACTTGCTCTGACAACTACCTGCTCAAAGTTTTGATGCGTTCGTCGGGTCGCATCACGAGATCTCAGTTCGGGGCGAACTACTAGTCTAACAGAGCATCGTGAAACCGGCCCTAAAAGCAAGTGACTTAACATCGGATTAGTTTTTATCGGGCTTCAGAAACCGGCCGTGAGAGTGGTGTCAATTTGTTTGATGTAGGTACATCTTACTAATTTAATTTGACGGCGCTATAACTATAGCCAACCTTGTTTCAATTTAAATCAAAGAGATGACAGCTTATCTTCTTCTTCTTGTCGTGTCACTACCTACTTTCGAAAACTAATTTAATTTGGCAGCGCTATAACTATAGCCATCCTTGTTTCAATTTACATCAAAGAGACAACAGCTTATCTTCTTCTTGTCGTGTCACTACTTTCGAAACAGTGTGGTGAAAGGATTTTAAGTGCACCTCAAAGGTTTCTAGCACGGCAGCTAATGAGTGCTGCAAATTAAGTTAGTAAGATATTGCAACAGAAAAATCGGCACCAGGGTTTTGTCTTGAGACTGACAGTTGTGTTTTGAACAGGAAGCCGAAGACAATGGGGTCAGAGCCAGCCCTGACGCGACACGGACCAACTCCAACCACGGGTAAAGTATCATCATCATAAATAGTAGCAACGCTTATATTTGCATGAAACATAATTTCAATTATTCGTTCCCGAAGTACACAAATCGCTTAAAAGAATAAAAAGAATTTGTAGGGCGTGCACATTGAGATAAAAACAATATGGTGAAAGTTGTCGCTGGCTATCAAATTTAATGGTCAAATATCTTTATTCGTTTCATAGGTTTACTTACGGCCGGTTTCTGAAAGCTCGATCAAAACTAATCGGATGTCAAGTCACTCGCCATTTCAGCTATTACATCGAATTAGATAGAGATAGCAAGTGACTTGACATGCGATTGGTTTTGATCAAGCTTTCAGAAACCGGCCGTTACACTACAGAAATCACAAAGACTTTTTAATATCCCAAAACTTATTATCCGAGTAAAAATTGAACCCACGACCTTCCCCTTGACGGGGCAGCGCTAACCACCTGAGCCATCGGATTTTAATAAGGATATTATTATGTTAATACGGTAGAGTCTATCCCTCTTATTCATATTGGTCACTGACCGCTCCATTAGCTTAACAGACCGATAAGTCTGTTGTTGTCTCTTTTCGTTGGCATGAAAGAGACAGTGACAAGTACCTATACTCTATAGAGGCGCTATAAAATGGCAGGGAATATGAATAAGGGCCCATGTCTTCACGTATTATAATACACTTTACAGGGTTATTTATTTTAGTTACTGTGGCAGGTACACACACGTCTTCATTTTTTGGACTGACGTGGATTACATTGCCGGATTAGCAGTACATATTTATTTTGTCTATTTAGTATTCTATCAATGGACTTCAATCGAGTAATTGAATGTTTGTCTTCAGATGGTGGGGCGTCAAGGCTGAGAGTGACGATGCTGACTCAAGATGCTCCTACTCCAGTACCAGCACCCCATCTCCTGTAAGTATCCTTTTATAACTAAAAAAAACATAATTAAATAAATAAATATTGGTGGACATTCCACACAGCACTATCTCGCCCTAAACTAAGCCAATGCTTGTGATATGGGGACCAGATAGCTGATATACTACTTATATTATTTTTTTTGTAGATACATATAGTATTATATAACACCCAGACAGAGAACAAACATCAACGTTCATCACACAAATGTTTGTTCTCGGTGGGGATCGAACCCACGGCCTACGGCGCAGAAGGCAGAGCTACTACCAACTGAGCTGTGACATAAACATATAGCCAGTACTCTCAAACGGTGAAGGAAAACATCGTGAGGAAACCGGCATGTCGTAGAACCTAAATAGTTATAAAACATGTGTCAAGTGCTGGAAAGTAGCCTCTTTGATGCATACTTAAAATCCTTTCTGACCTGAAATACAATTAGTGATAGTTGTTAACTTTTGAAAAATACTGGAATCTCTGAAAGTTTTATAGTTGCATAAAAAACTACTATTAGGTACAATTAATTACGCATTTTTTTAATTAATTTAACAAAAAGATTAGGTACTATTTTCATTAACACATCCTCCTCGTAAAACCTAGTAAGGTTTGTGTCGATGTTGCCACTGACAATATGAACTTGTTTTCTTCAGGAGACAGAAGAGTCCCGCCCTCAAGTGGTGGCGGCGCGGGGGGACAGCATCATAGCCGTCGCCAACCCCGCGCTGCACCCCCCGCACCCCCCGCACCCCCCGCACCCCCCGCACCCGCCGCACCCGCCGCACCCCGCCGCGCACCTGCACCACCCCCTGCACCATCCTGCGAGGAACCACTCCAACTGACCACCTCGGCAACATGAGTCTACAACTCTTTCAGACAGTGCAGTGCATTGCAGGCAGTGCATTGTAGGGCACGTTCCTATGGTGCGTGGCTTACGAGGCAATGCTTTGTTCTAGGTGATGGCTACCACTTAACATCAGGTGGGCCATCTGCTTGTTCCGCTGATGACGCTGATGACCTCATTCAGTTACATAAAGAGTAGAACTCCTCTGGTGATAAACATAAACGTCCAAATCATCTGTTACTCTTATTTACTCCCTGGCAATACCTTTTTTTGACGTGGAAATCTGCACACACTCACCCTGCAGCGAGTGATGCGGTAAGGTAGTGTGAGAATGATAAACTACTCAACTCACTAAAACCACCACGGTGGCCTCCCTGGCAGCACTTACAGCACTTACAGCAACCAGACTATCCCGCCCGGATTCACTCCAACGGATGACGTCCTTCTTGGACTCCCATGTCGCACACAGCTGCTGCTGCAGTCCTTATGGAGGAACCATTTCTACTTTTGACGTCATTCTTAAAAAGGAAATGTATCTACAAATAAAAAGGAAACTCTTTTTACGAAGACGTCATCAATATACTTCGAATTCCCAACCATGTGTAAAGAATAAATAGAATAGATAAGTATGCTCAGAAACATTCGACAAATATCATTGGGAGATAATGATGTCACATATCGGGCGAAAACATAAGATTCGATTACCAGTTTGATACCTTTTCGTTCGATACTTTTGACGTCAACTCTCCCGATGACATTTATCGAACGGTTCCGATATGGATCAAGAGCGTAGGGCCTACGCCGTAGACCATTCTATGATATTAAATTACACCTTGTTCAATCGGCAAAACGGCTGAACTCAATTGTATATAACTCGAAACGGATATTCAAACCTAACAATGAACATTTTTTATGTAGTATTTCGATAACTTTGACACAAAGTGTATAATTCCACCAAAAATGCTTGTATATTTATTTTGTAAAAAAAATTGTGTTATGTAAATTTCAAAGCCATAATATGCCTTGTAGTCAATATTGTAAATTTATTTTAAAAAGGCGCATTTCTGTACCTAGTTGGTATAGTCACTGCAGTTAATAATGTAAATATGTAAGTAAATTATTTTGTCAGCAGTATAGGCTAATGTTACCATCACATTAGCTAGAACCTACGCTCCGGAACGTTCGAGATACTTAACTAGGATGACGTCATAAATAACATTTATTTGTGTCTGTGGTTTCCTGTGTTTGTTGTTGTAGGTATGTGTTATTTATAAACTCATTCATTTCAAGATCTCTGTGCTTGAGAGCTAACTGACGCTTTTTTATAGCAATTTATCTAGGTTGCCTTGATTGTAATTGAATTGTTCTCTCCCAACATTTGACGACATTTTCCCTACTGAAAAATCTCGAACGCTTCCGGGCCTAATTCCCCTGCTCCTTATTACATCTCAATCGAAGATAAAATAAAATTCTAGTAATAGTACATTATCTTTATGCGAATCTGTCCTTCTGCTAATCTGGGACTTGCTGTTCCGGGATTTTACTTTTCTGTCCTTCTGCTGCAGAGACATTGTAAAACCCTATCAAAATCTTGACCGATCGGCATTTACTTTGATGCTGACTGTACCTGACTACCGACATTTTAATACTGGTTTACTAATTACCCACCTCGGTAAATTAAATAATCATAGTTATTACAATGTAAATGAATGTCTATATTTTATAACATAGGTATTTAATGTACTTTGTAAATAAGACGTAAATAAATATTGCCGCCATATTATGTAATGTACCGGTTACGCAAGTAAGCGAAGGCGCTAAGAATAAATAAAATGTTTATACAGAGACCTTTGCATTTCATTATAATCTTCTTAACTTATATAACTAGCTGCTGTCCACGGCTTCGTGGCTTCATTCGCCCGCGGTGGCGGTGTAGTAGTGATTGCTAATGTCAATATTAAAGGCCAATATATATTATTACCCCTTGTACATTTTTACAAGGTAAAAATCACCCTTTAGTTTCCTATTTTTGACTATATTTATTCTAAGTTTCATGGTTAGGGCATGATTGAGCTATTAAAATCTAAACATCGTAACTTTTGCATTTATAACTACATTATTAGTAGAATTACGGATTCTTTCCGTCGCATCTCACTCCACTGGTTTTTAGACATTAACATTGATTTTATTTTATCACACGGAACGTTTTATAATTTAATGAAAGAGAGTAGGTAAATGGAAAATTGCGAGTGAATAGGTAAGTGCTTTCCGTACCTACGAGTACATATAATTCCACCAAAACCTCAAATTTCCGTAAAAAAAATCGAAGCCTTTATCGAGTTTTAGCAACAATTTGGACTATGTACTGCGTACAGTACCTCTATATTTAAGCATCAGTGACAACCAACGAAAACAATTACTTATTACGAAACGTTCGAAATATTTAACTAGGATGACGTCAAAAATAACATTTATTTTGTGTCTGTCCAAAAAGTAAGAATATAATTTATTTTATGACTACAAATTCTTCCTTACCTTACATACCTTACATACTTCAATCCTTTTGAAAACCCCGGCTCGCAATATGAAAACAAAAAAAAACACTCTAGGTACTTGTTCAGTCTTCCCCCGAGTGACGTCATGTCTCCCATGACATTTCTCTAGCGCTTCTGAGCATAAGGTCTTGCATTATCTGACCTCATGGATTGGATGCCGTTGACAATTCATTATTCTAGGTGACGTTCCAAGATCACTAATTCCGGCTGAGGATGATGTCACAGCGTCCGGCTCCACGCGAGATCTGAATCCGTAATGGGACACAAAAACCCACCATCATCGATCTTCCCGTAACTTTAGTGTATGTTTGGCCAATTTGAATCATACTTCTGTTAATCATACACACATAATTTATGTTTATCTGTTTATATCTACACACTTAGGTTATTGACATCAGAAACCTAGGCCCCGCGAGCTAGAGATCCTGGCTGATCACGTTACTTTGTTGCAATAAATTTCTGTTTGTAATAAGTAAATATGACGGCTATGCGGTTACATTTTAGCTGCAGTTGCTAACAAAGTTAGATTACAACTGGTGTTTCTATTGATGGATAATCGCAAAACTTTCATATTGTTTTATATACCCACTTATTGATTTCATATAGAAACTAATTGCAACAAAGTTACGTGATCAGCCAGCTGGATTCTATGCCAATATTTAGCAGTTACTTTTACTCTCAAGCGATGGAGGAAATCATTGTGAGGAAACCGGCATGTTGTAGAATCTAAATAGCTCTAAAACATTGTCAAGTGCTCGAAAGGAGCCTCTTGAATCCTTTAACTACACTTTCGAAAGAACTGGTGACAAGACAGGAAGAAGAGTTCTCAAAAACACTATGAACTTTTAATTTGTAGAGTTTAAAAGTTATTTGCATTAACGTGTGCTCTAGGGTTCTTATATCAAGTCCCTGGAGTATCCTGGAACTTCGTTACCAAGGAACTGATAGAATCGGTCAACAGCCTACGTTTTTGTAGTGTATTACATTTTGCTAATATTCCCCCCTTATTCGGCCCATTATTCTGCTCTTGTTCCGAAAAAAAAAGAAAGAAAGAAATGCATATTTGGTACACAAACAGTAAAACTACAATTTAAAAATCGCTAATCGGACTCCAGAGAATCCGACAATAACTTAGTTTGTAGCTGTTGTTTAGTACATTTGTTCATATAGGTACTTAGTTTTTTGTAGTGGCTCCAATTCAACTTATAAGGAAAAGCTTGTCATAGTACTATTGACAATGACCACTACCTAGTATGTTATGAATAATGAATTAAGAAAAACCTTGGAACACAAGGGTAGCACAGCCGGACATATACCTACGTACGTCAAAATGTATGAAAGTGTATGAGTAATCTAACACCTACATGAAAGATAAATAAATAATATTGATGCAGTATTGACGCAGACTATTTTTTTTCATAATAATTTACCTTGGGCCCTATCGTCAGCTCTAAATTTTTACTGTCAATATTAGCAGTTGTGAAAACAGTCTTGCAAACAATGCTGAGCTAAACTGGCTTGTATAAGTTGACCTCTAACACACACATGCGTAGATTAGCTGACATAGTGTTGTTCTCTCTGGACATCTACTTAACTTTTTTGACATCTCTAACCTTTTTTTTCGGTAATTTTCGATTTTATTTATCAAGGAGAAGAAAAAGAATAAACGACTCTCTCCGCGGGTTTACACATGGCTAAGCTCTGTTCACTAAATTTAGACAGTAGCATTTTCGCTCGAGATTTATGTACTAAGTAAATTATCTTGCAAATTAACTTAGTAGATCTGGTGAATTTCGAGGATAAAGGCAAAGTCAAAGTTAAAAGATATTTATTCAATAAAATCACAAGGATTACTTTGAAACGTCTTAAAGCTAGGTGACTCTAGGTGCCAGTTCCACGAAACTAAAGCCTAGAAGAACAGGCAACAAACTTACGGCTTGACGGCTTACCTCTCTTTTGTCTGATCCTAGTTACAAGGTATTATTATGCAATATTGAAGCTCCAGTATGGTGACAATCGAATTTAGTGAGTCGTAGGCATAACAAAAAAAGGTAAAGGTAAACAAATTCATAAAACAATACACGCTACGATTCAAACGAATTATACCTAATGCATACAAACAATTTATTAAAGTAGAGAAAAAAAACACAATAGTACAGACATTGCAGACATGTTAGCTGGGTAGAGCGAACGGGATATCGGCTCACGCACTTTTATCACTAATATAGCTAACTGAAGTATAGTAAACTTTCCTTATTTAAGTTATTGTACGTAATAGCTCTCTCATATTCGAAAAATCTAAAATCTCGTATACCATCGCTTACCCACTAGTGAAACGTCGTGAAATTGCAGATATTATCTATTTGGGTAAACTAGCGTTATCTCAAATTGACTGTTGTGAGCTGTTTAGTGATGTGGAATTCTACGTTGCCGGCAGCTTCCGAAGGTTCTTATTTGCAATCTATCAAATCGTTGTATTTCTTATTTCGAGAAGCATTCCGCCGACAGTAATTGGCTCTGGGGTAATGCGATCATTGATCATGATCTTAGTTTTATCTAAGTTCATACCCAGGCCAATCCGTCGTGAGGCAGCAGCTAGGCTGTTCAGCATCTGTTGTACGTCCTGCAACGATTCTGCCAATACGACGATATCATCAGCAAATCGTAAGTGCAAGATGTATTTGCCGTTAATGTTGATGCCCATTCCGGTCCAGCTCAGCGTCTTAAACAAATCTTCCAGTGCGCATGTGAACAATTTGGGGGATATGACGTCCAATTATTATTATTTTTCAATTTGTAGTCCACTAAACTTAGCCATATGCAAAGCCGCTGTAAGATCTGTCAACTGAATAATTATTATAATCAGACTAGTTGCTACCCGCGACTTCATCCGCTCCCAATAATTTACTAAAACTTAAAACTAAATTAAAACATAAGATTTGGTTCTGTAACTATTACATTTATTAAATATTCTATTCAATCACTTCAGCTTGCTTACTCAAACAACTTCAGTCACTTGTTCGAGATACTCAGTCACTTAATTCTGTATCAATAATAAATAACCCACGTAGTATTTTGCAGTTTACTTTTTTTTAGGGGTGCTCTGCTCTGACTACCCCTACCAAAAAAATAACGATATGCTAACTAAGTTTTGGTTCAATAGGCCAATTTATTCCGTTCAACATTACTAGGCTCCATCGCAGAATCATCAAGCTGTCACTATTTTAGATTCACAAAATACTAGTGGTTAGCCACGAACTGTATGAGATCTCGTAATGCGATACGAAGGCTTCGAAAGTGGTTGTCAGAGGCAAATCCATATATTATATTTGGACTTGCTTCTGACTACCGCTTTCTAACTATGGTATCCAAGTTTCTACTCTATTGGAATATTTATTGAAGAGTTCCATTGAACAGACCTTGACTCCATTATCAGACCAGATCGCTGTCACCATATTATGAGAATTGAGTACCTTCTTAAATTACCTATTACAAAAAAAAGACCACTATGTTTTATCTGGGTCAGACGATCCAACTAGGTAGGTCCAACTTCGATAAAGAGGTCAGCCGACGAATCCAACTCGGATGGGCAGCGTTCGGGAAGTTACGCCACATAATCTCGTCACAGATACCGCTGAGGCTCTCAAGACGAAAGTGTTCAACCAGTGTGTGTTGCCAGTGATGACTTATGGAACTGAGACGTGGTCGCCTACTATTGGGATCATCAACAAGCTCAAAGTCGCACAACGGGTTATGGAGAGAGGAGTTTCACTACGGAATGGAATCAGAAATTAGTAAATCCGCAGAATCAGCAAGTTGAAGTGGCAATGGGCAGGTCATTTAACTCGAAGAACTGATAACCGCTGGGAAATAAAGGTTCTCAAAAGGCGACCACGAACAGGAAAATGAAGCGTGGGATGCCCTCCTACCCGATGGACTGACGACATTGTTAGGATCGCGGGAAGACGGTGGATGGAGAGGGCTTGGAATCGTTTTTGCTGGAAATGTTTAGGCCTATGTCCAGCAGTTGACTTGTTTGGGCTGATGATGATGATGATGATGATGATGATGATGATGGAAAAAAAAGTCAAGTATAAATCAAAAGTAAAAGTATAGGCCTCGATCAAGTATAAAATAAATAATATAATCATTCAATTTCATCAGCTATAATCACTCATTAAATTTATAAAAAAAAACCATAGATGTAAGTGAACGTATGAGCGTCTTGTATTTAAATGTTTAAAATGTACGTATTAGATCATGAAATAAAGCATCCACCCTCGGGATTCAAGATATCTGTAGGTTAAAGCATAAAATACAAACAGACATACCTACAGACACACTTTCGTTATCGATGATATGGAGGAATGTCGGATGGATATAGAAATTGAATTTGTAAAACTCAGCCTTTCTTGTAGCGATAGATGTGTTATTGCGACAGAAAGGTATTAAATGTTTGTGGACCTCTCTGTGGTAGGTAATTGTTAAAATAGTGACCGCAGTTTTTGTGTTGTTTGCTTCAAATAAACTATCCTAATTTACAAGGCACTATAAAATGTAGCAGTCTCTTTCTTCAGCTGAAACAAAACTTATATGATTTCAGGATTTAAATATGAATCAATTTAAGTAGAAAAATCCAAGCCACACCTAGCTACTGAATAAATTCGATCAGATTTTCAGACTTCAGAAATCTTACCATACAAGCTCGAACACTGAGAAGCATGTCGAAGCATGAGCATGAATTGGTTACAAAATAAAATGCCTAATTAATTGATACGAGTACGTCATCGATAATTTATTGAGTATAAAAAACACTTCAACACAATTTTTCAAACATTGAGTTTTTTTATTGACATAATTCGCTTAGCTTAGTTTAGTAGAACAAAAATATCTAATATTCTGTGCAAGCAACGCAAGTACTCATTCAATCATTCAGAAGTCCCATTGCAGTTGCCTGGTGCTAACAATCTTGTTTTCGGTGCTGTGTATCAGGTGTGTGTGTGCAGCGTTTCTTATTGGCTCATCATTATCCATTGCTGAACGTAACCTGGATATATCCTGTAATAAAATATATTTATAGAAGAAGTAATCGTACCTGTACTTACTTTACGTAAAGCAGATTGTTACACAAGAGGTTGTTATTACTATGAAGGCGAAATATTGAACCCAGAGATCAACAAATTAATGGGTTCTCATCACCACATATATTTTCCATATTTTCCGCCGTTTGAGCATAGCTTTGAAATACAAAGATTGCGAGTACTTGTGGTGTAGCGACTTTTCCTTAGAATGGGCAAAAGGATGGCTCAAAAAAAGACTATAAGATAAAATTAATAGTAAACAATTCTTAAAATTTTTACATTATTTGAGATGCTTTTACCAAACTAGTGACATAATTCAAATTGACAGCTGGTTTTATTTTTCGCAGATCTAGGGTTGCATAAGTAGGTATGTATATTATGAAATATTAGAGTCGAATATTACTGTCATAATAAAAAGAGTATTTATTTGATTTTGATTTTGCAGTAGGGGCAAAAGAGCTGAAATGTGAGTAAAAAATGCGTTTGTATGTTTTTTATTTGATTTTTAGTATACAACTAGCTGATGGAGCAAGCAGATGGCCCACCCGATGTTAAATGATAACCATCACCTTTAACAAAGCATTGCCTCGAAAGTCACGCACGATAGAAACGTGCCCTACGATGCACGCCTTGCATCCATCAACTTGAGTGTTGCCTGTAATTACACCGGCAACAACACTATTCAAACCGAAACACAGCAACGCTGCTTGCCGTCAGAAAAAGGCGTGGTGGTACTCCCCGGACGAGCCCTTCACAAAGAGCTCTACTACTCTTTAAAACAACAGTAATAATGATTATAAAATTTACGATGATAATACTAAGTTAAAGTTGGCTGGTAGGTAGATATATGTATTAAGTACCTACTATTAGGTATTATAGATCGAGTGAGCGAAGCGAACGAAGATCTTACAATAAACTTGGGCGATTTCGCATTTTATGTTTGTATGGAAGTTCGTCGGGCCATAACTTTCAAACCGTTTATCCAATCTGCATGAAATTTGGTATGTTTGCAGCCGATTATATTATAGTTATAAGTATTCATAACAAAGCCTTTATAGTCGTTACAAACAAAGCTATTTTTGTCGGGACAAAATGATATATGAGTGCGTTCAAGGTCAGAAAGTTCTTCATAATTTTGTACGATAATTTGGTTTCATATACGAGTAGAAGTAGTTCAGTACGTAAGTAGTTAAAAATCTTTGTAGTTCAGTACGGTTAAGTTTCTGATTATTAGGCCATGCTCCACCATGCAGGGACAATGAGACCACCTCGGGAGCGACTTACGAGGCAGTGCTGATGATGATTATAGCTGATGGTTACCACTTAACATCAGGGGCCAGGTTTCCATCAGCTAGTTGTAGGTATAAAAAAAGGCTTCTGTCCCACTGATAGAACAAGCTGAATAAAAATATAAAGTAACAGTCTCACAAGAAAAGTTATCGCTCATCAATAAGAACATAGTAGGTACTCATTGATTCGAGCATATTTGAATATTTGATTTGATTGTAAGCCCTAATCGCAAATGGTCTCGAGGAATTGGCGTTATATTTACTTAGAAAGTTCCAAAATGGTCCTTGTGATAGAACTGAATAAAGAGCATTTTGCTTTTGGTTGCCGGCCATTATGTCATCTGAAAAGTTGCGAATGTCAAAAATAACTAACTTGTTTGCCTAATATATGGTACCGTGAGCTTTCTTAAAGCTGACCTGTGTGAGCAACACACTGACATGTTTTTCAAGGTCAAGTGACGTTCAGAAACTAGGTAACATAAATTTTCATATATTTTTCGGTAATTTGCGGTTTTTGGATTTTAGTACATATTAAACCTTTAGTCTATGAAATTCACTTTGTTTGGCAAATTTAAACTATGAAAGATACTTAACAAATTTTTTAAGAAGGTTTGTGGCTCTAAACTTGTATTTAAATTGTTTGAAAATGATACAAACTATTTATTGCTAGAAGAGATTTTGAATGCATCATGTCAAATTTATCCAACCTGGCGAGAATAAATTTGGGTCATTACGACCCTGCTGTAGGGTCTGAAAGATATAATATGCTGATTTATTTTTATACAAGCATTCACGTGATATCTATTGAAATAAAAAGTAACCTATACGCTTTTCCGGGTCACAAATTACGTTTCAGCTGAATTCGATAAGAAGGTTAGTGGGAAAATGGCATTTATGGTATTTGTTGGATAGGCAGTAGTTCTAAAACATGATTTCGTTCCATTCTTATTACGCACTAGATGCCGCCCGCAGCTTCACTGTGTTAGTAGTAATAATAAGCGCTCAGGAACGAATAAAACTTAGTGAGTTTTATTCGTTCTTAGCAATAACCTATATCGTATATATTTTTTGACACTTTTACCATAACAATTACAAACTGGATAATAATATGTCATTTTTTTAATACAAAACAAACGAACTCGATTCGCGTTAGGCGCATCAATCCCCTTTTTACTATCTTGTACCGCCACGTATCGCCAGGACACTTTGGGCTACTCAGGGCAATTCCGGCTCAAATCATAAATTTGTATGCCTCAAGTATATGGACGCAGAGCAGAGCAGAGCAGAGATCTATCTTACGAGGCAATGTAGTGACGGTTACCACTTAACATCAGATGGGCCATCTGCCTGTTCCATCATATTTTATGCTGTGCCGTAATTTTATACAGGTTAAATAACGGTACAATCATATCTTTTTATAGGATTAAGGCACCGTTAAGATTTTTCAGTACAAAAATATGCTAAATAAATATGAAGTAATTATGTAATTTCATTATGGTCATAATGACCAACCTCAATCTAGATATGCTCTTTTTGGAACGAATCTTCGCCGGGTTAATGTCATTACTGTCAGTCAAGTGTGTCAATTGACAGTGTTCCAATTTTATCGCTATAAACGCTAGATTTAACACTTTTATGGCACAAATGGCGAGCATTTAAAAATGTTATTACTATCTTAAGAATAGGCGCTCTCTAGACCGTCAATGTGACTAATTATCAAATAATGTAAATTTATTCATAATCAAGAGTGTTGTCTATAAAACTATAGTAAAAGGTATTTATTGATCGCCATACCTAAAATATGAACTTATTATGAGTACACAGCACTTATTTGAACTAAAAATCAACTACAAACGGAGTAAATCACAAAACAGTTGTGAAAAAAGTACCTCTTCACAGACCTGCTAAAAATCTGTCCAGTGTATGGAGAAACATTGCCACACTGATCGCATAAAGATAGCTCACGATACGAATATCTGTCAAATAAACCTGGTCAGCTTTTCCAAGAACTCACACATACGCACCATGCATGTAAACGTATTTTCTGATGTGTTCCAAATTCAAAATTGATAGAAGGTTAACCCCTCGACGGTGGTATACGGCTGGAGGCGGGACTATTGATATCAAATACTTATTTCAATAAATTATAAATGGATGTAATATGTACATAAAATTAATACTGAATTCTTTTGAAATAGACAATGCTATTTTATGAAAAAATAACCTATTTGCCTTCGAAAACTACTTACGATCAGACTAGACTTGTAAAAGATAGCAAATGTATGCCGATCCATTATTTTCGCAGCTTATGAATTCAAAATATACATATCTTCCAGTTTCAAATTATAAACTGCAAGATTACAGACATGTGTAATAAAAGAGGCCTAGTAAGACTACCAAAACAACAAAGAAACCTTGTTTTATATCCTTGTGTATTTTTATAACGAATAATATTGGTTAAAGCAGTTGAGATTCGTTTTTTACGCATAACTTGAACAGCACTATATTAAACACGCTTCATTTTTATCCAATTGCTGCCGCCGATAGGCGGTCTGAAACTTGAAGCACTCGACGGGTTACATGAAGCCATCACGGCACAACGAAACGTCATCTAGTACGAAAAAACTTGTCAGCTATTCTTTTATCTGGTTGCAGTTGAACAGACTCGATGACGTGTAATATTTGGTAGGTGCCGGTACGAAATTGACGTTTCAAGAATGTTAAAAGACATGGCGATAGCCCCCCTTATCTAATCAAGCAGTTTTAACGGAATAGATTTTTTGTAGGAGATATTTTGTTGTAGGTAAGTGTTTCAGCATCAATATGTCTTCAGTTAGTTCAGATATGAATAACTGAAAAACTTAGATATCGCTAATATAATAAAAACCATTTAAGTATGGATTTCCATTTCCATTTTGGTTTCGTGGTAAGACGGTTGAGAGAAATGTAGGTAAGTAGGTAACCTACTACGTAGTTGCAGTATACCTAACTAGGGCTGCCACTCGTACTTTATAATAAAGTATTGTTCGTTATTTCATGTAATTGTACTCTATACTTTATGAGAACAATAAAGTACACGAAAATACTTTATTTCGCATGATTTAATTTCTTTGGGATTACGAAAAGAAAACGAAATTGCGGACAAAAATGGAGGTTGCCTTACCTGATACCAAAATAAACAAATCCGAATCTAAGGTGTGCGCTTGACCTTAGCTTGATTTATTCTTCGTCTTAAACAACCTTGTCAAGAGTTCTCGTTATTAGAGCGGCTTCCCCGGCTTGGTGTCACATCCGCTTACGGAACTACCTAACGGAAGTGGACTGCTGGAAATTACGGAAGGAAACCTGCGTCACATTATTTTTACACTTTTATTTATTTTTATACAAAATAATCTAAGAAGTACTAATAATTGCGAAAGTGACGCTGTTAGGGTGTTAGAATGTTTGTGGCTCAATAACGCCCTAACTATTGGACCGATTTGGATAAAAAGTGGAACAATAATAGTTTGTAACATAGATTAATTACGATGCTATCATATTTCGAAAAAAATATAGTAACGGGTTATAATAAATAAAAACATCCTTAATAAAAACAACGTTAACATCCTATACTTTTATAGCATCGATCGTTAGGGTCAATCACTAGGATCAAATGTTTCTAACAAACGTGGTAAATTAAATGAAAGAAAAATCACGAAATAGTATATTAAGAGTAGTAGAGTTCTTGTGAAGGGCTCGTCCGGGGAAGTACTACCACCACGCCTTTTTCTGCCGCCAAGCAGCAACGCTGTGTTTCGGTTTGAAGGGTGTGGTTGCCGGTGTAATTACAGGCACATGAGGCTTAACATCTGTACGCCTCTAGTTGATGGACGCAGGGCAGTGCATCGTAGGGCACGTTCCTATCGTGCGTGACTTACGAGGCAATGCTTTGATATAGGTGATGGTTACCACTTAACATCAGGTGGGCCATCTGATTGTTCCATCAACTAAAGGTAAACTAACTAATTTATTGGTCGAAATAAGCTCCATTTTGTTAGGTACATAAATTTATTCTTTCGCAATTAATAAAGAGTCTGCTTATCAAACACGTGCAAATTGCAATCTTCGTAAATAGTAACTTCGTCATTTTAATGAATAAATGACGTCAAAGATAATTATTAATTACTAACATAAGTAATCTGAAGGTCCATTGAGTAAAAGTACATTACCTAGACTCATTGAGTAGGTCGGTAGGAACCAAGCCGTAAGTTTGTTGCCTGTTCTTCTAGGCTTTGGTCGCGTGGAACTGGCACCTAGAGTCACCTAGCTATAAGACGTTTCAAAGTGATCCTTGTGATTTTATTGAATAAATACCTTTTGACTTTGACTTTGAATTTAGAAGTCCAGATTTCGTGGTTTTTCTTTCATTTAATTTACCACATTTTTACGCAATAGGTTAGCGTGGTGTGGGCATGGGCATGTCATGCGAAGGGAAGAATGTCATGTTACGAAAAGAGCGTTAGGGATGAATGTGGATGGATATAGGAGTAGAGGAAGGCCAAAGAAAAGATGGATGGACTGTGTGAAGGATGACATGGGTAAGAAAGGAGTGACGACCGAGATGACGGATGATAGAGGGAAGTGGGGAGAAAAGACCTGTTGTGCCGACCCCACATGAAGTGGGATAAAGGCAGGAAGATGATGATGATAATTTACCACATTTGTTAGAGAGATTTGTTCCTTATGATTGACCCTAACGATCGATGTAATAAAAGTACAGGATGTCAACTAACAAATTTTAGTCGGTTCGATTCCCGGGTGTGGCAAGTGAAATTTAGAAAATCTTTGAATGCAGTTTTCTTTCTTTTTACAAATAAAGGAATGTTTCCTTTGGGTAAAATTTTCTATCTCCAGTATTTAAAGTACTTTCCCTTCAGGTGGCGTTAAAAAACTCCACTCTGTATAATAAATATTGGTGGACTTGTCACACTGCACCCTGTTGCCCCAAAATAAGCAAAACTTGTTATATGGGAACTGATATATATATATATATACATACTTTATTTTCTGTAAACTCATACGTACAATAAGTAGGTATATAATAATACCCAGACAGAGAACAACATCTATGTTCATTCATCACACAAATGTTTGTTCTCGGTGGGGATCGAACCCATGGCCTACGGCGCAGAAGGCAGAGCTACCACCAACGAGCTGTGGAGGCTGTCAAAGGTCTTTTGTGAATCATTAGTTAGAGGCAAAGTACTCAAGGCAGTAAGATCGGATCTAAGAACCGATTATCTGTGTTTTAGTTATTTGGTTCAAGAGCATCCATCACATTATCACAAGTGAAAGGAGATTACGGAAAAACTACCATGTCATTCATACCGGGGTCATTACCCTGCCATCATGTACGAAAAAAAAAGAAATCAGCTTCGCGATAGTTCTTAGGGAATAACAAAATGTCCAGGCCATGAGCCCCGTTCGTTAGGGCCATTACAATGATAATTATTACAGTGGGTATCTTAAAATCGATTTGCACCTTAGAAGTTATATAAATTTCAAACTTATCTACACTAATATTATAAAGAGGAATGACTTATATTTTTGTATGTAACGAATAGGCTCAAAAACTACTGGTCCGATTTACAAAATTCTTTCACCGTTAGAATGCTATATTATTCCTGAGTAACATAGACTATATTTATTACTCGAAAAAATTAGAGATTCCTACTAAAACTTCAATAATGTAACCCAAGGTATAAACTCAGCGACACCATATGTCTAACTATTGTAGTTATGTTACTATAACTTCTTTTTTACATTTTAGAATCCTCAAAGAAGGTAGGGGAAGTACGTACAAAATGGCATATACGGACAAAACGACACATAGCACTTTTTTCAAAATTGGCGGGTTTTAGCGAGCTGTTTGCGTTGACATCCGGTCGCCCGAATGTCTACTACCTACCTGTCAAAACTGGAGAGGTCTTCGCTCCTTCATTTGGCCAGTAATATTTGAAAGAGATTTTCGGCCAGTGCAAGTTTTTTTCTTTAAGTGAAACTTTTTTGAACCCGATGAGTATTTCGCTTTATTACTCGATTGTGTTACAAAAACTTTGATCCCATACATATTGGCTTTGTGATTGTTTATCGATTTTCTTAAACACTTGATTTTAAAATATATTTTTTTAAGTTGAATTTTTTAGACCTACTACGGACAAAATAACATACATGTGACACGGACAAAATGACACGGTATGTCATTTTGTTCGTACCTTTTTCTTTGATGATAAACTGAGGGTGTTTTAAAATTATTCCTAGATTTGACAACATGCGTAAAAATCGACAGTCTTGGAGCGAAGAGTTCATGAAAAAAGCCATTGAAGCAGTAAAAAAAGAAAGACGCTACACGACGAAGCTAATGCGCTAATAAAAACCAAACCTGGTGAAGGAAGGTTAATAACTGCTTATATGGTTCTCTTTGGGCACATGCTGAGTGTGCTGACTTGCCTAAGAGAGCAAATCGTTATAATTGTGCACTTTGTGTATAAATACAAGGCTGAAATGTATATGTCATTTTGTCCATTGCTAGTATGTCGTTTTGTCCATACCATATGGACAAAATGGTTTTTGATTGAACTCTGTTTAAGATTTAATAATTCTAAAAGTATTTGTTTTTTTGTTGATTATCTTAGTTTATTTCATAGATAAAACACCAAAGTTTATTGCAGTACAATTAAACCTGTTCTAGTTATAATAAATAAAAAGAAATTATGCTTAAAGAAAACAGTATGTCATTTTGTACGTACTTCCCCTACCTTACCTACTTAACTTGAATAAATAAATTCCTAATTAATGAAATCTAAAACTCATGAACTCATGCACATATTTGCCTTCTAAAATTCCCAACATAAAATATCATGAAGACTTTTCCTCAGAATCCAAAATAATTCACAAATCTAACTTGTATAATAATTAATAAAAAATTAAGTGGGTTTTTTTGCAGGACATTATGACACAGATTTCTGAATCATACGTAATAAATGTCATTGAAAGATTTATTTGAGTAAAATCAAATACTAAGAAGCTGTTACACACTCTACAACTATTTAACTGTCACCTTGTTCGTGGTCAACTCAAATGGTAAAATTCAGTATATCTCAAAGTGGGCGATAACAGCCCCTGGTGGGCGCTGGAGGCCTATATGTATAGGGTAAAGGGCCCAGAGAATTCGCGAAATAAGCCTTTAAGGTGTAGTAAAGCTAGACATTTTGGGGACACGAGAATATAATTCTCAAAGTGGAGGCTAGAATTCAGTATATCTCAAAGTGGGCGATAACAGCCCCTGGTGGGCGCTGGAGGCCTATATGTATAGGGTAAAGGGCCCAGAGAATTCGCGAAATAAGCCTTTAAGGTGTAGTAAAGCTAGACATTTTGGGGACACGAGAATATAATTCTCAAAGTGGAGGCTAGACGCAACAAGTTTGAGAACCTCTGGTGTCATGTAATGTTACCAATGAATAAGTTATAGGTACGAAACACCTGGGCTTGCATAATAAATATAGTTGGTACTTATAAGTTCATAATATAATATAATATATTTGAGTGTATACATGCAAAATGAAATGCTGATACTTACCAATGTAAGGGATGGGAATTTTTATAAGTAGGTATTTAGTGCCACTCAAGCTTTTTTAAAGATTGCCGTGTTTTGTGGAAAGTACAATAATGTGTTTTTTAATGTGAATAATATTCCACCATGCCTATTTCTGTCGCCAAGCAGCGTTGCTTGTGTTTCGGTTTGAAAGGTATGGTTGCATAAAAAATTACAGGCTCATGAGGCATGCAGCCTCAGGTTGATGGACGCAGGGCAGTGCATCGTAGGACACGTTCCTATCGTGCGTGACTTGCGAGACAATGCTTTGTTACCACTTAATATCAGGTGGGCCATATGCATTGTTCCACCAGGAAGTCATTTTAAAACGTTAACTAGTACCTAATATAACACAGACTGAAAACTTATGCAATAGTATAGCTACCTACATTATGACACTAACCGCAACCTACCTACGACCGCAATGATTGAAGAGGTAATCCTTACAAATTATTGTTCAAGTAAATTAAATCAGGTCAATGACGTTTTTCATCACAGTTTAATAATACGAATAATACTGAATTTCGTAAAACCTATTAGTTCATGATACATCAAAAATAACAATGAAAATGTTTCCCAATACCTACATAACTACGCGTTGCTCTATGGATATTATACAGATTTTATCGATAACCCAATTTCGGATGGATCCAATAACTTTCATATAGTTTAGTGCTCATTCGGATATTATCCAAAACGGTTCTCTTATCTACCAACATCAGAAATTGACATTTAATAAAGTGAAATAAAAAATGACTATTCAACAAATGACCCTTTGCAATCTCATCCAGTCATTCCCAGTTCTGCTAATTCTAGCCCAAAATCACAACACTTGCTTAGAGACCCCTTTCGTGTACAAGCCTCCCTCCCCGACCCAGTCTCCGGAATACTACCAGGCCTTAGATGCCTTGTTCCAGAACCTGTACGGCCACGGGTACCCAGGCCACGGAGACCACGACGGCCAGCCATGCTACTACAGCAGTAAATACGGCACCAAACCGTGCTACGGACACGAATATGCCTCACATGGACCTAGCTACGGACATGGTTCATATGGCACAAACTATGGTTCACATGGGACACACTATGGTTCACATGGGACTCATGGTACAAGCTATGGATCACATGGTACCGGCTATGGCTTGCCCGGATCATACTATGTGCCTGGCTATAAGAAGGGGAATATTTACAATGGAAATATAACGTATGGACATGGCTACGCTTCGAATGTGGGCTACACCACTAACAATAGATACAAAATCGTGGTGAAGAAGACTAGAATAGGGACGAAGAGGAAGAGGAAGTCGGGGAAATTGCGAGCAGGTGAGGAAGAAAAATAAAAAATATTGGTGAACATTTCACACAGGTGGCGGGTATAATACTTATGTATATTTATAATGTTAGGATCGCGAGAAGTCGGTGTATGGAGAGGGCTCGGAATCGTTCTTCCTGGAAATGTGTAGGAGGCCTATGTCCAGCAGTGGACTTCTTTAGGCTGATTATGATGATTCTAAATACATACTTATAATATTATACTTATAATATTATATGTATAAACACCTAGACAGTGAACAAACATATTATTTATGTCCATTACGCAATTGCTTGTTCTCTTAGGGGCAGGGGCATATACTTAGCTACTACTGAGCTGTTACGGCTGTCAAATAGCTAACTAATTAATTCGCATAATTTTGCTGATGGTATCTATTTCAGCTGTTATCATTAAGCTGAGTGACGACCGATTTTGTTGTAGCCAATATTGTTCTTCGTATTTCGCCTACGTTTTTGTGACACAAAATAAATGTGTTGGTAAGATTTCATGAATAATATTAAATTACAGGCACATTAGTATTAATATCGTTGATGTACGCAGGGCAGTGCATCTTATGGAACGTTCCTATCGTGCGGGACTTGCTTTGATAAAGGTGATTCTGCTTGTTCTATCAGCAAGAGAATACAATAACTACACTCGCCCGCAAAAATAAAGGGTCACCTTTGAAAACAGCAATATCTTCAAGAAATGATCAAGATGACTTCTTTTGCATAAGAAATTAAACCAAAAGAGGATATGCGGACTGTATTCAACCCTTCATTTAACCTTTTTTACTGTAATGGCATAAAAAATGCGTTTTAAGTAAAAATTACCTGTTTTTAAATTTTGATTCATTTTTCAATTTCGACTTCTTTGATTTTGTTTTTTAATTTTGTATAAATATGGTACTTTAAATTGATTTTCTTTAGTCAATTCGAGCTATTTTTGTAAAATCATGCCTTTGACTTTGAAAGAATGTACCAGAATTATCACCATGCTAGAGTTTGGGTTTAGCCAGCGCAGAGTGGTGGTAGTTTATTTTATGCGTGATAAAATTTTCTTTCAGATACTTTTTAATTTAAAGAGCTAGATTCTGTGGTTTCAAAGTTATTTGGAGTTAACTAGGTGACCCCTTATTTTTGCGGGCGAGTGTACCTATTATAGGAAAAATGGCAACAGATGAATCTTGACAGCCGTAAGTCAAAGTCAAAGTCAAAGTCAATAGGTATTTATTCAATAAAATCACAAGGATCACTTTGAAACGTCTTAAAGCTAGGTGACTCTAGGTGCCAGTTCCACGCGACCAAAGCCTAGAAGAACAGGCAACAAACTTACGGCTTGGTTCCTACCGTTCTTTTGTATGATCCTTTTACAATGTAATATAATATATTATTGAAGTTAAGTGAGGCGTAGGCATACAGAAAAAGGTAAACATAATCAAATTTATAAGACAGCGCACGCTACGCTTCAAGTAAGTAAAAGTAGAGTCATTGATGGAATATAAGAAAGTTAAATATTTAAATAACTGACAGGTAGTATAAAATGTCCTCATTTTATACTGGCCTCATTAATAAAACCGGCCAAGTGCGAGTCGGACTCGCCTACGAAGGGTTCCATACCATTATCTATAAAAACAGCCAAAAAATCATGTCTGTTGTATGGGAGCCCCCCTTTAATTTAATTATTTATTTTTAAAGTAAATATTAACAAAATATTCTGTGAATATTTCAAGCGTGTGCCAGTTGTCGTTATCAATATCGAGCAAAAACGAGCAAAAAAATCACATTTTTTGTATGGGCCCTTAAAATTTATTTTATTCTTTTTTTTAGTATTTGTTGTTATAGCGGCAACAGAAATACATCATCTGTGAAAATTTCAACTGTCTATCACCGTTCATGAGATACCGCCTGGTGACAGACGGACAGACAGACAGACGGACGGACAGCGGAGTTTTAGTAATAGGGTCCCGTTTTAACCCTTTGGGTACGGAGCTCTAAAAACCATCTGGCGCCCGCAGCCGCTCGCGTATTAGTAGTTGATAATTCCCTTTAGTTTCTTGAGTTCTTTCGTGTTTTCTTTTCTGTTCCCGGTAAATTGAAGGAATAAAAAGTAGTCCATATGTTAATCCAGGTTACGAACTATATTTGTTCTAAGTTTCATTCAGATCGGTTCAGTGGTTTTGGGCGTGATTGAGCCATAAACATCCGAACATCCAAACTTCAACATCCAAACCAACAAAAATCGTAACTTTCGCATTTATATATTAAGTAGGAGTAGAATAATATAAATGTTATCTACTTAAAAGCAAAGTTTTACAAAGATTTATCTAAAAATGTCCAATCGGTATTATTTTAGTTTTTAAATTTTATTACTTTTCTTGTTTTTATTACTTTTCTTGTTTTTATTAATTGTCTATGTTTTAGGCTATCGACGAAAAATATTAAGCTGCACATTATTCCTACCTTCTTTTGAGGAGGAATTTATTTAGGAGCTTCACGGTAGATATCCCGGGATAATCACGGTAGAGATCTCGTTGTACCAATCGTTGTTTGTTTTTTTTTTTATTTTTTTTTTATTTATTATTCACTTACACCTAGTTATAACTTTACAGATACTTATCTAATACGTTACAATCTAGCACTGTATCAACTCATGATTCTTTGAGAATGCCTAAGGGGGTAGCCAGAGGTACGTCCAAGCATTGCATTTGGCTCATTCCTCCACATTTTACAGTAGTTGATATTCTATACATTAACATCTTTATCATTTTTATTTATTTATTTTATACGTGACATTTATATTATAATGGTTGCAAGTCCATCGCCGATGTTAGAATATATCGCTGGTTCCTCGCGATGTCACCGTTTGAGAGCACTGGCACATACATTTTCGAAGGAAGAAAAAAATATTTGTGCCCGATAGAGTTAGAAGCAACGAGCCCTTCACAAAGAGCTCTAGGCTAGGCTCTTGAACTTCTCGATCAGTGAGTGAGTGAACTTCCCGTCAATAAATTATAATAATACAATTTACCTTGATGCACCATGCCTTGATAAACTCAAAACCGGCTACTCCAGCCTACCATATACGGGATGTGGAAACACTACCATCAGATTTTTTCGAAACTATGAAAGACGTATCTGATGTCGTTATAATTCTCGAGGGCACCGGAGGTTTAGTGGGAGATCCGCGCCTTCCGATCGTAAGGTTGTAGGTTCGAATCCGTGAACCAATGGAATTTTCTTATAAATAATTATGTGGGCAATGCCGGAGCTTCTAGCGGCGATGGGGTTGCAACCTGTCACGTATGGAATATCAACTTCTGAAAAATGTTGGTAATGCCAAATTTGCCACAGAAGGCTATCATGTTTAAAAAGATTGCACGTCCTGTAGGTTAAAAGCTCCCTAAAGAAGGGAGCTTTTAGGGCCGGTTTCACCATGCTCTGTTAGTTACTAATCAAGGATTAAAAGACCGTTAAATCTGACCTTAGCTGTCAAACGCGTACATTTAGACATATTAAACGGCCCTTTAATCCTTTGTTAATCTAACAGAGCATGGTGAAACCGGCCCTTAATCCGAAAGGTATTGTATTTACAGTTATTATTTATCACACACACATTACAAATACATTACTTATTTGGTACAATCGTTTTCCTGCTTCGGTTTCCTCGAAAGACGGGACTTAAAGCACTGAATTTAGATTATTGATCGAGTGAGCGAAGCGAACGAAGATCTTAGTTTCAACTTGGGCGATTTGGCATTTTATGTATGTTTGTATGTATGTATGTATGTTTGTCTGGCGATAACTTTAGAACCGTTGATCCGATCTGCATGAAATTTGATATGTCGATAGCTTGTACTTGAGAAATTTACTGGTAAGTATATGAGTAAAATCGGATGAAGGGTTTTTGAGATATGGGGTTTTTTAAGAGGGCAAAAATAAAAAAAGTAACATAAAATAATCAAGTTACATGTCATATGAAAGGGCTTTGTTTGGACATTCCAAAACAATTTTTACTTTTTTTTGGGGACGCTCGGTTTACGAGATAAAATTTAAAAAGTTAAATTAAGATAACCAGCGATCCAAGAGCTCCCATCTCTAAGAGTTTCGTTGACATCAAGGTTTTTCTACTGGTCGGCCAGTTCCTTTGATTTTTCTTATTTTTTTTTCTTGAAATAATTTAAGGAGGTACTCAGTTCTCATAAAATGGTGACGACGACCAGGTCTGATGATGGAGCCAAGGTCTGTTCAACGGAACTCTTCAATAAATAGGCCAATAGAGTTGAAACTTTGTAACCATACCAAGTTAGTAGGCGGTAGTCAGAAAAAAGTTCAAAGATAATGTTTGGACTTGCCTCTGACTACTACCGACTCAAAGTTTTGATGCGTTCGTCGGGTCGCATCACGAGATCTCAGTTCGGGGCGAACTACTAGTTTACTTAGGTAGGTAAGTACATGCATTTCTTTAAACAACTTGCTGATGGAACAAACATGGCCCACCTGATGTTAAGTGGTAATCATCACCTATCATTGCTTGTATGTCCGCACAATAGGAACGTGCCCTGCGATACACTGCCCTGCGTCCATCAACTTGAGACATTCACATGTTAGCCTCATGTGCCTGTAATTTCACCGGCAACCACGCTCTTCAAACCGAAACACAGCAACGCTGCTTGGCGGCAGAATAAGGCGTGCTGGTACCTAGTACTTCCCCGGACGAGCCGACAGCTTCGCATGGGTGGTCATAAGTTTTTTGAACATTTCAAGATAAACTTAGACCGTGGGTTCGAGCCTCGTGTCTACTTATTTCATACGTTTGCACGTCCTTCTCCTTGAGTGAGTGAAATCGCACCCCGTGCGTGACCCGTGGACCCGTTAACATTTTTAATTTCGTCATATCTTTTGAATAAAATGTCCGATTTGAAAAATTTAAGAAGTAATCTATAGGTATTGAAACCGTCTTAATTGTGAAATGATTTATTTGGATAAGGATTAATACCAAGGTACAAATAAAGACCCTTTTCTAGAGGCGGCATTTCAATTCATTTTTTATAATAAAAGAACACTTATTGTGACATTACTATAATAGTTAGACATATGCTGTAGTGACATTTTTTATAGATGATGACGTGTTCTACAAAATCGTAGTACATTGTTTTGTTCTATCATCAATAGTTTTCGCAGCGCACGCGATGTAAGGTTTTTGTTTTCCACCTTGGGTTACATTATTGGAGTTTTAGTAAGGATCCCTGATTTTATTGAAAATATAATTTTACCTATGTTACTCAGGGATAATGTAGCATTCTAATGGTGAAAGAATTTTTGAAATCGGACCAGTAGTTTTTGAACCTATTCGTTACATACAAAAATACAAATCTTTCCTCTTTATAATATTCGTGTAGATTAGCTATTATGTATGTATTATATAACAGGCTGCAAAAGTTTAAATTATTTTCCCTTATTATGCTCTCCGAATGCTATCCTATCTTAATCATCTTTATCCACCAAAAGTCCACCAATATCTCAGTGTATTAACTACCTTTGGAACCATTTATAATAAACTCAAACATCTCAAAAACAGAATCCCTTAACTCTGCGATCGATTAATACATTCTTTAAACTCTCGCTTAAGTAGGCCAGAGATAAACGAGGCATTGATAATGAAGCATAAACACAATTATACAAGAAGAGATTAGTATAGCGTCTCGAAGAGATGAGAATGTACGCTAATTTGCGCTTAAAACAGGAAAACTGGGATTTTTATTTATCAGCACTCTGACGAATCTCTGGCCACCTGGATAGGTACATAAAGTATCTATATATAGTATATCGCCATATGGCCAAGCTTCATTGCATTTGGCTGGACAATTGGCAACGGACATGTTTTTAAAAATCATTAAAATATAGAGGTTATTTCGTAAAACTGTGCAATTTGTGAAAATGGCGAAGGCTTTTAAAGTGTTGCTGTGTTTTTGTGTGAGTTTACAACTAGTGAATTGTATTGGTAAGTAAAAATATACTAACTGATAAAAAAACTAATAAAAAACATACAGTTTATGTTATCTATGTTTGTTGAGATATCGACAATAAACCAAATGAGATTTGGATTAATGTTCCTATTGCCAATATTAGATTCATTTAATTTCGTTGTAGCATATGGTGTCGCTTCACGTCGCTATTCAGGATTCGCGTTTTGATTTGTCGTCTTGTTCGTGAAAAATAAGCAAATATACGTCAATAGGATCTCTGACTACTCATCGTATTTGGGAAAATACGACGAATACGCGAACACAAACATCGATGTAAAGCGACATTAGGTACCTAAGTAGTTAAGCAGGAGAAATACCTGTAACCTTTTTATATGTTTTATGAACCCAATGGTTTAAATATCAATACTTATAGTAACCATTTTGTTTGATTAGGTACATGAATCTTGTACTTCTGTTGTGTTTCTTGTGAAGATTATAAGCCTTTTGGTTTTTAAATTTCTTTTGTTAACTGTTTTTACCTGTGGTTAGTTTTTATTGGAAAACTAACAGCAAGTAAAAATATTTATATAAATAAATAATAATTCAATTCAATTCTTGATTGGCACTGATTTGAATCAGTATCTGTTGATCGTTCGCAACGGTCTGCAGATAGCTCAACAGTTTCATGTGTATTTTGTACATTTTGTAAATACTCGTGCTCATTCAATTCTTGTTTGTATGGAAATTATTAAAAATATAGGCAAATCTTTAATGTCATAATAGTTTATCAAAGCAACAATATTAACATTATCTGAATAGGTATAAATGTCGTTGTTAATAGGTAAATTAGTTATATAAGTTGGTACCATGTAAAATTGGTTGCCTCTAGCTATACCTAATTCTTAAAATAGTAATAGGTACCTGTGGCATACAATGGCAAACGGGTTAAGGAACTTTCTCATCTCATCTCAGCCCGGTATCACCCACTGCTGGGTCTAGGCCTCCTTCATTTCGGCATTCATCATGAAGGGGGGTTTGGCCTTAAAATGCCACGCTGGCCAGTGCGTCTCGGCGAGTCGTCGTCAGAGCCTCGTTCGTTGATCAGCAGGGAGTACCACGAGCATGTGAGGTTGACTTTGGCGGCTAGGTTTTATTAATGTCAAAGTCAAAAGGTATTCATTCAATAAAATCACAAGGATCACTTTGAAACGTCTTAAAGCTAGGTGACTCTAGGTGCCAGTTCCACGCGACCAAAGCCTAGAATAACAGGCAACAAACTTACGGCTTGGTTCCTACCGTTCTTTTGTATGATCCTTTTACAATGTAATATAATACATTATTGAAGTTTAGTGAGGCGTAGGCATATATTATGCCTCCCCTTACTACCCTTTGAGTACCAAAGCTACGAACATGGAACCATTGAGGTATCAAACTATAACTTATTAGTAAGTAAAACCGTAAAACTAAAACTATTCCAAATTCTAGTCTAAAAATAAGATTTTATTTTGAGCGGTATTAACATCTCTATACCACTAACGGGTCAGGTAAAAAACATCTTTTACCTTTTTGCAAGTCGAACGTCGCGAGATCGTTAAGTGAAAAAGGACCAGTTTCGGTCCTTTTGCAGTTACAAATCGAAGTAATTCTACTTAGCACGAAAAAGAGATCTGGATTATTAACTACTTACAACGCAACGGATCATTTGCCAATTTGACAACTTGTTTGACCTCGAACACATTTGATTGAAACTCCAGTATGGTACCAATCGCATTAAGTAAGGCGTAGGCATAACAGAAAAAGGTGAGGTACCTAAATAGTAGAGCGCTTTGTGAAGGGCTCGCCCGGGGAAGTACTACGACCATATCTATTTCTGCCGCCAAGCAGCGTCAAGTCCGAAGGATGTGAATGCCGATGAAATTACAGTCACATCAGTATGTTTCAAGTTGACGGACGCAGGTCAGTGCATCGTAGCCTCGTAGGGCACGTTCCTATCATGAGACTTGTGACTTGCGAGGTAATAGCTATGATATTAAAAAGTATGTTCAGTCGTATAAGAGGAATAATCTTGTAACTACATAGTAGGTATATGAGAGAGTCTTTTATGAAAACAAAATGCCCGATGTTTTATTTAACATTTTATCAAATGATTTTTAATATCAGGGTTATCTTATACCGCTCTAAGGTTACAAAATATTTACAATTAGCTGATGTAACAAGCAGATGGCCCACCTGATGTTAAGTGGTAACAATCACCTATAACAAAGCCGTGCCTCGCAAGACACGCACGATAGGAACGTGCCTAACGTTGCACTGCCCTGCGTCCATCAACTTGAGATATACAGATGTTAAGGGGCTGACAACTATCAAACAACTTCTCGCTCGCACGTTTCGACATGTTGAAATATATAAAATCACTAAACTAATTTTCGAAAAATCGCAATCAACCATTTTTTGTGTAATCACATTGCACACAGTTTAGTGAAAATTTCATTTTGATCGATACAAGTTTTCCTACTTAAAAGTTTGCTTATGTACGAAAACTAGTAAAGCAAGCTTTTGAATCGGAAAACATGTATCGATCAAAATGATTTTTTTACTAAACTGTGTGCAATGTGATTGCACACAAAATAGTTGAATGTGATTTTTCGAAAATGAGTTTAGTGATTTCATATCTTTCAACATGTCGAAACGTGCGAGCGAGAGTCACATTAGCTCTTGTCTTCGTCTTAAGCCTCATGTGCCTGTAATTTCACCGGCAACCACACTCATACCATACCATATTGCCACCACGTTGTACCATACTTGCCTATATATTTTAGGTAACTATGAATATATAGGAAGGTTATTCGTTATGAACGCTATGAAAAAAAAACAGCTGTTTCATAAATTTTAGCCAGGTAGGAATTGAACTTTTGTATTAAACAGCTGTTTTTTTTCCTTTTATAGTGCTGGTTCCTTAGAAAAAGTTATTCAAATTGATGGGTACCTACTTTAGCCCCCTGAAGTTTTTAAACACAAGTATTGGAACACCTTGTATATTTTTCCCAGTTACTTCATTGGGTGACGATAGGTATATCAATGATATTAGAAATGTAGGTCAGATGGTATTCAATCAAGATTAAAACGGCCTTTTAACATTTTTGCATCAAACATTATAATTATCTTCTGTCTACTCTCGTCTCGTCGTGAGGTCAATGTCATATAGTCAGGGCATCAAAAAGAAACAAAAAATAAATATTATCGTATTCTGTTGTGTAGAAACTTGTATTATTTTTGTTTTGTTGCATTCTTTTGTATCTTGAAGAGCGTACCTCTTGCTCGCACTTTTCAACATTTTGAATGATAAAATCACTGATCTCATTTTTGAAAAATCTGTTCTTATTTTGATGTTGACTGTTGTATATAAACCTATTTTATTAATTTTAAAGTGTTCAGTACAACTCTACAAGAGTAGTAGAGCTCTTTGTGAAGGGCTCATCCGTAGAAGTACAACCGCACTATATGTGATGGTTACCACTTAGAATCAGGTGGGCCATCAGCAAGTGTAGGTATAAACATAATATGTATATATTATATAAATAATCACAAAGATCACTATAGTATTTTAATGTTATTTTATAGAGACCCAAAAGTTACATCAGTATTTTACATGCTATTATTTAATAAACGTCCATTTTCTTTTAGGTTTCCTAGACGTTATTAGGGATACCGTTTCGGACGTACTAGATGCCGCCGGTAACTTGATTCGTCCAAATAAACCCGTCAGTGTTGACCTCCCCGTCAACAATGTCGCCACAACAACAAAGTCACCAAACCTACACCAAGACCCTCCCAGCACGACCGGTACAAATCACTGAACAGACTTCTCTCAATCTTCTTTCTAATTGACCTTTTTTCTAACCTCTCTTTACCTTCTTGATATCCTCAAAGACGAGCGGGCACTTGGTACTTAATTTTGTCGTGTCACGAGTTCTTTCGAAACAGTGAATTTTGATATTCATAAATTAGATGGTAACTAAAAAAAAACTAACTATTTACATTACTGTCCTCGAAAAGAGCTCCTTTGAGAAGCACTTATTATCCTTTCACCACACTGGTTTGAAAAGAACTTCTGACACGGCAAGAAGAAGTAGGTACCTCAAGTCCGAGTTTGTTTTTAGTTTTCTGTATTGTGAACCCGTTTTTAAAGCGGGTGATTTCGGGCGTTCTCAGAACTTAGTGACTCCATTGGACATGAACGAAGTACATAAACTAAACAATAAAAAACCTGGACTTAAGGTGTCGATAAGGCATTTAAAAGGCGGACACCCGTCAAATAACTTCTCGCTTTGACATTTTTGAAGATATATAATTACTGAAGGTGGTAATGAAAAATCGCAAACAACCAAGTTTTGGAGAATAGCATTTGTTTGCGATAAATTTATTAAAACATAATTAATATATTTTTTAATAAAAATAATTATTAAAAAATATTAAAAGTTGGGAGCGAGAAGGACACTGGCGGCTAATTCTTTCGATACAGTGTGGCGAAAGTATTCTCGAGTTCTCTCGAGTAAGTACTTGATACTTGTTTTAGATCTTTTTAGGTTCTACGACAAGCCGGTTTCTTCACGATGTTTTCCTTCGCCGTTTGAGATGATTGGCACGGTGCACATTTTTGAACACAAAAACTCATTGTTGCACGACCGGCTTTAAACGAGAACCGCCAATAGGTTTTTCCGATGCATAAGGCGAATACAAGAGATGATGTGACTCTCGCTCGCACGTTTAGACATGTTGAAAGATCACTAAACTCATTTTCGAAAAATCGCATTCAACCATTTTGTGTGCACACACACAAAATGCACACAGTTTAGTAAAAAATCATTTTGATCGATATATGTTTTCCTACTCAAAAGTTTACTTTACTAGTTTTCGGACATAAGCAAACTTTTTAATAAGAAAACTTGTATCGATCAAAATGTATTTTTTACTAAACTGTGTGCAATGTGATTGCACACAAAATGGTTGATTGCGATTTTTCGAAAATGAGTTTAGTGATTTTATATCTTTCAACATGTCGCAACGTGCGAGCGAGAATCACATTACCTCGTGCCTTAAACTAGATTTATTACGGCCGGTTTATGAAAAAACAAACGTAATCAGATGTCAAATCACTCGCTATTTCAGCTACTACATCGAATTAGATAGAGACAGCAGGTGACTTGTCGTCCGATTAGTTTAGATCGAGCTTTCGGAAACCGGCCGTTAGTCTCTATAAAGCTGTTTCTTCCTACTCACTAATAATTTAGCTACTTCGTTTGGTTAACTTACTTCTTCATTTAAGTATATAGATAGTTTGCATTGCAACATTTGATCTGAGCTTACAACGACTCTACTCCCTGTATGTCTCAACTTAACTGTTTTATTTTTATTTGTAAACTTTTCTTCTACTTTTTACTATTCTGATTACCTAGCTCATTTCATTGCTTTCGTTTTTTGTCTGGATTTTTTAAAACATTGGCTAAGTAAGTAAAAATATGGCTTAATACCTATAACTTTTGATATTCATAATTATGCTTGTTGAAATAAGGGTTTAAAGGGTGAATTAGTCAAGTGCAGCGCCTTCATAAAACAATGTATGTTACTAAGTGTAACATAAATTGTTTTCTGCGAATAATTATTGTATCTAATTATATTTCCAGATGTATATTGATGATGTTTTAATTATGCTTGATTAAATTACATTTCCAGACCCAGCTGTAAATGGTGAAGGCTGTACCGCTGTGAACGGCGGCGCTGGCACCTGTGTGAGCGTGCAAGCATGCCGTCCGTATATGGAGGTGACCAGGGATGCGGTCTCCAACCCCATTACGACCTGGATGCTGCGGCAGGCGCACTGCGGCTTTGAGGGAAGCATGCCTAAGGTCAGTCAGGAGTTAGTGACATCTTGATGATGGAACAAGCAGATGACCCATTTGATGTTAGGTGGTAACCATCACCTGTAACAGCATTGCCTCGTAAGCCACGCACACAGTCTTCGATGCATACAGTCTTCAGGACCTTTTCTGCGTCCACCAACATGATTATACAGATGGTAACCTCAAGTGCCTGTAATTTCAACGGCAACCACACTCTTCAAACCGAAACACAGCAATGCTTATTTAGCGGCAGAAAAAGGCATAGTAAATACCACCTACTTCCCCGGACGAGCCCTTTACAAAGAGCTCTACTGCTCTTTACACGGTGTATTTTAGAAATTTTATACAAAGTGTTCCAATACTTGTGTTTAAAAACTTCAGGGGGCTAAAGTATCCATCAATATGAATAACTTTTTCTAAGGAACCAACACTGTAAATGCGAAAAAAAAAACAGCTGTTTCATACAAAAGTTCAATACCTACCTGGCTAAAATGTATGAAACAGCTGTTTTTTTTTCGCGTTCACAGTGTTGGTTCCTTAGAAAAAGTTATTCATATTGATGGGTACTTTAACCCCTTTAAGTTTTAAACATTGGATTGGAACACCTTGTATAATTCCTCTGGGTCAGGCTTTCTGAACCGATTGAGTAATAACATTTGTACTTGGCTTCGTTTATTAACCAAGATTAAATTAATTGCATTAAACTTTTAATCCTCAGGTTTGTTGTCCATTAGATGACGATCAAAAGAACGAAAAAGAAAATCTAATTGTACCTGTCACTGAAAGAAGAAAACCAACATCAACTTTGCCTCCAACCACATCAACTTTGCCTACAACAACATCAACTTTGCCTAAAATCTCTACTTTGCCTCCAACTGTAACTACAACCCGAAGATATCGACCAGCTACTGTGACCTTCGATTTACTTTCATTAGTTGGTTAGTAATTTTACAGTTTAAAAATAATTTCTTGAGGTACAAGCATTTGGAATGAAAGTATATTATGTTTTTCCTGATTTGAAGAAAAATGAAGGAAAATAACACCGCTACTTCTTCTCTTCGCTCCGTTTCTAATCTTGCCAGTGTCAAGTGATACCTTTAGTTTAAATTCTTTTAAGTCATAGTTTCCGAGGCGCATGCGATGAAAAACATTTTATGGCCAGTTTTTTTACATCTTGGGTTACATTATTGAAGTTTAAGTAAGGATCCATAATCTATCTATTCATACCTAGTAATAAATATAGCCTGTTACTCAGAAATATATTTAAATAACTAATATAAAAAGGAAATAAAAAGAAAAAACACAATAGATAAAAAAATATATACATATATGCTGTGCCAGCACGTTGCCTCTGTGCAACTGTGGGTCAAATTTGGTCCCATCTCTTCAATTGCTTGTTGCTCCTCTTACCAGGTGACACCTGCCAAACGATCTACAACACAACGGGCAGCTGCCAAGACATCTACCTGTGCGAGCCGCTCATGGCGCTGGCGAATGAGACGCGCTTCAACCCTGCTGCTGCTACCTTACTGAAGAAAGCGTCTTGCGGGTTCAAGGGGAACATACCACAAGTAAGGACAATGATATATAGCTCTAAATCCTGCCCTAGGTCATATAAAGGTGGAAGAGATCGCTTTACACCAACTGTATTTGTTCTAAGTTTCATGCCTAGCGGTTCAGTAGTTAGGGCGTGATGATTGGGCTACAAACATAGATTAGCTTATTGGATAGCAATATGCATTTATCCCGAAAAACACTAAAGGAATAGAAAACATAAAATAACCCAATAAACGTGTGTGACTTGACAAATAGTATTAAACAAAGGGGTACCACTTACCTATAGGTAAGGGGAGTGAGCCAATTAGAATTCAATTTAAATTGGTCTTTCTAGGTGTGCTGTCCACTGCCAGGACAGACCGTCCCTACCCCGACTCCGGAAACCACCACTGTCCTTCCATCTGCTGACTCCAGAGCTGGAGGAGACTTCATCACAGCGCTGCCGGAGCCGCCAGTCTGCGGACTCAGCAATATATCGCTGGATCGAGTGGTGGGCGGCGTGCCGGCTAAACTTGGTAAGGACTTATTTCTTGACACGAAAGATAGTCTTGTGGTATAAACCCTACCTTATGAAATCCTTATAAGGCTACGGATTTCACAATCAGAAAAATCCGGAACTACATGTATGAATTTACTATTCAAACAAAATTATAAGTGCGCAATGTAGCACAAGTCTTTCCAGTAGATTTTGACGACTGACCTCATGGTCAGTCGATGAACTCCATCTTCTATCCTGCCCAGGTACTACAGCATCCCGTATACCGGAGCATGAGTAATGAGCACGACTGGTTTTGAACCCACGCCCTTAGGATCGGAAGGCAGGATCGCTACCACTAGATCACCAGTGACCTCATGCTACCAGATAATCTTGAGTCACGTGACCACGTCTCTGCGACATTTGTGCCACATATTGGCTGTTGTGATATGAATGTTCCATGCAGGTGCGTTCCCCTGGATGGCCCTGCTGGGCTACAGAGACGAGTCGGTGGCCGCCGGCGTGCGCTGGAGCTGCGGCGGAGTGCTGGTCTCCGCGCGGCATGTCCTCACCGCCGCGCACTGCATACACTTGCTGGAGAACGATCTGTGAGTTAATTGGCATTTTTTTAAATTCTTATTTGTTTCAGTCCAATTGCGGAAGTTGAGAACTTCGACATGCCGGTTTTCTCACGATGTTTTCCTTCACCGTTTGAGAATACTGGTATGGACTGTGTGAAAGATTACATAAGTAAGAAAGGTGTTACAAAATAAACCTATTATCGACCTTCTTAGCGTGGATGTAGACAGGAAGATGACGATTCGGCAGGTTTTCATAATAAATTTGTTCCCAGTTTCAAAGTTCGGTTAGGAGAGTTGGATTTGGCTCGAGAAGACGAGGGCGCTACGCCGATAGACGTGCCGATCAAAGCGATGTTCAAGCACGAGATGTACACGCGGAACAACCCTGTGATCAATGACGTAGGGATTCTGGTGCTGGAGAAAGACGTGCAGTTTACTGGTAAGGATATTTACTGTTCGGTGGTAATTTCTTGCCTGCTCTTCTAGGCATGGTCGCCAGTTCGACCATGCCTAGATTTCGAAAAAAATACCGAAACCGGTTCACGACTTTGATCCCCAGGCAAGGTAGATATCCCAGTACCAAGATTCTCAGATCTCTCAGTACCAAATACAAGTAGTCTTTTTTTGAGGATGTCTTTGAGAAAAAGGATTTTCATAGTTTAGTCCAAGTATTATATTAGGCACATACCCACGCGTTTCGCAAATTCATCTACCTTTAAATATTTATGATCATTTCCTCGTGATTAATTAAATAAAACTTCATTTAAATGTGAAGCAGGCGATTAATACAGAGTTGCACTTTGGGACATATTTACAAAGTCTGCATTTTTTTATGAGAAAAAATTAAGGAAGTTGCTAGCCTAGCTGCTATCTCTACCTAAAATAATTGCAAAAGCCCGCAGACTCCACAAAATACGTGCCTATGTGGCTCATGTGCCTGTGATAGAACTGGCACCCATATCCTTTGAATGAGAACACAGCAATACGAACTTCACTGAATGACATGTCATACTAATCCGAAGATATTCTTATTTTTCAGATCTGATCAAACCGATTTGTCTCTTCACTGACAAGGCGATGAGATCTGAAACCTTCGAAGACTATAACCCGTTCGTGGCTGGCTGGGGAGACCTCAAGTGGAGTAAGTACCTATAAAATTGATAGCCTTCACAGCTCAGTTGGTAGCAGCTCTGCCTTCTGTGTAGGCCGCGGGTTCTACCCCCACACAGAACAAACATTTGTATGATGAACATAGATGTTTGTTCTCTATCTGGGTGTTATACATAGGTATAATTAATTAGAAGAAAGTATTTAAAAGAAATAGTTAGCTATTTAGTTCATATAGTTCAAGCTTTGGTATAAGTTTTGGGCTAGATGCACTATCTTAGCCACAAACTGTGTGGAATATCCACTAATATTTATTTATTTTTATTTAAAAATGGTGTAGGTGACCTGTTAGTGGCGGCCACCAGTGTGCCGGTTCCAATAGCGGATTTGAAGATCAATAAATAAGAGATTTCAATAAATTTAAACTTTTAACTATTTGTAAAAAAACAAGAAGGCTCGCCCTTTTTTGATCATGTAAAAAACTCTGTTTGACATAACTAGTAGTTCGCCCCGAACTGAGATCTCGTGATGCGACCCGACGAATGCACCAAAACTTAGAGTAGGTGGTAGTCAAAGGCAAGTCCAAACATTAATTTGGACTTTTTTCTGACTACCGCCTACGAACTTGGTACGGTAACCAAGTTTCAACTCTATTGGCCTATTTATTGAAGAGTTCCGTTGAACAGACCTTGACTCCATCATCAGACCTGGTCGTCACCATTTTATGAGAACTGAGTACCTTCTTAATTTATTTCAAGAAAAAAAAATAAGAAAAATCAATGGAACTGGCCGACCAGAAGAAAAACCTTGACGCCAACGAAACTCTTAGAGATGGGAGCTCTTGGGTCGCTGGTTATCTTAATTTAACTTTTTTGCTGTATCTCAAAAACCGAGCGTCCCAGAAAAAAAGTAAAAATTGTTTTGGAATGTCCAAACAAAGCCCTTTCGTATGACATGTAACTTGATTTTTTTAAGTAACTTTTTTTATTTTTGCCCCCTTAAAAACCCTCATATCTTAAAAAACCTTCATCCGATTTTACTTATATATCTACCAGTAAATTTCTCAAGTACAAGCTAACGTTTTATCAAATTTCATGTAGATCGGATCAACGTTTCGAAAGTTATGGCCAGACAAACATACATACATACATACATACATACATACATAAAATGCCAATTCGCCCAAGTTGAAACTAGAATCTTCGTTCGCTTCGCTCACTCGATCAAAAATCCAGTTGACCAAATGTGTATAGTAGATATTATATTCAAAAACATTTGTATGTCTCAAGTTGATGGACGCAGGGTAGTGCAACTTAGGGCACGTTCCTATCGAGCATGACTTACGATGCAATGCTTTGTTATATGTGATGGTTACCACTTAGCATCAGCTGGGCCATTCGCTTGTTCCATCAGCAAAAATATAAAAAATATTAATTGTCTGAAATGAAATCTTATTTTTTTTATAATGTTATTTCTCCACAGAGGGTAGACGAGCATCGCACCTGCAGGTAGCCGGGGTGCCGGTGCTGGGAGGGTCGGAGTGCGAGGCCGCCTACAGCGCGCACTTGCGCACCACCACTCGTGCGCAGTTCTCGCAGCACACCACCACGCGTGCGCAGTTCTCGCAGCAGGCGCTGTGCGCCGGCTACCTGCGCGGCAACACCGACTCCTGCTCCGGAGACAGCGGGGGCCCGCTCATGCTGCCCATTGTCAGTACTAATAAACTCTACTTCCTCCCCACTTCCTACTTCCCATTTCCCACTTTTCTCTTTCCACTAACCACTTCCTATCCTACAAAGCGAAAGTTACGACGTTTGGATATATTGACGTTTGTGGCTCAATTACGCCCTAACCATTGAATGAAACTTAAAACAAATATAGTTCGTATTTATGCTACTTTTTATCACTTAAGAATACCGGGAACCGGGAAGTCATAAACCAACCAAATAAGGATGCAAGCCGCGGGCGGTAGCTAGTCCAATTTTATACTATTGAGACGACATAGTGAGGATCGCGGGAAGTCGGTTGATGAGAGATGAAGAGGGCCTAGAGTCGTTAGTCCTGGAAATGTCAGGAAAGGCCTTCGTCCAGCACTGGACTCGGGCTGATGATGAAGAATTAACAGAACCTACTACGTAATTCATACTGCCTACGTGCTGAAACAATATTTTTCCTTTTTTATGTTATTGTAACCAGGATCCCTTCGTTTCCAGGAAGTGGAAGGGCTGACCCCCCGGACGTACCTGTACTCGATCGGCGTGGTGTCCTTCGGGCACAAGTGCGCGCAGGTGGGCTCGCCCGGCGTGTACGCGCGCGTCGGCCACTACATGCCGTGGATCGAGGAGAAGATCCTGGGCAGAGCTAGCTGATGGAACATGCAGAAGACCGGACCACCTTATTATCGAATGCTTCTTCCTTCTGGCAATTTCCTAGAAGACTTGACCACTATTCTTTCTTCCTACTGACCTTTTCCCAGACTACTACATGCCGTGGATCGAGGAGAAGATCCTGGGCAGAGCTAGCTGATGGAACCTGCAGAAGACCGGACCACCTTATTATCGAATACTTCTTCCTTCTGGCAATTTCCTAGAAGACTTGACCACTATTCTTTCTTCCTACTGACCTTTTCCCAGACTACTACATGCCGTGGATCGAGGAGAAGATCCTGGGCAGAGCTAGCTGATGGAACCTGCAGAAGACCGGACCACCTTATTATCGAATGCTTCTTCCTTCTGGCAATTTCCTAGAAGACTTGACCACTATTCTTTCTTTCTTCTGACCTTTTCCCAGACTACTACATGCCGTGGATCGAGGAGAAGATCCTGAGCAGAGCTAGCTGATGTAACCTGCAGAAGACCGGACCACCTTATTATCGAATGCATCGTCCTTCTTGCAATTTTCTAGAATACTGGACCACTATTTTATTTTATTTTATATACAACCAGCTGATGGATCAAGCAGATGGCCCACCCGATTTTATTATTAAATGCCGTTGACTGCTTCTTCTTCTGGCCTAAACCAATCGTTATTTGGGGTCGTCTCTCCTAATCGTTCTTCTAAATATTTCAATTTTAAATTTAAAAAAAATTGTCTTTTCTAGGTCGTCATTGGGTCAATATTGTTATTTTTATTTTTCTTTCAGACATCCACGTAATTCGGGTTCTTTCCTCGATTTTCACTGGACCTAGTATTTTATACCTTAGATAAATCATGATTTATGCTTGTCAGTACAGTAGTGAGTTTCTTAAATTTTCATGATCATGACACACGTCCGGAAAACAAATAAGGTAATACGCCCATACGTAAGGTATACCCGTGTAATATTCAATAAGTACCTAGTGAGTTTGTCATGCACCGTATACTTCAGCCCTTGCAAAATGACCAAGCAGCGTGTCGATTCTCTAAACAACGAAATCACAGAAAGTTTCACCTAGTGGATCTCACTTCGAACACGGGCTACGCCTCACATGCCACATGTGTCACTTTCACTCGCCGAAGCAATGCGAGTGGCGCTAGTGATGGGAGGTATTACAGAAATCCAAATTGAAAACTTGCTGCGGACTCCGCGCCACTTGGGTGAATGTTGTTTACGGAATCGCACTACTGATCGACTATTATATGACTATAAATCAATCAATTCCTACGCCCACGTCTAAGAACAATCATTCCTTTTTAGAACTATGTGTAAAGTACCTACCTACTTCCTTTAATCATAATATTCCTAATCATGTCTATTGTAGGTTATGTATGACTGACGAATACTGCGTTAAAAGCAAAAGCTCGATAAAGAGTAATTCTTCCAAATAGAGGCAATATTTTATATTACTGTATGTCAAGAAATTAAGAGCTGAATTCATCATGCTCTGTTAGATTAACAATGGTTTAAAGGGCCATTAAATATGTTAAAATGTACGCGTTTGTCATCTAAGGTTAGAATTAGCGGCCTGTTAATCCTTGATTAGTAACTAACGGAGCATGGTGAAATCAGCTCTAAACTATCCAGAATTTTCTCTGTGTAGGCAAGATTATTAGTGTGTTATTCCGGAATCTAAACTGTCTACATTCCAGAATTCACCAAAATCATAGGTAGTTGACAGGGACACGTGGTAAGTAACCATTCGCACACAAACTTTCGCATTTATTATAATTAGTAAAAACTTTATTTAGATCAAAGTCAAATTCAAAGAATAACTTTGAAAGATGACTTTTCTTAGCTTATATTTTTAAGATTTAATAATAAACTCTTTATGAACACCATGCAAAACTAGCTAGATATCCTTCAAATCTTGATAAACCAGTTGATAGATTAGTAAAATATGTCTTATTATAAGTACCACCACTATTCTAGTAGTTAGGTGCTGTTATTCTGCGGAGACTTTCAGCCAATAAAGCTTGTGAGAAATGTATAAGAGTAGTGAGTTCTGAAAACATATTATACTAGCAGCGAAACCCGGCGTTGCTCGGGTTAAAATACATCGCATGTACTGACGAAAAGTCAAGTACTTATATATCGTCAAATATAGAAATTTCTAGTACCAAAACACTCTAGAATATTCAAATAGTTCGGTCGTTTTTGTTTCTCGGAATTACTTGAATTTGTTTAATTACTACTGAATGTTGAATGATCTTCAAGTTGTAGGCATTTTGGAAGTTTCTAGATAATTTCAGAATTTTTTAGAATTTTCTAGATAATTTCAGAAACTTTCTACAACATTCTAGTTCGATTACAACAATTGAAACTATTTTAGAATTTTCTAGATCATTTCAGAAACTTTCTACAACATTCTAGATCGATTACAACAATTGAAACCATTTTAGAATTTTCTAGATCATTTCAGAATTTATAGACTTTTCTAGATCATTTCAGAATTTTTAGAATTTTCTAGATCATTTCAGAAACTTTCTACAACATTCTAGTTCGATTATAACAATTGCAACCATTTTAGAATTTTCTAGATCATTTCAGAAATTTATAGAATTTTCTAGACCATTTCGGATCAATTTCATCGATTGCACACATTTTGGAACTTTCTAAATCATTCCAGAAGCTTTCTGAAATATTCTAGATCGATTACAATAATTGCACGGCTTTTTGGAACTTTCCAGATCATTCCAGAAAGCTTTAGAACTTTCTAGATTGATTTCATCAGTTGCACACATTCTGGAACATTCTAGATCATTCCCGAGATTCCCGAGATTTTAAGAATTTTACAGAAGTTTTTATATATATTATTCCACATTTTCGCCCCCCACAACCACCCTCTTCCACCCACCCCGACCAAACTCCCTTATGCACACCAGGAGACCAAGGGGTATTTGCCATCCCAACGGGAAGTTGATCGAAGTTGCGGATCATAGAGAAAACCGTGGACACACGTACGAACATTAGCATTTTATATAATATATTAAGATTAGTAAAGTTGAATATTAGATTAGTTATTACGATCTTGTTTTCTTATCAACAATATCTTCATGAAATTAATTATTAACTAAATAAACAAGCTTAATAATATTTCCCTTTTTTCATTTTCAACATCCCTTTTATAAAAAAAAATGCCAGTGCCCTCAATCGGTGAAGGAAAACATCGAGATGAAAGCATTTAGTATTTCTACGAATGGCCACATTGTAAATTACTTCAGGAAGTGTTGCACTTGCAAGAGTATTTTATAATAGAGACTAGCGGCCTGTCCCAGCTTCGCATGGGTGGTCATAAATTTTTTGAACATTTTTGGATATACTTATATCGTGGGTTCGAGCCTCGCGTCTACTTATTTCATACATTCGCACGACCCGTGGACCCGTTAACATTTTTAATTTCGTCATATCTTTTGAATGGAACGTCCGATTTGAAAAATTTAAGAAGTAATCTATAGGTATTGAAACCGTCTTAAATATGAAATGATTTATTTGGATAAGGATTAATACCAAGGTACAAATAAAGACCCTTTTCTAGCGGCGTCATTTCAATTATTTTTTTATAATAAAAGAACACTTATTGTGACATAACTATAATAGTTAGACATATGCTGTCGCGACATTTTTTGTAGATGATGACGTGTTCTACAAAATCATAGTACATTATTTTGTTCTATCATCAATAGTTTCCGCAGCGCACGCGATGTAAGGTTTTTGTTTTCCACCTTGGGTTACATTATTGGAGTTTTAGTAAGGATCCCTGATTTTTTTGAAAATATAATATAGCCTATGTTACTCAAGGATAATGTAGCATTCTAATGGTGAAAGAATTTTTGAAATCGGACCAGTAGTTTTTGAGCCTATTCGTTACATACAAAACAACAAAACAACAAAAATACAAATGTTTCCTCTTTATAATATTAGTGTAGATATAGATTATTATAAAATACTCTTGCACAATAATGAAAACAATAATTCGTATGAGATGTGGCCACTCCTGTATTCCTATCAGGCGCGTGCTGAGAAATAAAGTTTTGAAGCTTATTGTCATACAAAACCCGCTGGTAAAACAAGTTGTCAAAAGTCGTAGTAGAAACTCTGGTGGTGGAGTTTTTACCGTTCCTACGCATTAATCATTTCTAACCAAGTGCCGTTTTTGTATGGAAACTCGTGAGTTCCCTGAATAGTCAGACTTCAGGCGCAGGTAATGTCCTTAGAAATTAATTGCTAAAAAAGGAAAAGCATTATTAAAACGCGAGGTTATTAGGATGTTAGAAAAAGAAGAAATTTAGCAAAAGAAGTAGGTACTACCATGGGCTAAGTGGTTAAGCCTTATTTTTCTCTCTTCTGGGTTTATTAATTAAAAACTAATATTGTTGAAAAAATACAAGGTTCCTTACCCACAGTACGTCACCAATCAGCGAGTTAATAAAAATCGGGACTTTTTGTCGCATACCGCACCGGCAAAACCAAAGGCTGTAGTAATTACCAAACCATAGCCTGTTCATAGAACTGAAACTGCAGGGCTAAAGTCGCAGACGCGGCATACCTTGCTAAAAAGGCTGTTTTATTTTCGCGTTTACAGTGTTGGTTCCTTAGAAAAAGTTATTCATATTGATGGGTACTTTAGCCCCCTGAAGTTTCTAAACACAAGTATTGGAACAACTTGTATAGGGAAGCCTATGTCGAGCAGTGGACTTCTACAGGCTGATGATGATGATGATATGAAGTATTAATGTTTATAAAATGGTTATTTTAACTCAATTTCTAGTATCAGAATGATCTTGAGCAATATCACTTAATTAGTTATAGGTTTAAATCATAGATTTGTTCACGATTTGACACTTATTTTAACAAGTTTAAACTCAGTTTTAGGTATTCAATCCCTGCATACAATTATCATTCTACCTACATCGGATCTAAAAGATGATAAAATTAGTAAACTTATGACCTAGGTTTACAGGTAGAAATCGATAGGATAAGTTTAGTAGTTTATATTTCATATTATATGCATGTTCCTATTATGTTTTTTTGTGGATTGCAATTGCCACATAAAATAAAATTGATAATATCAAAGTCAAATATTATCTACAAAGATCACTTTGAAACGTAGATGTCCCTGCTCCACGTGACCAAGCCTAAACTTACGTTTATACTTACTTATATTGTTTGTTTGTTCTTCTAAATCAGTGGTTCCCAACAAGTGGTCCGCGGACCACCAGTGGTCCGCAGGAGTCAAAATATGGTCCGCGAACGATTTCGAATTTCGCACCTTTATTTGCAAACTTCTGTTATGGTTAGTTAAAATTGGGCAGGAATCGCTTGAAAGTAAGTGATAATGATTTGCGTGTAGCTTTGAGTAATAATATTAGTCCTAGGATTACCAAACTTGCGCAAAAGATGCAAGCTTTGATTCAAAGCTGATTTGAGACTACTTTTCTACAAAAATTTCATAGTTTCTATA